>CM073587.1:46805679-48005679 GCA_037074715.1 Magnolia kwangsiensis
ACCTATATCTTAGCCTACTCAAGTTCTAGCCAAAGATCCTCTGACTTTATACAAGCATTCATCATAACATCTATTCCCTTCTCAACCCCCCTGCTTCTCTAGATCTTTAGTAAACGTATGCTCTGTGACTTTTCGTACATCAGATCCTATCACATCAAAAATTCCTAGTAATTTAGTCCACTTTTCCTTACCTTTTTGCATAAGCATCATCACATTCACCTTCTAAACATGCCATTGATCATATACTCTGTGACTTGCCAAAATCTCAGAATTTTCCGCATCAAAAATCCATGTGTGTGCCTAGTCTTATCTCGACTACATCATCCATCCCTTAAGATTATTTTACTACACAAAGTAGAGATTGTACATTCATATGGGCAGAGAGGGTGCCTAACACCTTCCCTCTTTGTAACTAAGGTCCCTTACCCAGAATCCTGGTTTGCAAATGAGGAGTCAATTTAAGGTAAGAGAATCTTTGAATTTCTCCATCCTTGCATTTTCCATAGGTTCTAGCCGACTATAGGATTCTGAATTTAATTGGCTAGAGGCGACTCCAACATCCACAAATCAACCTGCTACTCTCCACCCACTATACTTATAAAATACACCGAATTTGCATAGGTGCCGAATTTTTAGTGTCTACAAAATGAAGACTCCACTGGGGATGTGCTAGCTCGCACTAGTTGAGACCCAACTCGAAAGAGTGTGGTACTTTAATCTCAAGGGATATCATCACTGTATTCATACAAAAAAATAAAAAAATAATAATCTTTAGCTACACTTGTTTAAGTATCAATTCAAACCGTGACCACTCGATCACGGGCAACCATACTTCTCAGGATACCCATGATGAGGAACCAGTAGCTCCACCAACTTCTGAACCATCAGGGTCGGAACCAATCCATGGACTCACGCCAGTACCAGTGGTATAAACAGATTTTCCTATCACAACAGCCTTGAATGAAATGTCTTAGAACTTCAAAGCATTACGAGAGTTATTGCTTCACTTTGTACCAAGCGTAGTACCAAACATGCAGGTAGCCTAACCTAACGTACAGAACAACTCAATCCCTCAAACCCCTTTTGCCTTTTCCCTTATTCCTCTAGCAAATCCTATTTTCCCTCTACCAGAAGAGTCAACTCAATATCAACAGCAACCAGCAAACGTCAGCAACCCTCCCACACATCTCTAACAAGAACCACGGACAAGAACTGGTAGATGCCCACGAAGGGGGCCAGTTTCGAGTCCATATCACTCCCACTAATGGGAGTAACATTCCGGAATTGGCAGATACCCTAGGCGGGAGCCATTTCTGAACATCATACCCTCCTCTGAAAGGAGCAGCGTTTAATTCCAGCTACCTCCCATCACTGGGAGTCCATCTTCTTTCGAACAACCCCCCGTTCTCGATCCATATGAAGACGAAGAAGCACAAGCCCTACAACAAGGGACAAGATATCTGCAGCAAGGCAAGTCAGAAATTAAGGAATTACGAGAACAGTTGCAAATGGTGTAAAATCAGCTTCAGAGGCAGCAAGGAGTGGATCACCCATCCACCAAGTTCAGAGATCTGTGTCCTTTCCCTGATGCCTGGGTACCCCCAAACTTCAAGATACCCAAATTCAAAAGGTATAACAGTAACGGATGCCCCATAGCATATCTAAAAGAATTTTGTGGGGAACTCAATGTAATAGCAGGGAACGATGGTGCCTTGATACTCTCTTCTAGAAGTCCCTTAAAGGTGACACTTTAGATTGGTATACCTTGCTAGACAACCATCAAATCAGAACCTGGAAAAGACTCTCCTCGACATTCATTAACAGGTTTTCATACAATCTGAATATGGCTCCAAGAAGGACAGATCTGGCTGGCCTGAGACAAAAAAGAGATGAGTCCTTATCAGTATACATAGGGCAATGGCGGGCTATGGCAGCCCGAATGAGAAACCCTATCGATGACAAAGAGTAGACATCTATGGTCGTGCATTCAGCAAATCCCAACATTTCAGAATATCTAATCTCATATGCTTATGTAAATTTCTCCCAACTCATCAGAGCTGGAACCATTTCTTCATGGTCGCACCAGGCCCCCTCAATCAAAAGAAACAAAGTCAAGAGGAAACCTGTTGGATATGGAAATGGAAACAATAATGTTCCTAAGCAACGTATTACAGAGGTCAATAATATTGTCGCCAACACTCAAGGCAACCAGTACCCCCCGTAACCGAAGCCACAATAAAATAGGTAGTACCAGCTACAGAACCAATAATTCCAACCATATCAAGTTCAGCAAGGACATCAAGCACAACTGCTTTAACAATAACAACAACTTAGGAGAAATGCGCAATAGAAACAGGAAATGCTAGGCAGGAAATTCACCCCTCTAATATAAATATATAGTCAGGTTTTGACGATGTTAATGCAAAAATAACTTTTAACACCACTCTAACCTCGACTTCCGCCCAATCCCCTGCCACCAGGATACAATGAAAATCAGTATTGCGCATATTACCAAGTTCTTGGTCATCTAACGGATGGCTGTTTCACTTTAAAACATGCGGTCCAGGATTTAATAGAAAGCTAGAAAATCACGATTACCCCGCAGGCTAACAATGTGGTTCAGTCGAACTTTCTCCAAAATCCCCTGCCATCGCATCAAGCGGGACCCAGCACATCCAACACCTCTACAGTCAATCACATTGAGGGAGGGCGTCCTGCATACTCCTCTTCACATCATTCCATACAAGCAATCATGTCTGATACAACAACTCAGACATGGGGATACCGACAGGCACCACCGCTTGGGCCACATGTATTCCTTGAAGTAGCACTGACAACACCTCTCATCTTCCTCGGAGAAGCACCCAATAGGTCTCACTCTCAGCCTCTCATCTTTTAAGGGGCAACCCCATCACCCACCAGGTTACATCCTCAAAGGGGACATTCAGCTCCAATCTTAGCAAATCCAAATAGGTCAGATTTCAAACCCCTCATTCTTCCAATAGGCCTCCCTGATCTAGCCCCATTGACTTTACAAGGGGCACCCCCGGTCCAAGCACCAAGTTCCCTAATGCCTCACTAATTGGCACATGCCTAGAGGATCCCTCCCACACATCAAGAGGAGGAAGAAAACCCCATCGTCAAATCTCACCAAGACTTGGTCACACTTTAAGAGAAGTCTTCAAGTCTTCCACAAGTAATTCCAGCTATGATCTCTCAGCCTTAAGAACCGATGATATATGTGGAAGGAAAGACGATTCCCTCCTATAACACGAAGGCAGTCCCATGGCATTATCCAGAGTGCGCTGAAGTGGCAATAACGGGAGATATTTCAAGAGAGATAACCAAAACCCAAAAGAAACCCTGGGAACTTTGTCTGGAACCACCCACAAAACCTATGCTGCTTATAACATAGCGACCCAACTCAAATCCATCCCCCCCACAAATTTTCATCTAGGAACTCTTATGTACATCAAGATCGCATTGAGAAATCTTTGTGAAAACATTAAATGATGCACATATCTCCCCTAACGTACCCCTCGAAATGGCTACAAGTATGATCGGACAACTCCTCGCACCACGAGCCATCACTTTCTCTGATGAGGAGTTACCACCAGAAGGTTGCAAACATGGGTGCTCATTAAATATAGTTGTTCATTATAAGAATTTCAAAGTTCCACTTGTACTCATAAACAACGAATCAAGCTTAAATGTTTACCCTTTAAGGACTGTCGAACATTTGGGGATAAAACCATCTTCTTTCTGACCAAGTACTATGAGTGTCCGAGCCTTTGATAACTCCCAGAGGCAAGTCGACAAAAAATGACATTGAGATACAAATTGGACCTGACATGACACTTGTCACATTCCATGTCATTGACATCCCTATCTCATTTAACCTTCTATTGGAGCGACCATGGCTTCATGTTGTTGGAGCGTTCCCATCTACCCTCCATCAAAGGGTTGAATTCCCTTCGAGAAATCGAATCATTTCAGTACTTGCCAAGCTAGAAATCATCTTACCGGTGATAGTAAATATCCTAGAAACTAACATCCCAGTGATTGACACTCAGTAGGTAAAGGGTGACATATCGTATCACAGTTTTGAGTTTAAAATTGTGAACTCAACCGCCAATCCACCCTCTCGCTGCTGAATATGTCATCCCCCTACTGAGAGATTGATTTTGAACTACCGAACTAAATTCCATGAGAAAGGTATGGTAGTAAAGCCAACACATGCCAACATGTAGAGAAAGGGACTGAGATATCAACCAACACCAGAAGATCAAGCTGAAAGGCCAAAAAAGGGGCAACCATTCAAGTGCACACTTATTAAGTTCATCAAGGCTAGAATAGTTTGTGATGACACGATGATCTCCCTTGAGGACCACTTTCAGAGGCTTAAACTCATAGAACATTCTAGCCAGGAGTCCATTTGGCCACCAATAAGGTGAGACAAGATCCTCAGGGCATCAAAAGCACATCCTATGCTAGGGGCAGAATCCCCAGACCCATTACATGAGGCTAGGGGCACGAAAGCAAGCCCACCCACGGAGGACCTAAGACCATAGGTGCCCCTTACGAAAGACATAGGCAAGAACAGGGAGGCACCCACCTCCACCCATAGTCAGGGAGTAACATCCCCGTCAACAGCTCAGTAGCACAAAGGGCCGAAGCAGCCTATTCATTCGATAGACAAAGGGAAGTGGCCCTCCCTAGATTGGACATACATTAAGGTCCCATCACAAGATGAACTTGAGGAGTCAGAAGAGTTCCAACTTCTAGACGAAGAAATTGAATTGAATTCCGACTCCAAGCCCGGTCTAGCAGACATCGTGGTCATCAAGAAGATGACCCATAGGAAGATACAGAACAGAACAACAGGATCAAAAGGGGGAAAAAACTAGGATGGATAGCCATCCCCCTAACGATCGAGTCAGCTGGTAAACCATCCACGAATGTCGGCCTAAAAAAGCCAATGTAAATAGTAGTTAGTATCCCGAATTAGGACAAGATCAATCATGGTTCACAGCACCGTCCTATTTGAGACCCTTTGATGATAAAAAAAAAAAAGAAAACTTTCAAAACACAAAACATCACATATTCCAAAAGTACAAAACATCAAATTTCCCCAAAATCACAAAACATTAGAAAATCACCAAATTACAAAAATAATAGAAAAAATTTTGAAAATCACCATGCCAAACACTTCACACAGTGCCAGAGTTCAAGGTTAACTCATACGATTTCGATCTAGAGTTGGACTTTGAACTCATGGGTTTAGATGAAGCCCTGGACGAGAGAAATGATGATACCGCTCTCAAACTCGAGGACTCTCTCAAAAAGTTTGAAATAAAGGCCAACGTTGTGGTAGATGATTTCGAAGTTGTTAACCTGGGATTAGTAGAAATCCCTAGAGAAGTGTGCATCGGTAGATCACTATCCCCGGAGTACAAGCAGAAGATGATGGAATTCCTGAGACCAAGGTTATCCAACTTTGCCTTCTCTTATGAAGACATGCCTGGGCTCGATGAAGACTTGGTGGTACACTATTTATCGATAAAGCCTGACATGAAGCTTGTCAAGTAGAAGCTGTGAAACCAAGATGGGCCTTGAAAGTCAGTGATGAAGTTATCAAGCAATACAATACGAGATTCCTGGTGGTCTCCAACTACCCATAATGGCTCGCAAATATCATACCGGTTCCAAAGAAGGATGGCAAAGTCAGAATGTGCATTGACTTTAGGAACCTTAACAAAGTAAGCCCTAAAGATGACTTCCCTCTGCCTCATATCGACACACTGGTGGATAATACTACAGGACACAAGATCTTCTCCTTCTTAGATGGTTTCTCCAATTACAATCAGATCAAGATGGCCATCGAAGATCGAGTGAAGACTTTCTTCATCACACCATGGGAGACTTTTTACTATCGGGTTATGCCCTTCGGGTTAAAGAATGTGGGAGCTACATATCAGCGAGCCATGACTGCCTTGTTGCATGACATGATAAACAAGGAAATGGAGATCTACGTGGATGATATGATTGTCAAATCTTGCACAATTGAAGGACATTTCGAAGACCTCAAGAAGCTCTTCGACAGGTTAGACAAATTCAATCTTCGCCTCAACCCATAAAAGTGTGTCTTCAATGCAACCGAAGGCTAGCCGTTAAGCTTCATCATTAGCAAAGATGGTATCCAAGTGGATGAAACCAAGACTAGGGCAATCATCGAAATGCTGCCACCCAAGACTGAAAAGGAAATTTAGAGTTTCCTCGGACGGATCCAGTATATCAACCGATTCATCACATAGCTCACTCTAGTCCGTGAGCCCATATTCAAGCTGCTATGGAAGAACTCGCCAAAGGAATGGAATGATGACTGCCAAGTGGCCTTTGAAAGGATCAAGAAGTACCTACTAAATCCTCCAGTGCTCATGCCACCTACTCCAGGTAGACCGTTATTATTATATATTTGGGTCGTAGTAGAAGCAATCAGATGTGTCCTCAGCCAACACGATGACACAGGAAGAAAGGAGTAAGTGATCTATTACTTAAGCTAACGTTTCACAAGCTATGAAACCAAGTATTGCAGCTTAGTGAAAACGTGTCTCGCCCTAGTTTGGGCGACCCAACGATTATAATAGTATATGATTGCTCACCCAATCCTTCTGCTCGCTCGCATGGACCCATTGAAGTAATTGTCTGAGAAACCAGCACTAACAGGCAGGATTGTAAAATGGCAACTACTGCTTTCAGAGTTCGACATCACATATGTCACTCAGAAGGTAATCAAGGCACAAGCGTTGGCCGATCACCTAGCAGCACACTTTCTGTCTGATTATCAACCATTGAAGACCTTCTTCCTTGACGAGGACATCCTCCTGATTGAGGAAGAAGAAGAAAGGAAGATGGGGGAGTGGACACTCTCCTTCGACGAAGTCGTAAACGAAAGGGAGTGGAGTAGGCACCATACTCTACTCTCCTGACGACGTTCCAATTCCTATATCTAGGCGATTGGCATTCCAATGTACTAACAACATAGCTGAATATGAAGCATGTATTGCTGGTTTGAGAGAAGCCATCATCCTCAACATAAAGAAGTTGCAAGTCTTCAGAGATTCACAACTCATCACTAATCAAACAAATGGCGACTGGAGGACTAAAGATGAAAAGCTAATCCCTTATCACGTCTATCTGAAGAATCTAACTGAGGAGTTTGAAGAGATCACATTCTCTTACATGCCCCGAGCCAAGAAACAATTTGCGGATGCCCTGACAACTCTCGCCTCGATGTTGGAGATCCCAAAAGGAGCCATTGAATGAGAACTTACTGTCGAACTTTAGGAAGAACTCGCATTCTTCCTACAGGTAGATGAAGTCGAGACCTCTCTAAACGACCAACCATGGTACACAAACATCAAAGAATATCTCGATTATCAGAAGTTCCCAGAAGGAGGAACATCAACCGATCGTCGCACTATCCAGCGGCTAGTGGCCCAATTCATGATCACAGGGGGGATCCTTTATAAGTGATCCTTCAATCAAATTCTTCTCCGTTGTGTGGATGAAACAGAAGCAACGCAAATCATGTCAAAAGTCCACAAAGGATTATGCAGCCCACATATGAACGAAAACATGATGGAAAAGAAGATCCTACAACTCGATTACTATTGGCTAACAATGGAGACAGATTGCTGCAGACATGTCAGGAAGTGCTTCAAATGTTAGGAGCACGCAAATCAGATCCATGCGCCTGCTTTTGAGCTCTACAACTTGACGACACCATAGCCCTTCTCTGTATGGGGGCTAGACATCATCGGTAAGGTCAGCCCCAAAACTTCTAATGGGCATGAATACATCCTGGTGGAGGTAGATTACTTCACCAAGTGGATAGAGGCAGCATCCTACACCACCATCGTAGCATCTCATGTGGTCAAGTTTATGAAAAACAATATCATCAGCTGATATGGGATCCCTCTTACCATTATTAAAGACAACAGAACGCTGTTTGTCAATAAAAGGATGAGTGACTTCCTCGACAAGTTCAAGATTCAACATCATCGGTCAAGCCCCTATCGTCCTCAAATGAATGGTAGGGTTGAAGCTATAAACAAGACCATCATCCGCATACTAGAGAAGATGGTGAAGACATATCACGACTAGTTGGAGATGCTTCCTTACGTACTTTGGGCCTATCGGACGTCTGTATGGTTTTCTACAGGTGTCACTCCATATGAGCTCACATACAGAATGGAAGCAGTGCTACCAGTCGAAATTGAAATCCCGTCACTTCGGATATTATTGGAAAGCCAAGTCGAGGAAGGAGAGTGACAACAAGCAAGGTACGATCAATTACATCTGGCAGATGAAAAGTGCATGTGTGCGCTAAGCCACTCCCAGTGTTACTAAAAAAGGATTGCTCAGGCCTACAATAAGAGGGTCTGGAAGAAAAGTTTCAAACTTGGTGACATGGTCATGAAGCATATCTTACCGCCGCACCTACCAGACCCTAGAGGAAAGTTCAAACCCTCATGGGAAGGACCGCTGATCATTTGAGAAGTACTCCCAGGAGGTGCTTTTTGGCTCACCAATCTGAAAGGAAAAGATCTTCTCGAGCCCATCAACGCTAATAATGTGAAAATCTGTCACGGGTAGCCGTACTTAACCTTGTCAATGATTGCAATCACTAAGCTATACCTATTACTCCCCCCTAAAAAAAATATGCCAGTCATTTCTCCCACAAAAAAAAGAAAAGAGAAAACAAAAGGCACAAATGCAAAAACAAATAAAAAAAGAGAGAGAAAAGATGGAGAAAGATAATAAATCTCAAAAAGAAGATCAAGAAGGAAAAAGAAATAAGGTCAGCCCATATCTCCAAAAATTCGATGAAAACTAGCTTATGATTATAATAAAAAACATGGACAGGAGGTAACCAGTCGGTCGGCTATGAAGGAAGTCTCTCTGTCACTCCTGATACTCCAAAATAAAAACAAAAAAAAAAGGAGAGAGAGAAAAGCATGTCTAAGCAAAAAGGGTGAGGTGAAAACTCGAAAGGGCATTTGAGTAAAAATAATGGACATGCAACAGACTTGGTGAAAACCTAAAAAGGCATCAAGGGTAAAAACAGCGCAGCTGCCAAGAGGCAGGCAAGATCAAAAACTTGGGACGTAGTGAAAATCCGAGAGGAAGCTACGGGCAAAAATGATGGGAAGAGTCGGATGTAGTGAAAACCTGAAAGGACGCCACGGGCAAAAATGACAAGAAATAAAAACAAAACAAAAATAAAAGTGTAGGTACAGAAGAAGTCGAGGCAGTAAACACCACAACGAGATACAAGGAAAGATCAACTTCGGATCAGTACTCTATCAAACTCTACTCAAATCCAAGGGATGTGATCCTAGACACCCTCTTAGGGAACCAAGATCCTAAGTACACAATCCAAACTACTACACAAAATGTGGGTTGAGCCCAAAATTCTAATCCCAATCATCCAAAGCACAAAGCCAAACACCAGCAAGCACTGGAAAATTTGGCACAAACAAAATTTTTCATTTCTGTAAAAGTCTTTTTACAAGAACTTTACTTTCATTCTTCACAAAAACAAAAACACAAAAAAAATCCATGCGTACAGGGCAAAGCAGCAGGTCGAAACTAGGAACTCCAAGTAAGTTCCTATCCCTCGTACAATGACAACCTCTATGTTATCCACTCTATCTCTGTGCGCAGGTAGAAGACCTCATCTCTCTCCATGCGATGCGTAGCGAGGATGTCCTCATCGTATCATCTCCCAACAATAAGTCAACGTGCCATATCCTCACAAGAATGGCGAAGAACGACGATCTCAGAAATAAGGTGGCCATGCGTCTTAAGAAGAAACGACGGGTCAACGAATGGTCGCTCCTCAAAGGCCTCCAGAGAATCATCAACACACGAGGAGGACGAAGTGGTGTCACCAACCATGTCCCGATCAACAGCCTCATCCTCCAAATGCTAATTGGAACCTGACAATAAAGCGATTGCTCTGTCACCGATCACTGATATAACACTGTAGCCAAAAGGGGAGCCCAAGACTCGAGCTCTAGAATCATCGCATCCAAAGATCCTTGCTAGAAAATCCAGACTCGTCTATATGGAGTAGTCAAATTAGAAGGAAGAGGGGCATGCCCAAATCCACATAAAGAAAAGTTCGGGTCATCCTACCAAAAACCAAAGTAATGAAGGAATCACACATGATGGTAAGAGTAGTACCCCCGAAGACCCAGCAACAATAAAGGAGTGTGAGTTGCGCTACAAATAAATGGTGAACGACAGAGCCAAGGAGCCTCCCAGCTAATCTCCCACCCTCGCAATTGAGAGAGCATATGCCAATATAGCGACTCAGTGGCTTTAGCACCTGAAGGAAGGCTATCGAGCAACAGGGATAACACATCGCCGCGACGGGAATCTGGCCATAGAAGCAGAGGAGTCATATACAGGTGCTCTCACAACCACACCTATAAGAAGGCACGGGTCAAGTTCAGATTTCAAACAGATAACTATGTAAAGAAAAAGAAAGGAAAGGAGCAAAGAATACCTAAAGGAATGAGCAACAACCCCGAAGGATGCGAGTGTGTCCGAGTGAGCACTCATACAGGCCTAGAAAGAGCTCTGTCATCACTAAAGAAATGATGCCCTGATGGAAAAGAATGCAGCAGAACACATCCAGCAGAACCGCAAGCAATTACTTTCGCCAGCCCTAGAAAAGAAGCTCAGCCAAGACACAGAATATCAGGGCGTTTAAACACTGAAGTTGGTGATCAGACCCAAGGCCTCCTCGGGCAGTGGAACATCGATCGTATAAAAGCTTAAGAGAAAGCTCACCTATCCGACCCTCTACAGTAGGAAAAACAACAGGAAACCCAAACCAAGAGATCAGGTCAACTGGACGAACTGGCTTAGACGAAGGAATGTAAGGCTCCCGGGTAAGAGAAAGGACCGATAATATGAAAACTCCTCCAATGATGGACCTAGCTCCAAATCATTGAATGAGAAGAGATTCAACGCCGGAACTAATCATACAATGCCACGCTCAATAGTCATCAATCCAGGCGAACTCAGTGGAAGTGAAGAATCTCTCGAAAGCCCAAAGAACCCAGCTCGAAGTCCTCCGAGTTGGTTAAGCTCTCGATCCACATGTGCAGTCACTCAGAACAGGTGCCGCATGGCTGCAATCGGTAAGTCCGAACAGGCACACCCTCTACAATCTGGACCCCTGAGTCAACAGAAGAATCATAAAAAATGGGCATTCCCTTGTCCAACAGATTTATCTCATGATGGCAGAAGAAGCCAGACTCACCCATCGCATCCTGCAGAGTATCCTAAAAATCTGCAATAGGTGGGCCCAAGCCGCTAACGATCGCCACATCAGGATCAGTTTGAAATGAACAAGCCCCAGGAATTGCGACGCCTAAAGTATCCCAGTAGCTGATCGTACTGATATCCTAATCCCAGACACTAGCTGACTGTCCCATCACTGCCTCGAAATCTGCATAAAAAATCTGACATAGGCCATCTGCAAGGAATACATCACCCAGCAGATCCAAACCACCTAAATCGCCAGGATAGTACTAACAACCCATCGAGACCCGATCTTTCCCATCCACACCATCCACCATCACTATACTATCATCTACATTGCCCATAACCATCGATCCACTAACCAAACCATCCGTCATCATCATTACACCATCCTCACCATCAAACCCATCCACCCTCATCATGCTAACATCTACAAACCCTGGTGGCCCATCTGGTGTGGACCCATCAAATCCATCTAATCCGATCAATCCATCCTCATATCCACCATCAATAGAAGAAGGATCCATACCATAAATAGCATTTACCTCTTCCAAAGGGCCCATTACTCCACCAACCTCCATCAATGCATCCATAAAAGGACTTTCACCACCATAAATAAAGGGCCCACCACCCATCTCCCCTTTATTCATAGACAAAAGGAAGGAGGAAAAGACAAAAGAAGAAGAAGATAAAGGGGAAGAGATAAAAATAGAAGAAACAAGGGACAAAGGGAATGATCGGACAACCTGGGCAAGACAAGAATCTCTGGACAGAGGCTAGAGAATATACAGAGAAGAAGAGGACTCACTAGAAGAAAAGATGGATGAAGGCGGTAGTTGGATTACCGCTAGCGGTACTCAGAGTACCATTGCAGGTGCTGACACCTCTGAACCACTGTTGCACCTGACAGAATGAGCAGAATGGGAAAAAGTCAGCGGGAGGTAGTTGAACTGCCGCCAGTGGTAGTCCAATTACTGCCCGGGCCCACATTTACACGCTATCTATGGTGGGTCCAATTTTGGGACTCTACAAGCCCATTTTATCTCCAGATAAGCGTGAAGATCATCCACAACAATATTTCAAGAAGTAAGGGCAAAGGAAATAAGCGCGAAAAAGTTTTATATATCTAAGAAAGGATTGTACAAGGTGAGCATACAAGATCACACTATAAAAGAGAAACTAATCATCCTCGTAAGGGATATATTCATCTTTACCCTTTCGTCGGACATGCAGACTCAAGATACTTCCACAGGCGAAGCACGCACCATCACCAGGAGTATAAGCAGGCTGTAATATGGGACCAATACCATACTGCTCGCACCAGGAGTTATACTCTCTCACTGGGTCGACGAAGGTGCTAGCATCAAAGCCCTCCAAAGCAACAGCTAGCTCTTGTTTTGACACTGCCCTCCAATCCGATGGCCCAGATGGTGGACTGAACGGGACGAGAGGACTCCTCTCCAACTGCTAGAAGAGCCTCTCACCAAGATACCATTTCGTTACCCGAGGGTCCTGTAAGATACGACGCCGCTTTGAGGCTTGGAAAGCCTCCTAGGCAGTAAGAGAAAGGGCCACGTTCGACCGAAGATATGGCTGAGTATGAGACTACACAAATAGAAGGGCATACATGAAGTACATTACAAAACAACATAGGGCAACATGGAACAAGGCAATTACTTACATCATTAGGAATTAGGGCATCAATGTTTAACTTCCAGGCGAGATCAGAAAACATGCATGTACGGCTGCGGTTATCCTTGTTCCACAACATCATGCGAGGAAAAGGAGGAGAATGATCAATCATGGTGGTTGCCAAGTGAGGAAAATGGTCGAAAAAGCACACCAGCATGCGTCATAGTCCATGGTCGATTTTAATCATCTCGAAAGATGAAAAATGTAAAGGGACGAATGTAGGGGATACCTCAACAACCGAATAGAAGTCAATCAAAGATCTACTAACGTAGCAGCTGGCCTTGTCCAGTCCTTCATACAAATGAGCAAGAAGAGCTGCATTCCAATTGTATGGAGTGGGGAAGGTTATATCTACCACCAACATCAACAAGCAGGAACTCACGAGTTCATTCCCATGGTAGAAGATATCGCCCCCATCATGTACAGTATCAAGGAAAGAGCCTTCACAATAGTTATAGCCTCGGTCTTAGGGATACGACGACCAAAGTTCGATGACAGCCAAAGCAACCTAAACCGATGACCAGAAAAATCTAAAGCATCCGGCATCATCCCCAGGAGACTTATCCAATCATCCTCAGAAGGTACCGAGAGATCATCCTCGAAAGGGACAGATCCCCCATCATACTTAGCCCCAGCTACATGTAGATAACATACGGGGTAATCCCCCACTCTCCAAAGGGCAGATAAAAAGTGTGAGTCCCAGCGTGTCATCGCTCTGCTAAGGCCGATAGAAGAGACATGTCCGTCTTGCTTAGATGAATCTGGAACAAATTGGTAAACGGGGCACACTCCAACACATCAAAGAATAGGGGCTGCGGATCATGAAACCAATCTGGCCAATGTGTCTTAACCCCACACCCCCTCAAGATCGTAGGTGCGCCGCCTTCCCGAGCCACGTTTGTAACGCCCTGGAAAAATCCGTACTTGGACTCGAGTACCAACTCGACCAGAAATCGCGTAGGATTAATTCCTTTAGAAATTAAGTGTAAGTTAGCTAGCACAACGCTAGAGTAGCTGGAAAATAATCCCTGATCACTTTAAATACGTTCTACAAGACCCAAATCGAGTAGAACCAATGACTCTATAACACTCTAAAACCTTGGATCAAACTCTAAGCAGGTTTGTTCTCTGGACCACTTTGAAACTTTGTATTGAATCTAGACCACACGTCGAAAGTTCGATACCTACTATCTTAGACCGTTAAAACCGCCTAGCTGGACTTGACAATCATTTCGAAAATCAAGTCCAACCGACATTCGCAGGCCATTTCATTGAGCGTGGACTGAAGAGAGTGAGAATAGGGACAGATTTGAAATTTGAAATTCAAATCTGGCACACGACTTGACGTGTCAGTATTAAGCGTTCTGACCGTCAGAATTCAGCCAAATTACACCCTTGGATCAGGAAAAATTTCTATTTCATATCATGAGACTTGTAGCCCTGATCTACGTGCGGTGACCGCTGAATTGAAACTGGACCGCCACGGGCGATCTACGAACACTGATGGTCTAAAAACGGGATGTGAGCAACATCCGAAAAATACGAACTTAAGTTCGATCGCGTTTGGCCAGGGGATCACCAGAAATGGTCTTTTGGACCGAAACAGCCCCGAATTGGATATACATCAAGTAAACTTTGTTCCCGAGCCTATTCCGGGCATTTTTGTGCTTATAAAGGGGTTGAAACCCTCACTCCTCTCTCCCATCCGAATTTGAGAAAAACCCTAGATTGGGAGAGAGAAAAGGTGAGAGTTTGTGAGAGAGAGTAGGAGAGGATTTTCCTGCTGTCTTGCCACCTGTTGCACGTGCTTTAGCAACACGCTCCAATCACTTGGCCAGTGATTTCTCTACTTTTTCAGGTAAGAAAATACCCTAGAAAGTTGCTGATTTAGTGTTCCTTTCGTTCCATAGCATGTTAGCTGATAGATCTTGTAAATCAGGTTGTTTAGTCGCCGTAGACGAAGCGTATACGCTCCGTTCGAAACGATACGCTTCTAAGAGAAAAGGTGTGGATTTTAGACGCTTTGATTGACTGTTTCCAACGCTTTCAATGTCGTTTAATAGTGGATTATCGATGGCAACACCGTTTGACATGTACAACATGCTGCTTGTTTCCTATTTCGTAAATAGACGAAGAATATGAGATTTAGGGCATTTTAGTCATTTGTAAGAAGTACTGTTTTCATTCATATTTTGCTGATGTGATTGACATGGCTTATTGTCGTATTTGAATACTAGGAATACGTGCATAATTAGTTTGGCGAAGAGATTCGCCTAAATGCGCACTTCGGGTCGACGTACTATATGTAGACTTAAGTGTGTAGTGCAAGTGTTTGTATAAATGCTTGTATTAGTATGTATTGAATTAAATGGTGTTATGGATTAGTTTGAGATTGATTTCTCAATTAATATGCTGATGTAAATGATTTCCTACATGTTAGTTATATGCATGATTTCATTGTATGTATGAAATGCATGTGCTTGATGATTTACTTAAGTTGTATGTTATAACATGTGTTAACATGCTCACATGGTTGTATTTCATTTCCAATACTCTTACATGAATTGCTGATGTGAATTCATATGTGTTTGGGACTATACCTAGTCCAGGCAGTCGGTAACTGAGCAAATTCGTGGTTGGCGTATCTTGGCCACGAACGACGCGTCGATGAACGCGAGTCATGTTCTGGAGTTGGCGGCAGTGGTTAGGCCACACGAAGTATTTTACGCACTTCATGTCGTTCGACTTGAGATACGATCGTGCTAGTTGAGCCCGTCAAGTAACCCAACTGGCCGTTGTATGTTCACCCTGTATGAGTCATAACTGCTTGAACCTAGGGTACTGAACTTACCATTGTAAACCCTGTTAACCATGGTACCTTGATCCATGAACACTCATGAGCCGGCCATGGCGGTATGGGACACTGTGGTCGAGCTGTAGGCCTACGCTAGGGCCACAAACCTCCCCGTAGTGACCAGTGAGCACCTATGTCTCGTGAGCAGATTATGGTGGTATGGGACACTATATTCTTGCTGTCGGCCTACACTAATCAGGCGACGAGTCCTTTGTAGTGACCGCGAGCGTATTCTGAGTCTACGGGAGGCGATGACCCTTCAGTAGCAGTGAGAGTACAGTAGGCCTGTATTGATAAGGTGATGGGGGAGCAGTGCAACAAGTGCGAGCAACAGCCCTGGCAACCCTTGCAGCGACCTAAAAAATATACATTGTATGAGATTACTAGGAGTGACGACCCTAGATAGGATCTGTGTTGGGATTGATATAAGGGAAGTACCTTAGTTTCCCAATCCTGTTGTTTGAATGGATTAATAACAACTCAAAAATCATATCACCACAACATTGCATGTGCCTTGAAGATGTGGAGCACTTGAGGGACGATTGCATGCAGCGGTCGTAAGATGGTGCCGTATGAGGGAGATCGTTGGTGAGGGCATACATCACGTCATGTCATATTGCATTAACAACAGTATTAGGATTGTTTGATTTACTGCTTTACTATTATCGCATGATTGATTTGAGAACATGTTAATCCTTGCTCTATTATTCCACTGAGTTAGCTACTCATTCCCACATTTCAGGATGGCGTTTACAACACCCACCAAACCCTGTCTTAGATGCAGGTGATGCAGAGATCCAGGAGGTAGAGTCGGACTACGATGAGGACCAAGACGAGTTCTCATACATGCAGTACCACGACGACTTTGCTTAGGTGGCCTGGGTTGACGGGACTTCTCAGTGGGACTATTTTAGATATTTATTTCTATTATTTACATGTATATGAGACTCAGAGATGCATTCATACTTTAATGACAGTCGAGATTTACTTTGTTTCCATATAATGATATATATATTCATTAGTCTTCCGCTTACTTTTATTACTGGATCTAGAGTATAAATTGCAGTTTTGGTATACTTTTACTCATATGAATGATTTAACTCAGACAACATTGAATCATAATCATTTTTGTTGCATAAGTGATGGTCTGGAACTCGGGAGTTGAGTTTATACATGACCCCCGATTTTTAGGATGTTACAAGTTGGTATCAGAACATGAATAAGATTATACCGGGCCTAGGTTATGGTCACGCGACGTACGCTGTCACTTTCTTTGACTTAGGTGGGTGCGAGAAGGGTCTAGAAACACTTATAGGATCGCAGATTCGCCAATAGGCGAAGACTATTCGAATCGATCGCATGATCGAGTCCGTAACGCATCTAGGATCGCATGAAGTGACCTGAGTAGCTCATAGGTTGTAGGTGAGTGGGTTGAGACATTCTTTGAACAATTCTAAACCCGTAAATGTGAATCCTTGGGCTATGGGACAACCGCAACCCCTGCATTCAATCGCTAGGGCTTAAAAACCCCGTTTCACCTAAATTCTTCAAAATTCTTCCTCTCACCACTCCATTATTTAATTATTTCTTATTCTTTTCATGTTAGGCATTGATCTTAATGTGAAAATGACATAAAATCATACTCTGACAAAATTTTATAGTGAATAGTGAAATTTCATGAAAACTGGCCATAAGGCCATTCTAAGTTTTCTTTCTTTAGCAACTAATGGGTTAGATAGATGTATTAGCTCCTTCTATCCCAAAATAATATGCTGCATGATAGGGAATTATATTCGTTTTTGCAGATTGGCCCCAGAAAGGCCCGAATGCATGTTTGGGCCTATATAGGGCAATCTATGATGAACTAAGGTGGGGCCCATAGTTTTTTGGGGTCCCTGGACCATGGGGGACCAGACCCATGTGGTCCCACCGACCAACTAGAGAGCTGGTCGGTAATTCCATCGCCGGTTCGGCGACGCATCGCCGTCCGGTGGGGCCCACTTGATGTGATTTTTGGGCGCACGCCCTATTTTGGGTAGTGTACACCCCCCATGTGTGGTTCGACCATAGAAAACCCCAAAAAGGGGTACTTCCTACACAAAAGTCCCCTTCCCTAGCCCCATTTCAAGTTTTCTTACTGCCCATCTCCAAACCGTGGCTCTAAATCGTTCCTAAATACATTCTCTGCTGAAAATGACCACACTCCATCACTCCAAAGTGATTTGCAGCCCTCCCTCTTACAGATCTCGTCGTTTGGAGCTCTTAAAACCCCCAAAATCGAGCTGAAATCGTGAGGTGCTCCATTCCCCTTTTTCATTCTCTTTTCTCTCTAAAAGTACATCCTTAGGGAGCTTGAAGCATCCCTCTACAATGCCTAGATCTCCCTTTTCTAGTTTGGGCAGCCATTTCTTTGCATTTTCTCCATTTCCCATGACTTTTGTTGAAGCCATTTTGGGTCTTTTGTCACTCTCCACCATCCTCTCTTTGATGGGTAAGAGAAAGACCGCAGCAGATGAGGCTGGGCCTAGTCGCCCTGGTCAATCAAGAAGACCGAGGGGTGGCACCGCTAGCTTAAGCGCCGCCGCAAGTCCAAGCACAGCCCGAGAGTTCCATACAAAGCGGGATTTGGATCCCCATACTCAACTTGGGCGAGTGATTTTGGCAGAGATGTCTCACGACCAATACACTGACCGTAAGGTGTTGTTTGAGGCGGACGTGGAAGGATAACTATTCGATGAATTTTTATTGTTTGAGCGTATTGAAGCTGCGCATTGGGGTCCGATCTTTGAAGCTCATGCTCGTGCTAATGTGAGCACCATTCGTGCCTTCTACGCTCGTATCCAGAATCCTACACTGGAGCCATTGCAGTTTAAAATTCCTTTTGGTAGAGACCGGATGGCTACGATCGATGTTCGGTTGATAGCGCGGCTTCTGAACGTGCCCCTTGGTGACGCTCATCCTAGTGCGAAGAATTTGAGGAGTAGGCGTCAGCGAGATCACCGTACCAGGTTTCTATGCGGTAAACTGGTTCCATGGCAGCTTAACAATAGCCTCAAGGTGTCTCATATGTCTGATGATTTGTGCCTGCTGCACCACATTTGCACGTTCAACGTGTATCCCAAGTCAACAAATCGCATTGAGTGTACGCGCCTTATGGTTGACTTCTTGTATCTGGTGGCCCAGGGAGAGAATGTGTGTATGGACACTTTCATCTTACGACAGTTTATCCTCATAACGAAATCAAGAAGAACGTCAGAATCGCTTCCTTTTGGCCGATTGATATGCAAGATCGCGCTTGAGTTTGCTTACAGACTTGGGCCGGAGTTGCCAGTTTCGATTCACAGCATTGATGAGTCTACCATGGTCAAGATGAAGATCGAGTCTCAGTACCATGAGACTCAGCTTGAGGAGGATAGCGAGGATGATTTTGATGATGAAGAGGATCCAAGTGAGGAAGAACCTGGAGCAGAAGTTAAGGAAGAAGTCCAGGAAGAGGTAGAAGAGGAGGCTCAGGATACAGATGAGAGCCCTCCTCCTTCTGCTCAGGCTACTGGTGATGATCGCATCGCCCGAATTGAGGAGAGCCAGGTCACCTTGCGAAGGGAAGTTCAGAAACTTCGTGCTGAAGTCGAGGATGCTAAGGCCGTTACGAAGAGAAAATTCGGCAAGGTGACTCGCACCTTGAAGGCGATCCTTTGCTGCTTGCAGGATAAGGGTGCTCCTCCTCCGTCACCCGACTCAGACTAGCTATGAGATCTTTGATGTTGTTGTTAGTAGTTAGTCATTTCCTGCTTTATGTTGTGTAAGCTTGTTAAGGCTAGTGCTTTGCTTATGTTGCTGTTGAAATTTTAACTGTCTTAGTTCCCATGTACTTCTTGTCATGATGCTTGTAAGGAGATATCCCTTGTGTTGTGACAATTTTGATTAAATGAAATGCATGGAATGCCTTTGACTCCTTGTGTGAATGATTGCGGTGTGTTTGTGCTATTGAGACTGACAAGGTTGCCCCCTATTTTGAATATAGGGAATGCCGCCGAAGGCTACACAGAGCACAGTTCGGCTTACATTGAGTGAGCCTATGGATCAGTCTCCTTCGTAGTCTAATACCCATGCGGACCCTGCTGTGGGCGTGATTCCTGAGACAGTGCGTGCGTCTCAGCCTACTACTGGTCCTACAGTTGGACCACAGGCCGTTCACACCGCCCGTCAGAGAGCCTTACCGAGCGTCTTCTTCGACGCAGTACACGCCACAGCCTGCTCCACCTCCAGATAGATTTGACCAGATGATGGCTATGATGCAGCAGCAGCAGCAGCTCCTGACTACTATTATGTGGACACTAGCCCAGGGTGGGAGTGTGCCTCCACCCGCACCACCTGCGCATCCAGCTGAGGATGCTGATACATATGCCCAGGATGAGGGCATGGCTCATCCTTTACCACCTGCTTACCCTGCGGGGAATGCAGCAGACACACGGGGCATGTTAGAGCGATTCCAATGCTTACGGCCTCCCACTTTTACGGGTTCTCATAGACCCGAGGAGGCCGAGTATTGGCTCGACCATGTGTCGAAGATACTGCGGATGCTACATTGTACAGAGGCCGAGCAGGTCGAGTTGGCTACGTTCCTGTTCGAGCGAGAGGCAGCTTGTGGTGGGACAGTGTATTACAGACCGTTGCCACCGATTATATGTGGACCTGGGCAGCGTTCGAGTTCCGCTTCCACCAGAAATACTATGCCCAGACGTATAGGCATGAGCGGGAGAATGAGTTTCTACGCCTCAGACAGGGAGACATGACAGTCACTGAGTATGAGCATCGGTTCACCGAGTTGGGTAGATACGTTCCAACTATTCTGGCTGATGAGCAGATGCGCATACGGCACTTTTCAGAGGGTTTGCGACTGGATATTCGGTCGAAGATGTGCTGCGTGAGCATTCCCTCTTATGCAGAGCTGATTCACATGTCCATGCGGGCAGAGCAGGATGTGGATCGACTTACCCGATCTCGTGGCCCTGTTGCTCCTAGACCACGACCAGAGTTGCCGGACAGGCCCTTCGTGGGCAAGAGGCCTCGCGTCGACCCTCCTACTAGGGCTACAGCGCCAGTACCCCCGATGCGGCGCCCTGATTTACTATACACATATTGTGGGAGAGTGGGCTACTTAGCACAGAGTTGTTTTGCTCGGATGCGGGACAGTGGGTTCTCGCTGTAGTAGAAGATCGACTGTATGCGATCACAGGCGATATCAGCATCGCCTATACGGTTGGCTCCTGCGCACCCTTCCTTCAGACCTCCGGTATCTCAGATCAGGCAGCCTCTACGGCCCATGGAACAGTGGCCGAACCGGCCACAGCAGGCACGGGTGCATGCCTTGACAGCTGAGACAGCTGCGACAGAAACTCCTCAGCATTCGGCCTTTGAGGTCACTACCCACATTGGAGGTATTCTTATACTCGTGATGGTGGACACAGGATCCACGATTTCTTTGATATCACGTGCCATAGTCAGACGCATTGGGCTACAGACTATTACTATGGATGGGGTATGAGTTTATACAGCTCACGGGTCCTTTACAAATGCCACCCAGATGTGTGAGGGCTGTTTGGTGGATCTGGGGGGCAAGACGATGGCCCTTGATCTTGTCATCGAACCCTCTCTTGTTTATCTCGACGTCATTCTTGGCATGGACTGGTTGACTGCAGCGAGGGTCGAGATTGACTGCGAGACTAGTATAGTGACTGCGTACGAGCCAGAGGGCGTATCCTTTACGTTTCCAGTGTGGGTAAATCTCTCCTTCCGCATACTTAGTTACGCTACTTTACTGCGAGACGCTGGTGCCCAGATACTTGAGCACGCCAGTTATTTCCGAGTTTGGGGATCTGTTCAGGAAGATCCCTGGTTTGCCTCCTAGACAGGAGATTGATTTCACTATCGATCTAGTGCCTGGTTCCACGCCCGTCTCACTGCCGACGTATCGCATGGCACCGTGTGAGATGGAGGAGTTGAGGACGCAGATTGATGGTCTGTTGGAGCTAGGCCTTATACAGCCTAGTGTGTCTCCTTGGGGAGCACCAGTCCTGTTCATAAGGAAGAAGGACGGTTCGATGCGATTGTGTATTAATTATCGCAGGCTGAACCAGATCACGGTGAAGAACAAGTACCCTTTACCCCGGATCGATGACTTGTTTGATCAGTTGAGAGGAGCGCAGTACTTCTCGAAGATTGATCTTCAGTCAGGATATCATCAGTTACGCGTCAGGGATGAGGACGTGCAGAAGACAGCATTCAGGACCAGCTTTGGCCACTACGAGTTCCTTATGATGTCGTTCGGTCTCACGAACGCACCAGCCGTGTTCATGGATCTGATGAACCGGGTATTTCGGCCTTTCCTCTATCGATTCATCGTTGTGTTCATTGAAGACATTTTGGTGTACTCCAGGAGTCGAGAGGAGCATGAGGAGCACTTGCGTTTGGTCCTGGATACGCTCAGACAGCATCAGTTGTTCACACAGTACAAGAAGTGCGACTTCTGGAAGCAGGAAGTAAAGTTCCTGGGACACGTGGTGTCCAAGGATGTCATGGCAGTTGACCTGTCTAAGGTAGCTGCAGTTCAGGACTGGGAGCAGCCTGGTTCTGTCACTGAGGTGAGGAGTTTCTTGGGTCTCGCTGGGTATTATCGGCGTTTCATTCAGGATTTCTCGAAGATCGTGAGACCCTTATCTCAGTTGACACAGAAAGACGTGAAGTTCGCCTGGAAGGACAAGGTGGAGTCAGCTTTTCAGGAGCTGAAGGACAGACTTACGTCCGCCCCTGTGCTAGTATTGCCAGAGCAAGGGGTTAGATACACTATATACACTGACACGTCTAGCGTTGGTCTAGGTTGTGTCCTTATGCAGAGGGACAGGGTAATTTCGTATGCCTCGAGACAATTAAGGAAGCACGAGGAGAATTACCCTGCACACGACCAAGAGTTGGCAGCCGTCATATTCGCACTGAGACTCTGGAGACATTACCTTTATGGAGAGGAGTTCAAGCTCTTTTATGACCACAAGAGCCTCAAGTACATATTCACGCAGCGAGACTTGAATATGAGGCAGCGGTGATGGATGGAGATGTTGAAAGACTTCAAGTTCGAAGTCTCTTACCATCCTGGGAAGGTAAACCTTGTGACTGACGCATTGAGCCGCAAGAAGGCGATAGAGTTTGCGGCTCCGCTGATGGTTGCTGAGTGGGATATGGTTGAGTTTTTACGAGACTTTGAGCAGAAACTCACCGTAGAGGAGCCGTATGAGTTCATCGGACATGTACAGGTGCGATCTCAGATCAATGACCGGGTCATCGAGGCCAAAGGGACGATGCGCATCTGATTGAGCTTCGAGAGCAGGCCAGTGATGATGCAGACGCCGAGTGACGAGTGGGCATGGATGCGGGCTTACGTTATCGTGGCCGCCTATGCTTCCCAGATGTCCCTGACTTGAGACGAGAGATTCTCGAAGTTGCGCATTGTACCAGACTCGCGATAATCCAGGCAGTACGAAGATGTATCGCGACGTGAAGAGGACTTATTGGTGGGAAGGTATGAAGACCCACATAGCAGAGTTTGTGTCCCGTTGTCTCACTTGTCAGCAGGTGAAGGCAGAGCATCGCCGACCACCTAGACTCTTGCAGCCTATGCCGATCGCAGAGTGGAAGTGGGATTTCATTTCCATGGACTTCATTTCTGGGCTGCCGAAGACGAGGAAGGGACATGATTCCATTTGGGTGATCGTCGACCGTCTGACGAAGTCGGCGCACTTCCTACCGATCAGAGTTACGAACTCTACAGACGAGCTGGCTAGACTGTACATCAGAGAGATTGTGCGTCTGCATGGAGTTCCGTTGGAGATCGTGTCGAACAGAGACACGCGGTTCACTTCTATTTTCTGGACTCGCATTCAGGAGGCTATGGGTGTTAAGTTAAAGTTCAGTACTGCCTTTCACCCATAGACAGATGGACAGACAGAGTGGGTGAACCAGATCTTAGAAGACATATTGCGAGCCTGCGCATTGGACTTTAAGGACAGTTGGGATGACTGTCTTGCTTATGCGGAGTTCGCGTACAACAACAGCTTTCAGGCGAATATCGGTATGGCACCTTATGAGGCGCTGTATGGGCGACCTTGTCGCGCACCACATTGTTGGGCAGAGATCGGTGAGCGTAGCTTGATTGGCCCAGAGTTAGTGCAGGCGACGTCAGAGAAGATTGATATTATTAGACGTCGGCTTCTCACAGCGTCGAGCAGACAGAAGAGTTATGCCGATACGAGACGACGGCCGCTGGAGTTCACAGTTGGGGATCATGTATTTTTACGAGTTTCCCCTATGAAGGGAGTCCTTCGGTTCGGAAAGAATGGGAAGCTAGCACCGCGATTCATTGGTCCATTCCAGATCCTCGATCGTGTGGGAGTAGTGGCTTACCGATTGGCTTTACCCACGCCTCTCGTGAGCGTTCACAACGTATTTCATGTTTCAATTTTGAAGAAGTACATTTCTGATCCTTCCCATATCATCAGATGGGAGCAGGTGCAGTTAGGAGAGGATGTTACATATATCCTGCGACCGACGCGTATCCTTGACAGGAAGGAGCAGGTACTGCGTAGCAAGGTGATTCCCCTTATGAAGGTATTGTGGACGCATCACTCTGAGGAAGAGGCTACCTAGGAGATAGAATCCGAGATCAGAAAGAACTACCCACAACTTCTCGAGGAGTACGAAAAGGTACAAATTTCGAGGATGAAATTATTTGTTAAGGGGGTAGATTGTAACGCCTTGGAAAAATCCGTATTTGGACTCGAGTACCAACTCGACCAGAAATCGCGTAGGATTAATTCCTTTAGAAATTAAGTGTAAGTTAGCTAGCGCAATGCTAGAGTAGCTGGGAAATAGTCCCTGATCACTTTAAATACGTTCTACAAGACCCAAATCGAGTAGAACCAATGACTCTATAATACTCTAAAACCTCGAATCAAACCTTAAGCAGGTTTGTTCTCTGGACCACTTTGAAACTTTGTATTGGATCTAGACCGCACGTCGAAAGTCCGATACCTACTATCTTAGACCGTTAGAACCGCCTAGCTGGACTCGACAATCATTTCGAAAATCAAGTCCAACCGACATTCGCAGGCCATTTCATTGAGCGTGGACTGAAGAGAGTGAGAATAGGGACAGATTTGAAATTTGAAATTCAAATCTGGCACACGACTTGACGTGTCAGTATTAAGCGTTCTGACCGTCAGAATTCAGCCAAATTACACCCTTGGATCAGGAAAAATTTCTATTTCATATCATGAGACTTGCAGCCCTGATCTACGTACGGTGACCGCTGAACTGAAACTGGACCGCCACGGGCGATCTACGAACACTGATGGTCTAAAAACGGGATGTGAGCAACATCCGAAAAATACGAACTTAAGTCCGATCGCGTTCGGCCAGGGGACCACCAGAAATGGTCTTTTGGACCGAAATAGCCCCGAATTGGATATACATCAAGTAAACTTTGTTCCCGAGCCTATTCCGGGCATTTTTGTGCTTATAAAAGGGGTTGAAACCCTCACTCCTCTCTCCCATCCGAATTTGAGAAAAACCCTAGATTGGGAGAGAGAAAAGGTGAGAGTTTGTGAGAGAGAGTAGGAGAGGATTTTCCTGCTGTCTTGCCACCTATTGCACGTGCTTTAGCAACACGCTCCAATCACTTGGACAGTGATTTCTCTACTTTTTCAGGTAAGAAAATACCCTAGAAAGTTGCTGATTTAGTGTTCCTTTCGTTCCATAGCATGTTAGCTAATAGATCTTGTAAATCAGGTTGTTTAGTCGCCGTAGACGAAGCATATACGCTCCGTTCGAAACGATACACTTCTAAGAGAAAAGGTGTGGATTTTAGACGCTTTGATTGACTGTTTCCAACGCTTTCAATGTCGTTTAATAGTGGATTATCGACGGCAACGCCGTTTGACATGTACAACATGCTGTTTGTTTCCTGTTTCGTAAACAGACGAAGAATATGAGATTTAGGGCATTTTAGTCATTTGTAGGAAGTACTGTTTTCATTCATATTTTGTTGATGTGATTGATATGGCTTATTAACGTATTTGAATACTAGGAATACGTGCATAATTAGTTTGGCGAAGAGATTCGCCTAAATGCGCACTTTAGGTCGACATACTATATGCAGACTTAAGTGTGTAGTGTAAGTGTTTGTATAAATGCTTGTATTAGTATGTATTGAATTAAATGGTGTTATGGATTAGTTTGAGATTGATTTCTCAATTAATATGCTGATGTTAATGATTTCCTACATGTTAGTTATATGCATGATTTCATTGTATGTATGAAATGCATGTGCTTGATGATTTACTTAAGTTGTATGTTATAACATGTGTTAACATGCTCACATGGTTGTATTTCATTTCCAATATCTTACATGAATTGCTGATGTGAATTCATATGTGTTTGGGACTATACCTAGTCCAGGCAGTCGGTAACCGAGCAAATTCGTGGTTGGATTATCTTGGCCACGAACGACGCGTCGATGAACGCGAGTCGTGTTCTGGAGTTGGCGGCAGTGGTTAGGCCACACGAAGTGTTTTACGCACTTCATGTCGTTCGACTTGAGATGCGATCGTGCTAGTCGAGCCCGTCAAGTAACCCGACTGGCCGTTGTATGTTCACCCTGTATGAGTCATAACTGCTTGAACCTAGGGTACTGAACTTACCATTGTAAACCATGTTAACTATGGTACTTTGATCCACGAAGACTCATGAGCTGGCCATGGTGGTATGGGACACCGTGGTCGAGCTGTCGGCCTACGCTAGAGCCACAAACCTCCCCGTAGTGACCAGTGAGCACCTATGTCTCGTGAGCAGATTATGGTGGTATGGGACACTATATTCTTGCTGTCGGCCTACACTGATCAGGCGACGAGTCCTTTGTAGTGACCGCGAGCGTATTCTAAGTCTACGGGAGGCGACGACCCTTCAGTAGCAGTGAGAGTACAGTAGGCCTGTATTGATAAGGTGATGGGGGAGCGGTGTAACGAGTGCGAGCAACAGCCCTGACAGTCCTTGCAGCGACCTACAAAATATACATCGTATGAGATTACTAGGAGTGACGACCCTAGACAGGATCTGTGTTGGGATTGATATAAGGGAAGTACCTTAGTTTCCCAATCCTGCTGTTTGAATGGATTAATAACAACTCGAAAATCATATCACCATAACATTGCATGTGCATGGAAGATGTGGAGCACTTGAGGGACGATTGCATGCCGCGGTCGTAAGATGGTGCCGTATGAGAGAGATCGTCAGTGAGGGCATACATCATGTCATGTCATATTGCATTAACAACAGTATTAGGATTGTTTGATTTACTGCTTTACTATTATCGCATGATTGATTTGAGAACATGTTAATCCTTGATCTATTATTCCACTGAGTTATCTACTCATTCCCACATTTCGGGATGATATTTGTAACACCCACCAAACCTTGTCTTAGATGCAGGTGATGCAGAGATATAGGAGGTAGAGCCAGACTACGATGAGGATCAGGACGAGTTCTCATACATGTAGTACCACGACGGCTTTGCTTAGGTGGCCTGAGTTGACGGGACTTCTTAGTAGGACTATTTTGGACATTTATTTCTATTATTTACATGTATATGAGACTCAGAGATATATTCATACTTTAGTGACAGTCGAGATTTACTTTGTTTCCATACAGTGATATATATATTCATTAGTCTTCCGCTTACTTTTATCACTGGATCTAGAGTATGAATTACAGTTTTGGTAAACTTTTACTCATGTGAATGCTTTAACTCAGACAACATTGATCATAATCATTTTTGTTGCATAAGTGACGGTCTAGAACTCGGGAGTTGAGCCCCGATTTTCAGGGTGTTACAACATTAGACAAGTGGTGACCCTCAAGTGGCACAAAACAAGGGTCAGCTGACTGATGAGAAGAACCAGCCTCATTCCTTCCACGACGAGGCATGCTATGTAAACAGAACCCATAAGTAAGCATCCTTGAAATGTAAAAACTCAAGGCCCAAGGCCCATTTCTAAGCCCATCTCAAGGCCCATTTTCAATCCCATCTCAAGGCCCATTTCTAAAGCCCATCTTAAGGCCTATTTCAAAAGCCCATTCTAAGGCCCATTTCAAAAGCCCATTCTAAGGCTCATTTCTAAGCCCATCTAAGGCCCATTCAAAAACCCATTTTAAGGCCCACTTTAAAGATAGATTTTCGAGGCCCATTTTCAAAGCCCATCCTCCATACCCACATGTCCATAACTCAAGCCCACCTTCACAAATCCATTTCTAGGACCACATATTCAAATAAATGTATCTGGCCACATCAAGATCATGATGTGGGGCCCACTTGAAAAAACCCATCCATACATCATCCATAAAAGTGACCAACCATCAAGGTCTACACCATCAAAGCACTCAAGTGGACCCCAAATCACCCATCCAATGGTCCAGATCATTCAAAATTTTAAAAAAGGGGAGAGATAAAAATAAATTCTCTAAATAAAAAGGTGGGGCTCCTTTCTTATCACATCCCACTCTAATAAAATAAAAAAATAATAATAAATATATAAACAAATAAGATATGAAAATATCCAGCCAACTCTTTGGCCCAAAACTAACAAGTAAGATCCAACGATTAAGATCTAATCAAGGTGATTCAAACGGCCCCGATCATGATCCACCCAAAGCCCATGAAGAGATCCAAACCCATCAATAGTTCCCCCAAACAAGAGAAGATGGTGATCAAGCAAAATCCAAACAAAACTCCTCAAATGGATGATTAGTTCACCTGAAAATGAGAGAAGGAGAGCCAAAAACTAAGAAAAACTCCATTAAAGAGCTTCCAGGGACCACAATGGAGTCCCTGGACGTCCATAATTCGATTTCAAATAAGGGAGGAGAAGCCACCACCGGACTGGAGCACACAATGGACCAGTGGGCAAAATGACAAACCGACGATAATCAGACTACCACCCGGTAGCAGTCTGACTACCGCCCCCAACCAAAAGTGAATGGGGTAGCGGACCTTTCCCCCATGATGAGATGGAATGACATGTCCTCCCTTTGGCCCATTGGATAAAACCAAAAAAGGTAAAGATTCTCCCACAAATGGTGGATTCCCTTCAAAATCTCGCAAGAAACATAATGAAGCATCACCTAAAAATTACTGAAAAATATAAAAAATGCAAAAATATTTAAACAAAATGCCCTATTAAATCATCAGTAGGGGCCATTTATCAATTCATAAAAATTGAACGACGATACCCACTCATGAAATCGAACGGATAAAAAAAATATTTTCAAATAAAATCTCTAAGGAGTTTAGTTCCAAAGAGATTGAATTTCGAACAAAAACTTTCAAAAAATGCACGCGGCGCACAATACACTGGGGAATCTTCCATATTCTCCGGTTGCGGTCAGTGCAAACATCTAAATAAGATTCGATCTCTCCCAATTTCCCTGTAGGATGATCGAATCCGTACATGATACATGTACAATTGACTCGATCTTTATATCTGGATAGTTGTACGAATGCTAGTAGAAATAAGTGGATCTATCTCTAGAAAGAATAATCAAATTCAGAGTAACAACAATCCATTATAACCAAAGTATTAGAATCAATAGACTGCCTGGAAAAAGATTATCAGCATATACCTAGTCTGGAATGTTCGTAAAATTTGATCGAGTTCAAGTTGGCATAGTGAGTTCCCCATAAGGCCGCACCAACGTGCAGGGCAGCTAACCGTTTTAACAATCAAATGGATCGAATACTCATAGGGTGATTACATAATAAAGGAACGATAGACCTAACAGTACGGGAATCCTCATAAAGTCGCACCAACACACAGAGGCTCTACTTTTCAAACTTACCCTCCAATGCTATTAACAATCGGATGTGAAAAGGTTGTGAATGGTGACCCGCAAAGCTACGACAAATGCCCAGGGGACAATCACAACGTTTTCATCAAACCTCATGACATGTGCAAGTCATCTCTTTTCCAAACAAGTAAATTGACAATGATACAATGGCAGGCAACAGATTTGAATCACTATCCTTTATAACCAGAAGGGTGAGGTGTCCACTCACTTTGACCTTCGGTTGCTCATAACCTTGGTCAAAGAGGAGCATCTGTAGACACCCCACCCAGGCAAACAACTTGAATAGGTTAAGACAATCTGAGAATCATGATTAAATCCCAAACCCTAATCCTAACATGAACCTAAACTTAACCCAAAACTCTGACCCAAACCTCAAACTTTCAATCCGCAACCTGAAACCCTAATCTAAATCGTTTAATCCACATACAGCCCCCGCCTATACCCTATACCCACACCAGTACCCTTTACCTAAACCTAAGTTCATCTATCTGAACACTAAAACTCCCAAAAAGGAGACCATCGGACGAATCAATATACCAAACAAGCCCACACACTTGAGCCTAGCTCGAGCCCTTACCGTACTTGGAGTGCTACTGCTTGCAACCGGCGTGTGAACTTCTAGGGACAGCTGTCTTAGCGTCTGAAAGTCAACTTTCTTCAAAAAATACCCCACATCCTACCTTTTTTACCATTTTACCAATCCCAATAGCCAATGAGAGTGCACCATGTGGTGTTTCTCTCCCCTTAACCATTCACCACTTATCACATTAGCATTCACATCTCTCAAACCCAGAAATTACCACACTGTCATTGGAGAGGCTATAAATAGCCTTCTCCTCTTCACATTTCACAACAACTACTCATTTCTAAGCTTAAGTGAAAGGGAGAGGAAGAGAAAGTAAGAGAGAGAGGATGAGGGAGAGCTCCCAAGCCTCAATGATAAGATTTTTTTTATCCATCTCTTAACCTCCTCTTAGCCTTTTCAATCCTAAGTCTAGCCTAGATTGGTCATAGTACAACCCATATCTTAACCTACTCAAGTTTTAGCCAAAGATCCTCTTACTTTATGCAAGCATTCATCATGACATCTATTCTCTTCTCAACCCCCCTGCTTCTCTAGATCTCTAGTGAACGTATGCTCTGGGACTTGCCGTACATCGTATCCTGTCACATCAGAAATTTCTAGTGATCTATTCCACTATTCCTTACCTTTTTACATAAGCATCATCACATCCACCTTCTAGACATGTCATTGGATGTATGCTTTGTGACTTGCCAAAATCTCGGATCTTGTAGCATCAGAAATCCATGTGTGTGCCTAGTCTTATCTTGACCACATCATCCATACCTTGAGATTATCTTACTACATAAAGTCGAGACCGTACATTCATACGGGCAGAAAGGGTGTCTAATACCTTCCCTCTTTGTAACTGAGGTCCCTTACTCAAAATCTCTGTTCGTAGATCAGGAGTCAATTTAGGGTAGGAGAATCTTCAGATTTCTCCAACCTTGCATTTTCCGTAGGTTCTAGCTGACTGTAAGATTCTAGATTAATTAGCTAGTGGCAACTCCCACATCCACAAATCAACCTGCTACTCCTACCTAACAAACTTATAAAATATGCCAAATTTGCATAGGCACTAAATTTTCATTGTCTACACAACTATATTAATTATATTTCATCAATGTAAAAAATAATAATCAATGCCTTCTCAAGGGAAGTTTATTACATTTATCGATTCTGCAATGGAAGTATAAAACTAAATCCTAAATCTATCTTCTTATTCTTTCATATAATCTTCTATAGGAGAGTAATTCTCTAAGTCTTCAATCATATGTCACCTGTATAATCTGTACGATTAGGAGAGGGTCAATGCCCTACTCATAGTGATGGTATCCTTTAAAATTAACAGTAATTCCAGAGTTTGTCAAAAGTGGGGTAGATGTTTCGATACGTTAAGTACTCCACACTACAAGAATTATCAATGCGCAATCAATCTATATGAGATGCATGCCTAGCAAAGTATATACGGTGTATCACACCTAGTGATTGCCATGATGTGAAATATGGTTATAGTTATCCGACTCGACATGCATCCCCATACTATGGATATTGCTGGCATGTCTCACATTTAACATGGTTCTACGAGGTCATCCCAAGACGAACACCACACATGACCAGGTGAATCTTGCAACCTGGATTAGAGCGACTAAAGTAACAACCACCCCTCAAAAACTGGAAAAGGAGTGACATTTAGTTCCCCAAGAAAAATTGAAAAAGGAGTAACAAGCGACATCCAATTCCCCAAAAATTGGAAAAGGAGTGACTAAGCGACATCCAGTTCCCCAAACTGATGTGTCACGTAAATAGAACAATTTACACACACCAGCTGTTGTACTCTCACTCGAGAACATGGAATTACGTGTCACCCCAGGGCCACTACCAAAAATGCATTACATCCATGGTATTTAATCGATCGCTGAAGGAGGGATTCCCAACATAGTACTTGCATCAAGAAAATATAAACTGAATCATGAAGAATATAATCTAAATCATGGGAGTTTTATAATAGCAAGACACATGCCCAAGCCTTAAAGATAAACTGCACGAGGTCAACATAATAAAAGAAGAGAGACAATGGTCAACTTAACAAAAGAGGAGTAACAATGGCTAACTCCATAGATATAAGAGTGGCAAGGGCCAGCTCAAATAAATTTGATAAGGCAGGGCAAGGCTTGTATCCATGGCCTCACATAAATTCAGAGGAATCACTTGTATTTGACATCATACCATAATCCTAAAAGGGCCAATAGTTGTAAGGATATTAACCAAATCAATTGATAGGATAATTCCTAGAAAATATAAACATAAAAGGCAGAATATCACATCATTAAAGTTATGAAAAGGTAGGATAACTCATATCGTAAAATGCACGAAAGAGGCCAATAATTGATGGTGAAACATATAATAACATGAAATATTTAAAATGATAAAAGGCCAGATAAAATACATGTAAAGGCAAGATCAAATTCACAAGGGCATGTATAAAAGCAGGTTAATTTAACAGCTTAAATTAATGTAAGCTCAAAGGATAAAACCCTCACTTCTTATGTTGTTTCCTAATAAAAGATGGGTTGGCGTCGAAGAGTTTCACCCTTAATCTAGTGTTTAACAATGTTCAAGTGATTAGCTTTGTTTTGAGCTAATTAGTTTAATCGAGATGTGGCAGGAAGGGAAAGAAGGGGTATAGAAGGGAAGATGGGACGTGGCCTACCTTGATAAATCAGCGGATTTGCTGACCTTTGGATGTCCAGGTGTTAATCTACTTCTCGTTTCCTTTCTCTCTTCTCCTCTCTTTCCTTTCTTCTTTCTTTCTTTCTTTTCTTTCTGGAATGTCCAGGTGGAGAGAAGGGCTAGCCGATTGTTCTCTCTCTCTCTCTCTCTCTCTCTCTCTCTCTCTCTCCATCTTTCTTTTATAGGAGTGCGGCCCATAGGTTAGTTGGGTTTGGCGAAACTGACTCTGTTTTGCAGAACGGTTCATAGTGGAACTGATCATAGAAAGCTCCATGGATCTTGTCTGTCCAATAACATCTATGTTTTCAGCGTAGCTTTGGTCGAATCTTAAGGTTATCCCTGCCTAGCCATAGGATAGAGGGTCTTGATCATGCATTTGGGAAAGTAATGGCCAAAATCCCGATCCATGCAGCATTGTTGGCGTGGAATTCGTTCCCTGAAGTGACACTGTTTCAACGTGTAAGGAAACCTATTTCACTTACGGTTCGATTGTAGTGCACTGGTGGGGTCCACTGTGATGATTCGCTAAGAAATCCACTCTGTTCATTAGTTTCTTAGGATCATTTTAGCCTAGGGACCAAAATATGGGGCAAATCCAAGTCATTGGTGGGCCACACTTTGTAATTATGTGTGGTTGATGGTTACCGTCAAATCACTTACGTAACAAACAGATTATTATTGTTGTACATGTTCGCTATATATGGTTTAAACTCCCAATTTTACCCTTTTCCTTTGTCCAAGTTCTCGTCATCTGTAACTTACAACTTTTCCGTCCAAAAGAGACACACTTCATCATCGATCATTACTTCTCTAGATCTCTCAATGGGTTAAATTTGGACCCTGATCTCTTAAGGATAACCAAGATATTCTTTTAATGGCTAATACACTCTATATTTCAAAATAATGTTTGTACACATCTAATTGACAAGCTACTAGGTAGTTTGGACTTATATCCTTAGATATTCGTGATGATCAGTTTATCCTCATATTCGAATGGCCCATTTGGCGGATCTAACCATGATGGGTGGTTAGATGACTTGCTAAAAATATGAGAACTTGATGGTTAGCACTCCGACCATGTATGTGGGTTGATGTACGGTCAATTTCGTAAACGGATGGACATAAAGTGGGTTTTTGAAGTGATTAGGGGTAAAACATATTCATTGTCAAATTAGAGTATTTTATCCACACATGTAAGTTTCTTAAATTGTAGTTCTGATGGTAGGTTCAGTATATACATAGGTGATGAACAAGATGAACGGATCAGAATCTTGATCTGATGAATGTACGGACGGATGTAGAGGTCAAATAGTTAGTTTACTATGGTCTAAGGGCTAAAATTCGATGTGTATGGTTAATTTATGATACTTAGGTGTGGTATAAAATTTCACATTAAACAGATAGTGGGAACCATGTGATATAGAATTCAGGGTATGTGTCGATGGCATTTTCATAATTATTATTGATTTGTGAGTTTTGGAAAATCTAGTGGCTCTACGTGGTTATAGGCACGTTTCTAAACAATTCTTACAAAAGAACATATATCTCAATCATTATGGATAGAGATTTTATTCGTCATTTTATTCAAGGGGAAGTACTTAAGTCAAATCATGTGACAGATGGTCTTGTCTTGAAATTCAATGGTCAGATGACTTGATATATGAATGGAGATCATTCCCAATAGTTAAGTTAGTGTCAGGACAAGGATGTAAGGCTAGAATAGTTGGATTGGTATCGTACACATGTATATGTTGCATTGAATATTATGGTAACGCTTGAGAACTTTCGATGCCCGAGTATTGAAAAGTTCAGGGGGTTACATATAGTGTGCATATGACACACACATCATGGTAGGCCTCTTACATCACAATGGGCCTCACACATGGGCCTCATACATCACAATGGGCCTCATCACATGGGTCTCATATATACAACAAGTGGGCCACACACATCAGCAAGTGGGCCAATTGGATGGTTCATTGATGGATGGCCTAGATAAAATAAATCACGGTGGGCCTGTTGCCCTGGACGGCCTGGATAAAATACATCACGGTGGGCCTGCTGGCCCTAGACGGTCTGGCTATAAATACATGATAATGGGCCTACTGGCCCCGGACAGACTGGATATAAATACATCACGGTGGGCCTACTGGCCCTGGACGGTGTGGATAATACACATACTTCAAGTAGGTCACACCATCCATGCTGGACTGGACGGTGTGGATAATACATACATCAGGTAGGTCACACCATCCACACTAGACTAGACGATCTGGATACAACATATACAACAGGTGGGTCCCACCATCCACACTATTGGACGGTGAGGATACACCACATATACATCAGGGTGGGGTCCACGTGGGTGGGCCACCCCACAAACCAAGCTAATATTTATATTTCCCTTCGTCCAGGCCTGTCCAAACGAAGAGCCAGGTGGGCCCTACTCACTGGAAAGATAGCATGGATGCCACACACACATCAGATGGGGTCCATGTGTGTGGCTCACCAGCTGTATATCTAGCTGATATTTGTGTTTTCCCTCCAACTAGGCTGGCCCGAAAATGGGCAGCAGTGTGGGCCGGCTAGATGTGGTAGTGAAGTGGGCCACGGTTTGGGCAGCAAGGTGCATCCCACAATGGAACAACATGGGTAGATTACATACATCATCAAGGCGGGCCATCAATAGGGAAAGAGAAAAGAGAGAGAGAGAGAGAGAGAGAGAGAGAGAGAGAGAGAGAGAGAGAGAGAGAGAGAGAGAGATGTTTGTGTGAGGGAGGAGCTTCGTCACTATGAGCTCCCCTCCAAGCATTTCAACATATACATTAAATGGGTCCCACCACTTGTGGGCCTATAATTATGTAATCACGGTGGGGATACCATCCCCACTATAAAATCAGGGGTCAAGATGACTCTCTACATGTTGATTATCAAATAAACATCATGGTGGGCCATCGGCCACACCTTGGGTCCCAAATAGGATCTATACCATCAATTGGTAGGCCCCACTTGGCCCATCATCAAAATCACAATCTAGTCCTATAAACACCCACCTATTACTCCTCTTCTTTAGCTCCTTTGGATCCTCAGCTCCTAAGCTCTCTCTTTAATAGAAGATGATGAAGATTGAAGGGTTGGATGGTGAGATTTAGGGGTAGGAAAGTGGGTCTTGATCTTGGGCTCTTTTCTCTCCTTAGGATTTTCTCTCTTAGTTGCTTGGGATTTGGGTATGGAAATGAGATGGGATGAAGTGAAATGAGAGAGGAGTGGTGTTATGTAAGAGGAATGATGGTTGTGTAAGGAGAGATGGGATGAGAGGTATGGGCTTAGTTGACTTTTAGGGGCATGAGGTGGCATGGGGTATAAGTTGCTTTATATTGTTGGTAAGAAAGGGATGGGATATGTATGGGTTAATTTGACTTAATGATCAGAGAGGTATGGGTTGTACTTGACTAATTGATGGGAAAGGCATGGGTAGAGATTCTCTAGAATCTCTCAGAATTTGTAACGCGCGACATTTCCTTGAGATATACACAGGTCCATAACTCCTAGCTTGGGTATCGCATTGGTGTGCAAGATGCGGCAATGGAATCGTAGCAATGGTGCGGTCGCTAGGGTATAGGTCTCAAGTTGACTCGACTCAGATCTTCAGGATGTGACTTAGGGTCATGTGCAATCGCTGTCTATAGGTCGTAGTTGCGGGAATTGGACGGAGAGGATCGTGGAATTTGGTGGAACAGTACGGTACTAGGATACAGGACTTACATTAGCATTACACTAAACCATTTCATGCTTGTATCACTCAATTTCTAGTTTGTCCTGCTCATTTTCCAGTTTGTCCCGCTAAATTTCTAGTTTGTCCCGCTCAATTTTCAGTTTTCCCTGCTCATTTTCCAGTTTACCCCGTTGAATTTCTATTTTGCCCTGTTGAAATTCTAGTTTGTCCTGCTCAATTTTCTATTTGTCTTGCTAAATTTCCAGTTTACCCCGATGAATTTCTAGTTTGCCGCACTGAATTTTATGTTTCTCCCTCTCAAATTTCAGTTTGCCCCACTGAATTTTATGTTTGCCCTACTCAATTTCTAGTTTACCCCACTTAATTTCCAGTTTTCCTCGCTCAATTTCATGTTTACCTCGCTCAATTTCCAGTTTTCCTCGCTCAATTTCAAGTTTGCCCCACTCAATTTTTGTAACGCCCGTGAAAAATCCATACTTGGGCTCGAGTACCAACTCGACTCGAAATTGCGTAGAATTCATTCCTTTAGAAAATATGACTAGGTTAGCTAGTGCAACGTTAGAATAGCTGGGAAATGGTCCCTGATCACTTTAAATACGTTCTACAAGGCCCAAAGCGAGTGGAACCAATGGTGCTATAATACTTTAAAACCTCGGACCAAACTCTAAGCAGGTTTGTTCTCTGGACCACTTTGAATCTTTGTATTGGATCTAGACCGCACGTCGAAAGTCCGATACCTCCTATCTTAGACCGTTAGAACCGTCTAGCTGGACTTGACACTCATTCCAAAAATCAAGTCAAACCGATAATCACAGGCTATTTCATTGAGCCCGGACCGAAGAGAGTGAGAATAGGGTTAGAATTGGAATTCGAAATTCAAATCTGGCACACAATTTGACGCATCAGTATTAAGCGTTCTGACCGTCAGAATACAGCCAAACTATACCCTTGGATCAGGAAAAATATCTATTATATATCACGAGACTTATAGGCCTGATCTTGGTGCGATGACCGTTAAACTGAAACTGGACCGCCACGTGCGATCTGGGAACCCTACCGGTCTGAAAACTGGATGTGTGCTAGATCCAGTATGCATGAGCTTAAGTCCGACCGCATTTGGCCAGGGGACCTTCAGAAATGCCCTTTTGGACCGAAACGGCCCCGATTTGGTTAGGCACCAAGTAAACATTGTTCCCAAGCCTATTTTGGGCATGTTTTAGGCTATAAAAGGGGTTGAAACCCTCACTCCTCTCTTCCATCCGAATTTGAGAGAAACCCTAGCTTGGGAGAGAGAAAAAGGTGGGAGATTGTGAGAGTGTGGGAGAGTTCTTCCTGCCACTTGTACTACGCGTTGCACGTGCTTAAGCAACACTCCTCTACCGCTTTCCCGGCGATTCCACCGCGATCCTAGGTAAGTAAAAACCCTAAATAGTTGTTGATTTGAGTTTCCCTTGTTTCCATAGCGATGTAGCTTATGGATCTTGTGTATTAGGCTCCTTATTCGCCGTAGACGAAGCGTATACGCTCCGTTTCAATTCCCGAGTCTACAAGACATAAGGTGAGGATTTTAGACGCTTTGATTGACGGTTCCCAACGCTTTCAATGTCGTTTAATAGTAGATTCTTGACGGCATCGCTGTTTGACATGTACAAAATGCTCTCCGTTTCCCGTTTCGTAAGCTAACGAAGAATATGAGATTTAGGGCATTTTAGTCATTTGTAGGAAGAACTGTTTACATTCATATTTTGCTGATGTGATTGACATGGTTTGTTGTCGCATTAGGAAGTTAGGAATGCGTGTATAATTAGTTTGGCGAAGAGATTCGCCTAGTTGCGCACTTTGGGTCGACATACTATATGTTGACTTAAGTGTGTAGTGTATGTGTTTGTATAAATGCTTGTATTAGTATGTATTGAATTAAATGATGTTATTTGATAGTTTGTGATTGATTTTTCAATTATTATGCTGACCTAAATGATTTTCTACATGTTGACTAAATGCATGATTTCATTACATGCATGGAATTTATGTGCTTGAGGATTTGCTTAAGTTGAATGTTAAAACATGTGTTAACATGCTCACATGATTGTATTTTAATTCCAATGCTCTTACATAACTTGTTGATGTGATTCCATAAGTGTTTGGGACTAGACTTAGTCCAGGCAGTCGGTAACCGAGCGAATTCGTGGCTGACTGGTCATAGCCACGAACGACGCGTCGATGAACGTGATTCGTGTTGAGAGTTGGCGGCAGTGGTTAGGCCACGCGAAGTGTTTTACGCACTTCATGTCGTTCAACTTGAGATGCGATCGTGCTAGTCGAGCCCGTCAAGTAACCCGACTGGCCGATGTTTGTTCACCTTGTATGTATCATAACTGCTTGAACCTAGGGTACTGAACTTACCATTGTAAACCCTATTAACCGTGGTACCTTGATCCACGAAGACTCATGAGCCGGGCATGGTGGTATGAGACACCGTGGTCGAGCTGTCGGCCTACGCTGGGGCCACAAACCTCCCCGTAGTGACCAGTGAGCACCTTGACTCGTGAGCAGATTATGGTGGTATGGGACACTATATTCTAGCTGTCGGCCTACACTGATCAGGCGACGAGCCCTTTGTAGTGACCGCGAGCGTATTCTGAGTCCACGGGAGGCGACGACCCTTCCGTGCAGTAGAGTACAGTAGGCCTGTATTGATAAGGTGATGGGGGAGCGGTGCAACGAGTGCGAGCAACAGCCCTGACAGCCCTTGCAGTGACCTACGAAATATACATCGTATGAGATTACTAGGAGTGACGACCCTAGACAGGATCTGTGTTGGGATTGATACAAGGGAAGTACCTTAGTTTCCCAATCTTGCTGTTTGAATGGACTAATAACAACTTGGAAATCATATCACCATAGCATTGCATGTGCCTGGAAGATGTGGAGCACTCTAGGGAGTGTGGCATGCCGCGGTCGTAAGATGTTGCCGCATGAGGGTGATCGTCGGTGAGGGCATACATCACGTCATATCATCTTGCATTAACAACAGTATTAGGAATGTCTGATTTACTGCTTTACTATTATCGCGTGATTGAATTGTGAACATGCTAATCTTTGCTCTATGATTCCACTGAGTTGATCACTCATTCCCACGTTACGGGATGGTGTTTGCAACACCCACCAGACCCTGTTGTAGCTGCAGGTGAGGACGAGATCCAGGAGGTGGAGCCAGAGATTGACGAGGACCAGGATGAGTTCTCGTATATGCAGTATCATGACGGCTTCCCGTAGGCGACCTGGATCGAGGGGACATCAGTGGGACTTTTCTTTTTGAACATTATTCTTTTGTTTATTTACATGTATATGAGACTCAGAGATGTAGTCATACTTTGGAGACACATGAGATTACTTTATTTTTCCATACAGTGATATATATATTGTTTAGTCTTCCGCTTGCTTTTATCACTGGATCTGAAGTATGAATTGCAGTTTTGGTATACTTTTACTCATGTGAATGCTTTAAATCAGACAACATTGAATCATAACCATTTTTGTTGCATAAGTGACGGTCTGAAACTCGGGAGTTGAGTGTATACACGACCCCCGATTTTCAGGGCGTTACAATTTTCTAGTTTGCCCTGTTGAATGTTCAGTTTACCCCGACGAAGTCTATTATGTTTTAAGCTTTAATTTTCTATAATGAGATTATTGACTCGATTTCCTATGCATGAACATATACCATATTAGTTAAGATAAAAGACAAAAGCGGTTGTCACGTATGTAAAGTCCTAACGAAACAGCTATCAACATGTTAGTTATATAAGTATACTATCTCATGCTTGTTGCTTAAATGTATAGCAAGCTTGGTTTATTAATACAAAATTCAAAACAGTTAGAAATAGATAAAGTGTAAGGTGCTAACTTGCTATTACCAACTAGTGTAGGGTGCTAACTTGCTATTACCAACTAGTGTTTCAAATATTGGTATCACTAAAAGTTTCGCTAGCCAGGGACACAAAAACAATATCGATAACAACGATAGTATCTCTAATAATCGGAAATGCAGGAAAATGGTGGAATTTTCAATGAAACTTCATGAGATGTTAAAGCATGTAAACATGTAAGAAATCTTACCTATTTAACCATCCAACCTTCCATCTAAACATGCATCAATATTGAAAAATATTAACAACACGATATTTTAGCAAGAAATTCATCAACAATTAGAAAGAAAATGAAAGATTGTCATCTCAATATCACACATGCTACGATATCGATAAGATCGAGATATTTCGATAATATCGGAGATAATTCGAACACCGTTACCAACATAATCTTCTTAGAGAAAATTAATAAAATAGAGTGTTTTCCAAACTCAGTAGTGGGATAAATGAGAACATGCAAAAAAAAAAAAAAGAAAAAAAGTGGAGGTCAAAAAAGATCATCATAAAACCACAAACCAACCAAAATGACTACCCCGAGTTTGGGTAGTAAAATCATCATCCAAGAAAATATATTCATGCCATTATCTAAGGAAACATTTGCAAAATAGCAAAATACATTATCCCAAGCGCATCACCCAAAATAAAGTACAAATATAAACTATCAAGCATGTCCAAGATTGATCATAGGATTGGAGTGGAATAAGATCAGATTGGCTTGACATCACAAAAAGATATTTGATGCACAAGCGAACATTCATGATTAAGCACAACTTGAATTGTCCAGCTGGACGGACCCCCCTTGGCGGAGCAACATCATCATGCTGGCAGGTGATTGTGGCGATAAGGGTCTGAATCTTTTGCTCCACCCACTCTAAACTCTTCTGGATAGCTTCAGAAAGCCACTGCAGTCATGTAAAACATCTGCCCTGCTCATCCATTCATAGAAGAATAGATTCCTTGCAGTCACGGTATGTGTTCACTCCCCAAGTGCAGGGTTGTGATGTAGTAATAACTCGGTAAGACCGAGGTCGAATCCCAAGGGACTGAAACTTGTACGTTATCTGAAACTAAGTAGAACTAGAAATAAGTTAAGATGAAATCTAAATCTAAATCAAATCAAGTTAAGGGATAATGGTGAAAGTATTAATCTAAAATTTATAAAAATCAGAGGAAAGAAAACTAGGGATTCAGAGGATCCACTTGTAGAGATCAGAGAGATCTTATGCTTGCTTCAAAAATCATGGAAATTAAACTGAACTACCGTTGATATAGTTTTAAAGAGATGAAAGGTATATGAATTAGAATGGATTCCATCACCAAACCATGCCCAGGAGACAAAGCAAACAACAAAATTAAACTAATTACCAACCAATCAACATGCTATGTAGGTTAGGAAGGGTACCGTCATCCGACCATGCCCAGGAGACGATGGTGAAAAATAGGGCTTCCTGACGTCATAAACATAAAAAGGACAAGGAAATACTCAAAGCCATCGCAGACTCAATGTAATTTCAGTCACAACAGACCATTAAAAACTAAAAATATTTCCATAATAAAATTAAATCAAAATCCATTCAGTCTAAACAAAAAGCACAAGCATAAATTCTCCCATCACACTACAAGCTTCACCTCTTAGCCCTAGCTAAGAGGTTTAGCTAACCAAAATCATGAATAACTAAAAATCTCTAAAAAATTCAAAGGAAAAAAAAAAACAGAAAAAAAACAAAGAAAAATGCAGAAAACTTGAAGCCTTCTAGCACTTTCTCTCTCTTCCACGTTCTTCCCGTCCCCGGATGATGGCTCCAAAAGAGCCCAATAACCTCTTTTATAGACTGCCTGAACGTGATACAACTTCATCCTGGAAACAGCTATGCACCCCTTTTTTTTCGCAATGCAAACTGCAAGGATAACTTGCGTTTGATCTAATGTTGCCCAACTGACCATCCAAATCTTTCGAATCTGGCTTCATGGACAGATTTAATACCAACATTTTAAGAGATTGGATGGATTGGATCACTCATCTGATCAAAGATAGGGAGCCAGAACTGCCCGAAAATCCCAGGTTTTTTGGAACTGTGTAAAGCCTACGCGAATTCGCTGCGATGCTCGGTGGGCCCCATGGTGATGTTTTTGGTGAAATCCACTCCGTTCATTGAGTTTCGGGCAAAAAACTGGTCAGGAATGAATCTTTTGGGAGTGAAATAGGTGTGGCCCATACGATCTTCTGTTCTACTGTTCAACCTGCGTTTGAACACGAGATACGTGTGTACATGTGCATGGGACCAAATGGAAAGCTAGGCCATGGTTACACCCCCCCCCCCCCCCCCCCCCCCCCCCCCCTCTGGACATGTTGAATGGTCCGGATCATCGATATGACTGATTTGTAGGGTCCACAAGTAAAGAACGGACGGACAGCGTAAAGATGTTGTCCGTCTTCTTGATTTATTAAAAGAAAACACGGTCAGGGCGTGTTTGACCGGTCTTCACAGCTCGGGTTAAATCGGGTGGGCGTTCACTATATGCACGTCCATACTCATGTGGGATCCATTGAGATGTTTGTGAGAAATTTGTTCCGTCCATCAGATTTGTTGTATCATTTTAACAGTTGAAACCAAAATTGAGGCATATCCAGCTTATAGGTGGGCCCCAAATCAGTGATTCTAAGGGCTGATCTGTCCTTTAAGCCACTTCCACCAGGATCTAACAGCTGAAATTTGATGTGTACAGTGAATTTATGATCTTCAGGCCTTGTATAAAGTTTCAAGCCAAACAGATGGTGGGAACCCTATGATCTTACATTCTGGACCAGTTTCAGGCCATTTTTAACGTGACGACTTGATTTCCTCAGACCCCTGGCGTGTAAACTCGTTGATCTTGGTCCTCTGGAGTTCGTCACTAGCTCTGGTGACTTCAGAGTGTCAAATCCATACTTTTATTACTCTTTTTTCATTCCATCCCTTAATTACACACTGCAACAAAAACACGATTAAAATATTACATTAAGCAGTGTCATGTTCGTAAATCCATGTAATAACTGGGGTCTAATATGCAATATCTGACCCTCAACATAACCCCCAACCAGCATTTTGCTAGTCCTAAGCAAAGTATGCGAAAAATAAGCTAAGAATTATAGGACAATTATTATGAACTCGAGTGATTTTTAAAAAATAAACTGGATGCTAGAACTCAAAGATACATGAATGTTAGGCATTACTTCCTCTTAGACTTAAGCACACGATAAAATTCATAATCGAGTTCAAAGTATTAATCCATCAATTAGAACAATTCTAAAGATTGAGTTCCATGGATGTATAGTGTAATCTTGACTTATCATCATTAAAATTTACTTCTCTATTTCAGGATATCATTGGTAATCAACAAGAGAATTCATAATAACTAAAACTTACCTCAAAGATCATCTTTTAATTTTTCTATTAAAAAAAATGCCAGGACTGGGAATTAAATCCTCACCTATAGGGAGCAAACCTATGGTGAAAACTATACACCCAAACCCTTTTCACATATTATCCATAGGAAATTAAATCTACACCTATAGGGAGCAAACCTATGGTGAAGATTATTCACCCAAATCTTTCCAAAGGTATCTCTTATTTATTTATTTATTTTTTTAATTGATCATGACAGGTAAATTTTCCAGGCTTGTTCCTTACATGCTTAGAGATTACCAAGTTAACCCTTCAATATCAAACTGAAACCTTAATGTGAAAGCAAGATGTGACATATGAAATCATGACTCAGTCAATGTTTAAAACTTCTAATCATAGATTAACACTTCAGACTTAATTGTGAAATCTAATAGTTACTGAATTTAAGAATCATAAATGACCAACATCACTTATCTTGTAATTCTAAATTCAATATGGTCATCAAAATCACTTCAAATTCACAAAAATATCAGAAAAATTTTGAACATTTTCCCAATTTTTACTCAAGACTAAGAAAACACTGATTAGGTGACCTAATCTCCCACCCCCAACCTAAAATCTACATTTTCCTCAATGTAAAAGATATGAGCATGCATTAAGCATGGGACAATGAAAGTAAAGGAAAAGTGATGGGAAGATAGTACCTGGATGATGAATCGAGAGAGAGATTTTTCAAGAGATCGTAGTATGTACGCCGGTCAGCACGAGAGGGAAAGTAAAATAAAAATAACAAAAATAAAATCCTACCTATACCACTTTCGCAGGTGTTCTTGATTGCATTTAGTGTATGCAACAAGCCTTTAAACCCCTAAGTTACCCCTAGTGGACAAGTTGTAGTCTCGTGAGGGATTGCAGGAATGTTACCCACAAACATTGAACTAACTAACTAAGAAAATGAAATGGAATGAAAAGCTGGGTTGCCTCCCATGAGCGCTAAGTTTACCATCTTCAGCCAGACAAATAAAGCAACTATCCTAGTCCTTGAAAGCGATAAACCTATCTATACCTCCATCAGACTAGGAGATCAATCCTGGTAAACAGGAGCAGTCAGAGGCATGAACATGTCCTCTGAATCAAATTTTTCGACAAATGGTTTTAATCGATGTCCATTTACTTTAAACTCCTTACCATTGTCGGGATCTCTTATCTCGATGGCACCATAAGGATAGACAGTAACAACATTGTAAGGGCCGGTCCAATGAGATCTGAGCTTACCAGGAAAGAGATGTAGTCGAGAATCGTACAAAGGACTTTCTGACCTGGCGTGAATGATTTTTGGGGAATATGTTGATCATGAAATGCCTTCATCCTGTCCTTATAAATTCCCGAGTTCTCGTACGCATCGTTCCAGATTTTTTCAAGTTCATTTAATTGAAGTTTGCGTAGCGAGCCAGCGTTGTCCAGATTGAATTTAGATTTTTGATCACCCAATATGCTTTATGTTCCAACTCCACAGGCAAGTGACATGCCTTCCCATAGACAAGTCTAAAGAGAGATGTTCCAATAGGGGTTTTAAAAGCAGTACGGTATGCCCATAAGGCATCGGTCAATTATGTTGACCAATCCTTACGATCAGGGTTAACCATTTTCTCTAGGATATGTTTGATCTCTCTATTGAAAATCTCAGCTTGTCCACTTGTCTGTGGATGGTATAGGGTGCTCACCTTATGAGAGATACAGTATTTCTTCATTAAGCTCTCGAATGGTCTATTACAAAAGTGTGAGCCCCCATCACTAATGATGGCTCGAGGTGTTCCGAACCGCGACATGATGTTTTCTTTTAAAAATTTAGACCGTGAGATGGTCATTGTTGCATCACAAAATTGCTTCGACCCATTTAGTGACATAATCTACGGCGAGCAAAATATACAAATTTCTAAAGGATTGGGGGAAAGGTCCCATGAAATCAATGCCCCAGCAATCAAATGCTTCTATGATATGTATGAGATTTAAGAGCATCATATTTCGACAGGACAATGCTCCCAATTTTTTACAATGCTCACAAGCCTTGCAAAACTCATGAGTGTCCCTGAACATGGTGGGCCAATAAAAGTCACACTGTAAAATCTTGGTCGTGGTCTTTTTAGCAAAAAAGTGACCACCATAGGCCTGTGAGTGACAAAAGGAGATGACACTTTGATGTTTATCTTCTGGTACACATCTCCTTAAGATTTGGTCTGGAAAATATTTAAACAAATATGGATCATCCCAGAAAAAGTTGCGCACCTTGGTAAAGAATTTCTTCTTATCTTGTGCCGTCCAGTGTGTAGGTATGGAACCTGTAGCAAGATAATTAGCAATATCAGTGAACCAAGGTAAATGAGAGACTCTGAATAGTTGTTCATCAGGGAACATGTCATTGATATGGGTCGCTTCAAGGGAATCAGAGGTATTAAGGTGAGAAAGGTGATCGGCCACTACGTTCTCTACTCCCTTTTTATCTTTATTTTCCAAATCAAATTCTTGGAGTAGAAGGATCCATCATATCAGGCGAGGCTTAGAATCATTCTTAGAAAGAATATACTTAAGTGCCACATGATCTGTGTAGATAATGATCTTGGATCCGATCAGGTAGGACCTAAATTTATCCAATGCGAACACTACGGCTAAGAGTTCCTTTTTCGTAGTCGAGTAGTTCACTTGGGCAAGATTTAGAGTCCTACTTGTGTAATAAATGACGTAGGACCTCTTATCTTTTCTCTGGCCTAGAACCGCTCTAAGAGCATAATCAGAGGCGTCGCACATAAGCTCAAAAGGCAGGCTCCAATCGGGTGGTTGTATGATAGGTGCAGTGGTTAACATGCCCTTAAGCTTAGTGAAAGGTTTTTGGCATTGCTCAGTCCACTCGTATGGTGCATCCTTTTAAAGAAGATTACATAAAGGACAAGAGAGGAGACTAAAGTCCTTTATGAATCGTCTATAAAACCCTGCATGTCCTAAGAAGGATCGCACGTCTCTGATGTTCTTGGGTGGAGGTAGGTTAGAAATAAGATCAATTTTTTCCTTATCTACCTCGATTCCCTTGGACGAGATGATATGTCCAAGGAAAATTCCCTTTTGAACCATGAAATGACACTTCTCCCAATTTAGTACAAAATTCTTTTCTTCACATCTTTTCAGCACACATTTAAGCCTCTCTAAGCATTCGCTGAAAGATGAACCAAAAATAGAGAAATCGTCCATGAAGACCTCTAAATATTTCTCCACCATGTCAGAAAAGATACTCATCATATATCGCTGAAAGGTGGCAGGGTCATTAGATAACCCGAACGACATCCTTCTGTGAAATAAGGTGCCATAGGGGCATGTAAATGTCATCTTTCCCTGGTCCTCAGGGGAGATTTCAATGTGATTGTAGCCTGAATACCCGTCAAGGAAACAATAATAGGAATGACCAGCTAGCCTTTCCATGATTTGATCAATGAAGGGCAAAGGAAAGTGGTCTTTCCTCATGACGGTATTCAGCTTTCTATAGTCAATGCACATTCTCCAACCAGTAGTAACTCTGGTTGGCACAAGTTCATTATTGGCATTGGCTACGATAGTGATCCCAGACTTCTTAGAAACCACCTGAGTTAGACTCACCCATTGACTATCGGATATAGGGTATATGATACCCACATCCAATAATTTGAGAACTTCGACTTTAACCACTTCCTTCATGTTTGGATTTAGTCTATGTTATAATTGCCGAACAGCCTTTGCATTATCCTTAAGATATATGTGGTGAGTACAAATCGATGGGTCGATTCCCTTGAGGTCTGCTATTGTCCATCCAAGAGCTCCTTTATGCTCAAGGAGAGTACCTATGAGTATACTTTCCTGCTCTTTCTCCAGGTGGGCAAAGATCACCACTGAGTATGTCTCATCTTGTCCTAATATAGACATATTTTAAATCAGAGGGTAAAGGTTTTAGGTCAAGCTTCGGTGGCTTGAGGTTAGACGGTAGAGGCACTACATCGGTTTGGGGCAACTCTTCAAATTGTGGCCTCCACCGATTAACTTCAAGTACCGGTGCAGTATCAAGCATGGCACACGTCTCCCTAATTATATCATCATCAAGATCATGAGAGTGGGCCAGACACGTCTCTAGAGGATCAGAGGATAAGGTAAGAGGCTTTCTATCTTCCACAAAAGAATCAATCATGTTAATGTCGTGAAAATCGTCATCATCTTCTGAATTGCTACCGTTATTGAAAAAGATATTTGACTCCAATGTCAAATTTCTAAAAGACATAGTCATGACACCATTCTTGCAATTGATAATTGTATTTGAAGTGGAAAGGAATGGGCGACCAAGAATGACGGGAATCTGAATGCTCATGTCATTGATGGGTTTGGTGTCCAGGATGATAAAATCTATAGGGTAGTAAAATCTATCGACCTGGACCAATACATCCTCAATTATCCCTCTTGGTACACAAACAGAGTGATCAGCGAGTTGTAGTATGGTCCGGGTGGGTTTTAATTCACCCAAACCTAACTGTTGGTATACCAAGTAGGGAATCAGATTAACGCTCGCTCCTAAGTCAAGAAGTGCGTGATCAATTCAATAGTTTTCGATTACACATGATATGGTTGGGCTACTAGGATCTTTAAATTTTTGCGGCACCTCTTATTTTAGGATGACACTCACTTTCTCAGTCAAGGAAATCTTCTTTTGAACACTTTACCGTCATTTGGTCGTGCATAAGTCCTTTAGGAATTTGGCATATAAAGGTATCTATTTTATGACATCAAGTAGAGGAATGTTAACTTTCACTTGTTTCAACACCTCTAGGATATCCTGAGAGTTAGAAAGACATTTTGGTGTAACCAACCATTGGGAGAATGGAGCAACTGGCTTCTCTAGAAGTTTTGGTTCTAATTTTTCTAGGGCATCACTAGATCCATCATTGTTGTCCTCTTCTAGTTTTTAAGGCTTTTCGAGCCTAATCGAAAGGGTTTTATCAATAACCTTCTCACTCCTAAGAGTGACGATGGATTTAGCATGCCCCATTTGATTTGAAGGGCTGGGATCACTTATCTCGTATTACGGTTTAGGATTGGGGAGTGGTTGTGCAAGAAGCATCCCCTTTTCCATAGCCGTCATATATGAATCTATTTTTTGCATAAAATTTAAAATTCCTCGAATTGTCTGAGTTAGCTCTTGTATGGAATTTTAAACCAATTCTTCTTGAGGTTTCCCCTAATTGGATTTTGATTGAAGAAACCTTGAGGGGTAGCAGTTTGTCCATTTCTCCAACTAAAATTGGGATGATTTTTCCAGCCAGGATTGTACGTTTTAGAGGTTGGTCCATTGAAAGGTCTTTGATAGTTATTTACGGCATTAGATTGTTCATTCAATACTTCTCGAAAGGCAGGTATTGTAAGATAATTTTCAGTTGTATGAATGTTGCAATCACAGATGCCACAAACACTTTCATTAATCTTATCCTTCTTTCTTTCTATGGCCTCAAATTTTCTTATGAGTATAGACACCTTATACTTGAGATCATCATCTTCTTTCAAGAGATACAATCCACCTTTCTCCTTAAATTGATTTGGCCTAGACGTAATGTTCAAACTTGGGTAATAGTCCCATGATTGAGTGACTATCGAGGTAATCCCACACCTCGTCAACATTTTTATTAATAAATTCTCCATTACACATTGTCACGACCATTTGACGCATGGAAGATGTCTGTCCATCGTAGAAAAAATTTGTAATGTGCCACGTTTCAAAGCCGTGATGTGGGCATGAACTGACCAAATCCTTGAACCTTTCCCAACATTGGAAGAACATTTCATCTTCCTTTTGGGCAAAGTTCATGATTGCTTTTCTGAGGGTAATTGTTTTATGATGTGGGAAAATTTTCTTTATGAATTACCTCTGCATGTCATTCCATGTGCCTATGGATCTAGGACGCAGTGAATGTAACCACGTCTTGGCCTTCTCTTTCAAGAAAAATGGGAAGAGTTTCAGCCTAATTGTATCCTTAGATGCATTAGGAAAGTATAAGGTGGCTATAATCTCATCGAACTCTTTCAGATGTAGATATGGTTCTTCAGATTCGAGCCCATGAAACTTAGAAAGGAGTTGGATAACCCCTGGTTTGATGTTCATCTGTCTTGTATTCTCCGTAAAAATCATGCATGAGGGCGTACTCACCCCACTGGTTGTAAATAATCTCATAAAGTACGAGGCGGGGGTGCTTGATGCACCTCATTCTCACCTTGTACTTCTTCAACCCTAGGTTGGGGTAGTGCTTGAGGTTGATTCACAGCCATAACCTCAATTAACTCAGGCAAATTCAGGAGGTGTCTAGTCCTGCGATGGACAGTCAACCCCTCAACTAATCCTCCTTCGGTTAAGAGACGTCGAGTGTTGTCACGAGCCCAATGGGGTATGAAACACTCACAGCCCTTGATTTAAATTTTAAACCTAGACTTAAGAAAGGAAATAAAACTCTAAAACGAAGAGAGGATTGGAGAGAAGTTACCAAATTGGAGTCCCTACGTTAAAAACCTGAAAAACAAACAAAATAAGTTAGTTTCTAGAAATAGAAAGTCTAAGAATAGACAATTGCTAATTAGAAGTAACTAATTTCTAAATAAAAAGAAGAATTTCCTAAAAAAGAAAGTAGAAATAAATTAGGAAAATATTAAACTAGAAAGTAAGTTAATAAAAGGGAATAGAAAGTAGAATTTTGAAAGAGCTTACTGAATTAGAAGTTTCTATCTTAAAATCCTACAAAACAAAACAGGTTAGTTTCTATAAATCAAAAAATAATCTAACCTAAAATTAGAGAAATCCTAATCTTAAACTAATCCTAAAACTAATTAATTTTAAAAATGCAACCGTCAGTCCTCGGCAACGGTGCCAAAAACTTGTTCACTCCCCAAGTGCAGGGTTGTGATGTAGTAATAACTCGGTAAAACCGAGGTCGAATCCCAGGGGACTGAAACTTGTACATTATCTGAAACTAAGTAGAACTAGAAATAGGTTAAGATGAAATCTAAATCAAATCAATTTAAGGGATAATGTGAAAGTTTTAATCTAAAATTTATAGAAATCAAAGGAAAGGAAACTAGGGATTCAGAGGATCCACTTGTAGAGATCAGAGAGATCTTATGCTTGCTTCAAAAATCATGGAAATTAAACTGAACTACCGTTGATATAGTTTTAAAGAGATGATGGTATATGAATTAGAATGGATTCCATCACCAAACCATGCCCAGGAGATAAAGCAAACAACAAAATTAAACTAATTATCAACCAATCAACATGCTATATAGGTTAGGAAGGGTACCGTCATCCGACCATGCCCAGGAGACGATAGTGAAAAACAGGGCTTCCTGATGTCATAAACATAAAAAGGACAAGGAAATACTCAAAGCCATCGCAGACCCAATGTAATTTCAGTCACAACAGACTATTAAAAACTAAAAATATTTCCATAATAAAATTAAATCAAAATCCATTCAGTCTAAACAAAAGGCACAAGCATAAATTCTCCCATCACACTACAAGATTCACCTCTTAGCCCTAGCTAAGAGGTTTAGCTAACCAAAATCATGATTAACTAAAAATCTCTAAAAAATTCAAAGGAAAAAAAAATAGAAAAAAAATAAAGAAAAAGGCAGAAAACTTAAAGCCGTCTAGCCCTTTCTCTCTCTTCCACGTTCTTCCCGTCCCCGGTTGATGGCTCCAAAAGAGCCTAATAACCTCTTTTATAGACCGCCTGAACGTGATACAACTTCATCCCGGAAACAGCTATGCACCCCTTTTTTTTTTGCAATGCAAACTATAAGGCTAGCTTGCATTTGATCTGATGTTGCCCAACTGACCATCCAAATCTTTCGAATCTGGCTTCGTGGACAGATTTAATACCAACATTTTAAGAGATTGGATAGATTGGATCACTCATCTGATCAAAGATAGGGAGCCAGAACTGCCTGGAAATCTTGGGTTTTTCAAACACATGTAAAGCCTACGCAGATTCGCTGCGATGCTCGGTGGGCCCCATGGTGATGTTTTTGGTGAAATCCACTCCTTTCATTGAGTTCCTGGCAAAAAACTGGTTAGGAATGAATCTTTTAGGAGTGAAATAGGTGTGGCCCATACGATCTTCTGTTCTACATTTCAACCTGCATTTGAACACGAGATACGTGTGTACACGTGCATGGGACCAAACGAAAAGCTAGGCCATGGTTATGCCCCCCCTCTGGACATGTTGAATGGTCCAAATCATCGATATGACTGATTTGTGGGGCCCACAAGCAAAGAACGGACGGATAGCATAAAGACGTTGTCCGTCTTCTTGATTTTTTAAAAGAAAACCCGTTCAAGGTGTATTTGACCGGTCTTCACGGCTCGGTGCAATTCGGGTGGGCGTTCACTATGTGCACGTCCATACTCATTTGGGGTCCACTGAGATGTTTGTGAGAAATCTGTTCCATCCATCAGATCTGTTGTATCATTTTAATAGTTGGAACCAAAATTGAGGCATATCCAGCTTGCAGGTGGGCCCCAAATCAGTGATTCTCAGGGCTGATCTGTCCATTAAGCCACTTTCACCAGGATCCAATGGCTGAAATTCAACGTGTACGGTTAATTTATAATCTTCAGGCCCTATATAAAGTTTCAAGCCGAACAGATGGTGGGAACCCCGTGATCTTGCATTCTGGACCAGTTTCAGGCCATTTTTAACGTGACGGCTTGATTTCCTTGGACCCCTGGCGTGTAAACTCGTTGATCTTGGTCCTCTGGAGCCTGTCACTTTCTCTGGTGACTTCAGAGTGTCAAATCCACACTTTTAATACTCTTTTTTCAGTCCATCCCGTAATTACACTACAACAAAAACATGATTAAAATATTACATTAAGTAGTGTCATGTTCGTAAATTCATGTAATAACTGGGGTCTAATATGTAATATTTGACCCTCAACAGTATGTCATATACCGACTGGTATGACTATATGAGGTTTGAAGCACCTCACATTGTTCTCCTTCCATAAGATAGTTAGTGTCGGCTGCTTCCATCTTGGCGGCATCCGTCTCTGCTGCCTCTATCTCTGCTGCATCCGCTTTTGTTTCTCCTTCAAAACCTTCACTGCGCGCTCTCGATGTTTTTGCCCTTTTTGTCCCCAGCTTCATATGCTTAATATTGTATTTTGAAAACATGCGAATGGGTCTTGGTCGGTCAGTGGTGGGCATCAGGCCAGCATGGCGAGGGAGGAAACATAAGAGGTATGTGAATGGAATAGATGTGTCTCTCGTGTTGTGAATGCAGTTGGCAATGAGGTGAACCATGATGCTAGGAAGACGTAAAGGAATACCCTCACAGATGCTATAAAGAATATATAACATGTACGAGGTAATGTCAGACTTATTTGTTCCCCTCAGATAAACATTCAAGCAGAAGATATTGTGAAGCACCATGTACTTGTCTTCCATCTTTGATGGTCTCAGTGCATTACCCTGATACCACGACACATTTTTTCCGTTACAGAAATACTTGGTAATTTTTATTCATACATTTATAGAGTCAATGTCGTGATCAGTTAACCCTCAAAATGCGGCTGGAATCCCTATAAGCGAGGCAACTGCCCTATGAGTAATGGTAGTGGAGTTGTCTCCAATAGTGACTATAAAAGAAGCAGGGTGTAACACCGATGAGTGACAATAGGACAGAAATATGATCAATTGTTCATTCCTAACTGTCCCTCCAAAATCTAGGACGTTACTCCAACCAACTTTCTCTTAACTTTCCAGTATCCCAAATGGTTGGATGCATTCTTATTCACAACTCCAAGTGTAGGGTCGCAATGTAGTAATAATCTTAGTAAGATCGAGGTCGAATCCACAGGGACTGAACTTGTGTTTCTTCTGAAACTAACTAGAACTAGAACTAGAAGAAGATGTAAATATAAATCTGAAATATTTGAGAGAGTAATTGTGATTAAAGTAATTAAAAATAGTGAATTTAAAGGTGGGAACTAGGGTTTTCAAGGATCCACTTGTAGTAATTGGGAAACTTCCTTGCATGATTCAAGGACACAACTGGAATCAGAGTCATATCCTATCCAATTGATAACAAGAGATTTGTTAGATCTCTAAACTTCTCATAGATATAATCATCAAAAGATGAGGGTGGTGAAGATTTGAAAATGATTCCTTCACCTAATCATGCCTAGGAGACAAGGCAAACAACAGGATTTACCAATCCCACAATCAATCATAAGAGAGTTTTAAAAGTTAGGAAGGATTTCATCACCCTACCATGTGCAAGGGATGATGGTGAACAACGAGACTTAATAATTTCACAATCTCAATTTGAGAAAAGAAGATATCTCAAGATATTGCAGATGTATTATAATTTGTCACAACAAACCATTAAAAACTAAAAATATTCCTTCATAATCAAATTAGAATCCAAAAGAGTTCAACAAAACATGAATTAAAACAAACCAAACATCTCAATCATAATACAAGCTTCACCTCTTAGCCCTAGCTAAGAGGTTTAGCCAACCATAGACATGATTGAACTAAAAACCCTTAAATAAAATAAAATGACCAACTAAAGAAGAAAAAGAAGAACTCTCGGACGGCGGCTCCACCCTTTTGTTACACTCCTTAAACCCTAGAAAATGCCTAGGAATGCCCTAGGGACTCCTATTTATAGTTTTGTAAGTCCAACTTTTGCACTGAGTTGGAAAAATCCAGAATCCGCCTTAAATTTCTACAATTCATGTGTTGTCTATGTAACCTTAGACTAGTCGAGGACAACCCTTGACTGGTCGAGAGTTTCCTTCGACAGGTCGAGGATGACCTGATTTTAGAGGATTTTTTTTTGTTAGAGTTCTAGTCGAGGAATCCTCGACTGGTTGAGCAGCCCAGGACTAGTTGAGGATTATGCAAAATCACTTCAAAACTTTGATTCTCTTCATTCTTGACTTGGTTTTCTTGGATCTTTGGCATGTGAATTCTTCATTCTTGGTCTTCTAGGATCTAATATTTGGCTTGGTGATTCTTCAGTGTTAAATCCATGCTTTTAGCATCCTTTTCAATCCAAGCTTTTAAATTCTCCTTGCAACATGAACATGAGTAAAATAGGACATTAAACACTATCATGTTCATAAAACTAAGATATAACTGGGGGAAAATATGTAATATTTGAGTCTCAACACACCCCCCAACCAGTATTTTTCTAGTCCCTAGTAAAACATACGAAAGATATTTCGAAAAACCACTGTATAATTTTCATAAGCTCAACCAGTTCTAAAGACAATACATTTCACAGAAATCTTAAATACATTAATATTGAGCAGTATTTCCTCCTAAATTCTAGCACACGGTAAATCTCATAGTCAAGTTCAAAGCATTAATCCTCCAATTAGAACAATCCTGAACTCAATTAGAACAATCCTAAACATTGAGTTCTATGAGTGCGGAGTGAAACCTAGACTTACCATAATCAAAGGTCCAATTCTCAATTTCCATGATAAGATTGATAATCAAAAGAGCATTCAAGATAACCAAAACCTAAAACAAAACTTGCCTTACAATTCAGCATTTTTATTCTTTTAGCTTCTGATTTTTTCATCAATGACTTTCACGCAATGTCAACATTTTTAAAGATCCTTAATAGGTTGCCATTTTCGACGACAACTATTTTTTTTTAGTTGGGTATTCTTTTTTATTTTCTTTTCAATTCTTCTCATTGAACATGATGGAAAAATTCCCCAAGTTGGTTCCTTCCATGCTTAATAATTACCAAGTTAACAATTTAATATCAAACTGACACCTTAATGTGTAACCTAGGTGTGACATGTAAAATCATGACTCAATAAAATATTTAAAACTTCTAATCATGGATTAATAATTCGAACTTAAATGTGAAATCTAACAAGTAACTGAATCCACGAGTCATAAATCACCAACAAAAAGTATCTTATACTTCTAAATCATGGATGAACTTCAAAATCACTCGAATTTATAAAATTTTTTAAAAAAATTTCACAATTTTTTGTTCAAAAACTAAGAAAACACTGATTAGCTAGCCTAATCCACGCCCCTAACCTAAAATCTACATTCTCCTCAATATAAAAGATATAAGCACGTAATGCGCATGAGACAATGAAAGTAAAGGAGAAGTGATGGAAAGGTAGTACTTGAAGAAGGAATCTAGAGGCTTTTCTCAGGGTCTCAAAGTGAAGATGGGTTAGTTGGAGAACTCAATAGACGATAAACAAATTATCTTAAAATAGCTAAAAGCAAACTATCCTAAATTTCATGAAAGTAATAAATTAATCCTATACTAGGAAAGCAGGGGAAAAGCTACTCAGTCATGTCGCAAGGTTCCTCCTCCATCCAATATCTTGATAAATTTCTTAGTGAGTTTCTCAACAAGATTATCCAAAAGTCCTTTTTTTAATAGGCTTGGATGCCTTGGAACATGAATTTCCAAAGAAATTGATGGACCTCAACAAAAAATTGTCGTTGAATCGCTTGGGGTATCCAAAGTATATATGATTCACCTGTGAGAGAAAAAGTTTCAGAATTAGTACCCCATAGTGAATCAAAGACTACAAATAGATAAAATTTAAAAAAAATCTTAGCAGATGATGTAGTCTCAACACATTTTGAAGTTTTGAATTTTGGTTTAATTTTTAGCTCATCCTCCTTTAATGGTAAACATTCAAGTTTTGAGGAATGAGGAGCTTTAGAATAAGGGTTCTCTTGGTCAGTAACAACTACTAAGGTATTGTCTTGCAAGGCATCCACTATTTCTTGTATTATCGAGTCATTTAAATCTGCAAAGTGTGCCAAGCAATCATCCAAAGAGTTAAAAATTTTAACTGAGAGTGACTCATTTTTCACATTAATGTTTGTGATGATCTGCCTAAGGATTTCATTATCTCTGGAAGTAGATGGAAGCATGATCTCTTACTCTTCATCATGGTGAGAATAAATCATCATCGGATGATCTTGTCTTGCCTTAAATAGTGTAACGCCTTGAAAATTGAGGGTCGAACAAAGCTCAATTCCTGAGTTCCAACGCATCACTTATGCAACATAGATTATGATGATTATTATGAGTGGATTCGAACATGAGTGGGATTATACTAAAACAGCATCTCATACTCCAGAGTTAATGTAATTTGGCAAGCGGAAGACTAAAATATATGCATTTAATTATGAAAATATTTTACAAATTTCAGAGTATGAGTATGAAACTGGGCTAAATATATACATGTATTTTTTCTAACCATATAAAATGTAGGAAGTAAATGTATTCAACTAAACAAGTATCTCAATAATCCCTGCGCATCAGTATGAGATCTACATAGATCCACTCGATAAATGAACATAGGAGAACTCTTCCTCCTCGCCTATGAAGTCTAACTTTTCCATATAGACCTCGTCATCACCTACATCTAAACCAGAGTCTAGGTGGTGTTTTAAAAACACCACCACAAGTGGGAATGAGTAGCTAATTCAGTGGAACTATAAAGCAAAAGTTAACATGTTATTAATTCAGTCAAGCAGTAATAATAAACTAATACAACAAGTATTTTTAAGTACTCTGGTTAATGCAAGGATGATATGTATTAATGATGTATACCCTCATCTGCACTCCCTCTGCGATATCATCTCACGATCGCAGCATGCAACACTCCCGCTGTGCTCAACTCCAACACCAAAGGCACATGCAATGCGGTGCATGTGCATGTTTAGTCAATACTTTATTAGGTTGATTCATATAGCAAGATTGGGAAGCTAAGGTACCTCCCTTTATTTCATTTATCCAAACCATGATCGATCTAGGGTCGTCAATTCTAGTTAATCACATACGATAGGCAAGTTGATGAGTTTATACTAGTGGTTGCTACGAGAGGCTCGTCACCTCAGTGTAGGCTTAATTGACACTCGAGGTCACTACGAGAGGCTCGTCACCTGATCGTAGGCCTATTTTATACTCAAGGTCACTACGGCAAGGCTCGTCACCTTAGCATAGTCCTAGTGTATACTCGAGGTCACTATGGAAAAGGCTCGTCACATTAGCGTAGGCTAACAACTCGAATACAGTGTCTCATACCACCATATTTGGCTCACGAGTTTGGGTTGCTCACTGGTCACTACAAGGAGGCTCGTCGCCTAGCGTAGGCCGACAGTTCGACCACGGTGTCTCATACCACCAGCCCAGCTCATGAGTCTTAACGGATCATGGTACTAAGGTTAAACGGGCTTTTCGTTGGTAAGTTTGGTACCTTAGGTTCAAGCAGTAGCGTCCATACATGGTGAACATACATTGGGTCAATCAGGTTACTTGACAAGCTTAAATGGTATGAGCATACATTGAATTAATCGACATAGAGCGCATGTGCTCTCCTTGTAGCCTAGCCACTGTCAACAATCAGCATACGATTCGGATTCCTTGAACATATCCATCGTAGCTAAAACAGTACGGCCCCATTCGTAAACCATTACCAATTGCCTAGACTACATCGTAGCCCCAATCACACTTGAAATACAATAAGCATTCATCTGTGCTAGTCAAAATAACATGTAACAACCAATTTAAATATAAATCTCATATAAACATTTTAACGAACACATAGAGTACATGTTATCATGCATAGGCATTCATCCATAAATCACATAGTAGTAAGATAGATTACATAAAAGAAACTATAACTATAGATAAGGTAATTGAGAATCTCATCTCAATGGCCTCATTAAATACAATTTAGCAAGCATTTACTCATTCGAGCATTTTAGCAAACACTTAGACTACACAATTCAACATATATGTAAAATACATTAGTTATAACATATATCATGGCAGATCCTTTCACAAAGGAGCTGTCATGCGTACAACAATCACGTATTCTCAATCAATAAGCATGATAAGTATAAATCATAATTCCATATTCATTCAGACATTTCAACAAACACATGGAATGCGTTATATTTAATATAGTTCATATATATGTGTAATGCACTAAAAACATCATATCTAAGTACATGTGATGGCAATCAAGTCAGTCATAAATCATTAACTGACAATGAAAACCTTGAAAACCATAACCTAAATGTTTATAGTGTGCACCTTTCACCGGTACACCGACTACGAACTCGGTTCGTCTACAGCACCTTTGTCTACGGCACAACGATGACCTAATTTATGAAATAAGTTAGCTATTTTACCATTTACTCTATTTAGATCCATAAAACAGATTAGGGTTAGGATTTCTTACCTAAGAACGGAGTTAAAATTGCCAGTGTAGCGATACAGGAAGAATAATTTGGCACATGGTGGGAACGGATCCCGGCAACAGTCTCTCACTCTCCCTCTCTTCTCCTCACTCTTTTCTCTCCATTTCTCTCCTCTCTCCTAGGGTTTGGAGAAATTCGTATGGGAGAGAGAGAGGTGGGTTTAAAGCCCTTATATAGGCCTAGAACTGTTGGTAATGGCCCGAGGGCCATGGTATACTTAGCTTATAGCCAATAGTCGACTGTTTCGGGCCAACAGGGCTCATCTGGACACCCATTTCCTGCATACAGTTGGAGGAAAGTTCCTTAACATTGGATCTATGCCAGGTTAAGGTCTAGGTCCGATCGGATCAGTGGATCGATCGTGGACCAGTTTCAGTTCAACGGTCACTGGTACTCGATCAAGGCCATAAGTATACTGACATGTGTTAGAAATTTTTCCTAATCTGAAGGTGTAATCAAGTCAGAATCTGACGGTCTAAAATCTTAAAATTGTCCTACAAGCGAATGACTCAATTCACTTAAGTTTTAGTTCATTTTCTAAAGATATACTCGTTTCTCACACACTTCACTCCGGGCTCAAGTTATACATTTATGGACACTATCTAGATTTAATTTTTAAGATGGTAGTCAAGCCTAGTAAGGCGGTCATAACCGAATAGTTTTGCGATAATCAGACTTTCGACGCGTGGCCAGGTCTGATACAGAGTTTCAGTGTGCTCCTGAGAGCAATTGGGTTTTGTGATTGCTCCCAGGTTTTTAAGTAATGTTGATTTATGATTTTAATAGTTTTAAGCCTTCTATTTTGTATAGAAAGTGGTTCAAGCCAAATCCATCAATTGTTTAGTTTAGTACTTAACCAAATTTTGTCCTAATTATGATAGAATAAGGTCTTAGGAAAATTCTATGCCCTTTTTTGGTACTTTTAGATAGTATATTATTTTAATTATTTTTTTAATAGTTTATTATTAAGTTTACTTCATCTTCACCAAATTTTATAAGATTTCATATTGTAGAAAAATTCTAAAAATTTTAGAAGTAGCAGCTATCCGAACTGATAAGTTTTGGATAGTTATCACCTCAACCTAGATATAACTATATTAAAAATTTTATTATATTTTTTACTTATTTTTTTAATGAAATTAGACTTATCAAGTTTCGATTTAGCTTTTGAATCACCTAAATCGGAGTTATAACGAAGTAGATATGACGTTTCAAAATTGGATAAAAAATGCAGAAATTTTGAGAAAAAGGGGCCGCCCGAGAGGCCAGGACGAACCGGGGTGCGCCGCGGTCCGCTGGACTGTGGGCGGGGTGTCGCCCCGGTACGCTATCCTATATGGTGGTGGTTTCGTTACCCTATATTTGAAATGGGTGTAATTTGCAACCTGGAATGAGTTATTCGACGTGCAATATATGATTTTGGGGTAGGAGAAGCTTATCTATCCAAATAACATATTTATTTCATCAGATTCCATAATGTTAATGGTAAAAAATTTATTTTATTTATATATTTACTATTTATAGTAAATTTTAGTTTAAGTATTGTTCTTCATCATTTAAACTTTAAGATTAGTGTCTAATATGAAAGTACTTAGAAACATTTGAAGAATAAGGTGATGAAATGTGAGATTTTGAAGGAAATGGGTTAAAAAGGGATTTTAGACTTTAGGATTGAGTTCTGAGAAGTTAATAAGGTGTTAGGATCGACTCATTACCTAAGGACGTCTAAATCCAAGTTGGCAAAAAATCTGAGGTGTTACACAGGTACATTAAAAATCAACATGCGAAGAATTAATGTGAAGACTCTGTTCATAGGTATTACTCGGTAAAGGTATTGAATCATCAAAAGTGTACAACTTAAATGGTGGCCTCAATTGGGTGGTTTCAACTTTAAAAGTCATATCGAGCAACTCGTCCATCTCCTGAATAATATCATCATTCAATTTAGGGGAGTGTTCTAAATATGTCTCACAATAGTTAAAAGGGTCGGTTGAAAGGATCTCATCCTCCACATTTAAATCAAACATGTCAGATGAGTGGAGTAAATCATTGACTAATCACTTCATGTACTTCTTGATCACTGACTTGGACCAAACTTGAGATTGATTCCAAAGAAATTTGGGCTGCACATTTGTGATCGTTATCCCAATACTCATCATTTTTCAATTCAGTGCAGTACACACTTGGGATGGGATCACTTTCCTCACATTCTATTCCTAGATTGGGTTGAGGTTCGAATAAACTAACCTCTCCCTCATCATTGAAGGTAAGTGCGTCATGTAAGTGAAGTGTGTCATTATCATTATATTTGAAAAACACCCACGTCTCTCGATCATTCCTTTGGACCGTCATTAAGATCGACTCTTCCAGAAATTGACCCATATGCTCATTAACACAATCCAACTCTTCATTCCAAATTCTAGAGTTCTCAAAAAAAAAGTTAGGAATACTTTTCTCGCATTGTGTTTCTAGATTGAGTTGTGGCTATGATGAACGAGTCTCCACTATCTTACCGATGCACAAATCAAGCACTTCTAGTGTTTTTCTAATACCTACAAGATAGTCCATGTAACTTTGAAGTGAATCCTCTTGGATAATTTCTGGTTGGATCTCAAAGGTAGGAGATCTAAGAGAATACTCAATATAACATGCTATTGGTTCATCTTTCTAATTTTAACTTTTCCATTGATCATAGTCATACGGATTATAGGTGGGAGAATCTGATGGTTTTTTATACATATTATCACCCATAATATAATCTCTCATTATTTTCTTCTTGCCTGATGGGTGATAATAATTCTCACTCCTATAGTTATGATAACCCCAATACTCACGTACTATCTTCTTAATTCGGAGGGTGTAATTATTCTCCTGCATATGATTGTGTGAGGACTTCTTAACCAGTGGAGCATTATATACCAGTCGGTTCTCGATGATGGTTTCAAAAATTTTTTAAGACAGGTTGAATTCTATCATAATCATTATACATTCCTTCCCAATATCTCTTATTCATCTCAGCATATTAATGTACTCACTCTTGCATGGTGAAACCCTAACTCTAAATCTAATCCTTAAAATAAAAAATAAAAAATAAAAATAAAAGAAAAATCTTATAACAATAAGAAATCTAGAAATATAAAGAGAGAATTAGAAGGAAGTTACCAAGTTAGAAGTTCCTAAATTAAGATCTTACAAAACAAAACAAAACAATACAGTTTCTAAAAACAGAAATTCTAAAATTAGAAAGTCTCTAAAAATAAAAATACAAAGATGAGTTAGTTACTAAAAAAAAAAAACAACTAGTTTCTAAAAAAGAAAAAAAATCTAAAAATAAAAAATAAAAAGTTTTTAAAAAGAGAAAAAGTTAGTTTCTAAAAATTAATTAGGAAAGTTTCTAAACCTAGAATTAAAAAGTAAATCTAAGGAACACAAAAACAAAAAAGGTAAGTTTCTAAAAGCAAATTAGGAAAGTTTTTAAACCTATAAATAGAAAGTTAAGTTAGTTTCTAAAATAATTCAAAAAACCCTCATCCTAAAAATAGAAACTAGAAAAAATCTAATCTTAAACTAATTTCAAAACAAATTAATCTTAGAAAAACACAACCATTAGTCTCTAACAACTGTGCGAAAAACTTGTTCATAACTCCAAGTGTAGGGTCACGATGTATTAATAATCTCAGTAAGATCAAGGTGGAATCCACAAGGACCGAACTTATGTCTTCTGAAACTAACTAGAAATGGAACTAGAAGAAGATGTAAACCTAAATCTAAAATATTTGAAAGAGAATTATGATTAAAGTAATTAAAACTAATGAATTTAAAGGTAGGAACTATGGTTTCCAAGGATCCACTTAAAGCAATTGAGAAATTTCCTTGCATGATTCAAGGACACAACTGGAATCAAAGTCATATCATATCCAATTGATTAGAAGAGTTTTGTACTATGCCAAAATCGTGAATATGCGATGGAAAAGTTGCTTAATTTAATGATGGATTTAATCCATCGCCAAGCCCGTCTTTCTCGAAAATCCATACTCCAAACATCACGGAATTTCACGATAGACCCATCTCTCTCTAAAAATCTTATTTACGACGGATTTTGGTCCGTCGTAAATTGGCGACGGACAAAATCCGTCATAAATTATGATTTTACGACGGAATATGATCAGTCGAAAGTTCCCACCTAAATTACCAACTGGCAACGCTTTTCAGTTGCTTTTGCGACGGACCATGGTCCGTCGTAAAAGGACTTTTGCCTTGAAACATTAATTTTTTTCATTTTCTTAGAATATGGTGGAAATTTAAGTTTTTTTTAGTCTAATAATTGTTTTTTAATAGAATTTTGGTGGTTTAATCGTACATACTTGTATCTAAGATTATTTTTAACAATTGATTGAATACAAAATATATATATATATATATATATATATATATATATATATATATATATATATATATATATTACTTTTTATATCAAATGAGTGAAAAAAATTTCTTTTTTAAATTTAAAAGTAATATTTAAATGATTTGTAATGTCACATGAAAAAGAATATTGAGAAGTTTAAAAAATTTAACAATGTTTGAGGGAAAAAAATTAGATTTTGAAAAAAAAAATTGTGATTTAATAAAAATCTATTTTGTGGGGAAAAAAGAATATTAAATAAAGTTGATAATTTTCAAAAAAAAAAAAGAATTTGATTTCAAGAAAAAAATAATATCCTGAAAAATAAAATTAAAAAGATTTTTAAAAATGTGAAAATTTTCACCATGTTGAAAAATGAAAATATTTTGAAAAGGAAAATGAGAGTTTATATTATGAAAAATAAAATAAAATTGAGAAGTTCGATAAAAATTGACTAGTTCGAAAAAAATGCTTTAAAAAAAATTGGAGAAGTTAGAAAGAATTGAAAATTTTAAAATAAAACGATACTAAAAAATCGATACTTTAACAAAAAATAAACATTTTGAAACGAAAAATAAAGAAGTTGAATATATATATATATATATATATATATATATATATATATATATATATATATATATATATATATATATATATATATAGGGAAAAGGTACTATGCGCTCGACCTCACGATAAGCTCCCGTGAGGTCAAGCTATGTGGGCCCCACCATGATGCGTGTCGACCATCAACAACGTGTATTCGATGGGTCCCCTTTAAATTATTGGATATCCCAAAAATCAGTCATATACGGAACTCAGGTGGGCCATACCATCTAAAATCATGTGAAGACACCATTAAAACATATAAAAGCACTTGGTGGGGCCCACCTAAAATTTGCATGCATTTGAAACTTGGTCCGAAGCCTCATCTAAGTGGGACACACATAATCGATGGGCTAGATTTACAAACCACATCTCGGTGGGCCCAAAAAAATGATTATGAATGTTTTAATGGTGCACGGCCCCTCTCCATTTCTGTATGTGGTGTGGCCCAGACAAGTCACAGATTAACTTAATTTTTGAGACCTAGGCCCATGATGGAATGGTGCATCTGACTGATGGGGTAGATGTTTGAAACGCATCACGGTGGGGACCACACAGCTCGACCTCATGGGAAGGACCCATCAGCTCAAGCATATAGTACCTTTTCCCATATATATATATATATATATATATATATATATATATATATATATATATATATATATCATTTTTTAAAAAAATTTGAAAAGTTGAAAAAAAAATGATGCTTTTGAAGAAAAAAATTGGAATTTTTGGAAAAAAAAATTAAATTTTGAGAAAATTTTTGAGATTTTGAAAATAAAATTCAGAATTTGTATTTTAATTTTTTTTTAATATTTTATAATAAAAATGATATTTTTTTTAAAGTTTTCAAAGAAAAATTAAGAGTAAAAAAATATAAATTTTGAAAAATATGTTATTTTTAAATGAAAATTGAAATTTATATACGGAAAAAAATATTTTTAATAAATTATTAGTCACATCCACTAATTGAAGCTTTAAATGTTTTTGGACAATCTAATTATTCCAGATTGAAGAATAAATAACTTCATATGTTTAAATCAAATTTCACTTAAATTGTTGATCAATCTTGTATGCCCAATATCTTTCTCATATGTAGCTTGATTAGGTGAGTAACTAGTCAAATTGAGGGTATTGATTAGTAAAATAGAGTGAATGGACCAGACATATAAAATGGGCCAAATATTCTGGTCAAAATTGTGACCCAACTTATTGACCTCGCGAGAACCTAAGAATTGATGGTAGTAAGTTTTGTGGGCCCCATCATGATGTGTGTCAAACATCAACACCGTGCATTTGATATGTCCCCTTTAGGTTATGAAATATGTCAAAAATTATCTGTATACGAAACTCAAGTGGATCATACCATCTAAAATCATGTGAAGACATCCTAAAAAATATAAAAGCACTTGGTGGGGCCCACATTAGTTTTGGATGCGGTTGAAACTTGGTCTGACCCCTCATTCAAGTGGGACACACATAATGAGTGGGTTGGATATGTGAATCACATTTAGGCAAGCCCAATATATGATTATGAATGTTTTAAGGAAACCCCTCTCCACTACATTTAGGTGAGTTACTCATTACCCTTACCAGAGTAAACTCTATGGGGTCCACCATTATTTATTTATTTTATCCATTCCGTTCATTGATGTTAACAGATAATTTGAGGTCTAAAGAACAAAAAGGAAGCATATCCAAAGCTCAAGTGGACCACACCACAGGAAATAGTGTGATTGAACCTCTACCATTGAAAAATTCTTGGAGGCCATAGAAGTACTTTTAGATCAAGCTGATGTTTGTGTTTTCTCTTCATTCATATCTTTTTAATATTATGAATAGGTTGGATGGCAAATAAACATTACTGTGGGCCCAAGGTAGGTATCAATGATGGAAATCATTATTCCACACTGTTTCGTGTGGCATGGTCCACTTAAGTTTTGGATTTACCGAAAATTTGGGATCAACCAACACCGTTCATCCATTTTTCGAGATCATTTTAGAGAATTATCCAAAAAATGAATCATATCCAAAGATTAAATGGACCACACCATAAATAAGGAGAACGGATTGGCTACTCCCCCTAAGACCAGCTAATGGCTGGTGGTCGATGCTCTGTGGACCCCACCATGATGTATGTGTTTCATCCATGTCGTCCATCTATTTTTAAATATCAGCTTACAGCATGAGACGAAAAATGAGGTATATCCCAATCTGAAATGGACCACGTTACAAGAAATAGTGTTGAATGAACGTCAACCATTAATAATATTTTAGGGGCCATAAAAGTTTTGAATCGAGATGATTTTTGTTTTTCCCCTTCATTTAGGCCTATATGACCTAATAAACAGATTGGATGTCAAATAAACAGTACAGTGGGCCTTAGGAGGATTTTAATGATGGATATCTAATCACTATTGTTTTCATGTAGTGTGGTCCACCTGAGATTTATATACCTCTCGTTTTTAGAATAAATCCCTAAAACGATCTTTAAAAATGGATGAACATAATGGATGAAATACATACATCATAGTATGGCCCACAGAGCACCAACCACCAGCCACAAGGCTAGTGTCAAGGGGAGTAGTGGGACTAGCTACTGAAGTGACATCTCAAGTTTCGTGGGCCCCACCATGATGTATGTATTATATCCACACCTTCCATCTAATTGGAGAGATCATTTTAGGCAATATCCAAAGAATGAGTTAAATCCAAAGCTTCAGTGGACCCCAACATAGAAAACAGTGGGACAGTAACACCCACCATTAAAAACTTCTAAAGGCCATAAAAGTTTTAGATCAAGCTGATATTTGTGTTTTCCCTTATTTCATGTCTTTTTAAACTTTTGAATAGGTTGGATTTCAAATAAACATTATGATGGGCCTTAGGATAGTTTCAACGGCGGGAATCACTCTCCCCGCTGTTTTCTGTGATGGGATTGTAACACCCCGAATTTTTTCCAACCTGGGATTAGGCGTCCTTAGGCAATGGGTCAACTAAAACACCTGGGAAATCTCTCAGAACCCAATTCCATGGCCAAAGAAATCACTTAGGATTAATTCCTTTAGAAATTAATCGTAAGTTAGCTAGTGCTACGCTGGGGTAGCTGTGAAATTGTCCCTGACCACTTTAAATACGTTTCACAAGACCCAAAACCTGTAGAATCAATGGTGCTATAATACTCTGAAACCTAGGATCAAACTCTAAACCCGTTTGCTCTCAGGAACTCTTTGAAACTTTGTATTGGATCTAGACCGCGCGTCGAAAGTCCGATACCTACAATCTTAGACCGTTATGACCGCTTAGCTGGACTTGACAACCGTTTCGAAAATCAAGGCCAACCGACGTTCAGAGGCTATTTCATTGAGCCTGGAGTGAAGAGAGTGAGAATAGGGTTAGATTTGAAAATTTTAATTCAAATCTGGCACGTGACTTGGCGCGTTATTATTAAGCGTTCTGACCGTCAGAATTCAGCCAAATTACACCCTCGGATCAGGAAAAATTTCTCTTTCATATCATGAGACTTGTAGACCTGATCTTAGTACGATGACCGTTGAACTGAAACTAGACCGCCACGTGTGATCTAGGAACTCAACCGGTCTGAAAACTTGATGTGTGCTAGATCCAGTATGCATGAGATTAAGTCCGACCGCATTCGGCCAGGGGACCTCCAGAAATGCTCTTTTGGATCGAAACAAACCCGATTTGGTTAGAACTCGAGTAAACATTGTTCCCAAGCCTGATTTAGGAAGAAATTAGGTTATAAAAGGGGTTTAAACCCTCACTTCTCTCACCCATCCGAATTTGCTAGAAACCCTAGCTAGAGAGAGAGAGAAAAAGTGAGAGTTTGTGAGAGAGAGTGGGAGTGATCTTCCTGCCACCTGCACTAGTTGCTTCACGTGCTTAAGCAACGCATCTTAATCACTTTCCCGGTGATTCCGCTGCATTTCTAGGTAAGGAAAGACCCTAACCACTTGCTGATTTGAGGTTCCGTCATTTTCATAGTGAAGTAGCTTACAGATCTTGTATATTAGGTTGCCTGTTCATCGTAAACGAAGCGTGTACGCTCCGTTCGGAACGATACACATCTAAAGTGAAAGGTGCGGATTTTAGACGTTTTGATTGCTGTTTTCAACGCTTTCAATGTCGTTTAATAGTAGATTATCAACGGCAACGCCATTTGACATGTACAACATGCTATCCGTTTCCTGTTTCGTAAACGTACGAAAAATATGAGATTTAGGGCATTTTAGTCATTTGTAGGAATTACTGTATACATCCATATTTTTCTGAAATGGTTGATATGGAATTTTGTCACATTAGGATATTAGGAATGCGTGCATAATCAGTTTGGCGAAGAGATTCGCCCAAATGCGCACTTTGAGTCGACATACACTATGTAGACTCAAGTGTGTAGACTAAGTGTTTGTATAAATGTTTGTATTAGTATGTATTGAGTATATGGTGTTGTGAAATAGTTTTGAGATTAAATTCTCAAGTAACATGCTGATGTAAATGATTTTCATCATGTTGGCTAAGTTATGGATTTCATTGTATGTACGAAATGCATGTGTTGAATGGATTGCTTAAGTGGTATGTTATAACATGCAACAACATTCTTATATTGTTGTATTTCATTTCCATTACTGTTATATGATTGATGATGTGGAATCATAAATGTTTGGGGCTATACTTAGTCCAGGCAGTCGATAATAGAGAAAATTCGTGGCTAGCTTGTACTTGCCATGAAGGATGCGTCGATGAACGCGAGTCCTGTTTGGAGTTGGCGGCAGTGGTTAGGCCACGCGAAGTGTTTTACGCACTTCTTGTTGTTCGACTTACGATGCGCTCGTGCTAGTCGAGCCCGTCAAGTAACCCGACTGGCCGTTGATTTTTCACCCTGTATGAATCATAACTGCTTGAACCTAGGGTACTGAACTTACCATTGTAAACCCTGTCAACCATGGTACCTTGATCTATAAAGACTCATGAGCCGGGCATGGTGGTATGGGACACCGTGGTCGAGCTGTCGGCCTACGCTGGGGCCACAAACCTCCCCGTAGTGACCAGTGAGCACCCTACTCTGAGCAGATTATGGTGGTATGAAACACTATATTCTTGCTGTCGGCCTACACTGATCAGGTGATGAGCCCTTTGTAGTGACCTTGATTTTATCCTGACACCGCATGGGGGCGACGAGTCTTGATGTAGTCTTAAGGATATAATAGGCCTGTATTGATAAGGTGATGGGGGAGAGGTGCAACGAGTGCGAGCAACAGCCCTGACAGCCCTTGCAGTGACTTACAAATATACATCGTATGAGATTGCTAGGAGTGACGACCCTAGACAGGATCTGTATTGGGATTGATATAAGCAAGGTACCCTAGTTTCCTAATCCTGCTGTATGAAAAGGACTAATAATAACTCGGTATTCATATCACCATCACATTACACGTGCCTGGAAGATGTGGAGCACTGTGGGAAGAAAGCATGCCGCGGGCGTAAGATGGTTCCGTATAAGGGAGATCGTCGGTGAGGGCATCCATCATGTCATGTCATATTACATTAACAACAGTATTTAGGAATGTTTGATTTATTTCTTTCCTATTATCGCATGATTGATTTGATAACATGCTAATCTCTGCTCTATTATTCCACTGAGTTGATCACTCACTCCCACGTTACGGGTCGGTGTTTTCGGACACCCACCAGTCCCTATTGTGATTGCAGATGATGACGCGACCTGCGAGGTGGAGCCGGACTTGATGATGATGAGGAGGATCCCTCCTTTATGCGTGTTCTGATTGACGGGATTACAGGGAGGTTGATTAGATGCCTTGACACTTGTCATTTTATATTTTTAGAGCACTTATGTATATTCTTTTTGTTTACTTTTGGAGTATACATGTATGTATATAACCTGGTAACATGTTCACACTCTGGAGACATACAGCAGTTTATAATGTTATACATACTATCATAGTTTTTCGTTTGCTAATTTAATTGTCTCTGGAGTATGATATGTTGTTCGGGCGTAATCCCACTCATGTTTAATACATTAACACAGACAACATTCAATCATACACATTTATGTTGCATAAATGATGTTCTGGAACTCGGGAGTGGAGTTTTTACTCGACCCCCGATTTTCGGGATGTTACAGATGGTATCAGAGCATGATTTAGATTAAACCGGGCCTGGGTTATAGACACACGATGTACGCTGTCGCTCCTTTGACTTAGGTGGGTGCAAGGAAAGTTTAGAAACACTCGTAGGACTCCAGTTTCGCCAATAGACGAAGTTTACTTGAGTCGATCGTTTCGGTCGAGTCCGTGACGTATCTCTGGTCGCGTGAAGTGACCTAAGTAGCCTCTAGGTTGCTAGTAGTTGGGTTTGAGATGGTCCTAGGAGAATTTCAAATCCTAAAATGTAAATCCTTGGGCTGTGAGGTAACCACAACCCTTACATTCAATCGCTAGGGCTTAAAAATCCCGTTTCACCTAATTCCTTTAAAATTCTTCCTCTCACCGCCCCATTCTTCAATTCTTTTTCAGTCCTTTCATGTTAGGCATTAATCCTAATGTGAAAATGATATAAAATCATACTTTGATAAAATTTTACAATGAATAGTATAAATACGTGAAAATTAGCCTTTTTTCCATTCCATCTTTGAAATATTTTGTAAATAATGGGTTAGTTGGATGGATTGGCTCCTCCTACCTCAAAATCATATGTTACATGGCCTATAAGTTCATTCAGGTTTACAGATTGGCGCCGAAACACCCCAAATGGAGAGTTGGGCCTCCCTAGGCCAATCTATAATGATCTGGGGTGGGGCCCATATATATTTGGGGTCCCTAGGGCAGGGCAGACCCAACCCATGTGGTCCCACCGGCCGGATCTGGAGATGGCCGGCGATGCCATCGTCGATCCTGCGATGCATCGCCATACAGTGGGGCCCATTTGCTGTAAAAATTGGGCGCATGCCCTTATGTGGCTAGTACACCCCTCCCACATAGCGCCCGTCCGTCGAAAATCTCTAAAAAGGGTACTTCCTTCACAAACAGCCCCCTCCCAAGCTCCCTTGCTCGTTTTTCTTGCTGTCCATCTCAAAACCGTGACCTCAACTCACTCCCAATTCCTCCCATTGCTAAAAAACGACCCTATCCCATCCCTCCAACGTGATTTGCAACTCCTCCTCTCTCAAAACTCATCCGATGAAGCTCCCACAACCTTCATGCAAGGCTGAAATCGTGTGGAGCTCCATTCCCCTTTACAGTTCTCTTTTCCCTTTGAAAATCTAGCCTTTGGGAGCTTGATGCATCCCTTTACAGGGCCTAGATTCGTTTCAGTCCATTTGGACAACCATTTCTCCGCATTTCCTCCGCTTTCCATGGTTATTGTTAAGGCTGTTTTAGCCTTTTTTTTCTCTCTTTCCACTATCCTCCCTCTCAATCCTATTTTTTCATTTTATTTTCTTAAGGAATACTGAAAATATATGGCCGAGAGAGCTCTAGTGAGCAACAGATAGTATTAGACTCAACAGTGTTAAAGAAAGTAAGTTGGGATTGTGGTAGAGTCCTTTGGTAGAATTAGGCATCTGTACCGTTGTCTTGTAGATTGTTTGATTACCGTTTTGAGATTTCCGTGTTTTGTTGTTGTTAGGTTTAGTGAAGTCAGAGGTAGAAAATGTGTTTGTGTTAGTGGTTTGGCCTTAGCATAGCCGAATGCGTTCCTGTCATAATCCATGTGGAACTTTATTCCATGTATTGTGACAAATTTTATTGAATGGAGTGCATGCCATTTCGTTTGCTGTAAGGTATTGTCCCTAGATTGGGTGTATCCTATGGTTTCCACTACCATGTTGTAAATCCCGGGATTAAGCCTACGAAATTAATTTTTATCCCAACCCACCCTCCTACCAAGCATGTCACTTCTAATCCTGACATGGGACTAGGAATGCAGTTCCATTTAACACAACTTAATGCTACTGGCCACATAGGCCCTTAGCGTTTTGGACCTAGTATTAGCACTCCTAAATTTGAAGGATCTGACAACATAGGAAATCCAATTCCATTTAGATAATCTTGACCCTATGCGATAGAATAATCCCCTGTAGTGAAAATGGTATGAAACCATTTAGCGTACAAACTTAGGCTTTGGATTATAGCTACTGAGTTACAGACTAGGCTACTAGTTACCTTAAGTAGTGTAAAGCCTGTATATGCTAAGGAATTGTAGGTTAAATTTGGTTGAAGTAGAACCTTATTCCTTCGATAGATCCCCTTATTACTTATAGATTTCTGTTGTAACCCATAGGAAAGTGGTTTTAACTTAGAACCATTCACTCTCAGGGAAAATTTATAAATCCCTCAGATTAAACTTAGAATGAAATAGCACGCCCCTTAAAATTGCCTTCCCCAAGAGCTTATTGCGTTCGGAAACACGGAGTAAAGGAACTATATATGCAAGCAAAGTATTCGCGGTTTGAATCGAATTCTTAATCCTAGTGGTTACCAATAAATCCAATGCTCTGATCAAGCAGAAGATCGGCATCGACCCACTACACAACCTTTTCTGTCCTGATTAGACAGAAGGTTCAACGTATCCGGCTCAGACCCACTACACAATCTTTCTTCTGTGATGGCCTAACCACCTACAACCAAACGTGATCACATTGCCTTTGGAAAATGGCGAGGACTTAAAGCCAGTAGAGAATTAGACATCTTGTCACCAACTCATACCTGCCCCTGAACTCAACCACAATAGAGATTAGACTTATCTCTATCACTATAGATACCAATGCCATAGAACGCATCATTAGCAAAAGAAAACTAATGTAATGAGAGGTTGTTTCCCAATTCATGTCAAGGATAGCCCCTAAGTTGCACCTCGTTCCGATATACGGAGCGATGCATAAATTCTTGAACTTTAAGTAGAACCAAGTTTTAAAGGGGGTAGAACGTATTGAGTCCAATCTAGTTAGGTCAGCCAATGCAACCGTTAGATCAGAGTGGCGCAGCGGAAGCGTGGTTAGCCTCTTCCCCACTGGCCCAGGATCGAAACAACTGACTTACATTCTTAGGATTTGAACCTTCCTTAGAAAAAGTACTCACTACCCTTAGCTAATTTCGGGGACGAAATTTTATTTTAAGGGGGGTAGATTGTAACACTCCGAATTTTTGCCAACCTGGGATTAGACGTCCTTAGGCAATGGGTCAACTAAAACACCTGGAAAATTGCTCAGAACCCAATTCCATGGCCAAAGAAATCACTTAGGATTAATTCCTTTTAGAAATTAAGCGTAAGTTAGCTAGCGCTACACTGGAGTAGCAGTGAAATTATCCCTGACCGCTTTAAATACGTTCTACAAGACCCAAAACTTGTAGAATCAATGGTGCTATAATACCCTGAAACCTAGGATCAAACTCTAAACCTTTTTGCTCTCAGGAACTCTTTGAAACTTTGTATTGGATCTAGACCACGCGTCGAAAGTCCGATACCTACAATCTTAGACCGTTATGACCGCTTAGCTGGACTCGACAATCGTTTCGAAAATCAAGGCCAACCGACGTTCAGAGGCTATTTCATTGAGCCTGGAGTGAAGAGAGTGAGAATAGGGTTAGATTTGAAAATTTTAATTCAAATCTGGCACATGACTTGGCACGTTATTATTAAGCGTTCTGACCGTCAGAATTCAGCCAAATTACACCCTCGGATCAGGAAAAATTTCTCTTTCATATCATGAGACTTGTAGACCTGATCTTGGTGCGATGACCGCTGAACTGAAACTGGACCGCCACGTGTGATCTGGGAACTCAACCGGTCTGAAAACTTAATGTGTGCTAGATCCATTATGCATGAGCTTAAGTCCGACAGCGTTCGGCCAGGGGACCTCCAGAAATGCTCTTTTGGATCGAAACAACCCTGATTTGGTTAGACCTCGAGTAAACATTGTTCCCAAGCCTAATTTAGGAAGAAATTAGGTTATAAAAGGGGTTTAAACCCTCACTTCTCTCACCCATCCGAATTTGCTAGAAACCCTAGCTAGAGAGAGAGAGAAAAAGTGAGAGTTTGTGAGAGAGAGTGGGAGTGATCTTCTTGCCACCTGCACCAGTTGCTTCACATGCTTAAGCAACGCATCTTAATCACTTTCCCGGTGATTCTGCCGCATTTCTATGTAAGGAAAGACCCTAACTACGTGCTGATTTGAGGTTCCGTCATTTCCATAGCGAAGTAGCTCACAGATCTTGTATATTAGGTTGCCTGTTCGCCATAGACGAAGCGTATACGCTCCGTTCGGAACGATACACATCTAAAGTGAAAGGTGCAGATTTTAGATGCTTTGATTGGCTGTTTTCAACGCATTCAATGTCGTTTAATAGTAGATTATCGACGGCAACGCCGTTTGACATGTACAACATGCTGTCCATTTCCTGTTTCGTAAACGTACGAAAAATATGAGATTTAGGGCATTTTAGTCATTTGTAGGAATTACTGTATACATCCATATTTTACTGAAATGGTTGACATGGCATTTTATCGCATTAGGATATTAGGAATGCGTGCATAATCAGTTTGGCGAAGAGATTTGTCCAAATGCGCACTTTGAGTCGACATACACTATGTAGACTCAAGTGTGTAGACTAAGTGTTTGTATAAATGTTTGTATTAGTATGTATTGAGTATATGGTGTTGTGAAATAGTTTTGAGATTAAATTCTCAAGTAACATGCTGATGTAAATGATTTTCATCATGTTGGCTAAGTTATGGATTTCATTGTATGTACGAAATGCATGTGTTGAATGGATTGCTTAAGTGGTATGTTATAACATGCAACAACATGCTTATATTGTTGTATTTCATTTCCATTACTGTTATATGATTGATGATGTGGAATCATAAATGTTTGGGGCTATACTTAGTCCAGGCAGTCAGTAACAAAGGAAATTCGTGGCTAGCTTGTACTTGCCACGAAGGACGCGTCGATGAACGCGAGTCGTGTTTGGAGTTGGCGGCAGTGGTTAGGCCACGCGAAGTGTTTTACGCACTTCATGTCATTCGACTTGCGATGCGCTCGTGCTAGTCAAGCCCGTCAAGTAACCCGACTGGCCGTTGATTGTTCACCCTGTATGAATCATAACTGCTTGAACCTAGGGTACTGAACTTACCATTGTAAACCCTGTCAACCATGGTACCTTGATCCATAAAGACTCATGAGCCGGGCATGTTAGTATGGGACACTGTGGTCGAGCTGTCGGCCTACGCTAGGGCCACAAACCTCCCTGTAGTGACCAGTGAGCACCCTACTCTGAGCAGATTATGGTGGTATGAAACACTATATTCTTGCTGTCGGCCTACACTGATCAGGTGATGAGCCCTTTATAGTGACCTTGAGTTTATCCTAACACTGCATGAGGGCGACGAGTCCTGATGTAGTCTTAAGGATATAATAGGCCTGTATTGATAAGGTGATGGGGGAGAGGTGCAACGAGTGCGAGCAACAGCCCTTGCAGCGACCTACAAATATACATCGTATGAGATTGCTAGGAGTGACGACCCTAGACAGGATCTGTATTGGGATTGATATAAGTAAGGTACCCTAGTTTCCCAATCCTGCTGTATGAAAAGGACTAATACTAACTCGGTATTCATATCACCATCACATTACATGTGCCTGGAAGATGTGGAGCACTTGGGAAGAAAGCATGCCGCGGGCGTAAGATGGTGCTGTATGAGGGAGATCGTCGGTGAGGGCATCCATCATGTCATGTCATATTACATTAACAACAGTATTTAGGAATGTTTGATTTATTGCTTTCCTATTATCGCATGATTGATTTGATAACATGCTAATCTCTGCTCTATTATTCCACTAAGTTGATCACTTACTCCCACGTTACGGGACGGTGTTTCCGAACACCCACCAGTCCCTATTGTGATTGCAGATGATGGCGCAGCCTGCGAGGTGGAGCCGGACTTGATGATGATGAGGAGGATCGCTCCTTTATGTGTGTTCTGATTGATAGGATTACAGGGAGGTTGATTAGATGCCTTGACACTTGTCATTTTATATTTTTAGAGCACTCATGTATATTCTTTTTGTTTACTTTTGGAGTATACATGTATGTATATAACCTGGAAACATGTTCACACTCTGGAGACATACAACAGTTTATATATGTTATACATACTATCACAGGTTTTCATTTGCTAATTTAACTGTCTCTGGAGTATGATATGTTGTTCTGGCTTAATCCCACTCATGTTTAATACATTAACACAGATAACATTCAATCATACACATTTATGTTGCATAAGTGATGTTCTGGAACTCGGGAGTGGAGTTTTTACTCGACCCCCAATTTTTGGGATGTTACAGGGGTCCACTACATATTTTTATCTGCCTCATTCTTTGGCTCATGACTTGAATTGATATCTCAAAATGGATGGACGGTGTGGATATAACACATACACCATAGTGTGGCCCACAGAACTTGGTGACTTCAGATGAAATTAGGGCATCCAGAGAGACACCCTAATTCGTCTCTCTTGTGCACACCCTCTTCTCTCTCTCTGTGTCTCTCGCACCTCTCCCTCCTCTCTCTCTATATATCTTTCTTCCTCTCTCTCTGATCTCTCCACCCTACCGTTGACGAACGCCCTACCCACGCATGCCCTCTCTCTCTCTCTCTGAAGCTCGATTGAAGGCTAGCTTAATGACGACTGTGAGGTATCTCTCTCTTTCTCTCTCAATCTCAATCTCAATACTGATTTAAGGATTTGGGGATTTAGCAATTTGTGGATTCCTGATTTGATGTGGACCCTCATTTAGGGATTTGGGGATTTTAAGGCACATTACTTCACATTGTTGAGGATTTGGGGATTTTGGGGATTTAGTAATTTGTGGATTCCTACTTGTGAACTAATTTGGTGAAACTTATTTCCCCTTATTATTTTCATTTCATTATTGATAGTTACATGAAGTTAATATAATCATATGAAAAGGAAAGAATATAATATGAATTTCTATTTTTATTTCACTAAAGCATTTTATTATTTTCTATATAAAAATCTGCATGCTAATTGTTCGAGGAAATGCCTCAACCAAGAACGTTCTTGTGTTAATCATGCTAGAGGTCGTGCATTTCAGCTCTCTGTAAATGGGGCACAAATTGTTGTATGGTTGGATGAACCCATTGTATCATCCATCTAGTAGACCCTTCTTTGGTGGACCAACACATAAATTCACAATGACTGTTGAATTTTCCTGTTTACCTTTTTTGTTTTCAGCAATTTGTTGATCAAATGGCTAGGATGATCATGTCGGTTTGATTTCTAACTGTGGTCATCCAAAATAGGACTTACCAGAAGGATGTTTAAGATCATGCAAATATACAACTGTGCAGCTCGCCAATGTATAGACCAATCAGAGGACCTCAAGGACTCCATTGGCACAAATGTTCTTAATTTGTAATGCAATAAGGATGCAGTAGCTACTGGATGTCTTTTACTAGTACAACTTACTTTGTTTTTAGTTGTCTTGTTTCCTTGATAAAATAAATAAATAAAGAAGAATGTTAGCTTACTAGTTCAAATGTAGTTCTAATTGGATGTATAAAAAAGAAGAAGATGTGTAATTCATGCTCAGTTTATGAGATTATTTGCATTATTTGGTGCAGCAATGGTAATTGTCATGAACAAGCATCTGGAACGAGTTGATCATTTTTAATAACCATGATCTATCCCATTTCTCCATTTTGTTACTTTCTCCATCTACTAACTCGTCACCTAGATGATCATCAATTTCTCCGACATCAGCTTTCTCCATTAAGTGTTCTGTTAGAGTTTCATTTCATTTGATATACAGTTTGTTCTATTTTTTTACAAGAGTGACTTGCCCAAAAGAAAATATTGATATTCTAAATTGGTTTTTGAATGTTAGACATTGTGTTGGAGACAAAGTGATGTTCTTTTCTAGCCTCTATTTTTTGGTGATGCTTCGGAAGCATTGTTGAAGGTTTCAGTTTCCAACTACTTCTTTATTTCCATTGGAATTTCAAACTTTGATCATCAATGTGGGAATTCAATTGAGTCATCTTAGTGAGTTCTAGATTTATGCTCATGACAATCATATTTATAGTAGCTTTTAGTCATTTTCACTTTCATGTTTGTGAAGATTCTCAATTTGAATCTGTCACTGGATTTTAAAAACAATTTGTTTTATTTTTTGAGTTGATGAATTTCTTTTTCACTTATAGGAAACTGTTGCATCTCATTTGGATAGCATTGATCAAAGAAGAATGAATCCTTTGCAATCTATCATCTATTAGGTTTAATGATCCTTGCAAATATAATGAAAAATACACCCAATGGTTAGAATGGCCACTCACTCATTCTGTCCTAACAGGCGTCTAAGAGGAGCGATCCTATATTGTGGTAGAATATTCCTCATATTGTGGCAGCATCTTATGCTCCAAACAACAAAAAGCTCCTAAATAGGCTCCACAATCTTCACTTGAGTGTTGTTTTCTAGGAAGGTTGGAAATTTTTTTCTGGACTGATAGTGCCACTTTGGTACTTGACTTTCTATCTTCTCACACTTACAAGGGATCATATTAGAAGACATATGTTGTTGTTAACAGTGGAAATCTGTTGAGTTGTTGTGTAGGGAATCTTACCACCCTGAGTTCCATATTCTTTGAATTTCTCTTTAGTATACTTTCTTTTGACTTGATTAAGAGAAAAAAAAAAGTGAAGGGTATTTTGGTGACTACATGTTTAGGTCAATTTGTTATTGCCTTCTTTTACATGTCTTAGACGATGCTATTCGGGTGACATCATCCTTTCAAAAAAATAAAATTTCTCTACTATGAAATATATTGCTTGAGTTACTTCTCTTCAAAACTTATTGGATCACAATTATTCCACAATTTATGTTTTTGTATTACTAGTGAATTGACATGTTGGTTTCTAGTTTGTTCTCTCTTTTCTTCTTTGGATAATTGAAATTTCTGTTTTGTTATTAGCAATATCTTGAAATTTTTATTTGATGTGGTGCTTGTAACCACTTTCCAATCCCTCCAATCACTGTTAATGTTTCTTTTACCACTGGTACAAAAAAAAAATATCCTTTCACCACAAGTTTGTTTGGCATTCTAACTTGGGGGGTCGATAATCTCTTAGTATTTGGTTACAGACTTTGGTTATGCAATGTGTACGTGAAAGCATTTCTTTTTACCATGTTCGAATAGAAGTCAATCCCAATGCAAGTTGAAGGTTTAGTCAAAGCACCCTACCAAAATAACATTGTTCATTCAAGATTTGTTTAACTTTGGTAAGTTGTACGCAATTTTACTTTATTTATTTTTTATTTTTTTTAATGCATAATGATGAACTTCAAAGGAAAGGATAAAAGAAAATGGATGATTAGCTACTCTTGGCACAAGGAAAAGAACGCTTTGTATTTCGTAGTTTTTTTTTTTTTTTTTTTAGATTACTTTGGTTGGTGAAACTGCTTTTCAATTTTATGGAGATTGTTGTTAGCTACTTTAAAAAATGTGCAGGAAGTTAGCTCCATCCTGTTAAAGAAGCTGGTTGCTGCAGGAATTGGGGATCGGCCTGTTGCGTTAATTACTCACAGGTTTTCATTGGATTTCATTTCTTTTTTTATGTCAACATATTTTATGCATTTCATGATTTATGACCTTTCTTAGAGCATGATGTCAAGCATTGTTAGTCTCTTAGGGTAGCTACTATATTGAATTTTTTTCTTTTATATTTGATTGAATAGAATTTTCTTAGATATGCCTTCTCAGATACATTTTTGAGGAATATGGGTGTCAAACTATCATATATCTTATCAAACTTAGATATACTCTCTTATTCTTATATTGGCTTTTGGGTTAATGTGAGTACGTTCTTATTGGAGGCTCTTCTAGCCCCACATGCTCCTTTGCATCTTGGCAAGCGTGTGGGACATTGAAGCACTATGTTAGCCTGTTAGGTGACCCCCACTTGAAGATGACCATATGCAAAATATGGTTGGTTGACTTATTAGGCCGACCACCTTGGGTATAAACAATTTAACAAACTTGCCATAATTCCAAATACGCACGTGGGCCACCTAATCAATGGACTGGACTAACACTTTCTTATGGCCATCTGACATGTGCGCCACCATATGCACTGCTCAAATGTTCGGCATACTGATCAGGTTGGTAGGTGTACTGCTTGTAAAGGCATGTGTTTGTGTCCAGCAGATTACTTTCTTATTGTTTTTAGCACAGATCTACTGTTGTGGGCCTCTCTCTCATTTGATGATTGCAGTCTATACCATGTGCAATTCAAATGGTAGTGCACTATTACAGAATGTATTGCACGAGGTTCCTAGAACTATGGTGACCTTTTGTCCAAGGCAGGTAATGTCTATCTATGCCATCCAATTCTCAGATGAGGAGAGTGGCACATCATGAATTTTCTGTAGCACGGAGCAGTTTCCTGAGCTTATCACTGGGAGGGAGCTGGTTGATCTCCCCTTCTTGAGATCGCTTTAGAATTCAGACAAAAGTTGGTCTATGGAACACACCATATTTCCATTTCTAACTATTTGTGGCTTCACCATTCATCAGACCATGTGTGTCAATCGCACCATGTGTATCAATAATCAGACACGATTGCAAGATCCAAGCTATCCACCAATTGAGTACCAGATCCTAACATTCATGCTACTCTATTCTTATTGACCATTACATTTGAAATAGGGAAATTTAGCAACTTTTTTTTTTTCTGCCCATCCATTTCTCTGTATCTTGAACACATGTCAATTTTCCATATGTGGTGGCATGAAGGATCTTAGGCTGTACACACATTTGGGATTAGAAAAACCCTGTTAGCAGAAGTACTAGCTATTAACCTGCATTGAGCTATCTATTTTTTACTGTCTCTCTTCATCAGTAGAGTAATTCTACCCTTAAAAGTGTATTGAAATCCTTGTCATACTATTTGGGTTCCCTTTTTGCAGGTGCAAGCTGGTCTTTCTGCACTTGAAGATGCAATGGAGGCAAGATATGAAGATTTCAAGGTACTCAACCCAATTTCTCAAAATCTACATTTTTTTTAATCATAAGATTGATGTCATCAGAATGTTTTCCTTCAAACAAGAGGTTGGCTAATCCCATATGCTTTTAAAAGGCAGCCCAACATGCATTACATTTGCCAATGAGGTGCACGAGTGCCAATAGTAATCTTAATAACATTTAGGGCCTGTTTGGATACCACCAAATAAGTTACTTTTTCTACTTACAATAGTAGATAAGTAACTTATTTTAGATAATTTTGGTTTAAGATTACTTAATCACTTCAGCTTAAAAATTAGAAACCAAGATAAGATACTTGAGGCATAAGTAGCTTATCTTAAGTAAATTAAGATCCAAACTCTGTTTTCATTATCTCAGTAGCCAATATAAGTTTCTCTTTGTATCCTTTCATGCCTCTTCATTGTTTATAGTCAATGTCTCCAATGGTTACAAATGCCTTAGCCTACCAACGGGCTAAGGCTGTATGTACATCTCCTCATGTGAGGCTCAAGAGCCCAAAAATTAGGCAGATCCAAGACTAAGGTGGACCACACTATAGGAAATAATAGTAATGGGAATGCTCACTGTTGAAACCTTATAGGGCCCATCGTGATGTTCATATGCCATCCAAACCATCCATAAGGTCATTCCCCTTCATCAAAACAAATTCAAGGTATTGACAATAGACATTCCTGTTAACAGCATTATTGATTTTTTAAATTTTTTTAATGAAAAGTGAATCTTTCTTTTTATTGAAATTTCAGTTATAGAAATTTTATAAGGAATCTCTGAGGAGGAGAAATGTGGCAACTCTCCTGATTTTGTATTCATAATGTGAATTCCCTATTTTTATTCTATTTGTTTATTTTTGCATTAATTCATTTTCTTTGTTGATGGAAAATACATCTAATTTCTTGAAGTAGTTCGACTCGAAGGACATGCCATCACCGAAAAAGAAGATGTCCTGTCAAGAGATATCCATCTCCTGTAGGTATTTACTACTTCTTTTTCAACTGAATTGAACTATGGTTTGTGCTGGTTTTTCTTTTACCTTTTTTTTTAAAAAAAAAAAAATGCTACGAAGTGATACGTCGGCCAGTCCTAAGCCCAGGTAAGGGAGGACTGATGGAAAGTGGGTAGTTGTTGTGAACTGCACATGTGGAGATGCTTCTCTAGATTGTCATTGTGTATTGAAACTCCATATATCTTGGGTGACAAACACCCTTTCTGGAAATGGACAGTCAAGTACTGTGTCACATGCACTGGAGAGTACCTCTGCAATATTCTGATTCATGGTAATGTCACTCTATGTGTGTGTGGGAAATGTTCCTATAAGGTCAAGCTTGACACCCCGAGTCAATGGTGAAAATAGGCCCGACTAGAACTTGTCAGCGCCTGAAATAGGTGAGTCATGACTTATTCATCGACAGAATGAGTTGGTCCAAGTCGGCCAATCAAAGTCCATTCTTGTCTTGGAGTAGAAAAGTGCACTAGCAAAGATTTGAGTTTTATGATATCTCACCAGTTTATTGTTTTGACAGGCTTATAATCCTTTGCTGGATATTCACATTTTTTAATTTTTTTTCTTTCTTTTCTTTTTGGTACTAAGAGAATAAAATTATGTTTTTAGGTTTTCCCAGTGACACATGTATGGCTGGAATGTAGGAGAAAATAGCCAGTGGTGGTAGTTTGAAAAATCAACTTCTCTTCTGATAGTTGGAAATTAATGTATGCATGGATGTTCGAGAGGATATATCCACTACAACACGAGTGCACTGTCATTATCTTTTATCCACTTTTTATAGAGCGCACCATACTGAATTTTGAATTACAATTTGTGCTGCTATGGTCTCTATTCTTAGTATAGTGTAGGAGGACAGACGAGCTTGTTGATGGCTAGGTTTTCATGTTCATTTGGCTAGGTTTTGGAAGCCTTTGGAGTAGACCTCATCAAGGGGTTTACAAATTTTATGGTATTGGATTGAGTTGCAGTCTACTTTGTAATTACCGTGACCCTATTTGCCTTTTTTAAACTGAGAAATTTAGGTTCTTGATGGTTTAGCTAGAGCTTCATTCTGAATCTCGTCTTTATTATATTTATGCAGGTGGTGGAAAATGCAAAATTCTAAGCAGAAACGGTATGGATTTTTTTAAAAAAATAAATCCGATCTTTTCTTAATGGCTAGAGAGAGTTCTATATTACAACGGTTCTTTTAACGGTATAGCTATTTTCATTTTTTTGCTGACATTATTGTAAGAGGCAACCATGATACGATTGGATATAAGTGAATACATGGAGCGGAAAAGAAAGTAGTTAGCAAGATTAAAGTGGAAGTTTAGTTTTCAATGGTATAAACCGAATTTCATGATGTTTGGTGCAACCAACTGCACCATAAGTTACTCTTATTTTCATTGGTACAGAAATTGTGAGTAATAATCTATCTTAAATCAGACATTAAAAAGTCCTAAGCCTTCTTAGAACATCTCAGGTCGTGTATATGTTTGTATGAATCCCGACTTTTGAGTTTTAGAACATCTAAAGTTTAAAATTCTCATTACAGAAAAGTGTAAAAAGAGATAGGTCTTAGTTTTAAAGAGTTGGATCTTGTTTGGTTGATCCAAACAACAAGAACAATTTCCTAAGGGCCTATTAGATGCAAACTCCGAAGGGGCTTTTGAGGCCTAAACCCCTTTTTGATCCAAACAATAGTTAACGTTGTGCATTTAGATGTACTTTGTAGACCCTTGTCTCTTCTCCTACTTAACAAAAATATGGTTTGGAACTGTTATTGTCCCAATCACATTCACCATCTATCTTCGTAAATATGGCTACAATTTATGATCTGCAACAGTCAGACTTGCACATCTCTTGCTCGGGTGTGATATTGTTTATAATTGCAGTGTTGAGGCTTGACTGTGCGTTGAAACATTTCTAATACATACTGAGGGATTTTTTTAGCTCTCTAAGATTTGAGTCAGCTTCATTTTTGGATTTACATACATCACTTGTGAGCCCCACAGTTAGGGCTCCCACCGACTAAATGCGCTTTCTAAGAGCATTCCTATTTTTCAGTTATACAATAACAATCTGACAGGTCCAATCACATCCCATTTTTCAGTGCAAGTTTTAGATCGTGTTCACATGCATTTCTACTAGCAATCATATTTTTCAGCACCTCTATCAATTAACTCTCTTTTCTTTTTCTTTTTTTTCCTTTTCCTTTTTTTAGAAGAGTAAGACAAGGTGTTCTTGTCCAGAGTACAATCAACCTCCTATAAACACCCATCCATCATAAGGTCATAATAGACCATAAGCAACAACAGCCATGGCTAATTTTTTAAAAAAAAGTAGAAATTTTTCAGGAAGGTTTTGGTTCAAGTTTTGGTTGTCATGAATTCTCTTATTGGTTACCAATGATATCAAGAAATAGGGAAGTAAATTTTAAAGTTGCTAAGCCGAGATTACATTATACACTCATGGATCTCAATGTTTAGAATTTTTCTAATTGATGGATTAATACTTTGAACTTGACTATAGAATTTATTGTGTGCATGAGTCCATGAGAAAGTAATGCCCAACATTCATGAACCTTAAAATTCTGGGAGCCAGATAGTTTTTCAAAAATCACTCAAGTACATAGAAATTATCCTATAGTTCTCAACTTATCTTTCGTATACTTTGCTCGGAACTAGTAAAATGTTGGTTGGGGGTTGTGTTGAGGGTCAAATATTGCATACTAGACCCCAGTTATTGCCTGCATTTATGAGCATGATACTGTTTAATAGCCTATTTTAATCGTGTTTGTGTTACAAGGTGACTTTAGGAGCTTGGGCTGAAACAAGGTGCTAAAAGCTGACATTTAATGCTCAGAATTCACTAAAGCATGGGACGGACCCCAGGAGACCAAGATTGACAGATTTACACGCTAGTTATCTGAGAAAATTGAGAAACTACAGCTCAAGTGGCCCGAAATTAGTCCAAAATGCAATATCACAGGGTTCCCACCATCAGTTCGACTCGAAACTTTATATATAACCTGAGGATCATAAATTAATCGTACATATAAAATTTCAGCCATTGGATCCCTGTAGAAGTGGTCCAATAGACAGATCATCCCATAAATCATCAATCTAGGGCATACCTGATCTCTGGACATGCTTCAATTTTGGTCTTAACCCTTTAAGTGAGATGGGAAGGCCGATGGATGGTGTGGATTCATCATAAATATCATTGTGAACCCCACACGAGTACCGCACACGCATTGCAGCGAGTGCACTCGACATACATCAAGCCACTCAAAATGGTCAGCGACCGCTGACCCGTCTAGATTTGGAAATCCAGATTGTCGCCTCTGTTTCGCAGATAGAGCTTGCGGGCGAACCTCGGTGGGCCACTATCATCATACCATTCAATGATCCAAGCCATTCATTCAAACTAGGGTCAAACCGACCGTACAATGATCGGCTGCCTAAGTATCTCGAATGTTGCATGTGCATGAAGTAGCAAACGCAGATCGGATGGCAGAAGCATGGATTCCCTCAGCCACTTCAATGGCCAACCAAAACCATCCATTTCAAGCTTAAATTCTAAGACAGAAATAATGATCGGACTGGATTTCCAATCCAATAATGATCAGGGACCCCACATCTAACGTAAATCGGGTCGGTTGCATGTGTTGCACAGAAGGCTACATGTCTACCGAAAATCGGACATTTTAGGTACGTTCTACGACCATGGCTAGGATTGGAATAGTGATCCTAGCTGTCCAAACCCTTCACATGGTGCAACCGGCCATCACCAAGACACCTGAACGGATTAGATGGCCGAAATAATCCACCATCCGCACAAACACAAGTCGAGCGCGGTTTCACTGCATACATGGCCTTTGCTGTGAAAGTTCTCCACAACCACCGACTACAACAGCTATAAGAAGGAGAGGGAGAACCTAAATCAGGAGGTGGACGTGGAGCAGAGAAAGGGAAAGTATGTTTTATTTACTGATTTAGTTTTTATGATTTTTGAAGAGATCTAGTCCATCCATGTCGGGCTAAACCTCTTAGCTAGGGTTAAGAGGTGAAGCTTGTAGTGTGATGAGAGAATTTATGCTTGTGCCTTTCGTTTGGACTGAATTTATGTTGATTTTAGTTTGATTAATAGGAATACTTTCAGTTTTTAATGGTTTGTTGTGACTGAAATTACAATATATCTACAATGGATTTTAGTATTTCTTACTCCTTTTGATGTTTTTGATGTCAGGAAGCTCTATTGTTCACCATCGTCTCCTAGACATGGTTGGATGATGGTACCCTTCCTAACCTTCATGCATTATTGATTGGTTGGTAATTAGTTTAATTCTGTTGTTTACTTTGTCCCTGGGCATGGATTGGTGATGGAATCCATTCTAATTCATATACCTTTCATCTCTTGAAAATTATATTAAAGGAAGTTCAGTTTTTATTTCCATGGTTACATTCTTCAATTGGATGAAGATGGCACTCGAAGTCCAGTTGAGTTTTTGATACAGGCATAAGATCTCCCAAATCTCTACAAGCGGATCCTCTGAATCCCTAGTTTCCTTTCCCTAAATTCCTTCAGTTTTAGATAATTATTTCATAATTATTCCTTTAAATTCAATCAATTTAGATTTCATCTTAGGCTAGTTCTATTTCTACTTAGGTTCATATAACGTACAAGTATCAGTCCCTTGGGATTTGACCTTAGTCTCACCGAGTTTATTACTACATCATAACCCTGCACTTGGAGAGTGAACATGGGCCTCACAACATTAGAGAACATGTTGGACAACATGTTGTCCAGCGGTGTACTCCACATAAGACTTGAATCTGCCTAAGTCTTGGATGGATGGTGTGGATACACTATATCAATGTGGGTCTACGTGAGTGTGGCCCATCATCTTAGAACATCAAGCTGATATTTGTGATTCCCTTCATCCAGGTCTGCCCTCAACGGGCAGCCAGGTGGGCCCTGATGGATGTGGTAGTGGTGCGGGCCCCTTTAGTGGATGACTTGGATAACATACATGCATCATGGTGGACCGCAAGATGGGAAAGAGATAGAGAGAGAGAGAGAGAGAAAGGAGGAGAAATTCGAGTGGTGAAGGGAGCTCCACCACTATGAGCTCCCTTTACAAGATACAAACATTCATCAAATGGGTCCCACCACAAGTGGGCCCTCAAATAGAAATCATGGGTGGAAATCCCAAGATCATCCATCGATTGCACTCCTTCTCGGTCCCTTGGCTTCCTTGGCTCCTAAGCTTCTTCTTTAATACAAGATGGTGAAGATTGAAGGGTGGAGATGAAGATTTAGGGGTAGGGAGTGGGCCACACTTGGAAAATTTTAGAGCTTCCCAAGCTTGGATGGTTGCTCTCCTTAGTGCTTGGAAAAAATGGGTAGGGAATGAGAGAGAGAGAGAGAGAGAGAGAGAGAGAGAGAGAGAGAGAGAGAGAGAGAGAGAGGTGCTAAGATGAAAAGGGATGGGTGAGTGATGCGTGAGTGATGGGTGGAGTGGTGTTGTGTAAGAGATGGGATGAAAAGGTATGGGTGTTGTTGACTTTTAGGTGAGAGATGGATGGGTAGGGTATGGGTTGAGTACTTGCTTGTACTTGATTGATTGATGTGATGGGTTGTAGAGATTCTCTTAGGATTTACATCACACAGCGTTTCTTCGAGATAAACGCGGGCCCATATCTCCTAGCCTGGGTATCTCATCAGTGTGCAAGAAGCGGCTTTGGAACCGCGAAAACGGTGTGGTCATTAGGGTACATGTCTCCAGTCAAGTCGACTTAGATCTACCAGATGCGACTTAGGGTAGCGGCAAACACTGATTAAAGGCCGCAAGTTGCCAAAATTTGACGAGGAGGATCGTGACAGTCTGAGAAATGGTATGAACTAGGATACATGCCTTACAGTAGGACAACTTCATTTTTAGAATGTCGGTAAGTATTAAAAACTCAAACCGATACAGAAGAAAAATAAATAAACCTAGCTATTACAACATTCACCACAAAACCATAAAATAGATTACAACATTTACACACATAATCAAATACAATCATCCACCACAACTCTAAGAATTATAATGGTTCGTGTGTGTACACCAACTATTCGAAAATAGGCACACAATTACTTCACTCCTAATATCCACACCCACAGGATATTGGCTTTCACTATGAAAGAATGTTTTCCAAGGTTCACCTTAAAACTTTTATAGATATGTTTTTCAATTAGCTTACACAATAAAAAAAAACCACACTAAGATTTTACTGGATGATCTCAGTCAAAACCACAAATAGAGATTTTCCTAGTTGAATCTCATAAACCAAAAATATAGAAAATTGAAATATAATACTTATCTGAAGAATGTTCTTCGATGTAGCCGGTAGAACTGCTTCTTTGTAGATGAAGATGTTCAAAGTTCAATCTCACAAATGAAGGGGTTCTAGGTCTAAAATTAATTTTAAATTAAATCTAACCTTTGCCTACTTGGATTCAATTTCGATCTTAAAAAGGGTTAAAGCATAATCCCTTTTTATATAAAATAGAATGGAATCAGAAGATCAAGAAATTAAGAAACCAAAAAGGTATTAAAATAAATTTTAAATACCTCACAATAACTTCACAATAGTGGGGAGTTATCTCTCATAGTGATGACTTGAATTGTCTTGAAATCAATGAAAAAAAAAGCCTGAGAAATGTCCTCTATTTATAAGCTGCAATTTGGTTCCCTTGACTGGTCTGAAGTTCAGCTCGACTGGTCCTAGCAGAACCAATTTTAAAAATTTTTGTGCAATCTGATAAAATAGACTCTCGACTAGTCGAGTGGCCAGCTCGACTGGTCGAGCACAACACTTGACTGGTCAGGTGAATAAAAATTGCATTGCTGGAGTTCGAGTCGAGCCACACTCGACTGGTCGAACCAGTCTCCATGACCAGTCGAGCAGGGTACTCCACTGGTCGAGGACCTACTAGAAAATTCAAAAATTTTGAATTTAAATCTGGATTGGTCGAGAAAAACCCTGGACTGGTCAAGCTAGTGCCTGCACCAGTCGAACCAAGACTAAGACTAGTCGAAGCAAAGCATAAAATAAGTACTATGACACAAATTAAATATGCAATGTTAATGACCTAATCCTATGGTCTTTCTAGGGTCAAGTATACCTTAAAATTGAAACATCGGTCGCTTCGGTAGATAGGTCACTTTGAAGCACATGAAGCTTGACCTCGTACACTTGAACTTGTGTCTGGAACTTGTGTCTTAAACATATGTCTTGATAGTTAAGTTTGAGCAAATGTACTTGAGCTTGAACTTAAGCTTTAAACTTGAACTTCAATATTTGGGCTTGGTGAACTTCAACTTGTTCTCATAGTTGAGCATGCATAATTGTCGCACACTAAATGTCGATGTAGATAACATGAAGCTCATCTTCGAATGAAGGTGATCTTTCCATCTATTTGAACTTGAAGGTGAGCTTTACCTCTATCAAAACAAGTCAATCATTCCAAAGTGTTTTGGCACAACAAACTTTGACAATCTAGGGTGCTAGATTTACAACATAGCACTTATAATCTCCCCCTTTGTCAAATTTGTGACAAAACCAACTTATAGAAGATTAACTTATTATAATACAGAGATTCACTCAGTTCAAAAAATATAAAATCCAACAATCACAACTCCCCCTCAACTTGAGCTCAGTAGAAACCTGTATTAAGACATACATATACATATCCAAAAAAAAATCCACAATGCCACATGCATATCCACATATCTACATTCACTCCAGAACCACACAAAAAAAAGCAATAAGCAATCGTATATTACACCAATTTCTCCCCCCTTTTGTCATAAAAATGACAAAGAAGAAAAGATGAAAAATATGGAAATGTGGTATCTAAATATGTGAAGAGAGTAAGAAGGAGTGTGAAAGTTAGTAAATTAAAACATAAGAGAATAGAGTAACCACATCACACATAGTTAAACATGTCCAAATAAGAGTCACCAAGAAGAGTAAAGTTAAGAAGATAATACAAGTCCAATAAAAGAAGGAAAACTAATCAGAACTAGATGAAGAGGGAGGTGGAATAGATGGATCAATCTGGTGTAATCCCTTCTTAATGCATCTAAAATGCTTATGCATATACTTTATTTGGTTATCTTGGGAAATTTATAGTCCTTCCACCTTCTCTTCTAGTGAACGAAGGCGCTCATCAAAACCAAATGGTTGAAAATCAGAATCAACCTCAACGTCATCAGATTCAAATTCATTAAAAATATCTTCCATATTGGCTTCAGTTGGCAGCACTTCTTCCTCTCTTACTTCTCCAGCATTCCTATCAATTTGACTAGGTGCTAACTTCAAATTTATCTTGTTGATATTTGAATTATTGAATGAAAGATGAGAAGTAGGAGCTTCTCCAGGTGGCTTGACCACAGAACAGTGTAAAGCAAGGATGGTCATTAAATAAGCGAATGGAATATCACTATGCCCCAGATGAATACATAATTGGATAATGAAATAGTAGATTAATGAAGGAAGACACACCGGAATGCCAGACACGACAGAATGAAGAATACGCACAATAAAAGTAGTCAGTTCAGCCTTCTTACTAGATCTAGGTTATACATTGGAAATGAAAATGCGATGTAATACTCTGTATCTAAGCAACATCTAATTGTCCTGGAGCGCATTCCCAGAACTCCATTCCGAGTCCATGTTGCATAAATTTATGGTTAATAAACATTTTTTTGACTTATTCAATTTTTCAGCTAATGTTGGAATATGAATTCCTTCATCATTCACTTGAATGTCCATTAACCCAGAAATTAAGTGATGATCTACTTTATATGAACCTTCTCTAAACATGATAGTGAAGGTCAAATCTTCAATAGATACATCACCTATGCATGCATACATTGCTTGCACAATGGAGTGGTATGCAGGTCCGGCCTAATTTAGAATGTTACCCATCCTACAACAACAAGGAGGGTAATAATGTTGAATTGAATAAGATGGTTTGCATTGACGGTTCGTTCTACAATTATGTTGTGGAGACGAATATAGTGCACATATTTCAGGTCCTCTTTAGGTGGTTGAAGAGTACGCACCAAAATGTAAGAAGAAGAAGATGCTTGAGTAGGTTTCTTCTTTAGTTTACCTTCCATTGCAAGAGAAAATAAGAAATTGCAAGAAAGGATTTAAGGGTTTCAAACCCAACATATTTTTCCCTAAAATACTAAGGAAATCACGAGGAAACTTAAAATAATGATAAGAATCAAGTTATATGACAATCAAGGAACCTAAATCCAAAAGAAAAATGAAAATGATGCACATACCAAGTAGTAATCGAAGGTGGGTTCGACCGGTCGGAGAAGGGGTTTGAGAAGAAGAAGAAAGAAATGAGGAAAAAGTGATTTTTACACATTAAAAAGCCCTCCAACCATGCACCACGACTGGTCGAGCACATGCACGACCAGTCGTACCACGACTGGTTAAGTATGTACACGACCAATCGTGTAAGCACAAAAATGCACAATTTTATTAATTTTAAAATCTGAAAGTTTGTAAAAAAAATACCAAAAGAGTGAAAAGGCTAAGCTAAGAGTCCGAGAGGGGGGGGGGGGCGGGGGTGAATAGAACTATGCCAAATAAAAAATTAAATGTAGAATTTAAATAAATATAAATAAAGATAGCACTTAAACAATGCCACAAAACAGAAATGAATAACAACCTCAAATGTACAAGTATTGAGAGGTTGATACAAATGTTGTTCTTAGGATAACCTTGCACCAAAAACCAATGGCTTATGGTAGGACAACTTGATTCCTAGAATGGTTTGTGTATCAAAATCCCAAACTGATACAGAGGAATAAAGAATAAATTAGCAAAGAAAATAACTAAGTCATTACAACATTCCCACACTTGCATAAAAGGATTACAACATTCTCCACAAATGCTTAAAAAAGATATTATAACATCAACACAATGCCACAATCAAATAATCACCACAAGACTAGAAATTATAGTGGTTCACTTGTGTGTACACCAACTGTTTAGAAAAATAGCTACACAACTACTCCACTCCTAATATCCTCACACAGTGGATATTGGCGTTCACTATGAAATAGGTTTTTCAAGGTTCACCTAAAACCCACATGATTGTGTCTTTTAAGTGGGCTTACACAATTTAAAAACCACACACTGAATTTTCTGGATCACCTCAGACAAACTAAAAGGATATAGATTTTTCTGACACAATCTCAAAGAAATCAAAAGAATAAATTTATTAAATTGTAAAATACTTTTTTGGATATTCTCCTTTGATGTAGGCTGGTAAAACCAATTCAGAGTAGAAGTTCAGCGTAGATGTTCAATGTTCACACTCACTTATGAAATGGTTCTAAGTTCTAAATGATTTTTTAGATTAAAACACTTTGGGCTATCTTGATTTGATTTTGATTCCAAGAAATGGGAAAACTTTAATCCCTTCTTCAAATAAGATTGAAATGTAGAATATAAAATCAAAGGAAAAAAAGATAATTAAAGAGAATATTAAATGAGCACTAAATAGCTTAAGAATATCACTAACTTATCTCTAAGAGTGGTGTCTTGATTTTTCTTTAATTGAATATCAAACTTTGAAAATTGTGCTCTATTTATAAGTGCAAAAACTGCTCATTCGACTGTCATAGAGGTCAGTTCGAATAGTCGAAGGATCAACAAACTTTTAAAAATTTTGGCGCGATAAGATAAAGCCGTTTCACAATGGGTCGAAGGGCATGCATGACCGGTCGAGTGGCCTTCACGGCTGGAGGAGACCTGCCCATGATTGGTCGTGTGGGACCAAATTTAGTTGCTGGACTTTGAGTCAAGCCTGCTCGACTGGTCAAGCACTATTCACTCGACTAGTTGAGCAATCTCCAGGACTGGTCGAGGCAATAATAGAAAATCTTGAAAATTAGTAACAAACCTTAGACTAGTTGAGGAATTTCTTGGATTGGTCGAGCCAGTATTAGAATAGTCGAACATAGTTTAAGACTAGTCAAGAAACAGTTTATACACTTATGTAATGACCTAACCTATGGTCAATCTAGGGTCATTCATACCTTATAAGCAATGTTTGAACATTTGAAACATCTTTTGCTTTAGTTAATTGTTGATCTTGAAGTACACGAAGCTTGATAAATTGACGTACTTTGAATCGTGAACGTGAAGTACCTTTAAAGCTTGTACTTGTGACACTTTGAAGTTTGAATTTGTAGCTTGAACTTGAAGTACTTGAGTTTTATTTCACTTTGAGCTTAAGTACCAAAGTAAAGTATATTGTCTTGACTTAGATGAAGCTTTGAAAGCTTGAACTATCAGTTGATGTTGTACTTGAACTCTTATACTTGTGATACTTGAATCTTGAAATGAATCATCTTGAACTTGTCCTTAAATCTTAAAATGGAACTTCTTGAACTTGAAGACGAACTAAACACTATACAAATTCCAAGAGGTTTCGGCACTACAAAATTTGATGATCATAGGAGCTAGAAAACATAGCACTTACAATCTCCCTTGACAAAACACACTTCATTAAAATAAGATAAGCATAACCTGCACAATAAAGAATCATGCACCATATATGCAGAACAAATAATTATGCACCGGTTACAACTTGATTAGAGAATCATGCACCAGTTACATCCTGGTTAAACCAGTACGCATCATTAATCAATATTCCCCCTTACTACCAACTTCATATAATGAAAAATTTGTCAAAATTTTTTCCTACTTATCCACAATCATAATGAAATATGATATAATAAATTCTCCTCCTCCCCTTTATCACAATATGACAAAGGAAAGAGCGATAATGGAAGTAGATAAATAAAAAAGTAAATAGAAGAGTAATGACAAATAAGAGAATATATGATCAAGAGAAGTTCATAAGCAAGCATGTTCAAGCACATAAAACATGAGAAGTTCAAGTAGTTTAAAAGTTATTACAAAACACAAATTCAAATACTAATCTAAACTCGATGAAGGAGCAGGGATGGAAGTGTAACGCCCTGAAAAAATCAGTACTTGGACTCGAGTACCAACTCGACCAGAAATCGCGTAGGATTAATTTCTTTAGAAAATAAGTGTAAGTTAGCTAGCGCAACGCTAGAGTAGCTAGGAAATAGTCCCTGATCACTTTAAATACATTCTACAAGACCCAAAGCGAGTAGAACCAATGACGCTATAATACTCTAAAACCTCGAATCAAACTCTAAACCGGTTTGTTCTCTGGACCTCCTTGAAACTTTATATTGGATCTAGACCGCGCGTCGAAAGTCCGATACCTACAATCTTAGACCGTTAGAACCGCCTAGCTGGACTTGACAATCATTTCAAAAATCAAGTCCAACCGACATTCACAGGCTATTTCATTGAGCCTAGACTGAAGAGAGTGAGAATAGGGTTAGATTTGGAATTTGAAATTCAAATTTGGCACACGAATTGACTCGTCAGTATTAAGCATTCTGACCATTAGAATTCAGCTAAATTACACCCTCAGATCAGGAAAAATTTCTATTTCATATTATGAGACTTGTAGGCCATATCTACGTGCGGTGACCGCTGAACTGAAACTGGACCGCCACGTGCGATCTATGAACACTGATGGTCTGAAAATGGGATGTGAATGACATCCGACATGCACGAACTTAAGTCCGATTGCGTTCGGCCAGGGGACCACCAGAAATGGTCTTTTGGTTCGAAACAGTCCCGATTTGGATATAACTTAAGTATACCTTGACCTGAAGCCTGTTTTGGGCATGTTTGGGCTTATAAAAGGGCTTGAAACCCTCACTCCTCTCACCCATCCGAATTTGCTAGAAACCCTAGCAAGAGTGAGAGAGAAAGTGAGAGTTTGTGAGAGTGAGTGGAAGAGAATTTCCTGCTGCTTGTGCCACCTGTTGCACATGATTAAGCAACGCGACTCAATCACTTTCCCGGTGATTTCACCGCATTTTTAGGTAAGAAAACATCCCTAATACTTGCTGATTTGAGGTTCTCTTGGTTCCATAGCGAAGTGGCTGATAGATCTTGTGTATTAGGTTCCCGGTTCGCCGTAGACGAAGCGTATACGCTCCGTTCGAATTAATACACCTATAGGAGAAAAGGTGTAGATGTTAGACGCTTTGATTGACTGTTTGTCAATGTCGTTTAATAGTAGATTATCGACGGCAACGCCGTTTGACAAGTACAACATGCTGTCCGTTTCCTATTTCGTAAGTAGACGAAAAATATGAGATTTAGGGCATTTTAGTCATTTGTAGGAATTACTGTTTTCATCCATATTTTGCTGATGTGATTGACATGGTTTCTTGTCGCATTAGGATATTAGGAATACGTGCATAATTAGTTTGCCGAAGAGATTCGCCTAAATACGCGCTTTGAGTCGACATACTATATGTAGACTTAAGTGTGTAGTTTAAGTGTTTGTATAAATGCTTATATTAGTATGTATTGAATTAAATGGTGTTATGAATTAGTTTGAGATTGATTTCTCAATTAATATACTGATGTAAATGATTTCCTACATGTTAGCTATATGCATGATTTCATTATATGTATGAAATGCATGTGTTAGATAATTCACTTGAGTTGTATGTTATAACATGTGTTAACATGCTCACATTGTTGTATTTCATTTCCAATACTCTCGTATGATTGCTGATGTGAATTCATAATTGTTTGGAACTATACTTAGTCCAGGCAGTCGGCAACCGAGCAAGTTCGTGGTTGGCCTATCTTTGCCACGAACGACGCGTCGATGAACGCGAGCCGTGTTTTGGAGTTGGCGGCAGTGATTAGGCCACGCGAAGTATTTTACGCACTTCATATCGTTCGACTTGAGATGAGCTCGTGCTAGTCGAGCCCGTCAAGTAACCCGACTGGCCGTTGTATGTTCACCCTGTATGAGTCATAATTGCTTGAACCTAGGGTACTGAACTTACCATTGTAAATCCTGTCAACCATGGTACCTTGATCCACAAAGACTCATGAGCCGGGCATGGTGGTATGGGACACCGTGGTCGAGCTGTCGCCCTACGCTGGGGCTACAAACCTCCCCGTAGTGACCAGTGAGCACCTATGACTCGTGAGCAGATTATGGTGGTATGGGACACTATATTCTTACTGTTGGCCTACACTGATCAGGCGACGAGTCCTTTGTAGTGACCGCGAGCGTATTCTGAGTCTACGGGAGTCGACGACCCTTCCGTAGCACTGAGAGTACAGTGGCCTGTATTGATAAGGTGATGGGGGAGCGGTGCAACGAGTGCAAGCAACAACCCTGGCAGCCCTTGCAGCGACCTACAAAAATATACATCGTATGAGATTACTAGGAGTGACGACCCTAGACAGGATCTGTGTTGGGATTGATATAAGGGAAGTACCTTAGTTTTCCAATATTACTGTATGAAATGGACTAATAATAACTCGGTAATCATATCACCATCACATTGCATGTGCCTGGAAGATGTGGAGCACTGTGGGATGATTGCATGTCACGGGCATAAGATGGTGCCATATGAGGGAGATCGTCGGTGAGGGCATCCATCACGTCATGTCATATTGCATTAACAACAGTATTAGGATTGTTTGATTCACTACTTTACTATTATCGCATGATTGATTTGAGAACATGCTAATCCTTACTCTATTATTCTACTGAGTTAGCTACTCACTCCCACGTTACGGGATGGTGTTTGCAACACCCACCAGACCCTGTCGTAGATGCAGGTGAGGCGGCGATTCAGGAGGTACAGCCGGACTATGATGAGGACTAGGACGAATTCTCATATATGCAGTACCATGACGGCTTTGCTTAGGGGGCCTGGATTGACGGGACTTCTCAATGGGACTATTTTAACATTTCATTTCTGTTATTTACATATATATGAGACTCAGAGATGTATTCATACTTTTAAGACAGTTGAGATCTACTTTGTTTTTCCATACAGTGATATATATATGCTTTAGTCTTCCGCTTGCTTTTATCACTGAATCTGGAGTATGAATGGCAGTTTTGGTATACTTTTACTCATGTGAATGCTTTAACTCAGATAACATTGAATCATAATCATTTTTGTTGCATAAGTAATGGTCTGGAACTCGGGAGTTGAGTTTATATACGACTCCCGATTTTTAGGGTGTTACAAGTTGGTATTAGAGCATGAATGAGATTATACCGGGCCTGGGTTATGGTCACGCGATGTACGCTGTCACTTCCTTTGACTTAGGTGGGTGCGAGAAGGGTCTAGAAACACTTATAGGATCGCAGATTCGTCAATAGGCGAAGTCTATTCGTTCAATCGCGCGATTGAGTCCGTAACGCATCTAGGGTCGCGTGAAGTGACCTAAGTAGCTCCTAGGTTGTAGGTAGGTGTGTTGAGATGTTCTTTGAATGGTTCTAAACTCATAAATATAAATCCTTGGGCTGTGGGACAACCACAACTCTTACATTCAATCGCTAGGGCCTAAAAACCCCGTTTCACCTAAATTCTTCAAAATTCTTCCTCTCACCACTCCATTCTTCAATTATTTTTTATTCTTTTCATGTTAGGCATTGATCCTAATATGAAAATGATGTAAAATCATACTTTAATAAAATTTTATAGTGAATAGTAAAATTTCATGAAAACTGGCCATTAGGCCATTCTAAGTTTGTAATATTTAGAAAATAATGGGCTAGATAGATGTATTAGATCCTTCTACCCCAAAACCATATGCTGCATGATAAGGGATTACATTCAGGTTTGCAGATTAGCCCTGAAAATCCCTGAATAGATGTTTGGGCCTCCTTAGGGCAATATAGAATGAACTAAGATGGGGCCCATATATTTTTGGAGTCCTTGGGCCAGGGGGGACCCTACCCATATGGTCCCACCAGCCACCTTGCAAGATGGCCGGCGATGCCATCGCCGATCCGGCGATGCATCGCCATCCGGTGGGGCCCACTTGATGTAAATTTTGGCACGTGTGGTTATTTTGGGTAGTACACCCCTCCCACATGTGGTTTGACCGTAGAAAACCCCTAAATGGGGTACTTCCTTCACAACAGCCCCCTTTCCAAGCTCTTTCTCTCGTTTTCTTGCTGCCCATCTCAAAACCGTGATTCCAAATCCCTCCCAAATCCTCCCATTGCTAAAAACGACTCCATTCCATCACTCTATTGTAGTTTGTAACTCCTCCTCTTGCAAATCTCATCCGTTGGAGCTCCTACAACCCCCAAAACGAGCTGTAATCGTGAGGAGCTCCATTCCCCTTTTTCATTCTCTTTTCTTTTTGAAAATTCATCCTAGGAGAGCTTGAAGCATCCCTCTACAACACCTAGATCTCCTTTTTTCAGTTTGGCCAGCCATTTCTCTACATTTCCCCCATTTTTTATGGCTTTTGTTGAAGCCATTTTGGGTCTTTTATCTTTCTTCACCATCCTCTCTTTGATGGGAAAGAGAAAGACCGCAACAGATGAGGCTGAGCCTAGTCGCCCTAAGCAATTAAGAAGACCGAGGGGTGGCACCTCTAGCTTAAGTGCCGTCGCAAGTCCAAGAACAGCCTGAGAGTTCCATACAAAGCAGGATTTAGATCCCCATACTCAACTTGGGCGAGTGATATTAGCAGAGATGCCTCACGACGAATATACTGACCGTAAGGTGTTGTTTAAGGAGGACGTGGAAGGGCGACTCTTCGGTGAATTCTTGTTATTCGAGCGCTTTGAAGCTGCACATTCGGGTCCGCTATTTGAAGCTCGTGCTCGTGCTAATGTGAGCACCGTTCATGCCTTCTACACTCGTATCCAGAATCCTACACTGGAGCCATTGTAGTTCAAGATTCCTTTTGGTAGAGACCGGATGGCTACGATCGATGTTCGGTTGATAGCGCGACTTCTGAACGTACCCCTTGGTGATGTTCATCCCAGTGTGAAGAATTTGAGGAGTAGACGTGAGCGAGATCGCCGTACCAGGTTCCTATACGGTAAATTGGTTCCGTGGCAGCCTAACAATAGCCTCAAGGCATCTCATATGTCTGATGATTTGTGCCTGCTGTACCACATTTGCACATTCAACGTATATCCCAGGTCGACAAATCGCATTGAGTGTACTCGCCTTATGGTTGATTTTTTGTATCAGGTGGCCTAGGGAGAAAATGTGTGTATGGCCACTTTCGTGTTGCGACAGATTATCCTCATAGCGAAATCAAGAAGAACGTCTGAGTCGCTTCCTTTTGGTCGGCTTATATACAAGATCGCGCTTGAGTTTGCTTACAGACTTGGGCTGGAGTTGTCAGTTCCGATTCACTGCATTGATGAGTCTACCATGGTCAAGATGAAGATCGGGTCTCAGTACCGTGAGACTCAGCTTGAGGAGGATAGTGAGGATGATTTTGATAATGAAGAGGATCCAAGTAAGGGAGAACCTGGAGCAGAAGTTGAGGAAGAAGTCCAGGAAGAGGTAGAAGAGGAGGCTCAGGATATAGATGAGAGCCCTCCTCCTTCTGCTCAGACTGCTGGTGATGATCGCATTGCCTGAATTGAGGAGAGCCAGGTCGCCTTGCGAAGGAAAGTTCAGGAACTTCGGGCTGAGGTCGAGGATACCAAGGCCGTTATGAAGAGGAAATTCGGCAAGGTGACTCGCACCTTGAAGGCGATTCTGTGCTGCTTGCAGGATAAGGGTGCTCCTCCTCCTCACCCGACTCAGACTAGCGATAAGATTTTAGATGTTGTTTGGTAGCAGTTGTCATTTTCTGCTTTAAGTTTTGTAAGCCTGTTAAGGCTAGTAGTTTGCTTATGTTGTTGTTGCAGATTTAACTGTCTTAGTTCTCATGTACTTCTTGTCATGATGCTTGTAAGGAGATATCCCTTGTATTGTGACAAGTTTAATTAAATGAAATGCATGGAATGCCTTTGACTCTTTATGTGAATGATTGCGGTGTGTTTGTGCTATTGAGACTGACAAGGTTACGCCCTATTTTGAATATAGGGAATGCCGTCGAAGGCTACATGGAGCACAGCTCGGCTTACATTGGGTGAGCCTATGAATCAGGTTCCTTCTCAGTATGATGCTCATGCGGACCCTGCTGTGGGCCCAATTCCTGAGACAGTACGCGCGTCTCAGCCTATTACTGGTCCTGCAGTTAGACCACTGCCTTTCACACCACCCGTCAGAGAGCAGTACCGCGTGTCTTCTTCGACGCAGTACATGCCACAGCCTGCTCCACCTCTAGATAGATTTGAGTAGATGATGGCCATGATGCAGCAGTAGCATCAGCTCCTGATTACTATAGTGGGGGCTCTAGCCCAGGGTGGGAGTGTGTCTCCACCTGCACCACCTGTGCATCTAGCTGAGGATGCCGATACATATGCTCAGGATGAGGGCATGGCTCATCCTGCACCACCTTCTTACCCTGCGGAAAATGCCGCTGACACACGGAGCTTATTAGAGCGATTTCAGCGCTTACGGCCTCCCACATTTACGGTTTCTCATAGTCCCGAGGAGGCCGAGTATTGGCTCGACCGTGTGTCGAAGATACTACGGATGCTGCATTGTTCAGAGGCTGAGCAAGTCGAGTTGGCTACGTTCTTGTTCGAGCGGGAGGCCAGCTTATGGTGGGACAGTGTGTTGCGGACCGTTGCCGCTGACTATATATGGACTTGGGCAGCGTTCGAGTTCCACTTCCACGAGAAATACTATCCCCAGACGTATAGGCATGATCGGGAGAATGAGTTTCTACGCCTCAGACAGGGAGGCATGACAGTGACTGAGTATGAGCATCGGTTTACTGAGTTGGGCAGATACGTCCCGACTATACTGGCAGATGAGCAGATGCGCATACGACACTTTTTAGAGGGTTTACGACCGGATATTCGGTCGAAGATGCATTGTGTGAGCATTCCCTCCTACGCAGAGTTGATTCACATGTCCATGCGGGCGGAGAAGGATGTGGATCGACTTACGCGATCTCGTGGCCCTATTGCTCTTAGGCTACGACCAGAGTTGCAGGACAGGCCCTTTTCGGGCAAGAGGCCTCGTGTCGACCCTCCTTCTAGGGCTACCGTGCCAGTACCATCATTGTGGCACCCTGATTTATCATGTACTTATTGTGGGAGATCGGGTAACTTGGCACAGAGTTGTTTCGCTCGAATGCAGGACAGTGGGTTCTCACCGCCGCAGAAGATTGACCGTACACGCTCACAGGCTATATTAGCACTGCGTTTATGGTTGGTTCCTACGCACCCTTCCTTCAGACCTCCGGTATCTCAGTTCAGGCCGCCTCTACGGCCCATGGCACAGCGGCCGAACCGGCCACAGTAGGTACGGGTGCATGCCTTGACAGCTGAGGTAGCTGCGACAGAGGCTTCTCAACATTCGGCCTTTGAGGTCACTGCCCACATCGGAGGTATTCCTATTCTTGTGATAGTGGACACAGGGTCCACGATTTCATTGATATCACGTGCCATAGTCAGGCGCATTAGGCTACCGACTATTAGGATGGATGGGGTACGAGTTTATATAGCCCACGGGTCCTTTACAGATGCGACCCTGATGTGTGAGGGCTGTTTGGTGGATCTGGGGGGCAAGACGATGGCTCTTGATCTTGTCGTCGACCCCTCTCTTGTTTATCTCGACGTTATTCTTGGCATGGACTAGTTGACTGCAACGAGGGCCGAGATTGACTGCGAGACTCGTATAGTGACTGCCTACGAGCCAGAGGACGCATCCTTTACATTCCCAGTGTGGGTAAATCTCCCCTTGCGCATATTTAGCTACGCTACTTTACTACGGGATGCTGGTGCACAGATACTTGAGCATACGCCAGTCGTTTGTGATTTTGGGGATCTGTTAAGGAAGATCCCTGGTTTGCCGCCTCGATGGGAGATTGATTTCACTATTGATCTGGTGCCTGGTTCCACGTCCATCTCACTGCCGATGTATTGCATGGCACCGTGTGAGATGGAGGAGTTGAGGATGCAGATTGATGGTTTGCTGGAGCTTGGCCTGATACGGCCTAGTATGTCTCCTTGGGAAGCACCAGTCCTGTTTGTAAGGAAGAAAGATGGTTCGATGCGATTGTGTATTGATTATCGCAGGCTGAACCAGATCACGGTGAAGAACAAGTACCCTTTACCCAGGATCGATGACTTGTTTGATCAGCTGAGAGGAGCGCAGTACTTCTCGAAGATTGATCTTCAGTCAGGATATCATCAGTTGCGCGTCAGGGATGAGGACGTGCAGAAGACAGCATTTAGGACCAGCTTTGGCCACTACGAGTTCCTTATGATGTCGTTCGGTCTCACAAACGCACCAGCCGTGTTCATGGATCTGATGAACCGGGTATTTCGGCCTTTCCTCTATCGATTCATCGTTGTGTTCATTGACGACATTTTGGTATACTCCAGGAGTCGAGAGGAGCATGAGGAGCACTTGCGCTTGGTCCTGGATACTCTGAGACAGCATCAGTTGTTCGCACAGTACAAGAAGTGCGACTTCTGGAAGCAGAAAGTGAAGTTCCTAAGACACGTGGTGTCCAAGGATGGCATGGCAGTTGACTTGTATAAGGTAGCTACAGTTCAGGACTGGGAGCAGCTTGGTTTTGTCACTGAAGTGAGGAGTTTCTTAGGTCTCGCTGGCTATTATCGACGCTTCATTCAGGATTTCTCGAAGATCGCGAGACCTTTATCTCAGTTGACACGGAAGGACGTGAAGTTCTCCTGGAATGATAAGGCGGAGTCAGCTTTTCAGGAGCTGAAGGAAAGGCTTAAGTCTGCCTCTGTGCTAGTATTGCCAGAGCAAGGGGTTAGGTACACTATATACACTGACGCGTGTAGCGTTGGTCTGGGTTGTGTCCTTATGTAGAAGGACAGGGTAATTTCGTATGCCTCGAGACAATTAAGAAAGTATGAGGAGAATTACCCTACACACGACCTAGAGTTGGCAGCCGTCATATTCGCACTGAGACTCTGGAGACATTACCTCTATGGAGAGGAGTTTGAGCTCTTTTGCGACCACAAGAGCCTCAAGTACATATTCACGCAGCGAGACTTGAATATGAGGCAGTGGCGATGGATGGAGACTTTGAAGGACTTCAAGTTCGAAGTCTCTTACCATCCTGGGAAGGCGAACCTTGTGGCTGAAGCGTTGAGCCGCAAGAAGGCGATAAAGTTTGTGGCTACGCTGATGGTTGCTGAGTGAGATATGGTTGAGTTTTTGTGAGACTTTGAGCAGAAACTCACTGTAGAGGAGCCGTATGAGTTCAACTTGGGCCAGTGATATTAGCAGAGATGCCTCACGGCGAATATACTGACCGTAAGGTGTTGTTTGAGGTGGACGTGGAAGGGTGACTCTTCGGTGAATTCCTGTTATTCGAGCGCATTGAAGCTGCACATTGGGGTCCGCTATTTGAAGCTCGTGTTCGTGCTAATGTGAGCACCGTTCGTGCCTTCTACGCTCGTATCCAGATTCCTACACTAGAGCCATTGCAGTTTAAGATTCCTTTTGGTAGAGACTGGATGGCTACGATCGATGTTCGGTTGATAACGCGACTTCTGAACGTACCCCTTGGTGATGTTCATCCCAGTGCAAAGAATTTAAGGAGAAGGTGTGAGCGAGATCGCCGTACCAGGTTCCTATACGGTAAACTGGTTCCGTGGCAGCCTAACAATAGCCTCAAGGCGTCTCATATGTCTGATGATTTGTGCCTGCTGCACCACATTTGCACGTTCAACGTGTATCCCAGGTCGACAAATCGCATTGAGTGTACTCGCCTTATGATTGATTTTTTGTATCAGGTGGCCCAGGGAGAAAATGTGTGTATGGCCACTTTCGTGTTGCGACAGATTATCCTCATAGCGAAATCAAGAAGAACGTCTGAGTCGCTTCCTTTTGGTCGGCTTATATACAAGATCGCGCTTGAGTTTGCTTACAGACTTGGGCCGGAGTTGTCAGTTCCGATTCACTGCATTGATGAGTCTACCATGGTCAAGATGAAGATTGGGTCTCAGTACCGTGAGACTCAGCTTGAGGAGGATAGCGAGGACGATTTTGATGATGAAGAGGATCCAAGTGAGGGAGAACCTGGAGCAGAAGTTGAGGAAGAAGTCCAGGAAGAGGTAGAAGAGGAGGCTCAGGATACAGATGAGAGCCCCCCTCCTTCTGCTCAGGCTACTGGTGATGATCGCATTACCCGAATTGAGGAGAGCCAGGTCACCTTGCGAAGGGAAGTTCAGGAACTTCGGGCTGAGGTCGAGGATACCAAGGCCGTTATGAAGAAGAAATTCGGCAAGGTGACTCGTACTTTGAAGGCGATCCTGTGCTTCTTGCAGGATAAGGGTGCTCCTCCTCCATCACCCGACTCAGACTAGTAATGAGATCTTAGATGTTGTTTGGTAGCAATAGTCATTTCCTGCTTTATGTTGTGTATGCCTGTTAAGGCTAGTAGTTTACTTATGTTGCTGTTGTAACTTTAACTGTCTTAGTTCCCATGTACTTCATGTCATGATGCTTGTAAGGACATATCCCTTGTATTGTGACAATTTTGATTAATTGAAATGCATGGAATGCCTTTGACTCTTTATGTGAATGATTGCGGTGTGTTTGTGTTATTAAGACTGACAAGGTTGCGCCATATTTTAAATATAGGGAATGCCGCCGAAGGCTACACAGAGCACAGCTTGGCTTACATTGGGTGAGCCTATGGATCAGGCTCCTTCGCAGTCTGATGCTCATGCGGACCCTGCTGTGGGCTCGATTCCTGAGACAGCACGTGCGTCTCAGGCTACTACTAGTCCTGCAGTTGGACCACCGCCTTTCACACCTCCCGTCAGAGAGCAGTACCGCGCGTCTTCTTCGACGCAGTACATGCCACCGCCTACTCCACCTCCAGATAGATTTGAACAGATGATGGCCATGATGCAGCAGCAGCAGTAGCTCCTGACTATGATTGTGGGGGCTCTAACCCAGGGTGCGAGTGTGCCTCCACCTGCACCACCTGCGCATCCCACTGAGGATGCCGATACGTATGCTCTGGATGAGGGCATGGTTCATCTTGCACCACCTTCTTACCCTATGGGGAATGCCGCAGACACAAGGAGCTTATTAGAGCGATTCCAGCGCTTACGGCCTCCCACTTTTACAGGTTCTCATAGACCCAAGGAGGCCGAGTATTGGCTCGACCGTGTGTCAAAGATACTGCGGATGTTACATTGTTCAAAGGCTGAGCAGGTCGAGTTGGCTACATTCTTATTCGAGCGGGAGGCCAGCTTATGGTGGGACAGTGTGTTGCGGACTGTTACCGCCGATTACATATGGACCTGGGCAGCGTTCGAGTTCCGCTTCCACGAGAAATACTATCCCCAGACGTATAGGCATGATCGGGAGAACGAGTTTCTGCGCGTCAGATAGGGAGACATGACTGTCACTGAGTATGAGCATAGGTTCACTGAGTTGGGAAGATATGTCTCGACTATACTGGCAGATGAGCAGATGCGCATACGGCGCTTTTCTGAGGGTTTGTGACTGGATATTCTGTCGAAGATGTACTGCGTGAGCATCCCCTCATATGCAGAGCTGATTCACATGTCCATGCGGGCAGAGCAGGATGTGAATCGACTTACCCGATCTCGTGGCCCTATTGCTCCTAGGCCGCGACCAGAGTTGCAGGATAGGCCCTTTGCGGGCAAGAGGCCTCGCGCCTACCCTCCTTCTAGGGCTACAGTGCCAGTACCCCCGATGCGGCGCCCCGAGTTATTATGTACATATTGTGAGAGATCAGGCCATTTGGCACAAAGTTGTTTTGCTCGGATTGTGGACAGTGGGTTCTCGCCGCCATAGAAGATCGACCGTACACGCTCACATGCTATATCAGCACCACCTTTACGGTTGGCTCCTGCGCACCCTTCCTTCAAACCTCCGGTATCTCAGCTCAGGCCGGCTCTACGGCCCATGGCACAGCGGCCGAACCGGCCACAGCAGGCATGGGTGCATGCCTTGACAGCTGAGGCAGCTGCGACAGAGACTTTCAGCATTCGGCCTTTGAGGTCACCGCCCACATCGGAGGTATTCCTATACTTGTGATGGTGGACAAATGATCCACAATTTCATTGATATCACGTGCCATAGTCAGGCGCATTGGGTTACCGACTATCAGGATGGATGGGGTGCGAGTTTATACATCTCACGGGTCCTTTACAGATGTCACCCTGATGTGTGAGCGCTGTTTGGTGGATCTGGGGGGCAAGACGATGACTCTTGATCTTATCGTCAACCCCTCTCTTGTTTATCTCGACGTCATTCTTGACATGGACTGGTTGACTGCAGCGAGGGCCGAGATTGACTGCGAGACTCGTATAGTGACTGCCTACGAGCCAGAGGGCTCATCCTTCACATTCCCAGTGCAGGTAAATCTCTCCTTCCGCATACTTAGCTACGTTACTTTACTACGGGACGCTGGTGCCAAGATGCTTGAGCATACGCTAGTCGTTTGTGAGTTTGGGGATTTGTTCAGGAAGATCCCTGGTTTGCCGCCTCGATGAGAGATTGATTTCACTATCGATCTGGTGCCTGGTTCCACACCCGTCTCACTGCCGACGTATCGCATGGCATCGTGTTAGATGGAGGAGTTGAGGACGCAGATTGATGGTCTACTGGAGCTTGGCCTTATACGGCCTAGTGTGTCTCCTTGGGGAGCACCGGTCCTATTGTAAGGAAGAAGGATGGTTCGATGAGATTGTATATTGATTATCGCAGGCTGAACCAGATCACGGTGAAGAACAAGTACCCTTTACCTAGGATCGATGACTTGTTTGATCAGTTGAGAGGAGCGTAGTACTTCTCGAAGATTGATCTTCAGTCAGGATATCATCAGTTGCGCGTCAGGGATGAGGACGTGCAGAAGACAGCATTCAGGACCAGCTTTGGCCACTACGAGTTCCTTGTGATGTCGTTCGGTCTCATGAACGCACCAGCCTTGTTCATGGATCTGATGAACCGGGTATTTTGGCCTTTCCTCTATCGATTCGTCATTGTGTTCATTGACGACATTTTGGTATACTCCAGGAGTCGAGAGGAGCATGAGGAGCACTTGCGCTTGGTCCTGGATACACTCAGACAGCATCAGTTGTTCGCACGGTATAAGAAGTGCGACTTCTGGAAACAGGAAGTAAAGTTCCTAGGACACGTGGTGTCCAAGGATAGCATGGTAGTTGACCTGTCTAAAGTAGCTGCAGTTCAGGACTGGGAGCAGCCTGGTTCTGTCACTGAGGTGAGGAGTTTCTTGGGTCTCGCTGGCTATTATTGACGCTTCATTCGGGATTTCTCGAAGATTGCGAGACCTCTATCTCAGTTGACACGGAAGGACGTGAAGTTCGCATGAAATGACAAGGCGGAGTCAGCTTTTCAGGAGCTGAAGGATAGATTTACGTCCGCCCCTGTGCTAATATTGCCAGAGCAAGGGGTTAGGTACACTATATACACTGACGCATCTAGCGTTGGCCTGGGTTGTGTCCTTATGCAGAGGGACAGGGTAATTTCGTATGCCTCGAGACAATTAAGGAAACACGAGGAGAATTACCCTACACATGACTTAGAGTTGACAGCCGTCATATTCGCACTGAGACTCTGGAGACATTACCTCTATGGAGAGGAGTTCGAGCTCTTTTACGACCACAAGAGCCTCAAGTACATATTCACGCAGCGAGACTTGAATATGAGGCAGCGGCGATAGATGGAGACTTTGAAGGACTTCAAGTTCAAAGTCTCTTACCATCCTGGGAAGGTGAACCTTGTGGCTGATGCGTTGAGCCGCAAGAAGGCGATAGAGTTTGCGGCTCCGCTGATGGTTGCTGAGTGGGATATGGTTGAGTTTTTCCGAAACTTTGAGCAGAAACTCACTGTAGAGGAGCCGTATGAGTTCATCGCACATGTGCAGGTGCGATCTCAGATCGATGACCGGGTCATCGAGGCGCAGAGGGATGATGCGCATCTGACTAAGCTTCGAGAGCAGGCCAGTGATGATGCGGACGCCGAGTGGCGAGTTGGCATGGATGGGGACTTACGTTATTGTGGCCGCCTATGCGTCCCAGATGTCCCTGACTTGAGACTAGAGATTCTCGAGGCTGCGCATTGTACCAGACTCGCGATGCATCCAGGCAGTACGAAGATGTATCGTGACATGAAGAGGACCTATTGGTGGGAGGTATGAAGACCCACATAGCAGAGTTCGTGTCCCATTGTCTTACTTGCCAGCAGGTGAAGGCAGAGCATCGCCGACCACCTGGACTCTTGCAGCCTATGCCGATCGCAGAGTGGAAGTGGAATTTCATTTCCATGGATTTCATTTCAAGGCTGCCGAAGACAAGGAAGGGACATGATTCCATATGGGTGATCGTCGACCGTCTGACGAAGTCGGAGCACTTCCTACCGATCAGAGTTACGAACTCCGCAGACGAGCTGGCTAGACTATACATCAGAGAGATCGTGCATCTGCATGGAGTTCCGTTGGAGATCGTGTCGGACAGAGACACGCGGTTTACTTCTATTTTCTAGACTCGCATTCAGGAGGCTATGGGTGTGAAGTTGAAGTTCAGTACTGCATTCCACCCACAGACAGACGGATAGACTGAGCGGGTGAACCAGATCTTAGAGGATATGTTGCGAGCTTACGCATTGGACTTCAAGGACAGTTGGGATGACTGTCTTGCATATGCAGAGTTCGCATACAACAACAGTTTTCAGGTGAGTATCGGTATGGCACCTTATGAGGCGTTGTATGGGCGACCTTGTCGCGCACCACATTGCTGGGCAGAGGTCGGTGAGGGTAGTTTGATTAGCCCAGAGTTAGTGCAGGCGACGTCGGAGAAGATTGATATTATTAGATGTCGGCTTCTCACAGCGCACAACGGACAGAAGAGTTATGCCGATACAAGACGGCGGCCGCTAGAGTTCACAGTTGGGGATCATGTATTTTTACGATTTTTTCCTATGAAGGGAGTCCTTCAGTTTGGGAAGAAGGGGAAGCTGGCACCACGATTCATTAGTCCATTCCAGATCCTCGATCGTGTGGCAACAGTGGCATACCGTTTGGCTTTACCCACGCCTCTCGCGAGCGTTCACAACGTATTTCATGTTTCTATGCTGAAGAAGTACGTTTCTGATCCTTCCCAGATCATCAGATGGGAGCAGGTGCAGTTAGGAGAGATTGTTACATATATCCTGCAACCGATGCGTATCCTAGACAGGAAGGAGCAGGTACTGCGTAGCAAGGTGATTCCCCTTGTGAAGGTATTGTGGACGCATTACTCTGAGGAAGAGGCTACCTGGGAGACAGAAGCCGAGATTAGAAAGAACTACCCACAACTTCTCGAGGAGTACGAAAAGGTATAAATTTCGAGGATGAAATTATTTGTTAAGGGGGGTAGATCGTAACGCCCTGAAAAAATTAGTACTTGGACTCGAGTACCAACTCGACCAGAAATCGCGTAGGATTAATTCCTTTAGAAAATAAGTGTAAGTTAGCTAGCGCACCGCTAGAGTAGCTGAGAAATAGTCCTTGATCACTTTAAATACGTTCTATAAGACCCAAAGCGAGTAGAACCAATGACGCTATAATACTCTAAAACCTCGAATCAAACTCTAAACCGGTTTGTTCTCTGGACCTCCTTGAAACTTTGTAATGGATCTAGACTGCGCGTCGAAAGTCCGATACCTACAATCTTAGACCGTTAGAACTGCCTAGCTGGACTTGACAATCATTTCCAAAATCAAGTCCAACCGACATTCGCAGGATATTTCATTGAGCCTGGACTGAAGAGAGTGAGAATAGGGTTAGATTTGGAATTTGAAATTCAAATCTGGCACACGACTTGACGCGTCAGTATTAAGCGTTCTGACTGTCAGAATTCAGCCAAATTACACCCTCGGATTAGGAAAAATTTCTATTTCATATCATGAGACTTGTAGGCCTGATCTACGTGCGGTGACCGCTGAACTGAAACTGGACCGCCACGTACGATCTACGAACACTGATGGTCTGAAAATGGAATGTGAGCGACATCCGACGTGCACGAACTTAAGTCTGATCGCGTTCGGCCAGGGGACCACCAGAAATGGTCTTTTGGTTCGGAACAGTCCCGATTTGGATATAACTTAAGTATACCTTGACCTGAAGCCTATTTTGGACATGTTTGAGCTTATAAAAGGGCTTGAAACCCTCACTCCTCTCACCCATCCGAATTTGCTAGAAACCCTAGCAAGAGTGAGAGAGAAAGTGAGAGTTCGTGAGAGTGAGTGGAAGAGAATTTCCTGCTACTTGTGCCACCTGTTGCACGTGATTAAGCAACGCGACTCAATCACTTTCCCGGTGATTTCACCACGTTTCTAGGTAAGAAAAAATCCCTAATACTTGCTGATTTGAGGTTCCCTTGGTTCTATAGAGAAGTAGCTGATAGATCTTGTGTATTAGGTTCTCGGTTCGCCGTAGACGAAGCGTATACGCTCCGTTCGAATTAATACACCTATAGGAGAAAAGGTGCAGATTTTAGACGCTTTGATTGACTGTTTCCAACGCTTTCAATGTCGTTTAATAGTAGATTATCGACGGCAATGCCGTTTGACATGTACAACATGCTGTCCGTTTCCTGTTTCGTAAGCAGACAAAAAATATAAGATTTAGGGCATTTTAATCATTTGTAGGAATTACTGTTTTCATCTATATTTTGCTGATGTGATTGACATGGCTTCTTGTCGCATTAGGATATTAGGAATACGTGCATAATTAGTTTGGTGAAGAGATTCGCCTAAATACGCGCTTTGAGTCGACATACTATATGTAGACTTAAGTGTGTAGTTTAAGTGTTTGTATAAATGCTTGTATTAGTATGTATTGAATTAAAGGGTGTTATGAATTAGTTTGAGATTGATTTCTCAATTAATATGCTGATGTAAATGATTTCATATATGTTAGCTATATGCATGATTTCATTATATGTATGAAATGCATGTGTTAGATGATTCACTTAAGTTGTATGTTATAACATGTGTTAACATGCTCACATTGTTGTATTTCATTTCCAATACTCTCGTATGATTGCTGATGTGGATTCATAATTGTTTGGGACTATACTTAGTCCAGGCAGTCGGCAACCGAGCAAGTTCGTGGTTGGCCTATCTTTGCCACGAACGACGCGTCGATGAATGCGAGCCGTGTTTTGGAGTTGGCGGCAGTGATTAGGCCACGCGAAGTATTTTACGCACTTCATGTCGTTCGAATTGAGATGAGCTCGTGCTAGTCGAGCCCGTCAAGTAACCCGACTGGCCGTTGTATGTTCACCCTGTATGAGTCATAACTGCTTGAACCTAGGGTACTGAACTTACCATTGTAAACCCTGTCAACCATGGTACCTTGATCCACAAAGACTCATGAGCCGGGCATGGTGGTATGAGACACCGTGGTCGAGCTGTCGCCCTACGTTGGGGCCACAAACCTCCCCGTAGTGACCAGTGAGCACCTATGACTCGTGAGCAGATTATGGTGGTATGGGACACTATATTCTTACTGTCGGCCTACACTGATCAGGCGACGAGTCCTTTGTAATGACCGCGAGCATATTCTGAGTCTACGGGAGGCGACGACCCTTCCGTTGCAGTGAGAGTACAGTAGGCCTGTATTGATAAGGTGATGGGGGAGCGGTGCAACGAGTGCGAGCAACAGCCCTGGCAGCCCTTGCAGCGACCTACAAAAATATACATCGTATGAGATTTCTAGGAGTGACGACCCTAGACAGGATCTGTGTTGGGATTGATATAAGGGAAGTACCTTAGTTTTCCAATATTGCTATATGAAATGGACTAATAATAACTCGGTAATCATATCACCATCACATTGCATGTGCCTGGAAAATGTGGAGTACTGTGGGATGATTGCATGCCGCGGGTGTAAGATGGTGCCGTATGAGGGAGATCGTCGGTGAGGGCATCCATCACGTCATGTCATATTGCATTAACAACAGTATTAGGATTGTTTGATTTACTGCTTTACTATTATCGCATGATTGATTTGAGAACATGCTAATCCTTGCTCTATTATTCCACTGAGTTAGCTACTCACTCCCACGTTGCGGGATGGTGTTTGCAACACCCACCAGACCCTGTCTTAGATGCAGGTGAGGCGGCGATTCAGGAGGCAGAGCCGGACTATGATGAGGACCAGGACGAGTTCTCATATATGCAGTACCACGACGGCTTTGCTTAGGTGGCCTGGATTGACGGGACTTCTCAGTGGGACTATTTTGACATTTGATTTCTGTTATTTACATGTATATGAGACTCAGAGATGTATTCATACTTTGGAGACAGTTGAGATCTACTTTGTTTTTCCATACAGTGATATATATATATGCTTTAGTCTTTCTCTTGCTTTTATCACTAAATCTGGAGTATGAATGGCAGTTTTGGTATACTTTTACTCATGTGAATACTTTAACTCAGACAACACTGAATCATAATCATTTTTGTTGCATAAGTGACGGTCTGGAACTCGGGAGTTGAGTTTATACACGACCTCCAATTTTCAGGGTGTTACACGAAGGATCAATTTAATGAAGTCCCTTGTTAATGTGCTTCAGATACTTGTGCATATATGTAAATTATGTTTCATGGGACACATTCATACTTTCAACATTCTCCTCAAGTGAGCGTAACCGCGCATCAAAGTCAGATGACTGATAATCAGGATCAGTGGCAGAATCAGATTTAATTTCATCAAAAAGGTCATCCATATTGATATCATTTGGAGGTAAATCACCTTCCACTGCATTTGCGGTAGCCTCTCCAGCAACATCCACATCAACTTGTCTTGGGGCCAACTTCAAATTCATCTTGTTAATGTTTGAGTTGTTGAAAGGTAGTTGGGTAATGGGAGCCTCTCCAACAGGCATAGCCACTAAACTATGGGTGGCTAACACATTCATAAGATAAGCAAAGGATATGTCACTGTGACCTGAGTGGAAACGGAATTGAATAATGCTATGAAAAATCAAAGAAGGAAGACATACAGAGACTCCAGAAATGATAGAATGGAGAATACGAACCATGAATGTAGCAAGTTCAGTTTTGTTACCAAATCAAGGATAAATATTTGAAATGAAAATCCTATGAAGGATTTTGTATCTAGATAACACAAACTTGAAGGTTAGCACATTCCCAATATTCCATTCCGCATATATTTTGCATAAATCTCTAGTGAGCATTCGCTTCTCAGTTTCATATGGTTTTGTCACTAGAGAACTAATGGGAAAACCTTCGTCATTAACTAGAAGGTCCATTAAACTAGAAATTAGATGACGGTCCACATCAATTGGACCTTCTTTGGTCACAATAGTAAATGTGAGATTTTTAGCAAAAAAAAAATAGTAATCCAAGCATACATAGCCTGCGCAATGGAGCGGTATGCCGGCCCACCCCAATGAAGTATGTTATCCCATCTTACAAACTGCAGGAGAGGAAGGATATCAAACAGAGCCAAATGATCAACATTAACAGGATGTTCTACTATCACATTGTGCACACGAATATACCGCACATAATGAGGATCATCCTCGGGTGACCGAAGGTGACGCATCATGATAGGAGTTGAACGAGATGAAGAGGGACCACGAGATCCTTTCTTCTTGGTTTCAACTTCTATTTGCAACAAAGAAATAAAGAAATAAAGTGATTGTAAAAGAGGTAAAATGGGTTTTTAGTAGATCAAAAATGAAGAAAATGAAGTGCAAAGAACTTGAATCTACAAGAAAATTAAAAACAATGCACTAACCATGAAGGAATCGAAGATGGGTTCGACCGGTCGACGTAGGGCTCATTGGAGAAGACAACCCAAATGAAGAAAAAAAGTTTTTTCCCCAAATAAAAGGGCAAACCCATGTTTCATGATAGGTCGAGTACATGCCCGACTGGTCATACCACAACTGGTCGAGTATGTACTCGACTGGTCGTGCACAGCCCAAAATGTACAATTTTTCATAAAATTTAAAATTTAAAAAATTTAAAATAACTAATATATAAATTATGATACAAAAAGACATGAATCAACAATTCATATTGCACATACCAAGATCAAATTTTAATTTAGTAAAACTGCTTTTGTCGAGTGATTTCATGAATATGTCAGCAAGTCGAGTCTCGGACGGAATATAATCCAAAGAAATTGTCTTGTCTTCCACTAATTCACAAAATGTAGTGATATCTAATGTCAATATGCTTGGTTCGTGAATGCTGGATTGGATTTTTGGAGATATTAATTGCGCTTAAATTATCACAGTATAAAACCATAGTCTCTTACACAATTCCATAATTGCTTAGCATTCTTTTCATCCATACAAGTTGAATAGATGCATTACCTGCGGTAATGTATTCAGCCTCAGCTGTTGAGAGTAATATGGAACTTTGTTTCTTACTTAACCAAGAAACTAAATAGTTCCATACATATAAGCAACCACCACTGGTTGATTTTCGATAATCAATGTTACCAACATAATTAGCATCCCTGTAACCAGCTAATTGCACACTAGTATTATGTGGATACCAGAGACCAAGATTAGCTGAACTAGCGATATATTGCATAATCCACTTAACAGTAATTAAATGTGACTCTTTAAGGTCAGATTGATATTTAACGCAAATTACAACACTAAATGCAATATCGGGTCAACTCGCAGTTAAATAAAACAAACTACCTATCATACTACAATACAACTTAGGATCCACACTCTTACCTGTAGAGTCCTTTGAGAGTTTTAAAGTAGTACTCATTGGAGTATCAAAATTTTTCCCACTCTCAAATTTAAACTTTTTAACTAAGTTCAGAGCATATTTGGTTTGAGAAATAAAGAAACCATTAGGTAGTTGTTTGACTTGCAACCCTAGGAAATAATTCAATTCTCCAACCATGCTCATTTCAAATTTAAACTTCGTAAGATCTGCAAATTCAATAGTCATGTTAGCATAGGTAGATCCATAGATAATATCATCAACATAAATTTGCACTATTAGTATGTAATCATTATGTTTCTTTACAAACAATGTCTTATCAACACTTCCCATTATAAAGTTATAACTTAGTAGAAACTTAGTCAACTTTTCGTACCATGCCCTAGGAGCTTGTTTTAAACCATAGAGTGCCTTTTTTAGGTGGTAGATGTGATCATCATTCTTAGGGTCTTCAAAACCCCATTCGTTGTTCAACATATACTTCTTCTTGTAAATTGCCATTTAAGAATGCACTCTTTACATCCATTTAGTATATTTTAAACTTTCTAAAGCATGCAATGGATATAAATAGTCTGATTGATTCAAGACGATCTACTGGGGCAAAGGTCTTATCATAATCGATGCCTTCAATTTGAGTACACCCTTGTACAACCAGTCTAGCCTTGTTTTTAATAATATTATCAAGTTCATCAGACTTATTTTTGAAAATCCATTTTATTCTAATAATGTGTTTATCTTTCGGTCTTGGAACTAAATATCAAACATCATTTCTAACAAATTGATTAAGCTCTTCTTGCTTCGCAACAATCCAATTTTCGTCAGTAAGAGCTTCTTTTACGTTAGCTAGTTATATCTGAGATGTAAAGCACACGTAGTTACACATATCTTCAAGTTGTTTATGATTATGTACACCAGTGAGAGGGTTTCCAAGGATTTGATTAGTTGGATGTTCTTTAATTATCCTCATTTCTGTGTTATTTTGAATTGATGAAGAGTCAGGTTTATCAATTAAAAGAACTTCATCATTTTCTGAACTTGAAGCAGGTGTTTTCAAGTGATCATCTATAACCACATTAATGACTCTTGAATTACACCAGTCCTTATATTAAGAACCCGATACGCTCGACTATTTAGAGCATACCCTAAAAATATCCCTTCATCACTTTTTGTGTCAAATTTTTCCAGATCTTCATGGTCACGTAAAATGTAGCACTTGTTGCCCAAAACCTAAAAGTATTTGACAGTAGGCTTCTCATCAAACCACATTTCATAAGCCATTTTACCATTTGATTTTCTAGTATAAACGTGGTTAATTATATAACAATTAGTATTTAGGGCTTCGGCCCAACCGCTTTTAGGAAGCTTCATACTATTTAACATAATATTTGTCATTTCTTGAAGCACTCTATTTTTTCTTTCTATTACACCATTTTGTTGTGGTGTTTTTGGCATAGAAAATTCATGTGATATTCCCTGATCATTGTAAAATTTCTCAAAACCACTATTTTTTAATTTTGAACCATGATCACTACAGATCTTAAACACTTGTAATTCTTTTTCCATTTGGATACGTTTAAGTATCCTTTTTATTTCATCGAGAGTTTTTTATTTGTCTCTTAAAAAGACTACCCAGGTGTATTTGGTAAATTCATCAATAATTACAAGAATGTACTTCTTGCCACCTCAACTCTCCGTTCTAGTTGGTCCAATGAGATCCATGTGGAGAAGTTCGAGTGGTTTAGATGTGGTATTGGAGTTCACCTTTTTATGAGTACTCCTACTTTGTTTACCAATCTAGCATTCACCACAAATTTTTTCTACTTTTTGTATTTTAGGTAGACTTCTTACCAACTCTCTTTTACTAAATCTATACAAGTTGCGGTAGTGTACATGTCCAAGACATTTATGCCATAGTTCAGTTTCATCAGTATGGACCATGTAACCCGATAGATTAGATGAGTTTGAATCACTCACTATGTAGTAGTTTTCAGAAGTTCTGCGACTAATTAATATTATAAAACCATTTTTATTTAAAATTTTACACCATTGGTTAGTAAACTTTACACTATGATTATTATCACATATTTGAGAGATACTTAGTAAATTATGTTTTAAACCTTTGACATATAAAAAATTCTCAAATAGAGGGAGGTTAAAAAGTTGAACCGTACCTTGGCCAATAATTCTACAATTATTACCATCACCAAATGTGACTGAACCATCAGTCATCTCTTTAAGATTAGTGAACAAACCCTTGTCGCCTGTCATATGTCTAGAGCATCCACTGTCTAGGTACCACATTGAATGGCTCGAAGCTTTGATAGCGGTGTGGGTAACCAAACACGTAACCTTAGGGACCCATTTCATTATAGTTTTGGGTTTAGGAGTAAAGTTGATTTTCATATATTTATAGTTGTTATAAGACCGACCCACTGAGTTAGATTTTAAGAGCTCCTTAAGTAAATCAACAATTTTCTCAACTAAAGCATTACGATTCTTATTTTTATAATTAATATGGTTGCTTTTAGGTTTTAAATTTTAAAAAGTCTTAGCATTTTTAGAATAATTTTGATCCAGACTTTTCTCTTTTGAGTTAGAAGACTCCCCTTTCACAAATTTGGGTGGAGTATTCTTATGTTTGGAAGGAATACTTTTGTCGTAGCCCAATCCAGATCGATCGCCACATTTTTTGAATCCGGATATGAGTTTTTCTAACTTGGGATCACCTTGGGCATACCTCCAAGTGTCTTTTAAACTCAAAAATGAAGAGACTTTTAGTTTTAGCTTTTCATTTTCAGATTTTAGATTTTCAACTTGGGAGGTTTTGAAATCTAAGTCGCACTTAGTTTTTTCAAAGTAGTCTAAAATGTGAGATTTTTTTAAGACTAGATTATCAAATTTTTCTTTAAAATTTGAAAACTTTTATTTCTGAAGTTTTAGTTTTACAAAAATTCTACAACTTGCCTTGTATAGGGCATTATAAGCATCTTGGAGATCTTCTTCATTTTCATGATCACTATTCAGATTTTCTTCGCTAGTTAAATCATCATTATCTAAAAAAGTGAACTTGGCTAGAGTCATAAGGGCTTTAACTTCATTACTCGACTCGGTTTTAGAATCTTCTCACTCAGAAGAAGCTTTAGATCAAGAAGTTCCATCCCAAGTAGCCAACATTCCTTTTCTTTTAAGTTTGTCCTTTGTAGGACATTTGTTTGCTAGATGCCCATATTCATAGCAGTTGTAACATTGAATGTCTTTTAAAGATTTTCAGGTTTTAGATTTAAATTTTTTCTTTTCATTAGGTTTTTGCAAATCAACCCTCTTTTTACTTTTAAAAATCTTATAAAACTTTTTAGCTAAAAGGGCCGTATCATTTTCAAAATTTTCTAAATCAGAATTATTAGTATTTTCTTGAGAAATACTTTTAGAAGATTTAAGAGCGATGGATTAACCTTTAGGAGCTTTAAAGTTTAAGTCATAAGTCTGTAAGAAACCAACTAATTCTTCTACCCTCATATTATCCGTATCATGAAGTTCCTAGAATGCAGTCACCTTTGAATTGAACTATTTAGGCAGTGATCGTAGTATCATTGCACAGACTTTACTTTATGGGATTCTATCTCCGAGACCCCACATAGAGTTGACAATGCATTCAATCTTGTATAGAAGTCCATGAAAGTTTCACTTTCTTCTTTACATATTTTCTCAAATTTGGTTATGAGGATTTGGACTTTAGATTTGTTGACAATTGTTGTTTCCTCGTGTGTCATTTCCAAAACATCCCAGGCTTTCTTTGCAATATCACAGGATATAATTCTCTTGAATTCATCCGATGATAGTGCATAAGTAATAACATTTAGAGCCTTTACATTAGCACTACTTTCACTTTTCTGAAGACTGGTCAATGTAAAATAAGGTGTTACTTTTACAGTTGCAAATCCATTGGTACCAGTCACTTTAGTGGTAAGAGGGTTCCAATTGGTCACTGTGGCTTACCACACGCTCTCATCCATGAATTTTAAGAAAAATCGCATTTTGACTTTCTAATATGTATAATTGGAGCCATCAAATGGTGGAGGCCTAGTGACTGAAAGGCTATCAAAATTTGACATCTTAAAAAGCTCAGATCAACTAGCTCAGGAAATTAATCCAAAAAAATTAGAGCGAGCTTTTAGGCTCTGATACCACTTGAAAAGGCCGAGCTAAGAGTCCTAGACCGGGGGGGCGGGGAGGAATAGGACAATGTTAAATTAAAAAATAAATGCAGAATTTAAACAAATATAAATAAAGATAGTACTTAAACAATCCCAAAAAAGTAGAAATGAATAACAACATCAAATATACAAGTATTGAGAGGTTGATACAGATGTTGTTCTAAGGACAACCTTACACCAAAAACTAATGGCTTATGGTAGGACAACCTGATTCTTAGAACGGTTTGTGTCTCAAAATCCCAAAATGATATAGAGGAATAAAGAATAAAATAGCGAAGAAAATAACTAAGGGCCCGTTTGGTCGGGTGGATTGGAAGGGATTGAATGGTATTAGGGTGGATGGCGTAGATTTCTAGGTAAGAATAGTGTTGTCAGTGGATTGTCTTCGGATCCATGGGATTGCTATATCCCTCGATTGCTATATCCAGACCGTTTGGCACATCCGGCCAATCCAGGGATTAAACCTTCCCATCCCTTCCAATCCCACGAACCAAACATGTCCCGGACAACTTTGAACGGATTAGGGTGGATTGGATGGGATTTAAAGGTAATGATGTGTTGTCAGTGGATTGTCTTAAGTCCATGGGATTAGGATCCGATCACCGACTTTGTTTGGCTTGCGACCATTCCCGGGATTCGACTTCCAATCTCTTCTAATACCATCCAATCCCTTCCAACCCAACCGGCCAAACGGGCACTAAGCTATTACAGCATTCCCACACTTGCATAAAAGGATTATAACATTGTCCACAAATGCTTAAAAAGGAAATTACAACATCCACACAATGCCACAATCAAATAATCACAACAAGGCTAGAAATTATAGTGGTTCACTTGTATCTACACCAACTATTTAGAAAAATAGCCACACAACTACTCCACTCCCAATATCCTTACATAGTAGATATTGGCGTTCACTATGAAATAGGTTTTTCAAGGTTTACCTAAAACCCTCACAATTGTGTGTTACAAGTAGGCTTACACAATTCAAAAACCTCACTCTCTGAGTTTTCTAGATCACCTCAGACAAACCAAAAAGAAAGATTTTTCTGGTATAATCTCAAAGAAAGCAAAAGAATAGATTTACTGAATTGTAAAATACTTATCTAGATATTCTCCTTTGATGCCGCTTGGTAGAACCAATTCAGAGTAGAAATTCAGCGTAGATGTTTAATGTTCACACTCATGAAATGCTTCTAAGTTCTAGATGATTTTTTAGATTAAAACACTTTGGGCTAGCTCGATTTGATTTTGATTCCAAGAAATGGGAAAACTTCAATCTCTTCTTCAAATAAGATTGGAATGTAGAATACAAAATCAAATGTAAAAAAGTTAATTAAAGAGAATATTAAGTGAGCACTAAATAGCTTAAGAATATCACTAACTTATCTTTAAGAGTGTTGTCTTAATTTTTCTTTAATTGAGTATCAAACTTTAAAAATTGTGCTCTATTTATAAGTGTAGAAACTGCGCATTCATTTGGAAGAGAGGTCAGCTCGACTGTCGAAGGACCAACAAACTTTTAAAAATTTGGGCATAATAAGATAAGGCTGTTCCACGACTGGTCGAAGGGTATGCACGACCGGTCAAGTGGCCTTCATGACCGGTCGAGACCTGCCCACGACTGGTTGTGTGGGACCTAATTTAGTTGCTGGACTTTGAGTCGAGCCTGCTTGACTGGTCAAGGCAATAACAGAAAATCTCAAAAATTAATAACAAACCTTAGAATGGTTGAGCCAGTACTAGGACTAGTCAAACATAGTTTAATATTAGTCGAGAAACAATCTATACACTTATGTAATAACCCAATTAAAGTAAGCAATCAACAATGACCTAACCTATGGTCAATCTAGGGTCATTCATACCTTATAAGCAATGTTTGAATATTTGAAACATCTTTTGCTTCAGTTGATTATTGATCTTGAAGTACACGAAGCTTGATAACTTAACAAACTTTGAATCTTGAACGTAAAGTACCTTTAAAGCTTGAACTTGTGATACTTTGAAGCTTGAACTTGAAGTACTTGAGTTGTATTTCACTTCGAGCTTACGTACCAAAGTAAAGTATATTGTCTTGACTTAGATGAAGCTTTGAAAGCTTGAACTATTAGTTAATGTTGTACTTGAACTCTTATACTTGTAATGCTTAAATCTTGAAATGAATCATCTTGAACTTGTACTTGAATCTTAAAATGGAACTTCTTAAACTTGAAGATGAACTAAACAAGATTGAGATTCCAAGAGATTTTGGTACTACAAAATTTGACAATCATAGGAACTAAAAAGCATAGCACTTACAAATAAAACATGCAAACATGATTAACTCAGATCGAATCACACATACCAATATCCATTTTTAATTTAGAGAACCTGTTTTTGTTAAGTGGTTTAGTGAATATGTCAGCAAGTTGATTCTCAGTCTACACATAGTCTAATGAAGTAACTTTTTCTTCCACTAATTTCTGAATATAGTGATACTGAATGTCAATATGTTTGGTATGACAATGCTGGATGGGATTCTTAGATAGATTGATTGCGCTAGAGTTATCACAACGTATAATCATTGTGTCTTGTGCAATTCCATAATCATTTAACGTTCCTTTCATCCACACAAGCTGAGTACAGGCATTTTCGGCTGATATATTCAGCCTCAGTTGTGGATAGAGATATGGAACTCTGTTTCTTACTATGCTAGAAACCAAACAGTTCCCAACGTAAAAGCAACCACCGCTAGTGGATTTTTTATCGTCTATATTCCCAACCTAGTCAGCGTCCAAATAACCAACTAAATGAACATTAGTATCATGTGAATACCATAGGCCTAAATTAATTAAACTTGCGACATACCAAACAATCCTCTTAACAGCAATCAGGTGAGATTCCTTAGGATCTGATTGATATCTAGCACAGATACCTATGGTGAATGCTACATTAGGTTGACTCACAGTTAAATATAGCAAACTACCAATTATACTGTGATACAACTGAGGATCTACACTCTTACCTGTTACATCTTTAAAAAGCTTAAGAGTTGTACTCATAGGAGTATCAAAGTGCGTACCACTATCAAAACCAAACTTCTTAACGAAGTTTAAAGCATACTTAGTTTGAGAAATGAAAATACCATCTTCAAATTGTTTCACTTGTAGACATAAGAAGTAATTCAGTTCTCCCACCATGCTCATTTCGAACTTGGACTTCATCAACTCTTAGCCAATTATTTTACAATTGCTCCCATCACCAAATGTGATTGACCGATCAGTCATTTCTTTATAGTTGGTGAACAAATCTTGTCACTTGTCATGTGTCTAGACTAACCACTGTCTAAGTACCACTTTATTGACTCAAAGCCTTGAAGGCGGTGTGGGCAATAAAGCATGTAACCTTAGGGACCCATTTCATTATCATTTTAGGTTTTGGAGCATTGTTGGTTTTCCTTCGCTTGAAATTGTTATTAACTCTCACATTCAAGTTAGATTTCAGAAGCTCCTTAAGTAAATCAAAAATATTCTCAGCTAAGGGGTTATAATTCTGATTTCTAAGATTGATATGGTTGATATTAAGTTTGGTAGCTTGAAAAGTTTTAAGATTTTTGAAAATGTTTTGATTTAAGCTTTTCCCTTTTGAGTTGGAGGACTCTTCTTTAACAAACTTAGGAGTAATCTTATTTTTCAGAGGCATGTTTTTTTCATAGCCTAGACCTGATCTATCTCCACACTTTCTTGATCCGGTTAGTAATTTTTCTAGTTTAGGGTCTTCCTGGGCATACCTCCAAGTATCCTTTGAACTCAACAGGGAAGAGACTTCCATTTTTAGTTTCTCATTTTCTGATTTTAGGTTTTAAAGTTGAGATGTTTTGAAATCTAAATCACATTTAGTTTTTTTAAAATAATCAGAAATATGTGACTTTTTAAAAACTAATTTTTCAAAATCCTCTTTTAATTTTAGAAACTTTTCTTTTTGAAGTTTAAGCTTGACAACAATCTTACAACTCTCCCTGTATAGAGCATTGTAAGCATCCTGAAGATCGTCTTTATTTTTAGGGTCACTCCTCAGATTTTCATATTCAGATGTATCACAACTATCTATGGAAGTGACTCTAGCTAGAGTCATTAGGGCCTTGACTTCACTTGTAGATTCAGGTTCTGAATCATCCGACTCAGAAGAAGCTTCAAAGGAGGGCGATTCATCTCATGTGGCCAACATGCCATTTCTCTTCGACTTGTCCCTTTTGGGGCACTTATTTTCCAAATGCCCATATTCATGGTAGTTAAAGCATTAGTTGTCCTTTAGTGATTTCCAATTTTTAGTTTTCCCATTTTTCTTCTTAGAGGATTTTCGAAAATCGACTCTCTTTTTGCTTTTAAAAATATTATAAAACATTTTAGCTAATAAGGCCACATTATCCTCCGAGTTTTCACAATCAGAATTACTATCTTAAGAAATACATTTGGATGATTTAAGGGCTATAGATCTACCTTTTAGAGCTTTGAAATTCAACTCGTAAGTTTGAAGTGAACTAATAAGTTCCTCCACCCTCATATTATCAGTGTCTCTAAGTTCTTCAATGGTAGTCACCTTGGAATTAAATCTCTCAGGAAGTGAGCGCAGTATTTTTGCATAAACTTTGCTTTCTGAGATGCTATCTCCAAGGCCCCACATAGAGTTGATTATGCCATTCAGTTTTGTATAGAAGTCCATTAATGATTCATTTTCTTCCATACGCATTTCCTCAAACCTAGTTGTGAGGTTCTAAACCTTAGACTTTTTAATAATAGTCATTCCCTCGTGTGTCATTTCTAAGATATCCCAAGCTTGTTTTGTAATATCACAAGACATAATTCTTTTGAACTCATCTGGTGATAGTGCATAAGTGATTGCATTTAAAGCTTTGACATTAGCATTGCTCTCATTTTTATGAGGTGTGGTCTATAAATAATAAGGCGATACTTGCATGGACTTGGTTCTATCACTGCCTAGAACTTCAGTCATCAGTGGTTTCCATTTAGTAACCGTTGCTTGCCACACACTTTCATCAATGGATTTCAGAAAGATTCTCATCCGAGCTTTCCAATAAGTATAATTGGAGCCATTAAATGACGACAGCCTAGTAATAGAAAGGCTATCAAAATTTGACATATTAGGAGCTCGAGATAGCTTAGCTTAGGAAATTAATCCAATGGAATGAGCTATTAGGCTCTGATATCACTGGAAAAGGGTGAACTCCAAGTCCGAGGGGGGGGGGGGGGGTGAATAGGACTATGCCAAATAAAAATAAAATGCAGAAAGATAACATGATAGAAGAAATTTAAAGCAACCTTAAATGCACAAGTATTGAGAGGTTGATACAAATGTTGTTCTAAGGATAACCTTACACCAAATACCAATGGCTTATGGTAGGACAACCTAATTTCTAGAACGTCGGTAAGTATCAAAAACTCAAACCGATACAGAAGCAAAAGAAATAAACCTAGCTATTACATCATTTACCACAAAAGCATAAAATAGATTACAACATTCACACACATAATCAAATACAATCATCGGGTCCTTACTCTTGCTCGGGTGGTAGAATCTCGGGAGTTTCAACATCCCAACAAGGGTTTGAGTACCCATAGGTGGTGAAATTCCACTACGGCGTGCATGTGTGGGGTGTGTGTGCGTGTGTAAAAAAAATACAATCATTCACCACAACTCCAAGAATTATAGTGGTTCATGTGTGTATAGCAACTATTCAAAAACAGCAACACAACTACTCCACTCCCAATATCCACACCCACGGGATATTTGCTTTCACTAAGAAAGAAGGTTTTCTAAGGTTCATCTTAAAACTTTTACAGATGTGTTTCTCAATAGGTTTACACAATCCAAAAACCCCACGCTGAGATTATCCTGGCTAATCTCAGCTAAAACCACAAATAGAGATTTTCCTGGATGAATCTCACAAACCAAAAATATAAAAAATTGAAATATAATACTTATCTGAAGAATGTTCTTCGACGTAGCCTGTAAAACTACTTCTTTGTAGATGGTTCAAAGTTCAATCTCACAAATGAAGGGATTCTTGGTCTAAAATTAATTTTGAATTAAATCTAACCTTTGGCTACTTGGATTCAATTTCTTGGATCTCAAAAAGGGTTAAAGAATAATCCCCATTTATATCAAATAGAATGGAATCAGGAGATCAAGAAATTAAGAAACCAAAAAGCTATTAAAATAAATTTTAAATACCTCACAATAGCTTCACAATAGTGGGGACTTATTTCTCATAGTGATGACTTGAATTGGCTTGAAATTAATGAAAAAAATCTGAGAAATGTCCTCTATTTATAGGCTGCATTTCGGTTCCCTCGACTAGTCTAAGGTTCAGCTCGACTCGTCCTAGCTGAACCAATTTTCAAATTTTCTGGCACGATCAGATAAAACAGACTCTTGACTGGTCGAATAAAAATTGCATTGCTGGAGTTCGAGTCGATCCACACAATCTCCATGACCGGTCGAACCAATCTCCATGACCGGTCGAGTAGGGTAATTGATTGGTCGAGGACCTGCCAGAAAATTCTAAAATTTTGAATTTAAATCTGGACTGGTCGAGCTAGTGCTTGGACTAGTCGAAGTAAGTCATAAAATAAGTACTATGACCCAAATTAAATATGCAATGTTAATGACCTAATCCTAAGGTCTTTTAGGGTCAAGTATACCTTAAATGTGAGTATTGAAATTGAAACATCAGTCGCTTTGGTAGATAGGTCACTTTAAAGCACATGAAACTTGACCTCGTACACTTAAACTTGCGTCTTGAGATTTAAGCTTGAGCAAATGTACTTGAGCTTGAACTTGAGCTTTAAACTCGAACTTAAGCTTTAAGCTTGAACTTGAATATTTGGACTTGGTGAACTTCAACTTGTTCTCGTAGTTAAACATGTATAATTGTAGCACACCAAATGTCGATGTATATAACATGAAGCTCATCTTTGAATGAAGGTAATCTTTCCATCTATTTGAACTTGAAGGTGAACTTTCCATCTATCAAAACAAGTTAAACATTCTAAAGTTTTTTGGAATCATAAAATTTGACAATTTAGGGTACTAGATTTACAACCTAGCACTTACAGCATGGATATACAATGCATACAACAGGGGGAGGGGGGGCTGACTAGTGAACGTTTAGCCCACCAACAGCTGGGCCTTCTAGGTGACCCACTGAAGGACGACCTGGATAAAACACATGTGGTGAGTCCCACTAGATGTGGGCCACCCAGGGAGGTGGGCCAACTGCTTGGCCTCCCTCAAACATCTCAGTGGGCCAAAAAAGAGTCCAATGGTGGATGTCAGCCCGCTATTACCTACGGTGTGGTTTGATGAGTTTTCGATCTGCTTCATGCCTAGGCCCATGGCCTGGAATGATATGAAAGATTGGATGGATGGTGTGGATAAAATACACATCATAGTGGGGTCCATGAAGGTGGGCCACCCAGCCTTTGAATCAAGTTAATATTTGTGTTTTCCTTTCAGCCAAGCAAGCTGCCCATAACGGTCAGCAGGGTAGGCTTGCCTGTTGGACAGCGTGGATATAGTACATATATCAAGGTGGGGTCCACGTGGCACGCACAAAACTTGGAGATCGGATTCATAGGAATCCCAATCGTCAAATCCAGTGCCGACAGCCTCTGTAATACCCCATTCTCGGCTCCTAGCGTCCATACGACAGATTCCGATCCTAGGATGCTACAAGGAGAATTTTATATATATATATACATTTACCTCGTAAGAAGTATAACCATAAGATTACCTAATTCACAAAGGCAACATCATCATAACATATCCACAAATATAATCATTTGAGTACAACGCTGAAAAGGAAATACATAAATCGAAAATCAAGCTCCAGAAGACCACTGCACGCTCCAAACTCAACGCTACTGCAACCTAACATCACCTGCACGCATTTATCATGCATAAGCTTATAGAAAGCTTAGAGGGTGGTGTAAGTGTGTGCATAAGGTAAGTGTCAAATATTCAATGAAATGTCATAATCATACAATGTCGAAATAGGTGCAAAGTCATGAATCATATGTTATCAGAGTAAGCGAAAATACTAACAAGTACATGATTTAAGCAATATTAGAATGTGCAATACAGATCAACTATATAAATGAGGAATAATATTAGAATATGCGATATAAATCAACTATACAAATGAGGAACAATATCAGATGCTGTATCTAAACCATATAAATACAGAAACACAGGTAACCCAAAACGTCATATGCCGTGAATGTAATGTAATATGCAGTGCGAATGGTATGACCATGTTGGAGTGTGAAGTTGGGATGAGAGTATGTAGTATCGCAGGCTATGGGGTCCATCACAAGGGACTTCTATCCAAACTAGTCTCATACCTAAATTTGGATAGTCAGACTCAATGTGGTAAACACTTGATCTCAGGTTAGTTGCCCACCCCAATCGAAATCCTGACCATTGTGAAGGTACATGTAATAAATAGTTGTGCACCACCAACCCGAGTGGATAGTGAATGAATGAATGAATGAGTATGCAACTCCTGCTTAGTAGGTCCACATATCAGTACTGTTCATCTCTGGTATCATCACCGGGGTCTATTACACTCTACGCCTGTAACATCCCGAAAATCAGGGATCAGGTAGAATCCCAACTCCCGAGTTCCAAAATGTCACTTATGCAACATAGATAATAATAAATGCATGTCGTCTGTAGAATGACATTAAACAAGATTGAGATTAAGCCAAAAAAATATATCATACTCCAAAGACAGTTGAATTTTACAAGCGAAAGACTGTGATAAATATATAACAATGTATGATTGATTGTAAGTCTTCAAAGTTTGAGCATGTTACCAGGTTAGACATATACATGTATACTCAAAAAATGATAAAAATGATATACATGAGTGCTCTAAAAATATAAAATGATAAGTGTCATGGCGTCAAATCAACCTCCCTGTAATCCCATCGGTCAGAACACGCATATAGGAGAAATCCTCCTCCTCCTCATCAAGTCTGGCTCCACTTCACAAGTAGCGCCATCATCTGCAACTAAAACAGGGACTGGTTGGTGTGCGTGACATCATCCTGTAACGTGGGAGTGAGTGATCAACTCAGTGGAATCATGGAGTAAAGATTAGCACGTTATCAAATCAATCACACGATAATAGTAAAGCAAGCAATCAGACAATCCTAAATACTGTTGTTAATGCAGGCATGAAATGACATGATGGATGCCCTCACCGACATACTCCCTCATGCGGCACCATCTTACGCCCGCGGCATGCTTGCGTTCCTCAGTGTTCCACATCTTCCAGGCATATGCAGTGCAATATGGATAATGATTACCAAGTTGTTATTAGTCCATTCATACAGTAGTATTGGGAAACTAAGGTACCTTCCTTATATCAATCCCAACACAGATCCTGTCTAGGGTCGTCACTCCTAGCAATCTCATACGATGTTATATTTATAGTTCGTTGCAAGGGCTGTCAGGGCTGTTGCTCGCACTCGTTGCACCACTCCCCTATCACCTTATTGATACAGGCCTAATGTACTCTTGTAGGTACGGAAGGTTCGTTGCCTCCCGTAGACTCAAAATACACTCGAGGTCAATACGAAGGGCTCGTCACCAATCAGAGTAGGCCGACAGATCGAATGTAGTGTCCCATACCACCACAATCGGCTCACGAGTTGTAGGTGCTCACTGGTCACTACGGGGAGGTTTGTGGCCCCAGCGTAGGCCGACAGCTCGACCACGGTGTCCCATACCACCATGTCCGGCTCATGAGTCTTTATGGATCAAGGTACCATGGTTATCAGGATTTTCAATGGTAAGTTCAGTACCCTAGGTTCAATCAGTTGTGACTCATACAGGGTGAACATACAATGGCCAGTCGGGTTACTTGACGGGCTCGACTAGTACAAGCTCATCTCAAGATGAACGATATGAAGTGTATAAAACACTTCGTGTGACCTAACCACTGCCGCCAACCCAAAACACGACTCGTGTTCATCGACGTGTCCTTCGTTACAAATAGAAGTCAACCACGAATTCAATTGGTTACCTACTTCCTGGACTAGGTCATAGCCGCAAGCATTTGTACAGAACATCAGTGATCATATGAGAGTGGCAGAAATGAATATAAACAATACAAGCATGTTGACACATGTTATAACATACAACGTAAGAAAATCAACCAACACATGCATTCCATATATATATTGAAATCAATTCATGTAGCCAACATGGTGGAAATCATATACATTAGCATATTAATTGAGAATTCAATCTCAAAACTAATTCACAACACCATTTACTCAATACATACTAATACAAACATTTATACAAACACTTAGTCTACACACTTTAGTCTACATAGCGTATGTCGGCCCAAAGTGCGCATTAGGGCGAATCTCTTAGCCAAACAGATCATGCACGCATTCCTAATATCCTAACACGACAAATACCCATGGCAATCATTTCAGCAAAATACGGACGTAAACAGTATTTCTTACAAATACCTAAAATACCCTAAATCTCATATTTCCCATACGCAGTCGAAATGGAAAATGGACAGTATGTTCTACATGTCAAACGGCGTTCTTGTCCATAATCTACTAGTAAACGACATTGAAAGCTTTGAAATCAGTCAATCTAAGCGTCTAAAATCCTCACCTTTCGCCGTAGACGTGTATCGATTCGAATAGAACGTCTACGCTTCGTCAACGGCGTTATGGCTACCTAATGCACAAGATACATAAGCTACTTCTCTATTTGAATCGAAAGAATCCTCAAAACAGCTATAAGTTAGGGTTTTCTTACCTAGAAGTGAGTTGGAATCACCGGGAAAGGGATTTGAAGGCGGTGCTTTGGTACATGCAAAGGCTGGAGCAAACGGCAGGAAGTTCTCTCATAAATTCTCTCACTAACTCTCTCTTTCTCTCTCACCACTTTCTAGGGTTTCTTGCAAAATTGGATGGGAGAGATATGAGAGGGTTTAAAGCCCTTATATAGGCTAAAATCTTACCTAAATAGACTTGGGGCAAGGGTATACTTGGGTTATAACCAAATCGGGTCTTTTTCGATCCAAAAGAGCGTTTCGGGAGGTCCCTTGGCCGAACGCGGTCGGACTTAAGCTCATGGATATCGGATCCTGCTCACATGAAGTTTTTAGTCTGGTAGAGTTCCCAGATTGCACGTGGCGGACCAGTTTCAGTTCAATGGTCACGGAGACTCTATCGAGGATTCCAAGTACACTGACCTGAGTGAGAAATGTTCCCTAATCCGAGGGTGTATTTGGGTCCAATTTCGACGGTCTGAGTGCTTATACTTAACCCGCAAATGAAACGTGCCAGATTCATTTAAATCCCATTTAAATTTTATTGAATTTCACTCTTTCTCACACTCCCTGCTCAAGGCTCAATGAAATAGCCTCAGAGCATCGGTTGGGCTTGATTTTCGAAATGATTGTCAAGTCTAGCTAAGCGGTCATAATGGTCTAAGATTGTCGATATCAGACTTTCGACGCGCGTCTAAATCCAATAAAAAGTTTCAAAGGGTTCCTTAGAGCAAACGGGTTTAGAGTTTGATCTTAAGTTTTAGGATAACGTAGTGTCAAAGATTCTATAGGTTTTGGGTCTTACAGATCATATTTAAAGTGGTTGATGCTAATTTTACAGGAAATCTAGTCTAGCGCTGGCTAATTCACATTAATTTTCTAAAGAATCAGGTTCTAAATGATTTATTTGGCTTTGGAATTGGGTTCTGAGAGGTTACCAAGGTATTATGGTTGACCCATTTCTTAAGGACGTCTAACTCTAGGTTGACAAAAATTCAGGGTGTTACAATGCCAGCTTGTCACCCTATCCGAGTGCACAACTGGGCAAGTGAAAGAGACCTCACTATCCGCCTGCCAATATCGGGCCCGACTCGTCGATAGAGGACCTATTCCTCAAGCTGGTCAAACTCAACCTAGACATTGCACCCTCACTCAACAATTGGCCTCGACAATGTGGACATTTAACCAACATCGCCCCCAAGGAATGACCCACATAGAGCCAAACATACAATGGGCCCATGGCCTCACACAACGGCCTAATATACAACACAGTGGGTCTTACTCAAGGGCCACATATACACAACAGGTGGGCCCTACTCATGGGCCTCAATTAGATGACATGTGGGCCCTACACATGGGTCTTGAATACATCAAATGGACCATGCATCATGGGCCTAATACATATCACAATGGGCCTTTCTCATAGGCCACGAATACATCACAATGAGCCTTGCCCATGGGCCTCAAATACATCACGATGGGCCTCATCACATAGACCTCATATTCATCACATTAGGCCTTACACACGAGCTGAATATACATCACAATGGGCCTCAAATACAGACCGCATATACATCACATTAGGCTTCAAACACAGGCAGTATATACATCACACAGGCCGAATACACATCATAATGAGCCTCAACTATGGGTCACATATACATCATATAAGTCTCGACGATCGGCCTCGACAAATCAGAATCGGCCTCAATACTTCGCCTCGACAATCGAAATCGATAAATCAGTCATGACAATCAGAATTGATCGATAATTAGAATCGGTCATGATAATCAACCTCGATCGCTAAGTGGCAATCGGTCATGATAATCAGCCTCGATCACTAATCGGTAATCGGTTATGATAATCAAAATCGATCGATAATCAGAATCTGAATCAGCTTCACCAATCAGAGTCAGAATTGATAATGGAAATCAGCCTTGACAATCGGTACCAATAATCAACATCTATAATCAGCACTAATGATCAACACCTATAATCGGCACTAACAACCAGCATATATAAGCAAGGCGGGGTCCATAAATGGATAACCAATCAACAATAATGTAAAGATCGGCTCTCAGACTTGGTTATATCAATCCAATAGCTCAGAGCCATATGTCTACGGCTAATGGGGCCCACTTATTTGGGTTAATCCATGAAGAGAATGTGCCTAACAAGGCCTAAGGGAAGGTCACAATGAGGACATCTAACCGTCATTGCTCATCAATATGGACATTCAACCAACATTACTCCTAAGCAGTGGCCCATATAGAGTCAAACATAAGGTGGGCCCATAACCTCACATAAAGGCCTAATGTACATCGCATTGGGCCTCATACAAAGGATATATACACAGGGCCCAGATACATCGCATGACCATAACCCATGGGCCCAATGTACATCATAATGGGCCTCGTTCAATGGGTTACAAAACATCACAATGGTCATGCCATATGGGCCGAAAATACATAACAGGTGGGCCTCAAATATCCAACAAGTGGGCCTTAAATAGCCAAAAAGTGGGCCTCAAATATTCATCAGAGGTGAGCCTTGCACATGTAACAAGTGGGCCTTAAATAGCCAACGGGTGGGCCTCAAATATTCATCAAAGGTGGGCCTCGCACATGTAACAAGTGGGCCTACACATCACAGCTGGGCCTACCAGTGGTCCAACTAAAGAACGACCTGGATAACATACACATTACGATGGGTTGCATCATTGGGCAGCACCAATGGGCCTCATATACAACAAGTGGGCCTACATATCACAGCTGGGCCTACCAGTGGTCCAGCCAAAGAACGGCCTGGATAACATACACATCACGATGGGTTACATCATTGGGCGGCACCAATGGGCCTCATATATAACAAGTGGGCTGCATCAATGGGCCACACTAATGGGTCATAAGTATATCAAAGTGGACCTGATGGATGGGCCACAAACACATCAAAGGTGGGCCTCATGGATGAGCCATACGCACATCAAAGGTGGGCCTCATGGATGAGCGATACACACATCAAAGGTGGGCTTAATATAATACCAAGTAGGCCTCAACGAACGAACACAAAAATGGGCCCCATGTATATCAAATGGGCCACACCCAAATATAAGTGGTGATATTGATTTCCACCATTAAAATTCCTAAAGCCCACCATAACATATATTTCCCATCCAACCTGTTCATAAATTAACATAGTGATATATGAAGTGGAAACAAACATCAGCTTAATAGGAAACTCGATGTCATTGTTCACTACTTTAAATGGTACTTGAACTATGGATCTGATTCATTCTTTAGCTCATGCCATGAAATGAGCTTCGAAAATGGAAGGACAGTTTGGATGCAGCACATGCATCATGGTGGGTCCCATAGGGATGGACGGTGTCGAGAGAAACACATACATCAGTGAGGTCCCACCATCCAGCGCTATGGACGGTGTGAATAAAACACATAAATCATTGTGGGTTCCACGTGGGGCCCACCATAATGTTCATCTGCAATCCAACCCGTTGGGAAGGTCACACGGACCTGGATGGAAAGGAAAAACAAATTTCACCGTGATCCAAAACTTCTGTGATACCCAAAAAAGGTCTCAATGGCAGTCAATCAGTCACCATTGTTTTCTACCGTGTGGGCCCCTTGAGTGTCATATATGGTTAATTTTTGGGGTGGCCCACTACCCTAGAGGGACCCAACAATTACACGGTGTGGATGACGGACACACATCATGGTGGGGCCCATGACTGGGACTGTGGGTCCCTGTTGTCCTCCCGCCAAAACATAGCAGCGTTCTGCTGCTGCATCAGCAGCAGCAGGCACTGCCTGCTTATATTTTTTATTTTAGGTTTTCTTGAGGTTTTTCATAGGTGGGGTCTGCATCAGCAAAATCTACCTCACCCATTCGTCTTTACTGCTCAAGACAGACCAAACTAGCCCAATATTCACTATATTTTGGCGCATCAAAACATCAAGGTGGATTTCATGGTAGATACACTATTTGTTATGCTATGGCCCGCCTGAGAGTCAATTAGCCTCATTTTTCGGCTCAACGCCTAAAATGATCTAAGAAATAGGATGAACAACATAGATTAAACTTATACATCGAGGTGGGGCCTGCATGAACAACCCTTCTCAAAAGCTTTGAATCCAAAGGTGATATTTATGTTTTCAGTGAATGTCTAGTGTCCAGGGACGCTAGACGGTTTGGGTTATAGGGTGGGCCTTGCTCAGGTGGGCCACCAAATGGTGGATGGTGTGAATACAACACATATATAAAGTGGGCCTCACTTATAACTGGCTTGGGATCATATACATGCTTTATGGTAGGGTCCATCCGGGTGGCCACATAGCTACATCATCACACAAAATGATAGAGAGAGGGAGAGAGAGAGATAGAGAGAGAGAGAGAGAGAGAAGCACTCACATTTGATCATTAACTCTTCCTTCCACCGCCAACATGATCTAGGGCTCCAAGGGGATGATTTTAACAGTCAAGATGTTCTTAGGATGGTGGAGATAGGAGGTGGGAAGTGGGCCACACATGACTTCTCATATGGAGGCTTGGACATTGGAGTCTCATGGTTTTCTTGAAAAAATAAAGAAATGAGGGGGAGAGAGAGAGAGAGAGAGAGAGAGAGAGAGAGAGAATGGGATGTAAGAGAGAGGGATATGGGTGTGATGGGGAGTGATGGGTGAAGGTGATAGGTGTACTTGTGTAAGGAGAGATTTGACTTTATGAGAGAGGTGGTTGTACTTGGGGATGATTGCTTGTACTTGACTTGATTTGATTGGTTGATGTGACATTTCGTAGAGATTCTCTTAGAATTGCAACATGCGGTATTTTCCTCGCACTGAAGGCGGGCCCACATATCTTGTCACGGGTATCGTCTCAGCGAGCGAGACACGGCGTCGGAACCGCGGCGACGGCGCGGTCTCAAGGGTACAAGTCTTGGGTTGAGCCGACTCTAGAATACGAGACATGACTCAGGATTGCACATTAATGCTGATAACAGATTGTAGGTCATCGAAATTTGACTGGGAGGACAGCGGAGGCCTATAGAATGGTACGGGCTAGGATGCGAGTCTTACACCACTTGAGTGGACCACCCCTCTACCAATCAGGTTAATATTTATTTTTCCCTTCATTTGGGCCTGTGTGACCAGCTGGTCACAAGGGCCAAAATCAGGGCAGCAAGGTGGGTCGGCCAGACGTCCAGAATCTGGACAACAAGGTCGTCCCACTTGCTAGACGGTTTGGATCATCCATACTGATCAGGTGGGCCATAAAAGATAGAATAAGAGAGAGAGAGAGAGAGAGAGAGAGAGAGAGACATGTGGTGGAAGGGAGCTCCGCCACTATGAGCTCCCTTTGAGCTATAATACATTCATCAAGATGGGTCCCAAAATATGTGGACCCTCAAATAAGGATATCAAGGTGAGGATACCATCCCCACCATAAAATTAAGGGTCTAGATGACCCTTTACATATTGGTTATCAAATAAACATCATGGTGGGGTCCATGGAGAATGACCCCAACATGGAATACACATGCATATCATGGTGTGTCATTGGCCACACCTTGGGTCCAAAATGGGATTCCAACCGTTAACTGGTAGGCTCCCATGCATCAAAATCAAGATCTAGTCCTATGAACACCCACTTCTTGCCCTTCTTCTTGGTTCCTTGAACTCTTTAGCTCCTAGGCTTATACTTTAATGGTGGATGATGAAGATTGGATGGTTAGATGGTGAAATTGGGTGGTAGGGAGATGGGTCTTCGGCTTAGGTTCTTCTTTTCTCTCCTTAGGAGTTCCTCTTAGTTGCTAGGGAATCGAGAGAGAAATGAGATGGGATGGAATGAAATGAGAGAGGAGTGGTGTGTAAGAAGAGATGGGATGGAAGGTATGGTGGTTGTGTAAAAGGAGTGACATGAAAGTTGACTTTTGGGATGGGTTGCCTATCTTGGTGGGAAGAAAGGCATGAACTAATAATGGGTTGTACTTGGCTAGTTGATGGGAAAGGATGGGTAGAGATTCCTCTCACCCAAATAGAATCTCTCAGGATTCACAACGCACAATGTTTTCACGAAATTATGAGGGCCCACAACTCCTAGCCTAGGTATCGCATTGGTGTGCAACCCGCAGCATTGGAACCGTGACAACAGTGCAGTTGCAAGGGTATAAAGTTAACTCATATCTTTGGGATGCAACTTAGGGTTGCACCTAATCACCGTCTACAGGTCATGGGTCACTAGAATTCGATGAAGAGGATCGAGGGAGTTGGTGGAAGGGTACGGTACAAGGATACGGGTCTTACACATAGCAAAGCCTAGCCCAGTCTTAGCATTGATCACTATTGTCTAATGCCACTACTACAGTACCATAAGATTGGATGAAATGTCCATAACCCTAATTTGTTAAATCTTGATCAATTGAATACTTAGGCAATCATCTTTTTTATCACATCCTACTAATCATTAACCTCGATCATTTGTTCTTATAGACGAATCATTTATTTTTTATCATTTATTTTTCTAGATTGTTTATTTCGATATTGTAGACACCCCACCCAAGATAGCAACTTGATAAGGCATGGATGACCCTTAGGAGTTAAATTGAAACCTCAACCGCAATCATTCCCCAAACTTGATCCAAACCCTAACCGAACCTGAACCATCACATTACCAATTCAAGCCAGCATCCAAACTAGAGCATGTCCAAAAGTCTATCCATTTTTCAGTCATTTTGAAATAAACATCCGAAAACAAGCTTCAGGTCAATCTCATGGCCCGAAATAAGCCCACCATCCCAAAACACGAAAACAACTATGTACGAGCGGTAGCTGACAACCACGGGCGGTAGTCTAACTACAGCCGGCGGTAATCGAATTACTGCCCTCTCCTGAAAGGTGTCTCCTATGAGCATACAGCTGTCTCCCCTCCAAAAGTCAACTCCTACAAAATTACCCCCAAGTTTTCATCATATTTACCATCCTACCAAAGCCCAAGAGCCTATGAATTCAATGACATTACCCTGCCCTTAACCAAACACAAGTTCCCACATCAGCATTTACCCTCCAAAAACCCTGGAATTAACAAAATGAAATCCCAAAAGGCTATAAATAGCCTTCACTTCTCTTCATTTCACACAGCCAAGAAAATCCAAAATAACCACCAATCCACCAAGAGTGAGAGAGAGAGAGAGAGATTGAGTGAGTGAGAATGAGGAGTGCTTGAGTTCTCAAGCTCCCATCTTTTGCCTCCCAATCTCACTTGGGTTAATCATTCCCAACAATGGTGCATCCAAATATCTAAGCCATTTCAAGTGTAAGCCAAAGATCATGCAATCATCATTAGCATTCATATCTCATATCGCATCATTACTTCCCTTCTCAACCCCCTTGCTCCTCTAGATTACCATTGAACGTATACTCTGTGGCTTACTGGAACTCTAGATCTTGTCACATCAGAAACTCGTGGTAGCCTAGTCTATTTTTAATAACATTCATAATTATCGTATCTGTTCAAAGATCTTCTAAACATCCCCGGACGTATGCACTATGGCTCGCCGGAATCCCAAATCTTGCCATATCATAAATTCGGGCTTGCCTAGTCCTATTTCAATATTATATCCCTTTAGACTATTTTACCACACAAAGTAGAGACTATACATCTATACGGGCGGAGAGGATCCCTAACACCTTCCCTTTCTATAACCAAGGTCCCTTACTCAGAATCTCAAACTGTAGATCAGGAGTCTACTTAGGGGAAGAGGGTCCTTGGATTCTCTGGCCTTGCATATTTTATAGGTTCTAGACGACTACAGGATCTTAGATCAAGTTGCTAGTGGCGACTCCAGGACTATCACATCATAATCCAAACAAGCTCGACCTCCTCCTTTTGTCATCCACCAAAACCGCAAAAACTAGTGTGGGCACTGATTTCCAGCATCCACTGAATGGTAATTCCACTGGGGACTTGCGAAGGTACACTAGCTAAGACCCAACTCGAAAACGTGTTCTATCCCAATCTTAAGGGATATTTTTCAAACATTTGTATTCATAAAATAAAAAAAAATAATAATCAATCTTTGGCTTACACTTGCTTTAGCACCAATTCCAGTTATGACTATCCGATCTCGCGCAACAATAGCTAGCCAAGAAGAAGAGCCAGTAGCCTTGTTGGCTCCTAAAGAACCAACAGCAATAACAGTACCAGCACTTCTAGCGAATCCTGCAGATACACCAGCTATTGCAACTATGAACGAGATGGCTCAAAATCTTAAGGTAATGCAGGAACTACTTCTTCACCTGGTACCAGGAATCATATCAAGCATGCAGGCACCATAATGTAGTGTCCAAAACAGTTCAATCCTATAACTTCCTCTTGCTTTCTCCATTCCTCCACCAATAAATCCCATTTTATCTTTTCCTACTGAATCAGCACAATATCACTAGCATCCTCCCACAAACGAGAACAACCTTCACATATTTTAGCACATCTTCCAGTGCATTTTCCATCACATCTCCCCAGAAAAAGGAATCCCAATCAGATCACAATACAAGCTCCCCCTAATGCAAGTTACAGAAAAGAATTGGTGGATGCTCACGAAGGGGGCCAATTTTAAGTCCAACGTAGTCCTCCTAACAGGAGTCACAATTTGGATCTGGAAGATAATTCAGGCGGGAGAAATTTCCGAACATCACACCCTGCCCCAAAAAGGAGTGGAGTTCAATTCCAACTCCTCCCACAACTGGGAGTCCATCTTCTTTTCAATAACCCCCTCATCCATGGAAATCATAGGGTTAATGAAATGGACCCTTATGATGAAGAAGCAACCCAAGCTTTACAGCAAGGGGCAAGATACCCTCAAACAAACTGATTAGAAATCGAGGAGCTACGTGAACAGGAACAATTGATGCAAATTCAACTGCAAAGGCAGCAAGGAGTGGATCATCCATCCACCAAGTTTAAGAATTTGTGTCCCTTTTCGGATGATAAGGTGCCTCAAAACTTTGAGGTAGTGAAGTTCAAAAGATTTGATTGTAGTGGGTGCTTTACAGCACACTTAAAAGCCTTTTATGGGGAGCTCAATGCTATTGAAGGAAATGATGGAGCACTGATACAGCTCTTCCAGAAATCCCTTAAGGGTGACGCTTTGGATTCATATATGTCACTCGATAGCCATTAGATTCGGACTTGGGAAAGACTTTCCCAGGCTTTCATTGATTGATTCTCGTATAATCTGAACATAACACCAAGAAGACCAGACTTCTCTATCATGAGACAAAAAGCTGACGAATCATTGTTCACATATGTGGAACGTTAGCAGGCCATGGCTGCTAGAATGAGAAACCCCATCGATGATGAAGAATAGATTTCCATGATAGTCCATTCAACAAATCCAAACATCTCCGGATACCTGATCTCGTACCCATATGTGAACTTCTCCCAGTTCATCCAGGCTAGAGAACAGGAAGAGGCCGGGATAAGAGCCGGAACCATCTCCCCATAGCCACATCAAGCCTCCTTAATTAAAAGAAATAGAATTGAGGTGAAACCCATTGGGTATGGGAATAGAAACAACACTGTACCTGCACAATGAACCATTGAAGTGAACAACATCGTGGCAGCCACTCAAGGCAATCAATATGCTCCATAACTAGAGCAACATCAAAACTGACAATACCAACCACAACAAACCCAATATGGATACTAGGCATAGCCGCCTCAACAACAATAATAACAACAACCTAGGGGAATGCACAATACTCATACCAGAACAAGAAAGTAATGTTGGCTAGGAAATTCACTTCATTAGCATAAAAATATAGTCAGATCATGACAATGTTGGTACAAAAACAATTTCTCATACCACTCCTACCTCGGCGTCCACCAAATCCCTTACCGCCCAGTTACAATGAAAAAGAGTACTGTGCATATCACCAATCTCGAGGCCATCCAACGGACCGCTGCTTCACTTTAAAACATGTGCTCTACGATTTAATCGAGAACTAGAAGATTAGGATCACTTCTTAAGCCAATGCCACGGCTTAGGCCAACATTCTCTAAAATCCCTTATCGTCACATTAAGCAGGGCCTAACTCATTAGGCACCTCTACCATCAACAACATTGAGGAAGGATGTCCTTCATACCCCTTTCCTCACTAATCCATACATGCGATCATGCCCGACATAGTAAATTGGTCATGGAGGTACCGACAGACACCCCCACCGAAGCCATAAATACTTTTGGAGGCCACACTAGTAGCAGAGCCTCTCATCTTCCAAGGGGCACCACTAGCATCAAATTTCACGCATTCATGCTCAAACAGGTCAAACTCTAAACCTCTCATCTTATAGGGAGGATCCCCAGACCTTGCTCCACTAGTCTTGTAGGGGGCACCCCTTGCCCTTAAACAATCTCCTGACTTTTTCCTTTTACTCCATCACTTGGCACACACTAGAAGAATTCCTCCCCCACAAAACACATCCCAAATAGGGGAGGATCCTATCCGAGGACAACCAAAATCTCAGGAAAATTTGGTTGTGCTCTAAGGAAAAACACGGTGTCCACCACAAATTATACCAAAATAAACAACCCCACCCCATCTCAAGATCAGATATTCCTAGAAGGAAGATCAGTTCCTTCCCATGATACGAAAGCAGTCCTATGACATTACCCTGAATGCGCCGAGGTCGACAACATGAACCCCAATGGTAAGTACTTTAGGAGAGAAAATCAGAATCGGAATGAAACCCAAGGAGCTTTATCAGAAACGACCGATAAGACTGAGGCTACCTACAATGTAGTGACTCAGCTTAAAACCATTCTTACACAAATATCCATTTGGGAATTGTTGTGCATATCAAGGTCACACTAAGAAATACTTGTAAAGACCTTAAACGATGCACACCTCTAGACGTACCACCCTAAATGATTGCTTGCATGATAGGGAAACTCCTTGCACCATAGGAAATCACATTCACTAATGAAGAATTGCCACCAGAAGGCCGCACGCATGGGCGTTTGCTCATTGATAACGGATCAAGCCTGAATGTCTGCCCTATGAGGACTACTGACCCTCTTGGGATCTAACCATCCTCCGTCAGACCCAGTAACATGAGTGTAAGAGCCTTTAATAATTCTCGAAGGTAGGTAGAGGCAAAGATAGACATAGAGATATAAATCAGACCAGACGTGTCCGTTATCATTTTTCAGGTCCTTGATATCTATGCCTCATTTAACCTCTTGCTGGGACAACCTTGGCTCCATGCTATCAGGGCCATCCCATCGACTCTCCACCAAAGGGTTATATTTCCTTCTAGGAATAGAATCATTTCTATACTGGCTGAACCTAAGATCATCCTGCCGGTAACAATCGCTGCACCAGAACCTGATATCCCGATAATCGATATTTAGCATGCGGAAGGTGATGTATCATATCATAGTTTTGAGTTTGAAATTGTGAATTCCATCACCAATCCATACCCGCTTACTTCAGAATATGTCATCCCTCCTGCCGAATGTCAAATTCTTAACTACCATACCAAATTCCATGGAAGAGGTACGATGGTAAGCTAAGCCATGGTGAATGAACAAAGACAGGGACTGGGATATCGACCTTCACCGAAGGATTAAGCCATAAGGCTCAAGAAGAGACAACCATTCAAAAGCACTCCTGTCCGATTTTTCAGATCCGGGATAATTTGTGAAGACATGGTGCCTACCCTTGAAGAATAATTCTAAAGGTTAAAGCTATCTGAAAGTCACAACCAAGAATCCATCTGGCTACCAATACGATGGGATAAGATCATCAAGACCCCAAAAGAACATATAATGCAAGGGGCAAAACGACCCGACCCATTAGATGAAGCTAGGGGCATGGAAGCGGGATCACTCGCAAAAGACAGAGGGCAAGAGGTGCCCTCTACAAAACCAACAAGCAAGGACAGGTAGCCCCTCATCCCCATCATTAGTCAAGGAGAGAATCTCCTACTAGCCATTCTAAATAGGAAGGGGAAAAAGTAACCCATTCATTGGACCGAAAAAGGGAAGTGGCCTTCCCTTGACTGGATAGACATCAAGATCTTGCAAGAATGTGGATCAGAGAATCTAGAAGAGCTCCAACTCCCGAGCAAAGAAACTAGGTTAGACACAGACTCTGAACCCATTCTAGTAGACATCATGGTCATTGGATCAGATGACCTGTCAATACAGTTGAACCAAGATAACAAGATCAAGAGGGGGAAGGAACCAAACTGGTTAGCCGTTCCCCTGACCATCGAATTAGCAGGTAAGCCATACAAAGGTATCGGTCCTTTAAAAAAAGTCAATGTAAATAGCAATTGGCATCCCGAACCAAGTTAGGATTAGTCATGATTTGCAACACTATCCTGTTCAGGATCCTTCAGAACAAAATATAAATAAAAAAATCCCCAAAATCCAAAAACAATAGATATTCTAGTAATTAAAAAAAAATCAGATATTTATCAAGATCCCAAGAAACCAAAAACTCTTCAAAATTAAAAAATAATAGAAAATCTTTCAAAACTCACTGTGCCAAACACACCACTTACAACAAAAGAGTTCAAAGTCAACTCATATGATTTTGATCTAAAGCTAAACTTTGAACTCGGGGGTTTGTATGAAGCCAATTATGAGGGAAATGATGACTTGACTCTCAAACTAGAGGATTCCCTCAAAAAGTTCGAAACAAAGGCCAATGTCGTTGCAGACGATTTCAAAATTGTAAACTTGGGATCACTGGAGCTCCCTAGAGAAGTGCTCATTGGTAGCTCTTTGCCTCTAGAATATAAGTAGAGGATGATGGAATTCTTGAAGCCAAGATTATCCAACTTTGCTTTCTCCTAAGAAGACATGCCCGGCCTCGACGAAGAACTAGTAGTACATTACCTGCCATGAAAACTTGAAATGAAGTCGATCACATAAAAGCTCTAAAAAATGAAGCCAGAATGGGCCCTGAAAGTCTGTGATGAAGTCATCAAGCAATGCAACGTGAGATTCTTGATAGTATCTAACTACCCAGAAAGGCTCGCAAACATCGTACTAGTTCTAAATAAATACGGCAAAGTCAAGATATGCATCGACTCAGGGATCTGAACAATGCCGGTCCCAAATACGATTTCCCTCTGCCTAACATCGACACACTGGTAGATAATACAGCAAGGCACAAAATCTTCTAATTCATGGATAGTTTCTTTGACTACAATCAAATCAAGATGGCCATTGAAGATCGTAAGAAGACGTCCTTCACCACACCATGGGGAACTTTCTACTACCGGGTTATGCCATCGGGTTGAAGATCGCGGGAGCTACATATTAGCGAGCCATGATTGCTTTGTTCCACAACATGATAAACAAGGAGATGGAAGTCTACATGGCTGACATGATTGTCAAATCTTGCACAATCGAGGGACATTTTGAAGACCTCAAGAAGCTCTTCGATAGGCTAGAAAAGTTCAAGCTTCGCCTAAATCCACAAAAATGCGTCTTCGGCACAACCGGAGGCAAACTGCTAAGCTTCATCATCAACGAAGATGGCATCAGGGTGGATAAAACCAAAACAAAACCAATCATCAAAATTCCATCTCTAAGGACTGCGAAAGAAATTCAGGGTTTCCTTAGGTGAATATAGTACATTAATAGATTCATCACTCAGTTCACACCCATTTATGAGCCCATATTCAAACTCCTAAGGAAAAACTCGCCAAAAGAATGGAACGAAGACTTTCAAGAGGCCTTCAACAAGATCAAGAAGTACCTGCTGAAACCCCCAGTGCTTATGCCACCTACACTGGGTAGGCCATTGCTACTATACATAATTGTGTCAGCAAAAGTGATCAGTTGCGTCCTCGGCCAACATGATGTCTTAGGAGGAAAGGAACAAGAAATCTACTACTTAAGTTGAAGGTTCACTAGCTACGAATCCAAGTATTCTAGCTTAGAGAAAACATGCCTTGCCTTGGTCTGGATAATGCAACGGATTTGACAATACATGATCGCCTATCCAATCCTTTTACTCGTTCACATAGACCCGTTAAAATATCTATTCGTAAAATCAGCCTTAACAAGAAGGATGGAAAAATGATAACTACTGCTCTCTAAGTTCGACATCACATATCTCACTCAGTAAGGAATCAAGGGGCAAGCACTGGCCGACCACCTAGCAACACACTCTTTTCCTGATTACTAATTATTGAAGACTTTCTTCCCCAACAAGGATATCCTCCTTATCAAGGGAGAAGAAGAAAGGAAGGTAGGAGAGTGGACACTCTTCTACGACGGAGCCACTGACTCAAAAGGAAATGGGGTAGGAGCGATAGTTTATTCCTCTGACGATATCCCAATCCTTATCTCTAGGTGATTGACATTCAATTGCACCAATAATGTGGCTGAGTACGAAGCATGCATCGCCAGTCTAAGAGAAGACATCATCCTCAATGTGAAAACGTTGCGGGTCTTCAGAGACTCACAACTCATCATCAACCAGATAAATGGCGAATGGAGGACCAAAGATGAAAAGTTTATCCCCCTATCACGTCTATCTAGAAAATCTGACCGAAGAATTTGATGAAGTCACATTCTCGTACATGCTCGAAGCCAAAAATCAGTTCGCGGATGACCTTACCACCCTCGCCTCAATGCTAGAGATTCTTAAGGGAATTTTTGAGTGGGAACTAACCTTAGAACTTTAAGAAGAGCCCGCCTTCTGCCTGCAAATCGATAAGTAGAGGCCTCCCCTAGTAGCCAACCATGGTACGCAGACATCAAAAAGTACCTCGAGCACTAAAATACCCTGAAGGAGCTGCATCAACCGATCATCGCACTATCCAACGACTAGCAACTCAATTCAAGATCACTAGGGGTACCCACTAAAGCGATCCTTCAATCAAGTTCTCCTCTGCCATGTGGATGAAACAGAAGTAACTAAAATCATGTAAGAAATCCACGAAGGACTATGCAGCCCACACATGAATGGACATATGATGGCAAAGAAAATCCTATGGCTTGGCTACTATTGGCTAAAAATGGAGACAAACTATTGTAAACATGTTAGGAAATGCTTCAAATGCTAGGAACATGCAAATTAAATCGATGCACCTACTTCCGAGCTATACAACCTGACAACACCATGGCCTTTCTCTATATGGAGCCTTGACATTATCGGGAAGGTCAACCCAAAAGCTTCAAACGGACACGAATACTTCTTGGTGGCAGCAGACTACATCATAAAATGGATAGAAGCAGCATCCTACACCACCATAGCAGTGTCTCATGTGATTAAGTTTATGAAAAATAACATCATTAGCCGATACGAGATTCCGCATGCCATCATTACAGACAACGGGTCACTGTTCATCAATAAAAGGATGGGCGAGTTCCTTGAAAAATTCAAAATCCAGCACCATCGATCGAGTCCCTGCCACCCTCAGATGAATGGTGGGGTCCAAGCTGTAAATAAGACAATTATTCGAATACTAGAGAAAATGGTCAAGACATATCGTGACTAGTCAAAAATGCTCTCATACGCACTTTGGGCTTATTAGATGTCTGTATAGTTTGCTACAGGCACAACTCCTTTCGAACTCACATATGGAATGGAGGTAGTACTACCAGTTGAAGTCGAAATTTCATCTCTCCAAATATTACTAGAAATTGAAGTCCAAGAAGGCAAGTGGTAACAAGTAAGATACGATCAACTGCACCTAGCAGATGAGAAGCACATGTGCGTGCTTAGCCACTCACAATGCTATCAAAGAAGGATCGCATAGGCTTACAATAAGAGGGTCCGAAAGAGGAGCTTTAAAGTTGGTGACATGGTCATGAAGCACATCTTACCACCACATTTGCCAGACCCCAGAGGGCAGTTCAAACCTTAGTGGGATGTGCCGCTGACATTCGAGAAGTACTTCCAGGAGGTGCCCTTCGGCTTACTAATCTAAGAGGAGTAGATCTTCCAAAGCCCATAACATCGATAACGTGAAAATCTATCATGGGTAGAAGACCTCATCTTTCTCCAATTGGTAAGATGATATCATGCTCTCATCATATCGTCACCCCACTGTCAGATGATGACTCATATCCTCGTAGGCATGCTGAAGCACAGAAAACTCAGATAAAAGATGGTCATGCACAGTTAACAAGAAGGAAGGTTCAATAAAGGGCCTCTCCATGAATGCGTCAAAGGAATCATCGACCCTTGAAGAGGACGAAGAAGAATCCCAGAGGAAGTTCCTATCGGCCTCATTATCAGCCAAGTGCCAATAAGGAACCTAACGGCAGAGCAACTGCTCCGCTACCCATTGCTGGTATGGCACTGTCGCTAAAGGAGGAGCCCAAGACTTGAACTCCAATGCAATCACATCTACGAAACTGTAATGCCCTGACTTTTCAAGACCCGAGTATATGACTCGTGCCTCAAAAAGCTGAGTGTTAACCTTAAAAGATGGTCAAATTCGACTATATATTTTTTTTTCTTCCTTCCTTTCATCAGAGTAAGAAAATGAGTGTAGTGTAGACAAATCGACATAAAAGAAAATTTTCATTATCATTCATGTATACAAGAAGCTGCCCATAATGACTTATACAAACCAATGTCTCTGAATTTAACAAGTACAAAATTTATAAGAATTTAATACATGAAGAATAATAGAAAGCATATAGATATAAGCCGCAAGATTATGCAGCTCCTCCAGGAAGGTACAGCCGCGCATCCCTGGCGATCGTACCCTGTTCCTCATCAAGTTTGAACATACATACTACTAAAGCCACCTGTATTACCTATATGGTTGTATATTTGATGGATTGGTGGCCAGCTTAGTGTGAATTTTCCTCAAGATTACACACCGCCGCATTAGGTAAGAAATAGTATAAAACATCTAGACAACCAAAACAGAGTAAATGTAGTCTTATTAGATGCATGGATGCGTGAATACAATCAGTCCCAGGTAAGACATCCAGATGGACATAGAGGTCATCACCCATGTAATCATTGACCCGGGTAAGACATCCAGACGGTCTATGCCTCGGGTAAAACATCCGAACAGGAAAATATGTACGATAACAACAGATGGTGGTGGGTGCCTCGGGTAAGACATCCAGACAGGCGAATCTGTATGTTACGTATGACAACAATGTATGATAACAACAGATGATGGTTGGTGCCTCGGGTAAGACATCCAGACAGGCGAATCTGTATGTTACGTATAACAACAATAGATGCTAGTCTGTGCTATGCATGCATGATTAGCCAACCCGTTATTAGTCCAATTGCAACCAGCCAATTTAAATAAGCTCAAAGGTCACTACGGGGAGCGTATAGCCCAGCGTAGGCCGATAGCTCGGGCATAGGTCCCATACCACCATCCTTGGCTCATGAGACTACCACCTTAGGATGTTTAATGGTCCCTGTCGACTAGTGGCCAATCATGTTACAATATATGGGGCTTACCATTGCATGGTTGTACAGTATAAAAACATCCAACCCATACAGGAAAAATACTGGAACAAAGCCACATAGGGCGATATCAAAGTAGGCCACATAGGGCGAGTATCATAACCGTGCGATAAAAGACCATCCTTGAAAACCATTGGACACAACAACCTTGGATGGTGGGCCCACACCAATGATCCATCTAGGGCATCACTCAATAACCACTAAGTCGAAGGTCCATTATGAGTACAACTAGTCAAGTTACATCCCAAGTATGGGTGTACATTCATATATGGGAATTTTCTACCAATGTACCAGTTTAAGTTCCATAAGCAATCCATAAAAAGAAATCCATAACATGAGCAATTATACAGGATGATCATAAAACATATAATACAACAATTCAATTTCCACCAGCTAAGATATGTGATTATAAAGAGAGATATTAATTATGAATTTAAATAAAAACTATAACTTAAGCTAATGAGAAGATGGAAAGCTCAAGGGGAAGAATCATCACCTGTAGGGTCATGTTCGCATACTTAGTCCAAGTTCTCTTGCAGCCCAAGGTCACTCAAGGGATCTCCTAAAATCACAGTTTATATCTGTCAGGTGTTACTATGGCTTTGTCCAACTATCATGAGGGTCCGAATGGATAATTACAAGGCATTTTTGGTTTGCGTTAGAGGGGATAGGCCCACCATAACCGTTATTTTCCGTTCAACCTTGTTGTAAGGTCACCAAGACTTGGATTATGTGAAAAAAACAAATATCACATTGACCCAAACTTCTGCTCACCCAAAGGGTTTCAAGGGTAGCCGTTCCATCTCCCACTGTTCCCTGCAGTGTGGTCCGCCTGGTAGGTGGTGTGGATCAACGTATACATATCAAGGTGGGCCCACCCGTCCAGATTGTTGGACGGCTGGATGGAACGCATGAATCGGTGGGCTCCACAAATCTTGCTGACGTCACAACAGTTATGGCTGCTAGGACCCGCCGTCCCATGAGCGGTCTGGATTTCCACCCACGCACTAGGTGGGCCCCATCCAGATGGACGGACGGTGTGGATGAAACCCACACGCGTCAGGTGAGGCTCCTCGTCAGTGCAGCCCACCTGTGATTGGTGAGGCCCATAGTCAGTGTAGCCCACCATTTTGGACCAGTTTTGCAGGTTGGCGACATGTCCAACCAAAGGCGTTTTGCTGCTTGAAATGAGCACTGATTGGAGGCCACTTTTGGGTTGATTTTAGCTGTTATCAAGCTGATTTTCTCCTGCATTCAAGCTGGAAATCTCAGCCATTTACAAGCAGCGTAATCATCTGTTATAAGGCTGCTTAGATCGGCTAACGTCGGATTGCATTTTCAGCCATTTTCAAGCTGAAGATCAGCCACTTAACAGGTTATTTTTCAAGAAATCTTTTAGTTGCTTGTATGCAACAGCTGGATATTATTTTCTTGGTCCAGTTGGGTCTTAGTTCTAGCTTCTTGGACGGTCCATTTGAGCCTTGAAATCTGACCCAAATCAGGGCCCATTCCGAGGCCTGATGAAGAATAGTTCCCAGCTCATGACAGAGTCTCAAGTGGAGCTTATTTTTAGTCCTGTCAAAGCGCCCCTGCGGCCAGCTTTCTGGCCCGAAACGTGGCCACCAACATGAATGTTATTTACACGAAAAAAAAATGAAGAAGGAAAAGGAAGAAGAAGAAGACAGAGGCTGGGCTGTTTACCTGACCGGCTGGTGCACTCACGTCCACTCATCTCTCTCTTTTCTCTCTTCTTTTCTTTCCTTCTATCCTTTCTTTTCCTCTCTTTTTATGTGGAATCTAAGGCCAGTGGGGTTCTATTTGTAGGCAGGGAGAGGGGGAAATTGATGGTTGAAAAGGGCTCTCTACAGCCAACGGTTGGGATTGAAGAGGGAGCTTGCATGGGTCCCATCCATTCGTGGGGATGCATTACTAGAGCTCAGGGTTTTCTAATGCCACATTTTCCAGACCTAGTGGGACCCACCTTGCGATCATGGTTAGGTGGGTCATCGGGGAAGATGACCCACCTTTTAATGGTGGATTCTCCTTCAAGGGATATTCGGGCGATCTGGACTGTTTGATCGGTCTAGATAGGGCCATAAGCAGTGTGGGGTCCACTTCTCGGACCCCAGGTGGTATTTGGCTCCATCTCATGAGAATGTCTCGATTTCTCCTCTCTTTCTCATGAGATGGGAGGGTTCATCATCTCAACTCGTACCTCCTTCTCAGGAGGGCTAGGATGGTGCCACGTGGCCCCATCGGACGGTCCCAGGCATGACAGCTACCCCTATCCAAAAGAAGAAATTCTTCTTTTTCTTCTCTCTTAATTGCCATACCGTTTTTGGACTATGAGAGGACTCCTCTCAGCTGGCAGGGAGTAAGGCTGAAAGCCTCTGGTCCATAGGGTGTTGTCTTGCCCAACAAGCCACCTAATGGTCCATCTCACAGAATCTCAGCCCCACATGAAGGAAATGGACGGTTGGGGCTGATCTATGCTGTTTTAATGCATGGGTCAAAGAAACTATACCGTTTTGTTCAGTGGGCCACCCCAAGTGAAATGAACGGTGTGGATCGTCCGTAAAGTGCTTGGTGAGGCTCAACTTGGGGTTTGAATTTTAACAGATTCAAATTTTTGAATGGCGGGAGAGATTCCAGCCTTTTGGTATTTTTGCTCGGTCAAAGGCCGTTTGACCGAGCAATAACATTCAGTGCACGTCTTGTTCTTATAGTCAAAGGTGCACACGCACCATATGTTAGGTCTTTTGTGATGTTTATGATAAATCTACACCGTTAATTTGTTTTGGGACCCTTATATATGGGCCCTGGCCCAGTTTGGGGCACATGTGAGGTCCAGGTGGGCCCCACTACTTGATTTGTGTGTCATTTATAGATTTCCCACTGATTTGTTGGTCGGATCAGCTCGAAATTGAACGTCAACGGTTAAAACGGTCCAAGGGACTATTTAAGCTAAGACCCAATGGTCAGGTTATGGATATATGGCCGGTTCTGATTTTATGACACTAAATATTATGTTATACTACATTTAATAATTTTATTTACTGTTATAATAATTATTATTATTTTATTACCATTATTATTATTGTTTTCACTATCATTTTATTATTAGAAATTATTTTCCTTATATATTTTGTCATGTATAATTTATATTATCATGAATTGTTAATATGCATAAATTATATAAATGTCAGGGAGCAGAGATTAATATATGTTATTTATATATTATTTGTATGGTCATATATGTCTTAGATTTTTAAAAGTTATATAAATCATTAAATCGTTTAAAACATGTTATTCATTATAAATTTTTCCAGTATATGTTATTTTTATGTATTACAAAATCTATAGTTTGTAATTTATACTAATGATGTTGTAAGTATATGCATATGATATGGATTATAGTTACATATCATTTTAATGTGAAACTTTAAATATTTATAAACCATGTCAATAGTATTTCATAGTATATATATTTATTTTGTATTATTTCCTTTTATTTATATTAAATTAAATAAAATGGTAACACTCGAGTACTAGAAAGTACGGGGTGTTACAGAAACCCTACCATGAAGACTGGACCCACTGGTAAAGAGCCGACATACTAAGAGGGAGAAGAGCATGCCCAAACCTGAGAAGGAAAATCAAGGATGTCCTGCCAGAAGCAGAACTACCGAAGGAGTCCCATCGGGTGATAAGAACAATAACCTCAGAAGATTAGCAATAGTAGAGGAGTACAAGCGGTGCTACAAATCAAAGGCACGCGGCAAAGCCACGAAGCTTCCCAACCTCGAAGCTCAGAAAACATGTGGCGATAAAGAGACTCGGTAACCTCAGCACCTAGGGAAAGCCCGTCCAAAAGCAAAGATAGAACATCGGTGTGATGAGAATCGTGCTAAGAGAGGCAAGGTGTCATGAATAAATGCTCCCAAAACTATACCTGAAAATAAAAATAAAATCATACATAAAACAAAAAAAAAAAAAAAAAAAGAAGAGAACGGTAGAAGAGGAGGAAGGAATGAGGAATGCCTAGAAATAAGAGCAACACCCCCCGTGGATGCGAGTCTGCCCAAGAGAGCACTCAGACAAGCCTAAGAAAAGCTCCGCCAACACCACTAGAACAATACACTGGCAGGAGAGGATGCGACGGAAGGCGTAAAAAAGAATTGTCAGAGATGACCGCTGCCATCAAGAAAAAAGTAGCTCTGCCAAGACACAAAGTATCAGTGCATTCAAGCACTGAAGTTGACGAGTAGATCCATCACTCCCTTAAGCAGATGAACACCGATCATACAAGAGCTCAAGGGTGAACTTACCAGTACTACCATCGACTGTGGGAAGAGCTGCTGAAAATCTGAACCAGGACTCAAAGTCAGAAGATCGCACCCGATTAGATCGAGGAAAATATGGCACTTAGGAGAAAGAAAGGCCAGTCAGATGAGATAACTCCTCCAAAGAAGGACCTAACTTTAGGTCGTTAAAGGAAAACAAGTTCAGTGCCGGAACCCAATCATAAGACGTAGCACTCAGCAACTGCCAATCTAGGCGAACTCAGTGAAGATGCAGGAAGTCTCTAAATCCCAGAAAGTGTAGCTCACGACTCTTAGAAGCAGTCAGACTACCTATCCAGGCATGTAACCTCTCCGAACAAGTACTGCATGGCTGTTGTGACAGGTACGAACTGGTACACCCTCGACAATTTGAAAGCCCAGATCAGTGGGTGAGTTGTTAAAAATAGGCATCCCCTCATCCAAAAAGTCAATCTCATGGTGATGAAAAAAGCCTGACTCTCACATAACCTCGCGAAGTGTGTCCTAAAAAGCAACAACAGGTGAACCAGAGTCACCCACAATCATCACATCCAGAGCTATTAGAAAAGTACAGGCCCTAGGCGTCATAATACTAAGGCCACTCTAGTACAAAGAGTTATTAGGACTGCCACCCAAATCTCCACCACTACCCATCATCACATCGTAATATACACTAAAAATCATACCTAAGCTATTAATATTGGACCCACCATCCATCCCACCCATCACACCAAACCCGTCAATGTGGGGGCCACCATCCATCATACGCAAAATGCCAACATGGGACTCATCACCCATCATAACCTTATGGTTCACCCCATCCAAACCATCATTTCCACGATTAAAACCCATGTCATCAATCAAATCTAGACCATCCATCATCATCATGGTCCCATCCACACCATCCCATGGCATGTCCACACCCAAGCCTCCTAAAACTAACCCATCACCAAATGGACCATCAAATGTAGGCCCATCTAAACAATCAAACAACCATCCATCCCCCAAACTCCCTCCTAACACATCATCAAAATCCATCCCACCATTAATGGTGGTTGGAGCCATATCATAAATAGCATTAACCTCCTCAAGTGTCCCCACTAAACCACCATTAACACCCACCAAACCATCATCAAATCCACCCATAAATGAGCTCCCATCCATCATTTCACTATAAAAAGTGGAAAGTGGTGCATCATTTACCTCAATAAGTGGACCCATGCTCTCACCATTTTTGGACCTACCAAGGCCCTTTCCATTTCCAACCATTGAAAAAGAGGGAAGAAGACACGATAGAGAAGAGGACAAGAGAGGGGACAAAAAGAAGAAGGGGAGACAAAATAGAAGATTCGTGTATCAGAGCATGGAGAGAATAATAGGACATCAACTTCAGACAAACAGAGAGAGACCAGCCCTTGTTGGAAGAAAAGAAGAAGAGGGGTGGTAATCCAATTACCACTAGACATCATAATTTGTGCCCTCTGCTGTAGCAGCCTGCCAGCCCTAGAGTAACGGCCAAATGTCAACGGGCATTAAGGATTCGGCACCAGATGTGCGTGGGGTCCACCAAGGAAGTTAGGGGATGCCAAAGCATCAACAATCGAAATAATCAGATCAACAAAAGAGCTCGAAAAGTAATGCAAAAGGCATCACTAGGTGAGCAAACTCTGATACATATGGAAGAATGTACACAGAAGATACATGAGCAGAGAAGATAAATAAACACTACTCATCAGGTACATATTCGTTCGTGTCCTTTGAAAGGACTTAAGGACCCAAAAGGCCCCCTCCAGCAAAGCGCGTGCCACCATCCGGAGCGTAAGCATTCCTCAAAATGGGATCAATGTCATACTACTCACACCAGGAGCATACCCTTGCACCAGATCAATGAAACCTCTGGCTTCATATCCCTCCACAGTAACATCAACTCACGTTTGGGGACAGCCCTCCAATTTGCTAGTTCAGGAGGACTAAATGGTACAAGGGGACTACTAGTCAACTATTAAAAATCTTTCTCTCCCAAGTATCATTTCATCACTCGAGGATGCTTCAAAATGCGATGATGACATGAGGCTTGGAAAACTTCCTAAGCCTTAGGAGTGAGAGCGGTAGCCAATCGAAAGTAAGGCCTAGTATGGAACTGATAAAAATAATACAAGATTAGGAAAAGAGCACGAACAAGAAAGGAAAGGCATGAAAAGACGATTCCTTACATCATCAGGAACCAAGGCATCAACATTAGATCTTCAGGCCAGATCGGAGAGCTAGCAGGTACGGCTGTAGTTATCCTTGTACCACAGCATCATGCAAGGAAAAGGAGCGGTAGGTTTATCAAGGTGGGCTCCAGATGTGGAAAGTTGTCGAAAATGCATACATGTACAAGAATCAATCAAAAGCATGTTCATCAAAAAAGGTGAGTTAAAGGGTTTGATACATACCTCGATGACTGGGTAAAATCCAGTCAAAGACCTACTGCTACAACTGCTGGCCTTATCCATCCCTTCATACAGATGAGTCAAGAGCGTTGTATTCCAGTTATATGGTGTGGGGAAAGTGATATCTGCCACGATCGTCAGTAGACGGGAGCTCACTAGCTCATTCCCATGATAGAAAATCATGGTTCCCAAAGTGTACAAAATCAAGGCATGAGCTTTCACAATAGCCTCAGCCTAGTTGTGGAATACACCAGGAAAAATTCTCTAATAACCAAAGCTATTTCAATCAAGGCCCTGAGAAATCTTAAGAATGGAGAATCATCCGTAGAAGACTCATCTAATCATCCTCAGTAGGAACAGGGAGGTCCTCCTCGAAGGGGATGGATCCCCCCTCATACCGAAGGCCAAGCTATATGAAATTATCATAAGGGGTGATCCCCCACTCTCTAAAAGGGAGATGGAATGTGTGGGTTTGGCACGCCAGCTCTCGGTTAACATAGACAAGTGCTAAACCGAAACCTCAACTGCAGTCATTCCCTGAACTTGATCCAAACCTTGACAAAACTTAAACCATCACATTACCGATTCAAGTCAGCATCCGAACCAGAGTATGTCCAAAAGTCTATCCATTTTTCAATCATTTTGAGCCAAACATCCAAAAAAAGGCTTCATGTCTGTCTCATGGCCAGAAATAGGCCCACCAGCCCAAAACAGGGAACAACCACGTCCGAGCGCCCTTCCCTATAGGTGTTTAGTCAGAGCAGACGGCTGTCTCCCCTCTAAAAGTCAACTCTCCTATAGAATTACCCCTATTTTTTACCCTATTTACCATCCTACCAAAGCCTAAGAGATTATGAAAGCATGTCATGTTCCATTACTCTCCCCTCAACCAATCACAAGTTGTCACATCAACATAGACCCTCAAAAAACCCTAGAATTATCAAAATGTCATCCTAAAAGGCTATAAATAGCCTTCACCTCTCTTCATTTCACACACCCATGAAAATCCAAAATAACCACCAATCCAATAAGAGTGAGTGAGAGAGAGAGAGTGAGTGAGAGTGAGAAAGAGTGCTTGAGTTCTCAAGCTCCCATCTTTAGCCCCTCTTCTAGCCTCCTCCAACCATCTCTTTAGCCTCCCAATCTCACTTGGGTCAATCATTCCTAACCATGGTGCATCCAAACATCTAAGTCATTTTAAGTGCAAGTGAAAGATCATGCAATCATCATTAGCATTCATATCTCATATCGCATCATTACTTCCCTTCTTAACCCTCTTCCTTCTCTAGATTACCATTAAATGTATGCTCTATGACTTATCAGAACTCTGGATCCTGTCACATCAAAAACTTATGGTAGCCTAGTTCATTTTTAATAACATCCATCATTATCTTATCTATTCAAAGCTCTTCTAAACATCCCTGGACGTATGCTCTACGGCTTTTCAAAATCCCGGATCTTGCCATATCAAAAATTAGGGTTTGCCTAGTCCTATTTCAATATTATATCCCTTTAGAATATTTTACCACACAAAGTAGAGATCGTGCATCTGTATGGGTTAAGAGGGTTCCTAACACCTTCCCTTGATGTAACCAAGTTCCCTTACTCAGAATCTCAAACCGCAGATCAGGAGTCTACTTAAGGCAAAAGGGTCCCCAGATTCTCTAGCCTTGCATATTTTGCAGGTTCTAGTAGACTGCAGGATCTTAGATCAAGTGATTAGTGGCGACTCTAGGACTATCACATCATAATCCAAACAAGCTCGGCCCCCCTTTTGTCATCTGCCAAAACCACAAAAACTAGCTTGGGCACCAATTTCCAGCATCCATAGATACATTGTGGATTATAGTGAGCCACATATTCAAATATTAGTAAAATCAGCATTTTTAGTGTTCTTTTATTTATCTGTCCATCTATATTCGTTTGAGAGGTATTAATAATAGTTACTGGTAAAAGAAAAGTCTTGAAGTTGTAAGGAAAAAAAGAATGCATAAGGAAGAACTAACCCTTACATTTTTGCAAATTGCCTGATCACTGATCACAACCAGTGGTGACTTAGTAGCTCAATTTCTAAATTTGATCCTACACATTCATTTCGGCATGGGGCTATAAGGGTTCAATCAAAACATTGAGCTGAGTAATATGAACCTAGCACGCCCACACAACATAATCGCACACGAAATATAAATATAAGACATTGATCACATGCGTGGCCTTGTGTTTAGGTAAATAACATCAATAGCTAAGAATATGCACATACTTAGTTGATCACATTGGAAAATATCCGGTCATCAATGTCAACCATTAGTCACATTTTGCATCACTTAGATTACTTATGTATCTGAAAAATCATTAATAGGATGATCAACATCCAAGCATCAGTGAATCTAAGGTAGACAGTCCAATTTGGTAATATTAGAAACGCCACATTTGCATCACTTAGATTGCTTGTGTATCTAAAAATTCATTAACAGGATTACCATCTAGACATTGGTGAATCCAAGGTAGAGAATCCAATTTTATTATATTAGAAAACATTTTATCATTAATTTGGAGTATCCATCTCCTCTATTTTTTAAGAACCGCATTGATTAGATGATCCAAACCATCCAATCGATGGCTCAAAAATTAGATGGTCAAGATTAAGTATATTGTAAAAGTTATGATTATGATTATAAATATGTTCCTTATCTTCCATTACCCTTCACACTCGACAATCATTTTTACATGAGATTCTCACTGTTCAATCAATAGCTATGAAAATTAGTAATCTTAAATTGATTTATCTTAGGGAGGGTGCCATCATCAACCTAGACAGTACCATGTATGCCTCTCTTTAAAGTGTCGGTGTCTCTCTACACTCTAAGTCATTATCTGTAAGTCATTAGAGTCCAGAGACCTTATTGATCATTCCTTATGTAGGTCCAGGTCACTGGTGCTTCTCACCCCTTTAAAGTCCTCATAGGAGGCCTCCGACGGAAGAGTACATGTGGATGCTATGTGTTAACCCTTGCTCTTATGTAGGGCATAAACTTTAGGTTCCTTGTGTGGATCCTTGGCCTGTGTGGCCTAAAATGGAGGTTTCTTTTGTGGATCCTTGGCCGATGTGGCCTAAAACAGAGGTTTCGTGTGTGGATCCTTTTCTCTTGTGTAGCGCATAAAACTTAGGTGCTTCGTGTTGACCTTTCCTCTTGTGTAGGGCATAGACTTATGTCTTATGTAGGCACGTCTTAGGCACCTTGTGTAAGTCATAGAGTTAACCTTGTGTAGGTTATAACGATTTGAGGTGAACCTGATTTGAAACCTCTGTTAGTGAAATTCGGTACACTCAAGGGTTGAGTGCATCTACTAGGAGTGGAGTAGGCACATAGCCAAACCATTATAAATGATTGTGTTTGAAATTATTATTTGCATATTACTCTATTGTGTTTACTTTGAATGTTCTCATAAAGCATATTAACGTAATTATTTAGAACTGATAAGAATCACATCCCACACAAAGTCACATTGTTCATCCATCGTAGACTAAGTTTATATATAGGTCAAATATTGAATAGTCTTGTGATTGGATCCTCTATTTGGCTTGGAAGCCATTAGAGTTAAGTTGAAGATATCTTGATAGTTCCATATTTTGGTTAATGGGATATTAAATTGTCATAAAATTTTATAAAGTCTTATTCTCCCCCCTTTAGGACACTTTGACTTATTCCTACTTCTACTAGAGCGGTCATTACCACAATTTTAATTGGTATCAGAGTGGGTCTCTCTTAAGGGCTTAACCGCCTAGAGAGTGATCTTGACTAAAGTTGGAATCATGGACAAAGGAGAGGGCTCATCTGTAACTAGACCTCTTATTTTTTATGGTTCAAATTATGCCTACTGAAAAGCTAGGATGCACTACTTTCTGTGATCTCTGGATCATAAGGTTTGGTAAATAGTTAAAAATGGATATGTACCACCAAATGATAATGTAGTACTTGAAAATGGTACAACTATATCCAAACCTAAATCCAAAGAAATGTGGACAACATACAATAAAGAAAAACAAACATTAGAAGTAAAAACAATGAATGTTATTTACTGTGTTGTGTCCCAAGAAATCTTCAACCAAATTAGTATGTATGGCACATCTAAAGAAGCATGGGATCTATTGGAAACAACCTATGAGGGAACAAGCACAATGAAAAGATCCAAGTTACAACAACTAACTTCACAATTTGAACATCTCAGAATGGAGGAACATTATACTTTCATGGAATTCTTTATAAAACTTAATATCAACTGTAATTCCATGGGGGGGGGACTGGGATAGAAGGTTTCGGTATTAAAAATCTGTAAGAAAATACTAAGATACCTACCAGAGCGATTCAACTCCAAAGTAACAACCATTGAAGAATGTAGAAACTTGGATAAAATGAAAGTAGAAAAACCAGCAGGTTCCCTACAAACATTTGAACTACACTTCAAACCAACCATCAAATCCAAAAGTAATGCCCTCAAAGCTATAAAAATATCAACAGTAATGAGGAGGTGGAAAGTGAAAGGGAAAAATGAAGATGAGGAAGTGGCCCTCTTAGCTCAATGATTCAAAAAATTCTTCCACAAAAACCATGGCCGACCATTCAAAGGGAAACAGTTGGACAACAAACATTATACATGTAAAACTATTAAAAAGTCCAAAGAGCCACAATGTTACATGTGCCAAAAATTTGGGCACCTGTCCACTGAATGCCCCAACAGAAAAACCAAAGGAAAAGTTATGGTAGCCACTTAAGATGACATTGAAGAATCAAACTCAGACTTCAGTGATTCAGAGTGTGATGGAGACCAAAAATCCCTGAAAATACTCATGGTCTCTACACCTACAAGCATTCCATTGATAACCAAGGAAATTGATGAACCATAGGTCAAAGAGACACTTCCATCATATGAAGAGAAAGAAGGAGTAGAAAATGATAATTTACAGGATGCCTATAATCAACTTTACATATATAACATCAATATCCTTAAAAGACTTGACATAAATTGCTGCAAATGGATTTGGATAAAATCTTAGAGAACAATACACACATAATTAATGATCTTCAGCAATACCACTCGGATAATCATAGGCTAGAAAGAATCAACTCATTTTTAAAATCTGAATCAGTGAAACTAAATAAACAGATTGAGTCATTGAAAGATGAAAACATGCATCTTAAGAATGAAAATCAAACACTTATGTTTGATGTAGAAAAATTCAAAAAATATGTTGAGCTAAGTTACAAATTCTCCCAAAGAAATGAAAAATTAGAAAGGCTCTTAGGGATGGGGAGACCAAAAAAGGATAAGAGAGGACTGGGATATGAAAAATTCAAACCAAGCCTCACTCCTATAACACCAATGGTAAGAAAGAGTGTTACATCAAGAAGTAACACCAAGACTACTCTTATTTGTCATTCATGTGGTGACTCTAGTCGTTATAAATTTGAATGCCTCGCTACTGGGAGAACTCTATCCAATTCCAGTTTGAACCTTACAAGAAAATAGAAATCAACCGGAAAAATGATACAAACTGTCAAGAATTCACCAAAGTACATAGCAAGAGGTAAGCCACTTTCGTCCCCACCTGAAATGACTAAGAATATGGAGAAGTTACTAAGTCAGGTAGCTCAACTGAATAAGAAAATAAATGAATTAATGAAATAAGGAAAAATGATTCAGCTACCCAACATACTCAAACAAGTTCAAAGCAAAGTAAAAAAATAACACCTTCAGGTAAACTTGGCACAAAATGGGTAGTGAAAGAAAAGAAAAATTTCCTAGTGACTCACTCAAGTCCAAAAACAGGCAATAATACTAAGTGGTACTTGGATAGTAGGTGCTCAAGACATGCCATAGGTGACAAAACTCTTCTCTCCAACTATTTAAATCTTGATGAAGGGAATGTCACTTTTGGGGATGGAAGCACCGCTAAGGTACTAGAACATGGAACTATCATTGGATTAGAGATGCTAAAAAATGAGAATGCCTTTTATGTAGAAGGTCTGACACATAACCTTCTAAGCATCTCTCAAATATGTGACAACAAGCATGTGGTAACATTCTCCACATAAGAGTGTAAGATCTTAGACCTGTCAAGAAAATTAATTATGAAAGGTCTTCGCACTAATGAACAATGTTGTGTCATTAGAGGCAACAGGAAGGATGATTTTAATGCCTAATAGTATGGGAGCACAAATAATGAGTCCAAGCTACAACATCTAAGCCTTGGACATATGTGTGTGAAATGATGTATTTTTTTTTTTATCATGATATATTTGAGGATAATATTCCTTAAAAATTATTTTTGAATATAAACACTAGAAATGTTTATAATTTTGGAAATCACAATATTTTGTACAAATTTTGTTATGTATACAAGCTGATATGATCATATTTTATAATATGCACATATGAAAGATTATCGAAGTACTCAGATCAATATCATATCCTTTGATAATTCAGTCGATGAATCGAAGACACATCGATGATATCGATAATATGTTAATATCATCGACGACCCTTCATAATTAGAAGCATCGTGCATAAAATTTTTTCATGAAACACCACCTCGATGACATCAACATAGGGCATTTGATATCATCGAAAAAAAATCGATGATATCGACAAATACTGCCCAATAAAAGTCGGGTGAGCGGGAATTATTTATTTTCTCTTCCAGTTTTGGGGATTTCATCTTCCCAAAGGCTCTCCACCACCATTAACGAAGAAGCAATGGTTTTCATCCAAAATCCAGTGTCCCCTAGGTGTTTTCTACTCTCTTCATTCAAGGTATTCATCATTTGATCGAGTCTTTCTAGGGTTGTTGATTTCAGTTTTTCCCTTCTTGTCATTCTGCATTCCAATTGGGCTCTTGGTATCTTCACCTTATTTTTCTTCACAAATTTGTGATTCCAAACCCAATCCATGTCTAAAGATAAGGGAAAAGCTCCCATTACTGGAGAACCCTCATGAACTACTCAGCAAAAGTCTCTAGCCTCGCAGGAAAGAGCCAGAGCTGTCGAGTCGCTAGCTCGCCACCGTGGAACCTCAGCTAGACAATCGACCCACGGTGAGGCCACAACTGCTGCACATGTTCCTCCTCTAGACACTAACATTCCTCCACCACACATAAATATTTTGAAAAAATACTTGGGGAGGAGGCTTGTGCACGAACGCTGAGTAGACAGGGAATGTATTCATCATTTTGACCTGGAATCCCTCCTATCTACAGTTGATTGGTCACCCATTTTGGATTTAAGAGGACCATGTCACGATGAGAGGACCTATAATTTCCTTGCGTATTGTCATTCCCCTGTCCTTGAGCCTCCATCAATCATAGTCACAGTTGGGGAGATGAATGTTGAAATCACTTCTAAGTTTATTGCATAATTACTTGGTCTTACTCTTTCTCCCATTAGCATGTTTAATCTTGATTTAGAAGATCCTACTATACTATCCAAAATAACCAAATTTCTTTGTCATGGGAGAGATATTCCCTAGTATTAAGGAAATGCACTCAAAGTCAAATATAAGGAACAAAAATATTGGGTTTTTCATGGGATCTTCTCAACAAACGTGTGTCCAAGGGGAACTAATTAAGCTGATCTTACCGGTTTCATGGTCCTTGTTATGTATAACATCACTTTTGGTATCAAATTATGTCTACCTACCCTTGTAGTACATCAGTTGGCCTCTGTTATTCATAACTCCCAAGCAACTCACCTTCCATTCCCTCACATCAACCACCTGATAAGTAGTGAAATGGGACTTCCTGAGACGAATGATCTTGAACATCCACTACAACATTTCAATAAGGTCAACATCCAAAAGATGGACCTTAAGTTTCATGAGTTTATAGAAGGACAACCCGAGGAAGAGATACAAGGAGAAGCAGAAATGGGTGCAAGAGTAGCACCAACTGAAGAGGAACCATAGGAACCTCAACCTATTCCGACTACGCCTGATACTGCACAGACTCAGCGATACAAATTTCATCAAGATCGGGTTAGGGCAACCTTGCGAGGAGTGGTGTGGATTGAGGACAGGCTTGATAAATAAGATGAACAGCTCTGTAACACCCTGAAAATCGGGGGTCGTGTATAAACCCAACTCCTAAGTTCCAGACCGTCACTTATGCAACAAAAATGATTATGATTCAATGTTATCTGAGTTAAAGCATTCATATGAGTAAAAGTATTCCAAAACTGCAATTCATACTCCAGATTCAGTGATAAAAGCAAGCGGAAGACTAAAAGATATACATATCACTGTATGGAAAACAAAATATATTTCAACTGTCTCCAAAGTATGAATACATCTCTGAGTCTCATATACATGTAAATAAATAGAAATCAAATGTCAAAATGGTCCCACTGAGAAGTCCCGCCAATCCAGGCCACCTAAGCAAAGCCGTCGTGGTACTGCATATATGAGAACTCGTCCTGGTCCTCATCATAGTCCGGCTCTGCCTCCTGAATCGCCGCCTCACCTGCATCTAAGAAAGGGTCTGGTAGGTGTTGCAAACACCATCCCGTAACGTGGGAGTGAGTAGCTAACTCAGTGGAATAATAGAGCAAGGATTAGCATGTTCTCAAATCAATCATACGATAATAGTGAAGTAGTAAATCAAACAATCCTAATACTGTTGTTAATGCAATATGACATGACATGATGGATGCCCTCACCGACGTTCTCTCTCATACGGCACCATCTGCGTCCGCGGCATGCTTCTGTACCGCTCAGTGCTTCACATCTTCCAAGCACATGCAATGTGATGGTGATATGATTACCGAGTTATTATTAGTCCTTTTCACACAGCAATATTGGGAAACTAAGGTACTTCCCTTGTATCAATCCCAACGTAGATCTTGTCTAGGGTCGTCACTCCTAGTAATCTCATACGATGTATATTTTGTAGATCCCTGCAAGGGCTGCCAGGGCTGTTGCTCGCACTCGTTGCACCGCTCCCCCATCACCTTATCAATACAGGCCTACTTGTACTCTCGTCGCTACGGAAGGGTCGTCGCCTCCCGTAGACTCAGAATACGCTCGCGGTCACTACAAAGGACTCGTCGCCTGATCAGTGTAGGCCGACATCAAGAATATAGTGTCCCATACCACCATAATCTGCTCATGAGTCATAGGTGCTCACTGGTCATTACGGGGAGGTTTGTGGCCCCAGCGTAGGCCGACAGCTCGACCACGGTGTCACATACCACCATGCCCGGCTCATGAGACTTTATGAATCAAGGTACCATGGTTGACAGGGTTTACAATGGCAAGTTCAGTACCCTAGGTTCAAGCAGTTATGACTCATACAGGGTGTACATACAATGGCCAGTCGGGTTGCTTGACGGGCTCGACTAGCACGAGCGCATCTCAAGTCGAATGACATGAAGTGCATAAAACACCTCGTGTGGCCTGACCACTGCCGCCAACTCCAAAACACGGCTCGCGTTCATCGACGCGTCGCTCGTGGCAAAGATAAGCCAACCACGAACTTGCTCGGTTGCCGACTGCCTGGACTACTTATAGTCCCAAACAGTTATGAATCCACATCAGCAATCATGTAAGAGTAATGGAAATGAAATACAACAATGTGAGCATGTTAACACATGTTATAACATATAACTTAAGTAAATCTTCCAACACATGCATTTCATACATATAAAGAAATCATGCATATAGCCAACATGTAGGAAATCATTTACATCAGCATATGAATTGAGAATTCAATCTCAAACTAATTCATAACACCATTTAATTCAATACATACTAATACAAACATTTATACAAACACTTAGACTACACCCTTAAGTCTACATATAGTATGTCGACTCAAAGTGCGCATTTAGGCGAATCTCTTTGCCAAACTAATTATGCACGCATTCCTAATATCCTAATGCGATAAGAAGCCATGTCAATCACATCAGAAAAATATGGATGAAAACAGTAACTCCTACAAATGACTAAAATGCCCTAAATCTCATATTCTTTGTCTTCTTATGAAATAGGGAACGGACTGCATATTGTACATGTCAAACGGCGTTGCTGTCGATAATCTACTATTAAACGACATTGAAAGCGTTGAAAACAGTCAATCAAAGCATCTAAAATCTACACCTTTTCTCTTATAGGTGTATTGATTCGAACGGAGCGTATACGCTTTGTTTACGGCAAACCGGGAATCTATTTTACAAGATGTATCAGCTACCGTGCTAAGGAACCAAAGGAACCTTAAATCAGAAAGTATTTGGGGTATTTGTTTACCTCGAATCGCTGCGAAATCACCGAAAAAGTGATTGAGGCGCGTTGCTTAAGCACGTACAACACGTAGTGCAAGCAGCAGGAAATTCTCTCCCACTCTCTCTCACAATCTCTCACCTTTTCTCTCACACCAGCTAGGGTTTCTAGTAAATTTGGATGGGTGAGAGAAGTGAGGGTTTAAGCCCCTTTTATAACCTAAAACATGCCCAAAACAGGCTTGGGAACAATGTTCACTTGATGCCTAACCAAATCGGGGCTGTTTCGGTCCAAAAAGACATTTCTGGTGGTCCCCTAGCCGAACGCGATCGGACTTAAGTTCATGCACGTCTCACATCCCATTTTCAGACCAGTAGTGTTTGTAGATCACACGTGGCGGTCCAGTTTCAGTTCAGCGGTCATCGCACGTAGATCAGGTCTACAAGTCTCGTGATATGAAATAGAAATTTTTCCTGATCCAAGGGTGTAATTTGGCTGAATTCTGATGGTCAGAACGCTTAATAATAACGCGTCAAGTCGTGTGCCAGATTTGAATTTCAAATTCCAAATCTAACCCTATTCTCACTCTCTTCACTCCAGGCTCAATGAAATAGCCTGCGAATGTCGGTTGGACTTGATTTTCAAAATGATTGTCAAGTCCAGCTAGGCGGTTTTAATGGTCTAAGATTGTAGGTATCGGACTTTTGACCCGCGGTCTAGATCCAATACAAAGTTTCAAAGAGGTCCAAAGAACAAACTGGTTTAGAGTTTGATCCGAGGTTTTAGAGTATTATAGCGTCATTGGTTCTACTTGCTTTGGGTCTTGTAGAACGTATTTAAAGTGATCAGGGACTATTTCCCTGCTACTCTAGCGTTGCGCTAGCTAACTTACACTTATTTTCTAAAGGAATTAATCCTACACGATTTTCGGTCAAGTTGGTACTCGAGTCCAAGTACGGATTTTTCCAGGGCGTTACAAGCTCTCAGGCTTAAAGCAGTTGGTGGATGAATTACAGCATACGGCCCAGCAGATCGTCGATCTATTGACGTGCCATCGTGAAGACACTGCTCCATCTAGCTCAGCACCGTAGTTTTGTAGATTGTCCCATCACTTACACATGCTCCTCACTCATGCTTAGGGTATGGATATCTTTTCGGTTGTCCTCAGCACTTATGAGTGTATGTGATGGTCCATTGACTTGTATAATCTGATAGTTTCACCAAAGATGTTGAAAGTATTGGGATATTTTTACTTTTTTTGGGATTCGAAACTGTCTAATACAACCTTGTAACTAGGTGATCTTGGTTTATATTTTATGTGCCCATTGATGAGCTGGATAATATATTTTTGGATGCTTATCTTTTGCCAAGATTGGGCAGTTACTTTTGTTTGTGCTTAATATATATATTTTCATACATGATGATATCTCTGAATTTACATTTCTATGGGAATTCATACTGGTTATGGATGATGATTAGTGTTTAACTATCCTTGAAAGGGTCTAATCACGCTAATGTTTCTAGTACTTTATATTCTTATGCATATCTATGTATCAGCTGTCATCTATGGAATATTAACTACTTTTTGAGGATATGTTTACATACTAGAAACTGCTGAACATTTATTCTATGAACTGAGATTTCGTTGTCATTAGTTGTTCCCCACATAGCTCTCCTAGTACCTTCTCCTAATTTCTTTAATGTCAATTTCAGTCATTCGATCTGTTATTGGTATATTAACCTTTGTCATTGACTGACTAAAAGGGGGAGAACAAATCCCACCATAAGAACACTGTTTGGATATATGGTTTTGAGCATGGAAATGCAGGTGAGCATGGTGATCGGGTGATAGGGGGAGCAGCTACAAGAAGATAGGGGGAGTAACTGCCTAACTCAAGATTTTGTGTGAACTCCATAATATCTTTGTAAAACTGTGTAAAGTACGTGTACAAACAATTTAAGATGTTGTTCTAGGTGTGTTTTAGGTGTTTTGTCAAATAATTGACAAAGGGAGAGATTAAAAGTGCCCTGGTTTGTAAATTAGCGTGAGTATTGAGTCGATAAGTCAAGTGGGCCCCATATGAAGATCGTTCAAGACATTGCCTTGACTAGATGTGTGTTCAGAGCTCATCATAGGTAACCTTATCTTCACATCTCAAATCCGAAAACACCCAGGTAAACAAAAGTCTTAAGAAAAACTTAGAACAACATAGGTGTTAAAAGTCTAAAAATCTGGTTTCAAAATGGAAAATTCTCTACGTTTTCAGCTAAGTTCAATATCATCGATTCTTGGTCGATACAATCAAACACTCATTCTCGACGAATTGAACTAGTATCGATATCATCGAATTGAGTCCTCTCTATGTCGAGCAACCACAAAGTATTTTAGACAAAATATTCGATAAATTGAAAGTACTTTCGATAACATCGAATTTCAAATTTTGATGTTATCGAAGGACAGTCGATGATATCAAAAATCTCAGAGCTCTATCCAGCAAAGGCTTGAAAAATATTCTTGACATGCTCGAGGAATCGAAAGACAATTGATATCATTGAAATTCAAATCTCGATCATATCGACACAATATCGATGACATCGAAATGGGATAAATTGTGTCCAATGAGTTTTTGAAAGAAAAACTGAAATTGTGGTGAAGACCGCTTTAGTTGAAGTAGAAATAGATCAGTATATCCTAGAGGGGGGTGAATAGGACTTTTTAAAGATTTATACGTTATTTTTTAGTCCTATCCCACTAATCCTATCACAGAGTATAAATTAGGATTACTCACGAATTAACTCTATTAGCTTCCAAGCCTAATAGAGGATCCAATCACAAACTATTTAAAAGACAAACAATGTAGATGAGAACGTAATGGATATGACTGTGTGTGCATAGAATGTGATCATATATAAAGACACGCAAGGCAATCACATAAATAAAAGATAATATCAAAATCAAACACAATCATTTTATAATGGTTCGAGGACTTGTCTACTCCACTCTCGGCTTCCACACTCAACCCTTGAGTGACCGGATTTCACTAAGGAGGTTTCCCATGGTTCACCTCAAACCTAAGGTTTTAAATCAAGTTCACTTTCAACCTTTACAGAGGTTTCTACTCGGTTCACCTCAAACCCTAGAGTTTTACTGGCGTACTCCTAACCAGATGTTTTTGTCCACATAGGACAAGGGTCCACACAATGCACCCTGAGATTTCTACTCGGTTCACCTCTAACCCTGGAGTTTTGCTAGCGTACTCCTAACCAGATGTTTATGCTCTCCACAGAGCAAGGGTCCACACAACGCACCCCACACGTACACTCCCGTCGGAGGCCTCCTTCGAGGACTTCAAATGGTGAGTAACACTTAAAACCCAATCCTAAAAAGGAATGATCGCAAGTGCCCTCTGGACTCTTAGTACTTACAGATAAGTTGATGAGTCCCTTTTAGCACAATGATGAAGACCTTCTACTTGTTGATGAAGAGTCTTCAGCTCCCTTGATCCGCAACATGAAGATGTATACATGCCAGGCTTAGGTTGGGTCAAGGTTATGATGGACTACCACTCTCTAAAGGTTTTCTTATGAGGAAGATAGAGAGGTTCTCATCATCTATGTATTCAAGGCATCCCAGCTTAATGATATGTCAGTAAAGCAGTAGCTGAAGGATCCTTGAATACGAAAGTTCATTCCCCAATCCACTCTATGAGATATCAATGATGAGGGTGGATTGGAGGATGAACTTCCTGAGAGAAAGGGCTTAGGTAAATGATAGGAAGGTTAAAACACTCTAAAACATTCTCTACTTTCTCTACCAGCAATGAAGACAACTCTCTCTATTTATAGGCAAAAGGTTCCAACGAATATAAACGGTCATATTTATGAAAGAGTTCGATATCATCGAGCAGTCGTCGATATGATCGAGCGTATACTCTCGATTGTATCGGCCGACCTCTCGATGATAAGAACTCAATTGTCATTTCGATTTTGGAAACCTTCTGCCAACTGGTCGATGGGATCGAGACACACATCGATGATATCGGATTTCGAACTCCGATTCCATCGAGTGATGGTTCGATCTATCGACAGGTGAAAAATAAGAGAGAAGCCTTGAAGAATTTCAGGATCACAGATATGATCGGGAAAACAGTCGATGTCATCGAAATTTGTACATCGATCATATCGGTGACCTTTCGATGGGATCGATAAATCGTATAGATTTTACATGTAAGTTTGCTGGACGAATTATGTCCTGACTCAATCTAATCGACTTGGTCTCGATATGATCGATATATGAATATCGATTTATCGACAGCCACCCCGATCAACATTAAAAGCAACCTGAAATTCTTGCTGGAGAGAACATGCCCTCCACAGTCGATATGATCGACTGACTCCTGATATGATCGATATTTGAGTTCAGATTGAATCGGACAGTCATCGATATATCGAAGCATATGTTAGTTTTCTTTAGAAAAATAGGGGCGTCGGAAAGCAGTCTGTCGATATGATCGATCCACTTCAGATATGATCGATTTTCGAATATCGATGATATCGACTCGAAGGTCGATATATCGATAAATCGTCCAGAAGATTGTTTGATTGCTGGACGCTTTTTGTCCTCACTCGATTGTATCGATTGATATGCTGAGGACATCGACAGAGCTGGTCGATCATAACGAAAGGGGAATCGATATAATCGACAGTGTAAGAAAAACTTAGAAGATTTTCTTTTTGATAAAAAATTTTCTTACACATAAACCCTAAGATGTTCTAGTTCTTTTTAAGGGTTTAATCACCTGGTGTTTTGGGACATGGGATGTGAGGCTATGATTTACCTTTTGGTGAGCTTCCACACATCTAGATGAGGCAGACGCTTGACTTGATCTTCTTGTTAGGTGCTGTCGTCCGACTGACTCAATATACAACGTAATTGACAAACCACGACACGTAATAGGTGCACTTTCAATCTCCCCCTTTGTCAATTACGTGACAAAATCCCCAAAACACCCTAGGAACATATCTAGACAGATATATCCTAAATTGTGTGTACATGTATTAACACAATTTTACAAATTCTAAACACCCATGTACATAACAAACAAATTCTCCCCCTTAATTCAAAAACTCCCCCTTTCTTATTGCGGCTGCTCCCCCTAACACCAGCAACAAAGATATACAATTTTCGCTCGGGGTGTTTTGAATTGTTCTCCCCCTTTTTGTCAGTTATTGGTAAAGGTATAAGACGTGATATTGACTGAAGATTGAAGCATATGGGAGAACCACAGAGAGATATATTTGTAGTAAACTAGTGTGAATCATGCATCAATGATAGAGCATTATGAGAGCAATAGCAGTTAAGATAGTCATTTAAAATTTCATGCATTACAATAATTTACCAGATAACCAAGATGGTAGTAAAGATATATAAGTAAAAACACCACATGCCATGCAAAACTATGGATGCATTGAGATAAGAATCTATCACAAGCAATCCGTACAAGGTATACTCAAACTAAAAAGAAACAACCTTTGTAAGTTTGAAATTCATCACACTCATAAATGTGATCTCAGGCAATCAAAAAGATGTTTAGACCTGGATTATTTCAAAAGGACTTCAGGAATGTGATGGATGTGTATCCTGAGCACACTTATGGTGCAGGTAGACGTTTCAGAACTCGTTTAGTTGCTCATTGCAGGATCATCAGTTGCTGTTGAACTTCAGAAAGATAGGCTTTGTAATCACTTAGTTTCTCTAAAATGTGAGCTTGTTCATTCAAAAGATCTTGTATGCTGTCTTGCACAGAGATATCAGAATTTTACACCAATCTGCTACTGCCAGGAATTGAACCAGTTCTTCCACCACAAAACACATTTTGAAAGATGTTTAGTTTATGTATGTCTTCAAAGTTGAACCACGCACAAGGATGAGGAAGATCATAAGTCGTTGGTAGTCCGAATTGACATGAAAGCTTAGAGAGAAGACATGAAAATGGTAGTGTAGTGATGGATGCTTCTGTAAGCACACGGATCAGCTGTTGTACAATCAAAGTGGGTAAGCATATTGGAATTCTCAGATGAATGTCATACAGAATATTCAGAATGTATGGTGAGAGTTTGTTGCCAGAGATTTCACAGGGATAGACATTAGTGCTAAAAATGCTGTGAAGAATCCTATAGGTAGGATCAAGGTACTTGATGTGGAGAATATTTTTAGCATTCCTGGGAATTGTGGCACCATTGCACAAAGCACAAGTAACTTCCCCTCATACACCGAGACCATTCAAGTTGCGATTAGTTACAGATATTCCAGTAAATCCGATGTCAACTAGCCTACTTATCAGTTTGGGCGTGATATATTCAACTTGATTGACGACTACAACTGAGACGATTGGAGGATTGTTATCAACATTGAAGAGTAAGCTAGTAAGCTGATGTACCAGATTATGTTGAAATGTTCCACCAAGATTCACAACATTTTCACATCCAATTTGTTTTAGAAGATCGATGATTCTGAAGGGTTCAATGCTCTTTTTTTTGTGAACCATTCGCTCCCCCACAAGGTTTAAGTTAAATAAGGAAGAAGAGGTGGTTGCATCGTCCTTACCTTTCTTCTTTTCAGTTGATGCACGTTGTGGATGGAACAATTCTTTCTCTTTTTCCATCTTGGGGAGATGAGATGTCTAGGTCTTGAGAGCACCAGATGTGGCTCTCTTTTTTATCTTCTGATTCTCACCAAGCAGCTACAATCTATCGCTTTGATCATGTTCTCTAATTCTAAAAATTTTGATTTTTAATTCCAAGTTCTAGGGAAGAACAACCGTCCCGACGTTTCAACTACCCAGAGAGTCATCGATTCTATCGATTATAAGTCGATGTGATCGACATTCTCAAGTACCCAATTGGCACTCATATCAAAGGTAGATTTTTGTGATTTTTTTTTTCAGTCTAACAATTGTTCATATTTAAAATAGTATCTTTTTGAAGTTCCTAGCAAAGAGTATCGAAAAAATTTCACATATCTTTTGTTCATTAAAAAGTATAAACATATAGATATTTATGTGCAAAAGGTGAGGTGAGATGCCTCAAATTGTTTCTTTGATGCAAAACCTGGACCATTTTCTTCATTCTCAGTGTTTCTCAATATCACTCCTTCCTTTTCCTTCAATAATGTAGCAGTGATTATTTGTGCGAAGACCTTTTATAATTGACTTCCCTGATTGATCTAGAATCTCGCATTCTTCTTTGTTGAAATTTACCACATGCCCATTATCACAGATTTGAGAGATGCTTAGTAAGTTATGTGCCAATCCTTTTATGCAAAAAGCATTCTCATTCTTAAACAGATTAATTCCTTCTATAATTCTCTGACCAATTACTTCAGCAGTGGTTCCATCTCCATAGGTGACTATCCCTTTGTGAAGATCCTTATAGTTTGAAAGAAGAGATTTGTCGCCAGTGACGTGTCTTGAGAAACCACTGTCCAGGTACCATTTAGCCATATTGCCTGATAAATGATCTGATTGAGTAACAAGGCAATTAGTCTTTTCCTTAATCACCCACTTTGTGACAGGAGTTTTACTTGTGGTAGATTTGTTTTTCTTATTTGGTTTGTCCACATGACTTAGCTGCTTCTCCATCTTGTCAACTATCTCAAGTGGTGATGATTGCGCACTTCTTTTATTTAGGTCATAAACTGACTCCTTATTTTTGCAATGAGCTAGGATAGGTTTGGTGTTACTACTGGATGCAACAGATTTTTCAAATGGTTGTGCATCAGTTTTTGTTCTAGCCTTTCCATAACCTAATCCCTTTTTGTCCTCTCCATATTTTCCCATTCCTAACAGTTTTTCTAAATTTTTACCACTCTGAGAAAATTTACAGTTTATTTTGGCAATTTTTCTAGATTCTTCTAGATCATTTTGAAGTTTATGATTTCTATTTTGAAGGATCAGATATTCCTCATTTAGAGCTTTGACTTGTTTCTTTAATTTTTCTGACTCAGATTTCAACGAGTTGTTAATTCTTTTAAGTCTATCATTGTCTGAGTGGCATTGCTGCAAATCAGTGATTAGATGAGTATTAATGCTTGAAGCTTTATCCAAATCTATTTGCAGCATTTTGTTTTTGATTTCAACTATTCTAAGTCTTTTGACAATATTAACGCTATGGATGTAGAGTTGATTGTAAGCGTTTTGTAATTCATTTTTCTCTCTATCTTCTCCTTTTTCAATTTCCTCATTGTTAGATGAAAATGATTCAGTGGCTTGCTGTTCTTCTTCTCTTTCAAATTCCATGGGAATAATTGGAGTGGTGGAGATCATAAGAATTTTCAAAGATTTTTTATCTCCATCACTTCCTGAGTCATTATTTTCTGAATTTGACTCCTCCGTATTATCCCATGTGGCAGCCATCGCCTTGCCCTTGGTTTTTCTATTTGGGCATTCGGTAGATAGGTGTCCATACTCATGACAGGCATAACACTATGGTTCTCTATTTCTTTTTTCAAATTTACCTGCTAAAGGTTTGTCATCCACCTTTCTACCTTTAGAGGGGCGGCCGCGATTCCTTTGAAAGAATCTTCTGAATCTTTGTGCTAGCAGAGCTACTTCCTCATCTTCATCTTCCTTTTCACTCTCACTGTCCTCACATTTTAGTTTCTTGGAGGTTTTTAGGACAGTGTTTTTAGATTTTTGGGGTTGTGTGAAGTGTAGTTCGAAAGTTTGTAGGGAACCTACTAGTTCTTCTACTTTCATCTCATCAATATTCCTACACTCCTCAGTTGTTGTTACCTCGGGATTGAAGCGTTCCAGCAAGGATCTTAAGATTTTTCTACATATTTTAGGTGCCGGAACCTTCTCTCCCAAACCACCCATGGAGTTACAAATAATGTTTAATTTGGTGTAAAACTCCATAAATGTCTCATGCTCTTCCATCCTGAGATTTTCAAACTGTGAAGTTAAGAGTTGTAGTTTAGATCTCTTCACAGTGCTTGTGCCTTCATGGGTTGTTTCCAGTAAATCCCATGCTTCCTTGGATGTCCCACACATACTTATTTGATTGAAAATATCTTGGGACACGGCACAGTAGATGGCGTTCATTGCTTTTGCTTCAGCATTTCGTTGTTCTTTGTCAAACACCGTCCACTTCTCGTTCGGTTTGGGTTTAGTGATTGTGGTTTCATTTCCAAGTACAATTTGTTCCGATGGTACCACATATCCTTTTTCAACTATATCCCAAACTTCATGATCTAAAGATCTCAGGAAGTAATGCATTCTAGCCTTCCAGTAAGCATAGTTTGATCCATCAAATACTGGAGGTCTAGTGACAGATGAGCCCTCTCCTTTAGCCATATTTCTACTTCAGTCAAGATCACTCTCAAGGCGGTGAAGCCCTTAAAGAAAGACCTGCTCTGATACCAATTGAAATTACGGTGAAGACCGCTTTAGTTGAAGTAGAAATAGATCAGTATATCCTAGAGGGGGGTGAATAGGACTGTTTAGAGATTTATACGTTATTTTTTAGTCGTATCCCACTAATCCTATCACAGAGTATAAATTAGGATTACTCAAGAATTAACTCTATTGGCTTCCAAGCCCAATAGAGGATCCAATCACAAACTATTTAAAAGACAAACAATGTAGATGAGATCGTGATGGATATGACTGTGTGTACATAGAATGTGATCATATATAAAGACATGCAAGGCAATCACATAAATAAAAGATAATATCAAAATCAAACACGGTCATTTTATAGTGGTTCGACGACTTGTCTACTCCACTCCCAGCTTCCACACTCAACCCTTGAGTGACCGGATTTCACTAAGGAGGTTTCCCATGGTTCACCTCAAACCTAAGGTTTTAAATCAGGTTCACCTTCAACCTTTACAGAGGTTTCTACTCAGTTCACCTCAAATCCTAGATTTTTACTGGCGTACTCCTAACCAGATGTTTATGCCCACACAGGACAAGGGTCCACACAACGCATCCTTAGGTTTCTACTCGGTTCACCTCTAACCCTGGAGTTTTGCTGGCATACTCCTAACCAGATGTTTATGCTCTCCACAAAGCAAGGGTCCACACAACGCACCCCGCACGTACACTCCCGTCGGAAGCCTCCTTCGAGGACTTCAAATGGTGAGCAATACTTAAAACCTAATCCTAAAAAGGAATGATCGCAAGTGCCCTATGGACTCTTAGTACTAATAGATAAGTTGATGAGTCCCTTTCAGCACAGTGATGAAGACCTTCTACTTGTTGATGAAGAGTCTTCAGCTCCCTTGATCCGCAACATGAAGATGTATATATGCTAGGCTTAGGTTGGGTCAAGGTTATGATGGACTACCACTCTTTAAAGGTTTTCCTATAAGGAAGATAGAGAGGTTCCCATCATCTATGCATTCAAGGCATCCCAGCTTAATGATATGTCATTAAAGCAGTAGCTGAAGGATCCTTGAATGCGGAAGTTCATTCCCCAATCCACTCTATGAGATATCAATGATGAGGGTGGATTGAAGGATGAACTTCCTGAGAGAAAGGGCTTAGGTAAAGGATAGGAAGGTTAAAACACTCTAAAGCACTCTCTACTTTCTCTACCAGCAATGAAGACAACTCTCTCTATTTATAGGCAAAAGGTTCCAACGGATATAAACGGTCATATTTATGACAGAGTTCGATATCATCGAGCAGTTGTCGATATGATCGAACGTATACTCTCGATTGTATCGGCCGACCTCTCGATGATAAGAACTCAATTGTCATTTCGCTTTTGGAAACCTTCTGCCAACTGGTCGATGGGATCGAGACACATATCGATGATATCGGATTTCGAACTCCGATTCCATCGAGTGATGGTTCATCTATCGACAGGTAAAAAATAAGAGAGAAGCCTTGAAGAATTTCAGGATCACAGATATGATCGGGGAAACAGTCGATGTCATCGGAATTTGTACATCGATCATATCGGCGACCTTTCGATGGGATCGATAAATCGTATAGATTTTACACGTAAGCTTGCTGGACGAATTATGTCCTGACTCAATCTAATCGACTTGGTCTTGATATGATCGATATATGAATATCGATTTATCGACAGCCACCCCGATCAACATTAAAAGCAACCTGAAATTCTTGCTGGAGAGAACATGCCCCCCACAGTTGATATGATCGACTGACTCCTGATATGATCGATATTTGAGTTCAGATTGAATCGGACAGTCATCGATATATCGAAGCATATGTTAGTTTTCTTTAGAAAAACAGGGGCGCCGGAAAGCAGTCTGTCGATATGATCGATCCACTTCAGATATGATCGATTTTCGAATATCGATGATATCGAATCGAAGGTCGATATATCGATAAATCGTCCAGAAGATTGTTTGATTGCTGGACGCTTTTTGTCCTCACTCGATTGTATCGATTGATATGCTGAGGACATCGACAGAGCTGGTCGATCATAACGAAAGGGGAATCGATATAATCGACAGTGTAAGAAAAACTTAGAAGATTTTCTTTTTGATAAAAAGTTTTCTTATACGTAAACCCTAAGATGTTCTAGTTCTTTTTAAGAGTTTAATCACCTGGTGTTTTGGGACATGGGATGTGAGGCTATGATTTACCTTTTGGTGAGCTTCCACACATCCAAATGAGGCAGACGCTTGACTTGATCTTCTTGTTAGGTGCTGTCGTCCGACTGACTCAATATTCAATGTAATTGACAAACCAGGGCACGTAATAGGTGCACTTTCAAAAACATCTAAATGTTCGAAGAATCGAAACCCACATCGATGTCATCAAACTTCAAATTACGATGATATCAATATAGACTCAATGCGATCAAAACCGGACAAAACTAGAAGAATCAATATTGTCTCGATATGATTGTAATTCAAAAATTGATAAAATTGATATGGGAGCAATATCATCGAATTGGATCAAAAAGTGCCCAACAAGCTTTCTCAAATATTCCTTGAAAAGATCAATGTATCGAACCACTGTCGATGAGATCAAAATTCAAAACTTGATAACATCGACGCATGTTCGATGTCATCGATCTTCATTCAAAAAGTTCCAGATATGTGCTTCAGCTGAATTCGCATCATCGAACCCTAATTAGATGGAATCGAAAGTATACGTTTGATGATATTGAGTCAGGTCCGAAGAGATCAAACTTAGTCAGACTCTGACATATTTATTACCATTGGGACTTTTTGCCTATATATAGGAAGCTTACTCTTGGTTGTAGAAGTGAGAAAAATAGAGAGAGCTTTGAGAGAGTTTTGCATACTACCTACCATAAGCTCATTTTCTCATAACAGTTCATCATTCAATCCATGCTCATCATTGATATTTAAAAGAGTGGAATGAGGAATGAACTTCCCCATTCAAGGATCATCCAGCTACTATCTTAATGGAAAATTATTAAGCTGGGATACCTTGAATGCTTGAATGCTTGGAATCACTCATTCTCTAAAATAGCAAAACATTTAATAGAGTAGGTTTCTAACATAACCGTGACCCAACCCGTCGCCTTTATTGGAACATCATCAAGTGTTGCGGATAAACGGAGCTGAATAATCTTCATCATCAAGGAGGAGATCTTCATCATTGTGCATAACGGGCCTTAACTACTTATATGTAAGTCATTAGAGTCCAGAGACCATATTGATCATTCCTTGTGTAGGTTTGGGTCACAGGTGCTTCTCACCCCTTTAAAGTCCTCATAGGAGGCCTCCGACAAGAGAGTACGTGTGGGTGCTGTGTGTTGACCCTTACTCTTATGTAGGACATAAATTCTAGGTTCCTTGTGTGGATCCTTGGCCTGTGTGGCCTAAAACGGAGGTTCCTTGTGTGGATCCTTGGCTGGTGTGGCCTAAAATGGAGGTTCCTTGTGTGGATCCTTTGCTCTTGTGTAGGGCATAAAACTTAGGTGCTTCGTGTTGATCTTTGCTCTTGTGTAGGGCATAAACTTGTGTCTTATGTAGGCACATGTTAGGTACCATGTGTAAGTCGTAGAGTCAACCTTGTGTAGGGTGTAACAGTTTAAGGTGAACCAGATTTGAAATCTCCATTAGTGAAATCCGGTACACTCAAGGGTTGAGTGCATTCGTCGGGAGTGGAGTAGGCATGTAGCCGAACCACTATAAATGATTGTATTTGGGATTATTATTTACATATTACTCTATTGTGTTTACTTTGAATGTTCTCAAAAAGCATTTTAAAATGATTATTTAGAATTGATAAGAATCACATCCCACACACAGTCACATTGTTCATCCATCATAGACTAAGTTTATATATTGGTCAAATATTGAATAGTCATGTGATTAGATCCTCTACTTGGCTTGGAAGCCATTAGAGTTAAGTTGAAGATATCTTAGTAGTTCCATATTTTGGTTAGTGGAATTTTAAATTATCATAAAATTTTATAAAGTCCTATTCACCCCCCTCTAATACACTTTGACTTATTCCTACTTTTACTAGAGCAATCATTACCACAATTTCAAGATCCACCCTGCATATCAGACAACTCCTTTGATATCAACATATGAAACCAAAACTCAGCTCACTTAAAAAATCGAGGGGGCCACAACATTAGAAGCAACTGGGGACAATGATTTGGTACTACCTCAGCCTGTCCCTAACTAGGAACTATCAGGGGCTCTGAGGGACCAACATGATGTATGGGTTTAAATCATGTCATCCGTTCGGTGGGAATTAAACATCTATTGTCCAAAACTTTTTGGAGGCCATGGAAGTAGAGGTGTCAATGGCCAGGCCCGGGCATGAAAATCAGAATTTTGGATAGGCCAGCCTATGACAGTTCAAAATCTAGGCCGAGACCTACTCCAGACTCGGCCTGTTGACAACCATACACAGAAGTCTGGATCAAGTTTATTCTTGTGTTATCCCTTCATCCGGGTCTATGTAACCTTACAAACAAGTCAGATGGAAATTAACCATCAAGATAGGACTTATAGAGATTTCATTTGTGGGCATCATTATCTTGTGATGTGATCCACTTGAAACTTGAATCTGCCTCGTTTTTGGGCTTGCACTCTAAAATGATATGGCAAAATGGATGGACAATTTTGGATTGTACGATGGGACCAATATGGGTAGAAATATCATCCACCTCCAATTAGGACTTAGGGCTCTCCCAATGACATAGATGCAAATTACCTGGGTTTTGCAAGAACATCCAAAAATAGGAAGCCTTGTGGGGCCACCATGATATTTTTGAGGATTCCGCCCAATTCATCCATTTTGTCAGATCATATGAAGATGTAACCTAAAAAATATGCAGATCTAAATTTCAATTGAGGCCCATAAAAGATTAAAAAAGTGTGCAGAGAAATGACTACTGTTTGAAACCTTTATTAGTCGATGATGATGTTTATATGCCATCTATAGCATTCATAAAGTAATTCCTAGTTGGATGAATTGAAAATGAAAAAATTATTAATTAGATCCAAAAGTTTTGTAGCCCTACCAATGTTTCAGTGGCGAATAGCACAGGGAGGGACGTGATGAGGTTGATCACCATCTTCCGAAAGGGATAACTATTCTGAATCCACGGTGCTTTCTGGACTACTCACAGAGCTTCCTCAAATTTGTTTGTGCCCATTATTGCTAAATCCTATGAAAGCTAATCAGAGTGAGTTACATGCGATCTGGATGGATTTGCATGGTGTATTTGGATATCTGCGGAGATATATGAAGAAGATCCTACGATGATATAGTTAGAGCACATCAAGTGACGCCATGATATTACTTAAACAGTTAATTGAAGAACGATTGTACAGAAGCAGTTATATGATGGATGATAGAAGTAAAAGTAGAAGATGCCATGTAATGCTCAAGCGATTATATAAACCGTTAGAATGTGATAATGATCTAGATGGCTAGGGTAAGGTTATAAATAATAGAGGAATTAACTAAGAAAATTTTGTCTCTTACCAACCCAATCAAAACTCAATATTATCTTTCAATTATCCTTTTAATTGCCTGTGATTTACATTCCTTAGTATAATCACTCTACTTTTTTGCAAGTCAATTACATTTCCTAGTGTAATATTTTACTTTTTGCCTGTTATTTACATTCCATAGTGTAATCCATAATGTTAATCAAGTAGTTGGTAATCTTAGCTATAATTTAGGTCTACTCATACACTGGATTAAGTTCTTCATCCAGAAAGGCGTTTCGCAGCCATTCTCTATGACCGACTGTAAAAATCCCTTTCTCATTTTTCTTTTATCTATATCAAAAAGTCTTTTTATATGGAAGGCAAAGGTGTAACTCATCATCAGAGGATGAACCGTAGCATCTAAATATTTCCTGATCCTATTTACACATTTAGCGAGTGGCTAAAAAGGTTGTCGATCTCATTCGATCTTGGTCATATATTACGCATCTGCTTATCTAGATGCTTGGGGTTAGTTGTTCATTTTGAATTAAACCACAAATTCAATTTTTGCATGCCTGCACTTATCACTTGACAAAATTGTTAAAAAGAACGAGCAACAAGTTTTAGCATTTCCGATGGGACCTTATCTTTAACTTACTGGTGTAACATTTTCAATCAGAATTATGAATAGAAGACGAAATCAAATTGTGGGGCCGATCCCTCCAGACCAACTACACCACCTCCAACCGAGGACGCGACGGTTCAAGCAGCACGTAAAACATTAAATATGAAGAATATCTTGACACTCAGTACTGAGAATCATCGGGGGTGTAGACCTCTCGAACTGTTTCTCCTGAACAGTAGCCTGACATTCAGTAACGAGAATCAAGTGGGGGTGTCGACCTCTTGAACCATTTTAGGAATACAGAAGATCCCAAGTCGATCAATTCTATATTTAAATAGGGAACACTAACAAATACATAGCTAGCCAGACCTAGGTCATGCTTCAATTAATGACTATGATGGCCAAAAGAATGCCTATGACAATGTAGTCTAATGCCAAGGGAAGTTCTATTAGCAACGCGGTTCAGATGCCACCGACGCCTCCTCCATAGAGGAAACCATCACCCAATTCCAAATCAAAAGAAATGGAATGCTCCACCACCCACTAAATTTAGGCAACTAAAGCGGGAGTCTAGGAATTTTGTTCCTAAAATTTGAAATCAGGGCTTATTGGGATGATATAATCCCCAGCAATTTCCTTGGAATTCATAGTTCCAAGAGGGACCAACCCAATTAAGTCTCAATCCACACCAATGGTTGAACCTCAATGAGTGGATGGCGATCAAATCATGCAAATAGTCCATGAAGTTGAAGACCAAGTACTCGACCGCAATATTATTCTAATCTATCATAAGCCTTATTCTGAGTGAATCGATCGACAACATCCATTGCCATAGAATTATTGACTAGACTTTGCCCTTTTTTCACGTTATCCCAGTTATCGAGCACGTTGGCCAATTCACCATGTAGTGTAAAGAGTTAGCGAATGAGAACTATCACAAGTTGCAATTATTCGTCATTCGTTAATGGCAACGACTTTCACATGGTATTCCAACTTATTGCCAAACTCAATTCATACTTGGCAAGAAATGGAAGAAAATTTTCATGCTAAGTTTTTATCTAAGAATAGGAAAATAACTTTGGCCAATCTCGCTCATTTCCAACAGTTACTAGGAGAAACCCATGAGAGCTATATCACCCAATTTAAAAAAGTAAAAATTTGATATAAGGTCGTTATGAATGAAGTTGAATTTGTATAACTTGTACAAGATGGGATCAAATACAAACTTTATAAGAAATCCATTGGGACAAAGTTCGCAGGCCTATATGACTTGATTAGAATGGTCTTCAGGTATGAAGAAATTCTACAAGAGGGTGCTAGGCAAAAGAACGCGTCAATTAGGACATATTACCATGACCCAAATTATGAGGTCATGATTGCCGAAGTAGTAGCTAAATAGCCACTCATATGCTCAGCTTTAGTCAGAGCAAAATTGACTGTATCAACTGCACAAAAGGCCCAAAAAGTATACACTTTTGATATCTCACTAGCTGATGAGATATTTAAAATTTTGTTGGCTAGAAAGTTTATCAAGATTCCCATAAGTTATAAGATACCTTTGTCTAATGAATTGTAAAAAATTGAATACTGTAAATGGCATGAAACTTGTTCCCATTCAACTAACAAATGTGTTGTATTCATGCACATGGTCCACAATAATATTGACTACGGGCTGCTGAAGTTTCCTGAGAAAGGTGAGGAGGTAATATTAATCGATACAAATAGATTCCTGCCTAATCTCAAGGTCATTATGGTTATGATAAATCTAAGAATGGGTAATCGACTGCAACTGAGGGTTGATATTAAGCCAACTAGCCATGAAAGTACACTGCAATGACCAAGGTAGGGGCAATGTTAACCTCACCATTCGATCGTCACCCATCTGAACATGATTCGACAAGGTGGTCGAGGCTCACAACTTTGCAACCAATGCCAGAAGGACCGTTTTGAGATGGGGAGACCCTCCTCAACCAAGGTTAACAGGACGATTCATGGCTCCAAGAAGGGCTAAAGGAGGTGGTTAGCATCGAACGCAGATGATGCCTCCACCTCTCGATCATTACTCCTAGAGTAGGGTGTCATATCAAAGGATGGTTAAACCTCCATCAACCAGGAAGGAAGTCTAGAAATGGGTCATGCATCCTAAATTCACAACATTACCAGAAGCAATGACTTAAATTGAGAAACACTGTTGGCAAAGGCATTAAGTGGCCATGAGGAGAGAGTCAGCAAGGGCTGAGGACGTACCCCAACTGAAAGTAGTGTAACCGCGACCGTTCTTGAGATTCCCTTTGTCTAGAGATTAGGTGGCCGTTAACACAATCAAAGCAGTTCTACCTCCTATGTTGTGTGACTGGGATGCTAATGTTCTTGCCCAACCTTGTGTATCAACTAGTCTGAAGGACAAAATTTACTATGATAATCTATCTGATTATCTCAGTAATGAATGTTTCCCATGGTATGAGTGGATAATGAACAAATTAGTAGTAACCACTGAGGCATTACAAGTATTCTCACCTACGACCACATTGGTCAGCAATGCAGCTGACGATAACACTGAACATATAAAAAATCCCAATATGCAAGGTGGCTCAGAAACATTAGTAGGCAATGTCTGAGTTCAAAGATTGTGTTCAGGACATTGTCATATGCATTGTTCCATTGCAATATGGTATTTACTTTACCTTCTAGTTTTCAGCATAAACTGGCCTAGTTGAGTAAGGTGTGTGCAATGTGGTGGAATTCAGCCCTCCTATGCTGATATAGCATGCTTCTTTCCCATCAGAGGAAACAATTAAAGGAAAACTTGGAGTGGATAAAATGCTGCATGTGAATACCGTTACGATTGAATAATGAGTTATGTTAGAAAAAGTAGTCATAGAAAGACCCATTCACGGCATGATGCAACATTTCAAGCTGTGTATATATCTACTCACCTTGAAGGTTACCCAGTCACCAAGATTCTGGTTGACAATGGGGCTGCTGTCAATCTTCTACCACTGAGAATGATATCACATCTATGGAAGACATCGGTTGATTTAATCCCTTCAAAGGCCACTTTCAGTAATTTCTCCTTTCATGTTACAAATACTCATGGAGTTCTACTAGTCAACCTGACTATCAAGATTAAAACAATGTTGGCCCTATTTTTATGGTTGATGCCTCATCTAGATATAATGCTCTACATGGCAGGGATTGGAGCCATTCATTTCCATGTTTCCTTCAATTTTGCATGTTGAGTATCAAATATTACATATTTTTCCTTATTTATACCTTGGTTTTATAAACATGATAGTGCTTAATCGACTAATTATGCATGTTTTCATGTGTGAGGTGATTTTGAGAGCTTAAGGTGAAATTGATGCGAAAAGGAAGATTTATGCTCAAAAGATTACTAAATGAAGATTTGGAGATTTAGAAGTCTTTGATAAAGATTTCACATGTCAAAGATCTAAGAAAACCAAGTGAAGAATAAAGAGAATTAAAGATTTGAAGTGAAGAAAAGGAATCTTGAAATTGTCCTAAAAATAAACATATTCCTGAAATTGTCCTGAAAAAGCATATTCTGAAACTTAGAGTTTATTTTGAAAAATTGCATAGAGTGAAGTCTATTTTGAAAAACTACATAGAGTAAGTAAATTTGAGGCAGTTTCTAGATTTTTCCAACTAGGTGCGAAAGTTGGAGTTCTACAACTATAAATAGGACTCCCTAGGATGCTTGAAAGCATATCTAGGGTTTAAAAAAGTCTCAAGGAGCATAACACAAGGATGAAGCCGCTGCCAAAGAGTTTTTCTTCTTGCCTAGTTTATTTTTCAAGTTTTTTAAGAGATTTGGTTTCAATCATGTCTATGGTTGGCTAAACCTCTTAGTGTAATGTCCCTTGCTTTCGGAATTTGAGTATATGACTCGTTCTCAAAAAACCCTTGTGTTAACCATTAATGATAGTCAAATTCAGAAATATTCTTCTTTTTTTTCTTTTTTTCTTTGAGAATTAGCAGTTTAACAGAAGATGAACAAATCGACATAAAGGAAAATTTACATTTACATTCAGAATATACGAGCAGCTGCCCATAATGACTTATACAAACCAATGTCTCTTATAATAGAAAATACAAAAATTACATCTTTTATACAAGAGAAATAATAAAATGCATATAAACTTGAGTGCAAGATCGCGTAACTTCTCCTGTCAAATACAACCATATGTCCCTGATAATTGTATCCTGCACTTTATCACTCTGGACACGATGTCTTTTAAACCACCTATGCTACTTGTACGATTATATATTTGATAAATGAGTAGCCAACTCAGTATGAATTCCTCTCAAGATTACACACCGCCACCTTAGCAAAGAATAGTTAAAAAATAATAAGACAATCAAAATAATACATAATGCAGTCTTTTTAAATGCATGGATGCGTGAATGCACATCGACCTGGGGATGCTCATCCAATCGAACTTGGGCTCGTCACCCATGCATTAGACTGGTCACCAACGTAGCATATCTCATACATCATGGTGACCAAGTCATCATACATCACATACATAGGTTGATAGTCGATGGTTTAGGAGTTAGTAAAATGATACCCCACTTAACTTGCATTTACTACAACATCTAGAATTAGTCACCCGTCATCGCCAATATGCTATAAATGCATGATTAGCAAACCATTATTATTTCAATTACAATCAGCCAGTTTAAGTAACTCAATGGTCACTACGAGGGGCTCGTCACCCAGCGTAGGCCGATAGCTTAGGCATAATGTCCCAAGACCACCATCCCCGCCTCATGAGGTTTCCTTATCTTAAGATGCTTAATGGATAGCCATCCACTAGTGGCCAATTAAATTCGATAATCAAGGAATACCATCGCATGGTTATAGGCCATCAAATCCATCCAAGACAACCATCAAAACATGGGACAAATATTAAATTGCAACGGTAAAAAGATGCTAGGAACATTAAATCGAGATGACAAAGGGGTTAAGTAAGGTTAAATCAGAGTGGTTAAAGTGGTCATTTCTAAGCTACTTAAGCTCTATGACCTATGGATGGTAAATCCCACATTAATGTTCCAAGTCTCATGTAATCTCTAAATCATGGGTCCATTTCTTAACACACTCTATCTTGTTACATCCTAAGTATGGGTTCACACACACAAGAAGGATTACCCACTAGTAAGTATAGTGAATAGAGATCTATAAGAAACTCACAATAATTCATGTGAAAGCATATAATTGTAGTATGACGCACATATGTTAAGCATTAGATTTATAATAATTGCAATAGGTCGTGGTATGAACTATCAATTGAACTTTAAATGGAAATTACCATGTAAGTAACTATCACATACAATCATGGTTCACAACTATCAACTAAAAATTAGATGTAAGTCATGTCTTAAGAATTTATAACTAATGTAAGAAATCGCATACTGTGAGATTGCATTTGTACTTCCAATAAAAACTATTACTTGAACTAATTGGGAAATGGAAAGCTCAAGGGGAAAAGTCATCACCTTATGCATCAAATCGCCAACTGACGTTACTAGGAAGTGCGTGCACCCTTAGAATTAAATCCTACCATAGATTGTGAAGTTGTACGTGAGATCAATGTTCTATAAAGTATCTATGGTCAACATTAATATGACCTAGGGTTTGGATTTACTTATTTTTAGGATTTCATCCTTGAGTTTAGTCCTAAACTTAGATTATAGGATTTGAACTCTAGTTCGTGTACCATTAATTACAATGTAAATTTAATAATTACAAGATAACTATTAGTATTAGTGTTATAATTTATATTAGCTAACATAGTAATAATAATCATTATAATGATAATTAATATTATGATCTACTATTAATGATAATATTTAAGAGTGACAAAACAAAACACTAATATTTAATATTGATAATTTTTTAATGTAATAACTAATATTAGTATGGTTAATTTACTAATGGCTATTTGAATATAATATTAATAATCCTAATAATGATAGTAATGGTAACAATGATGATTGTAATCGAAAAGAATTTCGATCTGGAAGGAAAATGTGGATCACCTTAACCGACTCAGTAGTTCAACTCGACCTCAATTCGAACGGTCAACACGCTCTGTGACTCAACCTGACTCGACTCAGCTGAGTTGACCCAACTCTGCACAACGTGACCTTAGCAAAGCCTGGACCCGTTCCAACCATAATTCGACCCGTCTGGATCCAGTTCCATCTGATTTGACTCGATTCCAACCGAGTTGATTCAGCCCCCTCTCTCTCTAATTTCTATTCTTCGTTTCATTCTTTTCTCTCACACTTTTCTCTCTTTTGCTGGAATATCCCTCTATACTCAGACTAAACCCAAGTCTAGCTCGACCTAGCTAGATTCAGTGTTCAACTGAGTTAACTAGGCAGCAACCCACAACCCAAACTCTCTCCCTTCTCACTTTCCCTCACTTCTTTTCTCTTCCTCTTCTTTCATCTCTCTCTCTGTCTATTTCCCTGGATTTCCCCAACACATGGTGTAACGCCCTGAAATTCGGGGATTGAGCACATCTCAACTCCCGAGTTTCAAAACATCACTTATGCAACATATTTGATGATAATTGTATGTTGATTGTAAGAATGCATAAAACATGAAATATATCAAGCCAGATTAGCAGACACAATTCAGGGATATTGAGGAAATGCAAGCGGAAGACTTAATTACATATATAATTCAAAATAAATCCCCAAATGATGCGTGCTCTGCCCAGGGCAATATACATACGTCTATGTCTCAAAATACATACATAAAGTGATCAAAATGATCCAATTCATATCCCAAAAATAATCTCCGCTGGTCAGGACAAGGCTCACATGAACCCGCCTAAGAACTGCATATATGAGAATGCCTCCTCATCCCCATCGAAGTCTGGCTCCGCCTCACGAGCATCGCCATCTCCTGCAGCTAAGTCAATGTCTGGTTGGTGTTTAAACACCGTCCCAGGACGTGGGAGTGAGTGATCAACTCAGTGGTACTATATAGCAAAGGTTAACATGTTATCAATCCAATCAAGGAGTAATGATAAGGCAGTACAATCAAACGGGTCCTATATCTCTTGTTAATGCAAGGATGACATGAAGAATGATGCATGCCCTCACCACAATCCCCTCTGCGACATCATCTAACGATCGCGGCATGACTCACTTCCTCAGTGCTCTATCACCAATGCCGTTAGCACATGTAATGCGGTGTTATGAATATGCTTACCAAGTTCTTATTAGTCCTTTTCATACAACAGTATTGGGAAGTTAAGACACCTCCCTTGTATCATTTCTCAACATTGATCCATTCTAAGGTCGTCAGTCCTAGGAATCTCATATGATATTATGGTTATAGGTCACTGCAAGGGCTGTCAGGGCTGTTGCGCACAATCGTTACACCACTCCCCCATCACCTTATCAATACAGGCCTACTCGTCGCCCCCGTGCAGTGTCAGGATAAACTCAAGGTCACTACAGAGGGCTCATCACCAATCAGTGTAGGCGGAAAGCAAGAATATAGTGTCTCATACCGCCATAATCTGCTCAGAGTAGGGTGCTCACTGGTCACTACAGGGAGGTTTGTGGCCCCAACGTAGGCTGACAGCATGACCATGGTGTCCCATACCACCATGCTCGACTCATAAGTCTTAGGGGATCTTGGTACCATAGTTAACGGGAGTTTCACTGGTAAGCTTAGTGTCTTAGATTCAAACAGTAGCGACCAAACATGGTGAACAAACATTGGTCAATCGGGTTAGTTGATAAGCTCAACTAGGCCAAGCACACGTTGAGTTGAACGACATGAAATTTATAAACACTCCCTGTGGCCTAACCACTGTCGAACACCCCAAGCACAACTCAGATTCTTTAAACTCATCCTGTGTGGCGAGATCAACCTCAACCACTATTCACAGAATGATTTCTGATTGCCTGGACTGTAGTACAGCCCCATTCACATACAAATCTAATAACTAGCATATGATTCATATCGTGCATTCATATAAACAAGCATGAAATGCAAATTGAATGTAAACACAGTACATGTAGGAAATCATACACTCATTTAACATGATTCAACTAAGCACACAATCCATGAAAGAAATCATACACTCATTTAGCATGGATAACCTAAGTTACATGATTCATGGAAGAAATCATACACACAAACATTATGGTTGAAATCCATATCTCAACCATCTTAGCAAGCACATTCTACTAACTACTATCTCATTTAGACATTTAAACAAACACTTATCTTACACTATTCAACATACATCACGTATGTTGACACCGTCGCATATTAGGGCAAGTCCTCTCACCAAGGAGTTGCCGCATACATATTAAGCATATAATAATGACAATTTATCATGGCAAGCAAATCAACAGATTTCATACGCATACATGTATTCTAACATATACATGAAATGCGATATTTACAATATAAAGTATACGTATGCGGAAAGCAAAACAACTAGCACATTTGGCATGTGTAACGGCAATTACAACATGAATAAATCATTATCTAACATTGAAAGTATTGAAAACCATAACCTAAGGGTATATAGTCTACACCTTAAACCAAAAAAGACGTATTTAAGATGATTCAAACGATGTGTCTTCGTCAACGGCTGATACGCTACCTATGGCAAGAAACAGGTTAGCTAGAACTCTACTACAGTTGGTTTAAGCTTCGAAATAGGTTAGGGTTAGCTTAACTTACCCAAGAACGGAATCAAAATCGCTGGAAGAACGATTCAGAAATGTTGGTTCAGTGTATAGATGGGTTAGGAAGAATCATACGGAGTTTTAACTGATTCTCCCACACTTTCCCTCTCTTTTCTCTCTCTTAAAACTCTAGGGTTTGGGAAATTCATTGGGTTTGAGAACTAAGGGTTTAAGGCCTTTTTATAAGCCTAAACATAACGAAAATGGACTTTAAGTCAAGGTATACTTAGGTTATAACCAAATCGGGATCTTTCTGATCCAACGGAGCATTTCTGGAGGTCCTCTTATCAAATGCGTCGAACTTAAGCTCACTAGCATCGGATCTTTAGAAAGTTAAGTTTTCAGTCCGATCAAATTTTCAGATCGTCCGTGGCGGACCAGTTTCAATTCAATGGTCACCAAACTTCGATCAAGGCCACAATTACTTGGACATGTAAGGGCCAACTTTCCTAATCTGAGGGTGAAATTTGGTTAAATTCCAATGGTTAGAATGCTTAAAAATAACGCGTAAGTGAACCATGCCAAATTTCATAATAATATAATAAATTTTCTAAAAATCTCCATTTTCTCACCCTCTTCACTCCGGACGCAAGAAAATGGTGTCAGGACAACGGTTGGGTTTGATTTTTGAAAGGATGGTCAAGTCTAACTAAGCGGTCGTAATGGTCTGAGATTATAGATATCGAACTTTCGACGTGCGGTCTAGATCCAATACAAATTTACTAAACATTTCGGGGAACAACTGGGTTTAGAGTTGGATCCTAGATTTCAGGGCATTATAGCGTTAACGATTCCTTAAGTTTTAAGTCTTTCAGAACATATTTAAAGTGAAAAGTACTAATTTCATAGCCAGTCTAACATAGCGCTAGCTAACTTATGGTTAATTTCTAAGAGAATTAATCCTAAGTGATTTCTGATCGAGGTGGTAATCGGGTCTTGGTACAAAATTTTCTGAGTCGTTACAATCTACCCCCATAAAAAAAATCATCCTCAAAATTCGTACCTTCTCATACTCCTCGAGAAGCTGTGGGTAGTTCTTCCTGATTTCGGCTTCTGTCTCCCAGGTAGCCTCTTCTTTAGTATGATGCGTCCACAATACTTTCACAAGGGGGATGACCTTGCTACGCAATACCTGTTCCTTCCTGTCTAATATACGCGTCGGGCGCAGTTCATAAGTGGCATCCTCGCTCAACTGGACCTGCTCCCATCTGATGATATCGGAAGGATCAGGAATGTATTTCTTCAGCATAGAAATATAAAATACACTGTGTACGATCGAGAGAGGCGTAGGTAAAGCTAGGCGGTATGCTACTACTCCCACTCGATCAAGTATCTGAAATGGGCCAATAAATCTCGGCGTGAGCTTCCCCTTCTTCCCGAATCGAAGGACTCCCTTCATAGGAGAAACTCTCAAGAATATGTGATCTCCAACCGCGAACTCCAGCAGTCGCCGTCTCGTATCGGCATAACTCTTCTGCTTGCTCTGCGCTGTGAGAAGTCGACGCCTGATGATGTCAATCTTCTCTGAGGTCACCTGTACTAACTCAAGACCAATCAATTTTCGCTTGCCGACTTTAACCCAGCAATGTGGTGCTTGACAAGGATGTCCATACAAGGCCTCATAAGGTGCCATACTGATACTCTCCTGAAAACTGTTATTGTACGCGAACTCCGCATGTGGAAGACAATCATCCCAACTGTCCTTGAAATCCAACACGCAAGCCCCGCAACATGTCTTCCAAGATCTGGTTCACCCGCTCTGTCTGTCCGTCGGTCTGTGGGTGGAATGCAGTACTGAACTTCAACTTCACACCCATCACTTCCTGGATGCGAGTCTAGAAAATGGAAGTAAACCGCATCTCTCTATTCGACACGATCTCTAAGGGAACTCCATGCAGACGAACAATCTCCCTAATGTACAATCTAGCCAACTCGTCTACAGAGTTCGTAACTCTGATCGGAAGGAAGTGTGCCAACTTCGTCAAGCGGTCGACGATCACCCATATAGAATCATGTCCCTTCCTCATCTTCGGCAGTCCTGAAATGAAATCCATAGAGATATAGTCCCACTTCCACTCAGCTATAGGCATAGGTTGAAGGAGACCAGGGGGTCGGTGATGCTCTGCCTTGACCTGCTGGCAAGTGAGACAATGGGACAGAAAGTCTACAATGTGGGTCTTCATACCATCCCACCAGTACGTCCTCTTCATGTCACGATACATATTTGTACTGTCCGGATGCATCGCAAGTCTAGATCTGTGCGCAGCCTTGAGAATCTCTCGTCTCAAGTCGGGGACATCTGGAACGCATAGGCGGCCATGATAACATAAGCCCCCATCCATTCCAACTCGCCACTCGGCATCTGCATCATCACTGGCCTGCTCTCGAAGCTCAGTCAGACGCTCATCATCTCTCTGCACCGCGATGACCCTATCATCGACATGAGGTCTCACCCGAACGTGTGCGATAATCTCGAATGTCTCTCCACAGTGAGTTTCTACTCAAAATCTCGTAAAAACTCAACCATGTCCCACTAGGCAACCATCAGTAGAGCCACAAACTCTATCACTTTCTTGCGGCTCAACGTGTCAGCCACAAGGTTCACCTTGCCCGGATGGTAGGAAACCTCAAAATTAAAGTCCTTCAAGGTCTCTAACCATTGTCGCTGCCTCATATTCAGGTCTCGCTACGTGAATATATATTGAGGCTCTTGTGGTCGCAAAAGAGCTCAAACTCCTCTCCGTAGAGGTAATGTCTCTAGAGCTTCAATGCAAAGATGACAGCTGTCAACTCTAGGTCATGTGTAGGGTAATTCTCCTCGTGCTTCCTTAATTGTCTCGAGGCATATGCAATCACCCTGTCCTTCTACATAAGGACACAACCTAAACCAACGTGAGATGCGTCCGTATTGATCGTATATCTAACCCCCTGCTCTTGTAATACTAGCACAGGGGCAGACGTCAGCCTGTCTTTCAGCTCCTGAAAAGCTGATTCTGCCTTCTCATTCTAGGCAAACTTCAGATCCTTCTGTGTCAACTGAGACAAGGGTCTGGCTATCTTGGAGAAATCCTGAATGAATCGTAGATAGTAGCAAGCAAGTCCCAGGAAACTCCTCACCTGAGTAACCGAACCAGGCTACTTCCAATCCTGCACCGCGGTTAACTTAGCAAGGTCCACTGCTATCCCATCCTTGGACACGACATGTCCCAGAAACTTGACTTCCTTCTTCTAGAAGTCACACTTCTTATACTGTGCGAACAATTGGTGTTGTCTCAGAGTATCCCGGACCAATCGCAAGTGCTCCTCATGCTCCTCTCGACTCTTGGAGTATATCAGAATGTTGTCTATAAATACGATGACGAATCGATAGAGGAACGGCCGAAATACTCGGTTCATCAGGTCCTTGAACACGGCTGGTGTGTTCGTAAGACCGAACGATATCACGAGGAACTCATAATGGCCAAAGCTAGTCCTGAAAGCCGTCTTCTGTACGTCCTCATTCCTGACGCGCAGTTGGTGATACCTTGACTGTAGATCAATCTTTGAGAAGTATTGTGCTCCTCTCAGTTGATCAAACATGTCATCTATCATAGGCAATGGGTACTTGTTCTTTACCGTAATCTGATTCAGTCTGTGGTAATCAATACACAACTGCAATGAGCCGTATTTCTTTATCACAAACAACACAGGTGCTCCCCAAGGAGACACACTCGGTCGTATGAAGCCAGCTTCTAATAAATCATCGATCTGTTTCCTTAACTCCATCTCACACGCGGCCATGCGATACGTCGGCAATAAGATGGGCGTCAAACCGGGTACCAGGTCGATAGTAAAATTGATCTCACATTAAGGTGGTAACCCAGGTATCTTCCTGAACACATCCTCATAATCACGGACTACTAGCGTGCTTTCAAGTGTCGGGACATCAACATTCCTTAACAAGGAAGCATAACCAATCACTCAAGAGGGGTGACTGACCTGCACTGGAAATGTAAAGGACGTGCCCTCTGGCTCGTAAACTGTCACTAACCGGGTCTCACAGTCAATCTCAGCCCTCCCCGCAGTTAGCCAATCCATGCCAACAATGACGTCGAAATGATAGAGAGGAGGGTCGACGATAAGGTCAATGGCAATCGTCCTGCTCCCTAGATCTAGTAAACAACCTTCACAGATCATAGTGGCATCAGAAAAGGTCTCGTGTGCTAAAAGAACTCACACCCCAACCATCCGAGTAGTCTGTAGCCCAAGGCGCTTGACCACTGAATAAGATATCAATGAGACTGTGGATCCCGTATCCACCAACAAAAATACAGGAGTACCTCCAATATGGGCTGTGACCCTAAAGGCCAAGGGTGGTGCGGTGTCCGTCCCGGATGGCTCAGCTGTCAGTGCATGTACTCGAGCCTGCTGTAACACCCCGAATTTTGGCCAATCTGGGATTTGACGTCCTTAGGCAGTGGGTCAACTAAAACACCTGGAAAATCGCTCAGAACCCAATTCCATAGCAAAAGAAATCACTTAGGATTAATTCTTTTAGAAACTAAGCATAAGTTAGCTAGCGCAACACTAGAGTAGCTGGGAAATAGTCCCTGATTGCTTTAAATACGTTCTACAAGACCCAAATCAAGTAGAACCAATGACTCTATAATACTCTATAACCTTGGATCAAACTCTAAGCAGGTTTATTCTCTGGACCACTTTGAAAATCTATATTGGATCTAGACCGCGCGTCGAAAGTTCGATACCTGCTATCTTAGACCGTTAGAACCGCCTAGCTGGACTTGACGATCATTTCGAAAATCAAGTCCAACCGATGATCACAGGCTATTTCATTGAGCCCGAACTGAAGAGAATGCGAATAGGGACAGATTTGGAATTTGAAATTCAAATCTGGCACAGGACTTGACGCGTCAGTATTAAGCGTTCTGACCATCAGAATTCATCCAAATTACACCCTCGGATCAGGAAAAAATTCTATTTCATATCATGAGACTTGCAGCCCTGATCTACGTGCGGTGACCGCTGAACTGAAACTGGACCGCCACGTGCGATCTGCGAATCCTGCCGGACTGAAAACTTGATGTATGCTAGATCCAGTATGCATGAGCTTAAGTCCGACCACATTTGTCCAGGGGACCTCCAGAAATGCTCTTTTGGACCGAAACAGCCCCGATTTGGTTACCCCTCAAGTGAACCTTATTCCCGAGCCTATTTCGGGCAAGATTTAGCTTATAAAAGGGCTTGAAACCCTCACTCCTCTCTCCCATCCGAATTTGGGAAAAACCCTAGATTGAGAGAGAGAAAAGGTGAGAGTTTGTGAGAGAGATTAGGAGAGAATTTTCCTGCCTTTACACCGCCTGTTGCACGTACTTTAGCAACACGCTTCCATCACTCAGCCGATGATTCCTCCACATTTTCAGGTAAGAAAATACCCTAAAAGTTGCTGATTTAGTGTTCCTTCATTTTCGTTGCGAGATAGCTGATGCATCTTGTAAGACAGGTTGTCTAGTCGCCGTAGACGAAGCGTATACGCTCCGTTCGAATTCACACGTTTATAAGAGATAAGGTGCGGATATTAGATGCTTCGATTGACTGTTTTCAACGCTTTCAATGTCGTTTAATAGTAGATTATCGACGGCAACGCCGTTTGACATGTACAACATGCTGTCCGTTTCCTGTTTCGTAAATAGACGAAGAATATGAGATTTAGGGCATTTTAGTCATTTGTAGGAAATACTGTTTTCATCCATAATTTACTAATGTGATTGACATGGCTTCTTATCGTATTAGAATACTAGGAATGCATGCATAATTAGTTTGGTGAAGAGATTCACCTAAATGCGCACTTTGAGTCGACATACTATATGTAGACTTAAGTGTGTAGTTTAAGTGTTTGTATAAATACTTATATTAGTATGTATTGAATTAAATGGTGTTATGAATTAATTTGAGATTGATTTCTCAATTATTATGCTGGTGTAAATGGTTTCCTACAAGTTAGCCATATGTACGATTTCATTATATATATGAAATGCATATGCTTGATGTTTCACTTAAGTGGTATGTTATAACATGTGCTTGATGATTTCATTATGATTTAGTTTGAGATTGAATTCTCAATTAGTATGCTGATGGAAATGATTTCCTATATATTGGCGATATGCATAACTTTATTATATGTATGAAAGGCATGTGTTAGATGATTTACTTAAGTTGTACGTTATAACATGTGTTAACATGCTCACATGGTTGTATTTCAATTCCAATACTCTTACATGAATTGCTGATGTGGATTCATAATTGTTTGAGACTATACTTAGTCCAGGCAGTCGGTAACAGAAAAAATTCATGGCTAGCTGGTATTTTTCACGAAGAACGCGTCGATGAACGCGAGTCGTGTTTAGAGTTGGCGGCAGTGGTTAGGCCACACGAAGTGTTTTACGCACTTCATGTCATTCGACTTGAGATGCGATCGTGCTAGTCGAGCCCGTCAAGTAACCCGACTGGCCGTTGTATGTTCACCCTGCATGAGTCATAACTGCTTGAACCTAGGGTACTGAACTTACCATTGTAAACCCTGTTAACCATGGTACCTTGATCCACGAAGACTCATGAGCCGGGCATGAAGGTATGGGACACCGTGGTCGAGCTGTCGGCCTACGCTGGGGCCACAAACCTCCCCGTAGTGACCAGTGAGCACCTAGACTCGTGAGCAGATTATGGTGGTATGGGACACTATATTTTTACTGTCGGCCTACATTGATAAGGTGATGGGGGAGCGGAGCAATGAGTGCATGCGACAGCCCTGGCAGCCCTTTGTAGTGACCGCGAGCGTATTCTGAGTCTACGGGAGGCGACGACCCTTCAGTAGCAGTAGAGTACAGTAGGCCTGTATTGATAAGGTGATGGGGGAGCGGTGCAATGAGTGCGAGCAACAGCCCTGGCAGCCCTTGCAGCGACCTACAAAATATACATCGTATGAGATTACTAGGAGTGACGATCCTAGACAGGATCTGTGTTGGGATTGATATAAGGGAAGTACCTTAGTTTCCCAATCCTGCTGTTTGAATGGACTAATAACAATTCGAAAATCATATCACCATTACATTGCATGTGCCTGGAAGATGTGGAGCACTTAAGGGAGTGTGGCATGCCGTGGTCGTAAGATGGTGCTGTATGAGGGAGATCGTCGGTGAGGGCATACATCACGTCATGTCATATTGCATTAATAACAGTATTAGGATTGTTTGATTTACTGCTTTACTATTATCGCATGATTTATTTGATAACATGCTAATCTCTGCTCTCTTATCCCACTGAGTTGATCACTCACTCCCACGTTACGGGATGGTGTTTCCGGACACCCACCAGTCCCTTTTTATGAATGCAGATGATGGCGCTGCTTGAGAAGTGGAGCTGGACTTAATGATGATGAGGAGGATTCCTCCTTTATGCATGTTCTGATTGACGGGATTACAGGGAGGTTGATTAGATACTTTGACACTTGTCATTTTATATTTTTAGAACACTCATGTATATCCTTTTGGTTTACTTTTGGAGTATACATATATGTATATACCTGGTAACATATTCACACTCGGGAGACATACAACAGTTTATATATGTTATACATACTATCACAGTCTTCCGCTTGTAAATTTAACCGTCTCTGGAGCGTGATATGTTGTTTTAGCTTAATCTCGCTCATGTTTAATACATTATCACAGACAACATTCAATCATACATATCTATGTTGCATAAATAACATTTTGGAACTCAGGAGTTGGGTTTTTGCTCGACCCCCGATTTTCGGGATGTTACATCTGCTAAGGACGGTTCGGCCCCGGCACCGTAGGCCGATGTGACGGCCTAAAATGAGGTGTTGGAGGTCTGAAAGAAGGATGTGCAAGCGCTGTCTGAAGAGTTGGTGGTGAAATGGTCTAAGGCATCGGAAGACCAATCCGTTGAGGCGGCAAGAACCCACTGTCTCGCATCCTGGAGAAACATGTAGTCTCGGTGTGGCCAGGCTTCCTACAATAGCCACACCGCACATCAGGATGCCTCACATAGGCAGGAGGTGTAGAAGACCCCTGCGGTGTCTCAAACTGAGGCCTCTTAGAGAGGAAAGGGCTACTCTCAAACTCAGGTCGCGGCCTAGGAACCATAGGTGCTCTTGTGCGGGTCGACCTGTCCCCATCTTGCTCTACACATAAGGACATACTCACCGGCTATGCATAGGAAGAAATGCTCCCACAGCACATCTTCGATCTGATCTCAGGCTGCAAGCCCTCAAACAAATGCTGCATCCTCATCGGCTGGTCACTTAGAATCAAAGGAGCATACCTCCCTAGCTCCGTATACCGATTTTCATACTCTGTCACCGACATTGTAAGTACTATGATTTCATATCCCTTTAGTTGTCAAATTTTGTGGTGACAAAACCTATATATATGTCTTGTACATCTTGTATTTCATGTTTGAGACTATTCATTGCTTCAAGACATCATATTTCAAGACAACCACTTAAATGAAGAAAGTTTCAAGTCTAGTCATGGATGAAGTATTCAAGAATAGAAGTCTTCAAGTATGCATGTTCAAGATTCTAACAAGTACAAGAATAGAAGAAGACTTTATCAAGTCAAGAAAGGTTCAAGCTCAAGAAGGCCTACAACAAGATTCATAAATTCTCAAGCTTCTCTTAAGGGTCATCTGAGTATACAGACTATAAATGTCCATCTCACTTTCAAGGTTTGTTTGACCTTAGATTGACCTTAGGATGGGCTTTACTGTAGGTCATTCTGGATACATAATTCATATATTTTAATATGCTTGTTTCGAGCTGTTATAAGACCAGTCCTAGGGACTTCAAAACCAGTCCTAGCTCTACTACGACCAGTCTTGAGTTTTTTAGGACCAGTCCTACGTTGTTAAAGATTTTTGAATCTTTCTGGTTGTCCTACGACCAGTCCTGGAAATCCTACGACCAGTCTTGTGAGCTGTACAAATCGTCCTTCGACCAGTCTTAAGCCTACGACTTAAACTCCAGCAACTAAATTGGGGGTCCTATGACCGGTCGTAGGTGACCCACGACCAGTCGTAGGTGGCCCACGACCGGTCGTAGGCTACCCAGGACCAGTGTAGAATAGTTAATCCTTATCCCGAGGAAATCTTTAAAAATCTGTTGAAGCTACCACCAGTCCTAGGGATCCTAAGATCAGTCGTAGATGGGATTTTTCAGGCTATAAATAGAGCACGAATTTCAGAGTTTTTTTTCAATTCAATTCAATTTAAGCAATTTTAAGGCCATACTCTGAGATAAGTTTGTGTTTGTTTTTAAGCTACTTTGTGCTCATTTAATATTCCTTTTGCTAGCTTGTTTTGTATTTGATTTTGATCTACATTCCAATCTTATTAGAAAAGAGGAATTTTTTATATTCCTTCTTCTTGGATTCAAAATCAAATAGAACTAGCCCTTTTGATTTAAAATCAATTAGACTTAGAACCATTCATAAAGTGAGTATTGGACTTTGAACGTTGAATCGAATTTCTACTCCGATTGGTTCTACCAGGCTACTTCAAAAGGAGATTCAGGTATTTTACATTTGTGTAATTTATATTCTTTGGTTTTGTTTGAGATTTGCCAAAAAAATCTCATTGTTTTGGTTACCTGAGGAGAGCCAGAAAACTCAGATTGTGTGGGTTTTTGGATTGTGTAAGCCCGTGATAAAAAGACACAATTGTGAAGGTTTTAAGTGAACCTATGAAACCTATTTTGATAGTGCATGCTAATATCCCCTGCATGAAGATATTAGGAGTGGAGTAGCATTCTGTGTGGCTGTTGGATAACAGTTGGTGTACACACAGGCGAACCACTATATATCTTTGTGTTGTGGATGTGCTTTATTCTTTCATTCCTTTATTCATTCAGTTTTGTGGATTGTATCTGTGGTTGAATGTTGTAATCATTTTATTTTAAGCCAGTGTGGGGAATGTTGTAATAACTTAGGTTTAATTTCCTACAAGTTATCTCCTTTCTTTATTTATTCCTCTCGGTTTGAGTTTTTAATACAAAGGACGTTCTAGAAATAAGGTTGTCCTACCATAAGACTTTAGTTTTTAGTGTAAGGTTGTCCTTAGAACTGAATTAGTATCAATCACTCAACACTAGTTTATTGAGGTTGCTTTTTAATTCTGCATATTGGATTATTTTATTTTATTATTTCGCTATTATAAGTTTTATTTGGCATAGCCCTATTCACCCTCCCTCTAGGGCATATAGCTAGGCCCCTTTTAAGTGGTATCAGAGCCTAATAGCTCGTGCTTATTGTATATTTATTGGATCTATTTCCTGAGTTAACGATCTAAGCTATATTAAGATGTCAAATTTTGATAGCCTATCAGTCACTAGGCCACCACCTCTTAATGGCACAAACTATGCCTATTGGAAAGCCAGGAAGAGGATCTTCCTCAAATCCTTGGATGAAAGTGTGTGGCTGGCCACAGTGAATGATTGGAACCCTCCTATCATTGAAGTAACTAATTACGATGGTTCAAAATCAATGAAAGTAACGGCTTATTCTCTTTGGACCACACTTCAGGAAAGTGAGAGTAGTGCCAATGCAAAAGCACTAAATGCAATTACTTGTGCATTATCACTAGATGAATTCAAAAGAATCATCTCTTGTGAAAATGCAAAACAAGCATGGGATGTATTAGAAATGACACACGAGGGTACATCAATTGTCAAGAAATCTAAAGTCCAACTCCTCACAACTAAATTTGAAGAAATTCATATGTAGGAGAATGAGATGTTTATGGACTTCTACACTAGATTGAATGACATTGTGAACTCTATGTGGGGTCTTGGTGATAGAATCCCAGAATGTAAAGTGTGCGCAAAGATACTACGCTCACTTCCTGAATGGTTCAATTCTAAAGTGACCGCGATTCAGGAACTTCGTGATACGGATACCATGAGGGTTGAGGAAGTAGTTGGTTCACTTCAAACCTACGAGTTGTCCTTTAAAGCTCCTAAAGGAAAATCAATTGCTCTCAAATCATCTAAAAATGTTTCACAAGAGAGTACTTCGGATTCAGAAAATTTCGAAGATGATATGGCGTTTTTAGCAAAAAGTTTTACAAAATTTTTAAGAGCAAGAAAAAAGTTGATTTTCAAAAGACAAATGATAAGAGATGATCTAAACCTAGAGCTCAAAATTCTTTGAAAGATAGTCAATGTTACAACTGTCATGAGTATGGGCACTTAGCTAACAAATGTCCTAAAAAGGACAAATCAAAAAAGAAAAGCATGATGGCTACTAGGGATGAATCGTCTGATTCTGAATCCTCCTCTAAATCAGAAGATTCTGAAATCGAGTCGGGCGATGATGTTAAAGCCCTTATGACTCTAGCCAAGATCACTTTTTCAGATAATGATGATATATCTAGTGAAGAAAATCTGAATAGTGATTGCGATAATGAAGATGATCTTCAGGATGCTTATAATGCCCTTTATAAGGAGAGTTGTAAAATTGCCGTCAATCTTAAATTACAAAAAGAAAAATTTTCTAAGCTTAAGGAAGATTATGAGTCTCTCGTTTTAGAAAAGTCTCATATTTCTGATTCTTTTGGAAAGACCAAAGGTGATTTAGATTTCAAAACCTCCAAATTTGAAGATTTGAGATCCGAAAATGAGCAACTCAAAAAAGAGGTAGCTTCTCTTCTGAGTTTGAAAGACACATGGAGATATGCCCAAGGTGATCCTAAATTGGAAAAATTATTGTCCGGATCAAGAAAATGTGGCGATCTATCCGGTTTGGGCTATGATAAGAATACATCTCCTAAACAAAAGAACATTGCTCTTAAATTTGTAAAAGGAGAGTCTTCAATCTGAATAGAAAAGAATACTTATCAAGGTTTTTCCAAAAATTCAAGGATTTTTCAAAAACCTAAAGGTGGCCATGTCAACTTTAATTTTTAAAACTGAAATCCTTTAGCTGAAAAAATAATTGATCTACTCAAGGAGCTATTAAAGTCTAACTCTATAGGTCTCTCCTATAACAACAGACAGAAAAGGACCATCTATACTCCTAAACCCAAAACAGTTCTGAAATGGGTTCCTAAAGTTACCTGCTTGGTTGCCCACACTGCTTTCAAAGCTACAAGCCATTCAAAGTGGTACCTAGATAGTGGTTGCTCCAGGCATATGACAGGCGACAAGGCTTTATTCACCAATCTAAAAGATATGAGTGACAGGTCAGTCACATTTGGTGATGGAAGCAATTGAAAGATCATTGGCCAAGGTACGGTTCAGCTTTATAACCTTCCTTTATTTAAGAATGTTTTATATGTTGAGGGCTTGAAACAAAACCTTCTAAGCATTTCTCAGATATGCGATAACAACCATAGTATAAAGTTTTCTAATCAAGGTTGTGAGATATTTAATAAAAAGGGTTTTGTTATATTAACTGGTCGCAGAACTTCTGAAAACTGCTACATTGTTAGTGATGCAAGCTCATCTACTCAATCGTGTTACATGGTCCATACCGATGAGACTGAATTATGGCATAAACGCCTTGGACATGTACACTACCAAAACTTATTTAGATTGAGCAAAAGAGAACTAATTAGAGGTCTACCCAAATTGCAAAGAGTAGACAAAATATGTGGTGAATGCTAGTTGGGAAAACAGACTAGGAGCTCTTACAAGAAAGTGAACTCTAATACCACATCTAGACCACTCGAGCTTCTCCACATGGATCTTATTGGACCAACCAGAACGGAGAGTCGAGGATGAAAAAAATACATCTTGGTTATCGTAGATGACTATACCAGATTCACTTGGGTATCGTTCTTAAAAGATAAAACTGAAACCCTGGATGAAGTGAAAAAGGTCATTAAACGAATCCAAAATGAAAAAGGTTCTCATGTTAGTTAGATCCGTAGTGATCATGGATCCGAATTCGAAAATAGTAGTTTTGAGAAATTTTGTAGCGATCAGGGAATATCACATGAATTCTCTGTGCCCAAAACACCGCAACAAAATGGTATAGTTGAAAGGAAAAATAGAGTGCTTCAGGATATGGCTAATGTTATGTTGAATAGCACGAAGCTCTCTAGAAATCTTTGGGCTGAAGCAGTTAATACCGCATGTTATATTATTAATCAGGTTTATACCTGTAAATATGATAATAAGACTGCTTATGAATTATGGTTTGAAAAGAAACCTACTGTCAAATACTTTCAGGTTTTTGGCAGCAAGTGTTATATTTTACGTGATCATGAAAATTTGAGAAAGTTTGATACGAAGAGTGATGATGGAATTTTTCTTGGTTATTCTTTGAACAGTCGAGCTTATAGGGTTCTAAATAAGAGAACTAGTGTGATTCAAGAGTCCATCAATGTGGTCATTAATGATCATTTGTATACACCAGCTCCGAGTTCAGATGATGATGAAGCTCTTATTATCGACAAATAAGATACCTCATCAAATCAAAAAGAATCTGAACCAAGGACTGTCAAAGATCATCCAACCAATCAAATACTTGAAAACCCTCTCACTGGAGTTCATACTCGCAAAAAACTTGAGAATATATGTAATTACATTTGTTTTACATCCCAAATAGAACCAGTCAACGTGAAAGAAGCACTTTTTGATGAAAATTGGATAGTTGCTATGCAGGATGAACTTAATCAATTCGTTCATAATGATGTCTGGTATCTGGATCCTAGACCTAAAGATAAACACATTATTGGAACAAAATGGATCTTTAAAAATAAGTCTGATGAGCTTGAAAATATAATACGAAATAAGACTAGACTGGTGGTACAAGGGTACACTCAGATTGAAGGCATCGATTACGATGAAACCTTTGCTCCAGTCGCTCGCCTTGAATCAATCAAACTTTTTATTTCCATAACATGCTTTAGAAAATTTTAGATTTATCAGATGGATGTAAAGAGTGCCTTCTTGAATGACGATTTGCATGAAGAAGTGTATGTTGAACAACCTTCAGGGTTTGAAGACCCTAAGTTATCTGACCATGTATTTCGTCTCAAAAAGGCTCTCTATGGTCTAAAACAAGCACCCAGGGCATGGTATGAGAAATTGACTAAATTCTTACTTAGTCATAGCTTTCAAGTAGGAAGTGTCGATAAGACGCTCTTTGTTAAGAAGCATAACAATGATATTTTGATGGTTCAAATTTATGTTGATGATATTATTTATGGATCAACTTGCTCTAACATGTCTATTGAGTTTGCAGAGTTAATGAAATTAAGGTTCGAAATGAGCATGGTTGGCGAACTAAATTACTTCCTAGGGTTGCAAGTAAAACAACAACCTTACGAAATTTTCATTTCCTAAACTAAGTATGCTACGAACTTGGTTAAAAGGTTTGGATTTGAGATTGGTAAGAACTTTGATACTCCTATGAGTATAATGTTAAAACACTCAAAAGACTCTACAGGTAAAGATATAGATCCTAAACTATATCGTAGTATGATTGGTAGTTTGTTATATCTAACTGCAAGTAGACCTGATATCGCATTTAGTGTTGGTGTTTGTGCGAGATATCAGTCTAATCCTAAGGAATCACATCTTACTGCTGTTAAATGGATTATTAGATATGTCGCAAGTACTACGAATCTAGGTCTTTGGTATCCTTTTGATACTAGTGTTCAATTAGCTGGGTACTCAGATGCTGATTAGGCCGGTAATATCGATGATAGAAAATCAACCAGTGGTGGTTGTTTTTACATTGAAAATTGCTTAGTTTCTTGGTTCAGTAAGAAACAAAGCTCAATATCGCTCTCCACTGCTGAGACTAAGTATATTGCAGCAGGATATGCATGTACTCAACTAGTTTGGATGAAACGCATGCTAAGAGATTATGGAATTAATCAAGATTCAATGATCTTACATTGTGATAATTCCATGTTATAAATATTTCTAAAAATTCAATCCAAATTTCATGTACTAAGCACATTGACATTAGGTATCATTACATTCGTGAGTTGGTTGAAGAAAAAGGTATTTCCTTGGAGTATATACCAACCGAAACTCAACTTGCTGATATATTTACTAAACCGCTCGACAAAAGCAGGTTTAATAAATTGAAATTTGATCTTGGTATGTACATTTTACATTAACTATTCTTGCTTGCATGTATCATAGTGTACTATATTTAGTATTATTTGTATTTAAATTTTAATTTTTTGTACAATATATTTTTGGTCAATACTCTACCGATCGTGGCTGTACACGACCAGTCGTGGTATGACCATTCATGCCCTGCACTAGACCGGTCGTGGAGCTCATGATTATGATATATTTTGGGGAAATCTCCTTCTTCTTCATTTCCACTCTGACCTACGACGAGTCGTGGCTCGACCAGTCATGGGATTTCTTGTATTTCTTCAAGGTGAGTCTTATTTCATCATTTTTCTTGAAGATTCATGCTCTCTATGCTTTGATTTGATCATTGTGTAGTTAGATTTCATCTCTTGTTGGGTTTTTTAAGGGTTTCTTCTCAATTTGCTGATCTAGAGAAAACCCATCCTTTCTTTTGTGCATTTCACTTGCTCTTTGTATATCTTTTTTAATATGGATGCTATAGGAAAGAAGAAAACATTTTATGGTCCATCCTCATCTAGATCTACACCGATAACAAAACGGCACCTTCGGTCACCCAAAGATGATTCTCAAGATGTATGGGATTTGCGTGTCCGTAATGTTATCGTTGAGCATACCGCTGATCTCAATCACATTGCTCCATATGGTATTGTCCCTCTCCTTGAATCTGTTGGCTGGATTAACATTTTACTTTGGGGTGGGCCTACATATCAATCACTTGCATAATCAATGGTTGCATGTGTCTCAGAATTCTCCCTTGACAACTTAACTTTTTCAATTGATACTAGAGAAGGGAAATTTGAAGTAGACCGTCATTTGATATCAGGTATTATGGATATACCTGTTAATGATGAAGGTATACCGATTCATACTTTATACGATAAACCATCTGAATCGGAAAAATGCATGTTGACAAGAGATTTATGCAAAATTGATGCGCAATGGACACACAAAGGGAATGCGCTCTCTTCAAAGTATCTGTTACCTAGATACAGAGTGTTACATCATTTATGTATTTCAAATTTGTATCCTCGGTCCAGTAATAAAACTAAGTTGACTTCTTTCATGGTTCGTGTGTTGCATTCTATTGCTTATGGTACCATGGTCTGCCTTCCTTCTTTGATATGCCATTTTATCATTCAGTTTCGTCTCCATTCGGGTCATAGTGATATTTCGTTTGGTTATCTTATGACTATTTTAGCCATTCACATGCTTGTCGATAAACCTGTTAATGAGGCACCAATTCATCATCTTATTTTTAACAATTTCAATCTTAATAAGATGAAGCTGGATTTTCTTCCTGGCCAAGTAGATGAAGGTGGTGATGGTGGTGAAGCTGGAAATGAAGGGGAACCTGGCGATCTTCCTCAACAGGATGTTAATATGGATGATATAGAAACTGATTAGCCATATGATCCTGATTACGATCCATCTTGTCATGATGCACTCTTTCGTGCATTGGAGGAGAAGGTTGATAACATGAGTATGGCCCATGATATGCAGTTTAAATATATGCAAAAATATCTTCGTCGCATCAATAGAGGCTTACACCAGATTGATCTAACTATCCCTGCTCCCTCCTCTGGATCTGATTAGGTGAATTATCTTCTGGATAGTATAACATTATCTTTTATTTTGAATATTGTATTGTCTTTTGGATATATATTCTGGATCTGATAATGGCTTGATGCTTTTGGTTTATATTTTGAAATATGTTATGTCCTTTCATATTTCTTTCACATTATCTGCTTTTTATTACTCTCTATGTTGTTGTTCTCTTTCCTAATGTGACTTTCCCTTATCATTTTGTGATAAAAAGGGGGAGTAGTAAGGTAAAAGGGAGTAGTATCGAAGGGGGAGTAATGTGTTTAGATTGATTGATTGAGAAGGATATGCGGATTGAGAATATGGAGTCTTGATGTTTACATGTTGATTACTGTTTATATGAGCAGTACTCGTATTATTCAGGGGGAGTAGAGTAATTTGTGATTTTATGGCTCATGATTTCTTATTATCTTTTATGTTATGTGTTTTGTCACAAATTTGACAAAGGGAGAGATTGTAAGTGCTATGATTTCATATCCCTTTGGTTGTCAAATTCTGTGGTGCCAAAACCTATATCTATGTCTTGTATATCTTGTGTTTCATGTTTGAGACTATTCATTGCTTCAAGACAACGCATTTCAAGACAAGATCTTAAATGAAGAAAGTTTCAAGTCATGGATGAAGAATTCAAGAATAAAAGTCTTCAAGTATGCATGTTCAAGTATAGTAGAAGACTTTATCAAGTCAAGATCAAGCTCAAGAAGGCCTACAATAAGATTCGTAAATTCTCAAGCTTCTCTTAAGGGCCATCTGAGTATACAGACTATCAATGTCCATCTCACTTTTAAGGTTTGTTTGACCTTAGGTTGACCTTAGGATGGGCTTTACTGTAGGTCATTTTGGATACATAATTCATATATTTTAATATGCTTATTCTGGGCTGTTCTAAGACTAGTCGTAGGGACTTCAAGACCAGTCCTAGCTTTGCTACGACCAGTCTTGAGCTTTTCAGGACCAGTCATAGGTTGTTGAAGATTTTTGGATCTTTCTGGTTGTCCTACGACCAGTCCTTGACATCCTACGACCAGTCCTATGAGCTGTACGACTCGTCCTTCGACCAGTTTTAGGCCTACGACTCAAATTCCAACAACTAAATTGGGGTCCTACGACCAGTCATTGGTGGCCCACGACCGGTCGTAGACTTCCTAAGACCAATCGTGGAACAGCAAATCCTTATCCCACAAAAATCTTTAAAAATCTTTGAAGCTACGACCAGTCCTAGGATCCTAAGACTAGTCGTAGACGGGATTTTTCAGGCTATAAATAGAGCACGAACTTCAGAGTTTTAGTTATTTAATTCAATTCTAATCAAGCATTCTTTAGGCTATACTCTGAGATAAGTTTTTATTATTTTTAAGCTACTTTGCGCTCATTTAATATTCCTTTTGCTAGCTTGTTTATTATTTGATTTTGATCTACATTCCAATCTTATTTGAAAAGGGGAAGTTCTGATATTCCTTCTTCTTAGATTCAAAATCAAATAGAACTAGCCCTTTTGATTTAAAATCATTTAAACTTAGAACCATTCTTAAAGTGAGTATTGGACTTTGAACGTTGAATCGAACTTCTACTCTGATTGGTTCTACCGGGCTACTTCAAAAGGAGATTTAGGTATTTTACATTTGTGTAATTTACTTTGTTTGGTTTTATTTGAGATTTTTCAGAAAAATCTCATTGTATTGGTTATCTGAGGAGAGCTAGAAAACTCAGATTGTGTGGGTTTTTAAATTGTGTAAGCCCGTGATAAAAAGACACAATCGTGAAGGTTTTAGGTGAACCTGTGAAACCTATTTTGATAGTGCATGCTAATATCCCCTGTGTGAGGATATTAGGAGTGGAATAGCATTCTGTGGCTGTTGGATAACAATTGGTGTACACACAGGCGAACCAATTTATATCGTTGTGTTGTGGATGTGCTTTATTCTTTCATTTCTTTATTCATTCAGTTTTGTGGATTGTATTCGTGGTTGAATGTTGTAATCTTTTTATTCCAAGCAAGTGTGGGGAATGTTGTAATAACTTAGGATTTATTTCTGCAAGTTATTTTGGTTGCTTTGCTTTTCATTCCTCATTGGTTTGTGATACAAAGGACGTTCTAGAAATAAGGTTGTCCTACCTTAAACCTTTGGTTTTTGGTGTAAGGTTGTCCTTAGAACTAATATAGTATCATTCTCTTTATTTTTGGCTATTGAGATTACTTTCAATGCAGCATTGTGCTTTATTTCTTTTATTATTCCGTTGTTTTAGTTTTATTGGGCATAGCCCTATTCACCCCCCTCTAGGGCATATAGCTAGGCCCCTTTCAAACCAGTGGTGGTTGTTTTTACATTGGAAATTGCTTAGTTTCTTGGTTCAGCAAGAACCAAAGCTCAATATCGCTCTCCACTGCTGAGGCTGAGTATATTGCAGCTAGATATACATGTACTCAACTAGTTTGGATGAAATGAATGCTGAGCGATTATGAAATTAATCAAGATTCAATGATCTTACATTGTGATAATTTCATGCTATAAATATTTCTAAAAATCCAATCCAACATTCATGTACTAAGAACATTGACATTAAGTATCATTACATTCGTGAGTTGGTTGAAGAAAAAGTTATTTTCTTGGAATACATACGAATGAAAACTCAACTTGCTGATATATTTACTAAACTGCTCGCCAAAAGCAGGTTTAATAAATTGAAATTTGATCTTGGTATGTGCATTTTATATTTAGTATTCTTGCTTGTATGTATCATAGTGTATTATATTTGGTATTATATGTGTTAAAATTTTAATTTTTTACATTAAATATGTATTTTTGGTCTATGCTCGACCGGTCGTACACAGCACTCGACCGGTCGTGGAGCTCGTGAACATGATATAATTTGGGAAAAACCTCCTTCTTCATTTCCACTCCGACCTACGATGAGTCGTGGCTCGACCAGTCATAGGATTTCTTATATTTCTTCAAGGTTAGTCCTACTTCATTTTTCTTAAAGTTTGATATTCTCTATGCTTTGATTTGATTATTGTGTAGCTTGATTTCATCTTTTTGTTGGGTTTTTCAAGGATTTTTTCTCAAATTGCTGATCTAGAGAAAATCCATCTTTCTTTTTATGCATTTCTCTTGCTCTTAGTATATCTTGTTAAAGATGGATGCTAGAGGGAAGAAGAAAACATTCCGTGGTCCATCCTCATCTAGATCTACACCGATAACAAAACGGCACCTTCGGTCACCCGAAGATGATCCTCAAGATGTACGGGATTTGGGTGTCTGTAATGTTATCATTGAGCATCTCGTTGATCTCAATCATGTTGCACCATATGGTATCGTTCATCTCCTTGAATCTGTTGGCTGGGCTAACATTTTACTTTGGGTGGGCCTACATACCAGTATATTGCATAATCAATGGTTGCGTGTATCTCAGAATTTTTCCGTAAAAACTTAACTTTTTCAATTACTACTAGAGAAGGGAAATTTCTTGTAATCCGACATTTGATATCGGACATTATGGATATACCCGTCAAAGATGAAGGTATTCCGATTCATACTCTATACGACAAACCATCTGAATCGGAAAAACATATGTTGATAAGAGACCTATGCAAAATTAATGTGCAATGGACACATAAAGGGAATACGCTCCCTTCAAAATACTTGTTACCCAGATACACAGTGTTACACCATATATTTATTTCAAATCTGTATCCTTAATCTGGTAATAAAATCGAGTTGACTGCTTTCATGGTCCGTATATTACATTACATTGCTTCTGGAACTATGGTCTGTCTACCTTCATTGATCTGTCATTTTATTATACAGTTTCGACTCCATCCAGGTCAAGTGATATTCCGTTTGGTTATCTTATGACTGTATTAGCCACTCAAATGCTTCTTGATACACCTGCTAATGAAGCACCCATTCATCATCTTTTATTCAACAATACAAATTTAAATAAGATGAAGTTGGATTTGCTTCCTGGTCAAGTTGATGAAGGTGGTGTTGGTGGTGATGGTGGTGAAGCCGGAAATGAAGGGGAAGCTAGCGATCTTCCTCAACAGGATGTTAATATGGATGAGTTATTTGATGAGATAGAAATTGACTCGCCAAATGATCCTGATTACGATCCATCTAGTTATGATGCACACCTTCGTGCATTGGAGGAGAAGGTTGATAACATGAGTGTAGCCCATGATATGCAGTTTAAATATATGCAAAAATATCTTCGTCGCATTAATAAGGGCTTACATCAGATTGATCCTACTATCCCTACTCCCTCCTCTGGATCTGATTAGGCGGATTATCTTTTGGATTGTATAACATTATCTTATCTTTTATTTTGGATATTGTATTAACTTGGTTATGGCTTGATGATTCTGGATTTATATTTTGAGATATGATATTTCCTTCCATATTCCTTTCTCATTATCTATTTTTTATTACTCTCTATGTTGTTGTTCTCTTTCCCATTGTGACTTTCCCTTGTCATTTTGTGACAAAAAGGGAGAGTAGTATGGAAGGGGGAGTAATTTGTATGAATTGATTGATTGAGGAGTATATGTGGATTGATAATATGGAATGTGGATAACTTGCGCTTTGCTTAATGTTTTCATGTTTTTTTTCTCTCAGGGGAGCATATTTTGCTCTTATCTGTATGATGTGTGTTTTGTCACAAATTTGACAAAGGGAGAGATTGTAAGTGTTATGATTTCATATCCCTTTGGTTGTCAAATTTTGTGGTGACAAAACCTATATATATATATATATATATATATATATATATATATATATATATATATATATATATATATATATATATATATATGTCTTGTACATCTTGTGTTTCATGTTTGAGACTATTCATTGCTTCAAGACATCGTATTTCAAGACAAGCACTTAAATGAAGAAATTTTCAAGTCCAGTCATGGATGAAGTATTCAAGAATAGAAGTCTTCAAGTATGCATGTTCAAGATTCTAACAAGTACAAGAATAGAAGAAGACTTTAACAAGTCAAGAAAGGTTCAACCTTGAGAAGGCCTACAACAAGATTCGTAAATTCTCAAGCTTCTCTTAAGGGTCATCTGAGAGTACAGACTATCAATGTTCATCTCACTTTTAAGGTTTATTTGACTTTAGATTGACCTTAGGTTGGGCTTTATTGTAGGTCATTCTGGATACCTAATTCATATATTTTAAATATGCTTGTACGGGCTGTTCTAAGACCAGTCCTAGGGACTTCAAGACCAGTCCTAGCTCTACTACGACTAGTCTTCAGTTTTTCAAGACCAGTCATAGGTTGTTGAAGATTTTTAGATTTTTCTGGTTGTCCTACGACCAGTCCTAGACATCCTACGACCAGTCATATGAGCTGTACGACTTGTCCTTCGACCGGTCTAAGCCCTATGACTCGAACTCTAGCAACTAATCTAGGGGTCCTACGACCAGTCTTAGGTGACCCACGACCAGTCGTAGGTGGCCCACGACAGGTCGTAGGCTACCCAGGACCAGTTGTGGAACAGTTAATCCTTATCCCGTGGAAATCTTTGAAAATCTGTTGAAGCTACGACCAGTCCTAGGGATCATAAGACCAGTCGTAGATGAGATTTTTTAAGCTATTAATAGAGCACGAATTTTGGAGTTTTTTTTCAATTCAATTCAATTCAAGCAAATTTTAAGGCCATACTCTGAGATAAGTTTGTGTTTATTTTTAAGCTACTTTGTGCTCATTTAATATTCCTTTTGCTAGCTTGTTTTGCATTTGATTTTGATCTACATTCCAATCTTATTAGAAAAGAGGAATTTTTATATTCCTTCTTCTTGGATTCAAAATCAAATAGAACTAGCCCTTTTGATTTAAAATCAATTAGACTTAGAACCATTCATAAAGTGAGTATTGGACTTTGAACGTTGAATTGAACTTATACTCCAATTGGTTCTACCGGACTACTTCAAAAGGAGATTCAGGTATTTTACAATTGTGTAATTTACATTCTTTGGTTTTGTTTAAGATTTGCCAGAAAAATCTCATTGTTTTGGTTATCTGAGGAGAGCTAGAAAACTCAGATTGTTTGGGTTTTGGATTGTGTAAGCCTGTGATAAAAAGACACAGTTGTGAAGGTTTTAGGTGAACCTGTGAAACCTATTTTGATAGTACATGCTAATATCCCCTGTGTGAGGATATTAGGAGTGGAGTAGCATTTTGTGTGGCTGTTGGATAACACTTGGTGTACACACAGGAGAACCACTATATATCTTTGTGTTGTGGATGTGCTTTATTCTTTCATTCCTTTATTCATTCAGTTTTGTGGATTGTATCTGTGGTTGAATGTTGTAATCATTTTATTTCAAGCCAGTGTGGGGAATGTTGTAATAACTTAGGTTTAATTTCCTGCAAGTTATTTCCTTGCTTTATTTATTCCTCTCGGTTTGAGTTTTTGATACAAAGGACGTTCTAGAAATAAGGTTGTCCTACCATAAGCCTTTAGTTTTTAGTGTAAGGTTGTCCTTAGAACTGAATTAGTATCAACCTCTCAATACTAGTTTATTAAAATTACTTTTTAATTCAGTATTGTGGATTGTTTTATTTTATTATTCCGCTGTTATAAGTTTTATTTGGCATAGCCCTATTCACCCCCCCTCTAGGGCATATACCTAAGCCCTTTCAAACATGCCTCCCTGGCGAAGGCGAAGGAACTCACTCTCCTTCTCATGCCGATAAGTAACCGGGGAATACTTCTCGTCGAAGCGTGCCTTAAACGCTGCCCACGACCACTCAAACCCCTTCGCCACAGTGCGGAGAATACTGTCCCACCATAGGCTAGCATCCTTCTCAAACATGAAGGTGGCCAGCTCAACCTGTTCTGCATCAGAACAGTGGAACGGTCTCAACATCTTTGAGATGCGGTCTATCCAATACTCAGCCTCCTCAGGTCTGTGAGTACCTGAAAATGTAGGAGGCCTCAAGCGCTGAAATCGCTCGAAAGAACTGCTCGCACTAACATGCCCAACAGGGTGTAGAGGCGAGGCAGGTGGAGTCACCACCATCGACTAAGTAAAAATGCCAACTATGGAGGACAGGAACTGCTGCTACTGCTGCTGTTGTTGTATCTGCTGCTGCTGCATCAACATCATCATCTGCTCTAGCCTATCAGGAGGCGAAGCGGACTGTGATGTAGAAGGCATTGACGCAAACGTACGATGCTGCTCAGGAGGCACAGGTGTGACAGGATACACCATAGAAGGTGTCACAGGAGGTGGCCCAGCAGCAGGACCAGAAGCTGGCTGAGAACTCAGCCTAGGATTTGATCGAGATCGGCCCGCATGAGGGTCCATAGGAGTATCGCACAGGGCAAGGGCCCCGTCGAGCGAATCACCCAAAGAGAGACGGGCCAAAGATCTTGAACCCTTAGGTGGCATACCCTACACACAACAGAGGGTAGCAACCCATGAGATCAGGCATTCACACAGTCCATCGACAGTACTAACTCCATAAGGAAAGAAACGACATGCATTTCATTAACAAAATTGTCACAATACATGATTTGCAGCATTACATGAATCGCGACAGAGAAAGCATGTGAACAAACACCTAAGCTTCACACACAAAGCTTCAACACTAACTACAAACACCGAATGACTATCAAACAAACACCAAAGAAAACACTAAAACAAGTAACAAGCTAACAAACAACAGCTACAGAAAGCCTATACATCAGAATCTGGCGATGGAGAAGGGGCACCCTTATCCTTCAGGCAGCACAGGATGGCCTTCAAAGTGTGAGTCACCTTACCAAATTTTCCCTTCATGACGGCTTTGGTCTCTTCAAGATCTTGCTTTACCTCGGCCCGGAGTTCTTTAACTTCTTGTCGCAAGGCAACCTGACTCTCCTCAAGTCGAGGTATATGAGCATCCCTAGCAGCCTGAGTCGCATGAGAAAGACTCTCATCGGTATCCTGAGCCTCCTCCTCTTCTTCTTCCTGGACTTCTTCCTCTATTTCTGCCCCACCTTCTTCTTCACTTTCTTCCTCTTCACTATCATACTCACCTTCACTGTCATCATCAAGTTGGGCCTCACGCTACTAAGGCCCTATCTTCATTTGGTTCATAATAGCCTCGTTAATGTAATGAACTGGCACAGGAAACTCCGGCCCAAGTCGGTAAGCAAACTCAAGCGCAATCTTGCATATGAGTCGGCCAAAGGGAAGTGACTCAAACGTTCTTCTCAATTGTGCTATGAGGATGATCCGTCGCAGCACAAACGTAGGCATGCACACGTTCTCTCCCAGCCCCACTTGATATAGAAAATCTACCATGAGACGCGTGCATTCACTGCGATTGCTCCACCTGGGATAAACATTGAACGTGCAGATGTGATGAAGCAAATGAAAATCACCTGACATATGGGTCGCTAGGAGGCTCTTGTTACGCTGCCACTCAAATAAACGACCACATAAGAAACTTGGTGCGGCGATCTCTCTCACGAACACTGTTCAGATTCTTAGCACTTAGATGTACCTCACCAAGTGACACGTTCAACAGTCGAGCTATCAACCGAACATCGATTGTGGATTCCCGATCTCTATCGAAGGGGATCCTGAACTACAATGGCTCCAGCGTAGGGTCCCGAATATGAACATAAAAGGCACGAACGGTGCTCACATTAGCACGAGACTGGCCTTCAAAGAGCGGACCCCATCTGACAACTTCGATACGCTCGAACAATAAATACTCGCCAAAGAGCCGCCCATCCACATGCACTTTAAAAAGAACCCTGCAATCCGTATACGCGCCATGAGCCAACTCTGTCAACAACGCCCTTCCAAAAGGTGCTTAGGGATCCAAATCCCACTTCGTGTGCATTTCTCTCCCAACAATTGGACTTGCAGTAGCCCCTCTAGGCCACCTCGAACGAGTGGGACGACTAGGCCCAGCCTCGTCCACAGGGGCATGTTTCTTTCCCATCAACTAGAGGATGGTGGAAAGGGAGAAAAAGGCTATAATAGCCTCTATAAAGGCCATGAAAAAGTGATGAAAGGGAAGAAAAAGGGCTGACCTAATGGGTTACCATGGATCTAAGTCTAAGAGAGGAGGGAAATAGGCCCAAAAGGCAGAGATTGAAGAAGGGAAAAGGAAGAAATGTGATGGGTTGAAAGCTCACACGATTTTGAGCCTCAAATGAGAGCTTGGGAGCTCCAATCGCAGAAAAAGGAAAGTGTAGGTGAGTGAAGTTTGCTGTAAGCGATAGAGGGAAGTGGGTTATAGTAGAAAATGATGGAATGGGTGATTGAAGGGGCGGTTTGAGAGAGAAAATAGTAATGGTGAAGGAAAGGGAGAGCTTGGGGGTGTATTTTATGAGGGAAGTAGGGGATTTTAAATGAACAAAGGGTCGAACCTGTATGGAGGGGTCCCATTTAACCCCAAAATGCATCGGCCCGGGCGGCCCAACCCGAAAAGCCGGCTGACCAGCGCCGCCTCGCCGAACCGGCGAGGTCCTCACCGCTCTCTCGACAGTCCGGCGAGCCCTCACCAAATGGACGAGCTCCTCCTGCCCCCCTATGGCCAAAAACATGTGGGGCCCACCCTGGGCCCCCCTGGAAGTGTTATATTTGGGCCCCACCTCCGTTTCGAACCATTTCGGGTCGTTTCGGATACTAATTGTTGCACATTCGCATTTAGCGATCTTTAACAGCTAGGATAGGATCAATAAGGGTCTAGACTCATCAATAAGAAAACTAGAAGTGGTCTGAGGTTGTTTCATGCGACCATGGATGCACACGGATCAAAATGATCGATTTGAGTGAACTTCGCCAATTGGTGAAACGGGGATCCTATGAAGGCTTCTATGTTCTTCGTGCACCCTCCTAAGTTATAGTGGGATCAACGTGCGGTGTGTGACCCTAACCTAGGTCCAGATTAATCCAAATCATGCTCTGATACCAACTTGTAACGCCCTGAAATTTAGAGGTCGAGCACATCTCAACTCCCGAGTTCCAAAACATCACTTATGCAACATATTTGATGATAATTGTATGTTGATTGTAAGAATGCATAAAACATGAAATAGATCAAGCTAGATTAGCAGACACAATTCAGGGATATTGAGGAAATGCAAGCGGAAGACTTAATTACATATATAATTCAAAATAAATTCCCAAATGATGAGTGCTCTGCCCAGGGCAATATACATACATCTGTGTCTCAAAATACATACATGAACTGATCAAAATGATCCAATACATATCCCAAAAATAATTTCGGCCAGTCAGGACAAGGCTCACATGAACCCACCTGAGAACTGCATATATGTGAACGCCTCCTCGTCCTCGTCGAAGTCTGGCTCCACCTCACAAGCATCGCCATCTCTTGCAGCTAAGTTAGAGTTTGGTTGGTGTTTAAACACCGTCTCAGAATGTGGGAGTGAGTGATCAATTCAGTGGTACTATATAGCAAAGGTTAACATGTTATCAATCCAATCAAGAAGTAATGATAAGGCAGTGTAATCAAACAGGTCTTATATCTCTTGTTAATGCAAGGATGACATGAAGAATGATGCATGCCCTCACCACAATCCCCTCTACGACATCATCTAACGATCACGGCATGACTCACTTCCTCAGTGCTCTATCACCCACGCCGTTAGCACATGCAATGCGATGTTATGAATATGCTTACCAAGTTCTTATTAGTCCTTTTCATACAATAGTATTGGGAAGCTAAGACACCTCCCTTGTATTATTTCCCAACATTGATCCATTCTAGGGTCGTCAGTCCTAGGAATCTCATACGATATTATAGTTCTAGGTCGCTGCAAGGGCTGTCAGGGCTGTTGCGCGCAATCGTTACACCACTCCCCCATCACCTTATCAATACAGGCCTATTTATATCCTTAAGACTACAACAGGACTCGTCGCCCCCATGCAGTGTTAGGATAAACTCAAGGTCACTACAGAGGGCTCATCATCAATCAGTGTAGGCCGACAGCAAGAATATAGTGTCCCATACCACCATAATCTGCTCAGAGTAGGGTGCTCACTGGTCACTACGGGGAGGTTTGTGGCCCCAACGTAGGCCGACAGCATGACCGCGGTGTCCCATACCACCATGCCCGGCTCATGAGTCTTAGGGGATCTTGGTACCATGGTTAATGGGAGTTTCACTAGTAAGCTCAGTGTCTTAGATTCAAATAGTAGCGACCAAACATGGTAAATAAACATCGGTCAATCGGGTTAGTTGATAAGATCAACTAGGCCAAGCGCACATTGAGTTGAACGACATGGAACGTATAAACACTCCGTGTGGCCTAACCATTGTCGAAAACCCCAAGCACGACTCATATTCGCTAAACTCATCCTGTGTGGAGAGATCAACCTCAACCACTATTCACAAAATAGTTTTCGATTGCTTGGACTGTAGTATAGCCCCATTCACATACAAATCTAATAACTAGCATATGATTCATATCCTTCATTCATATAAACAAGCATGAAATGAAAATTGAATGTAAACACAGTACATGAAGGAAATCATACACTCATTTAACATGATTCAACTATGCACACAATCCATGGAGGAAATCATACACTCATTTAGCATGGATAACCTAAGTTACATGATTCATGGAAGAAATCATACACACAAACATTATGGTTGAAATCCATATCTCAACCATCTTAGCAAGCACATTCTACTAACTACTATCTCATTTATACATTTAAACAAACACTTAGCTTACACTATTCAACATACATCACATATGTCCACACCGTCGCATATTAGAGCAAGTCCTCTCACCAAGGAGTTGACGCATACATATCAAGAATATAATAACGACAATTTATCATGGCAAGCAAATTAACAGATTTCATACCCATACGTGTATTCTAACATATACATGAAATACGGTATTTACAGTATAAAGTATACGTATGTGGAAAGCAAAATAGATAGCACATTTGGCATGTGTAACGGTAATCACAACATGAATAAATCATTATCTGACATTGAAAGTATTGAAAACCATAACCTAAGCGTATATAGTCCGCACCTTAAACCAGAAAAGACATATTTTAAATGATTCAGACAATGTGTCTTCGTCAACGGCGGATACGCTACCTATGGCAAGAAACAGGTTAGCTAGAACTCTACTACAGTTAGTCTAAGCTTCGAAACAGGTTAGGGTTATGAAAGGGCCTAGCTATATGCCCTAGAGGGGGGGTGAATAGGGTATTGCCAAATAAAACTTAAAATAGCGGAATAATAAAAGAAATAAAGTACAATGCTGAATTAAAAATCAATCTCAATAAACTAGATTTAAGAGAATGATACAATATCAGTTCTAAGGACAACCTTATACCAAAAACCAAAGGTTTAAGGTAGGACAACCTTATTTCTAGAAGTCCTATGTATCACAAACCAATGAGGAATAAAAAACAAAGCAACCAAAATAACTTGCAGAAATAAATCCTAAGTTATTACAACATTCCCCACACTTGCTCAAAATAAAATGATTACAACATTCATCCACAACTACATTCCACAAAACTAAATGAATAAAGAAATGAAAGAATAAAGCACATCCACAACACAACGATATATAGTGGTTCGCCTGTGTATACACCAACTGTTATCCAACAGCCACACAGAATGCTACTCCACTCCTAATATCCTCACACAGGGGATATTAGCATGCACTATCAAAATAGGTTTCACAGGTTCACCTAAAACCTTCACAATTGTGTCTTTTTATCTTGGGCTTACACAATCCAAAAACCCACACAATCTGAGTTTTTTGGCTCTCCTCAGATAACCAAAATAATGAGATTTTTCTGGTAAACCTCAAACAAAACTAAAGAAAGTAAATTACACAAATGTAAAATACCTGAATCTCCTTTTGAAGTAGCCCAGTAGAACCAATCGGAGTAGAAGTTCGATTCAACGTTCAAAGTTCAATACTCACTTTAAGAATGGTTCTAAGTCTAATTGATTTTAAATCAAAAGGGCTAGTTCTATTTGATTTTGAATCCAAGACTAAGGAATATCAAAAATTTCCCTTTTCAAATAAGATTGGAATGTAGATCAAAATCAAATAATAAACAAGCTAGCAAAAGGAATATTAAATGAGCACAAAGTAGCTTAAAAATAAACACAAACTTATCTCAGAGTATGGCCTAATGATTGATTGAATTGAATTGAATTGAATTGAAAAACTCTAAAGTTTGTGCTTTATTTATAGCTTGAAAAATCCCATCTACGACTGATCTTAGGATCCTAGGACTGGTCGTAGCTTCAAATATTTTTAAAGATTTACATGGGATAAGGATTAGTTGTTCCACGACTGGTCCTGGGTAGCCTACGACCGGTCGTGGGCCACCTACGACCGGTCATAGGACCCCCAGTTTAGTTGCTAGAGTTTGAGTTGTAGGGCTAAGACTGGTCGAAGGACGAGTCGTACAGCTCACAGAACTGGTCGTAGGACAACCAGAAAATTTTAAAAATCTTCAACAACCTATGATTGGTCCTGAAAAACTTAAGACTGGTCGTAGCAGAGCTAGGACTGGTCTTGAAGTCCCTAGGACTGGTCTTAGATCAGCCCGAACAAGCATATTCAAATATACAAATTATGTATCCAGAATGACCTACAGTAAAGCCCATCCTAAGGTCAATCTAAGGTCAAACAAACCTTAAAAGTGAGATGGACATTGAAAGTTTGTACACTCAGATGACCCTTAAGAGAAGCTTGAGAATTTACGAATCATGTTGTAGGCCTTCTCGAGCTTAATCCTTTCTTAAGTTGACAAAGTCTTCTTCTATACTTGTACTTGTTTAAATCTTGAACATGCATACTTGGAGACTTTTATTCTTGAATTCTTCATCCGTGTAACACCCCAAAAATCGGGGGTCGGGTAGAAACCCAACTCCTGAGTTCCAGAACGTCACTTATGCAACATAGATAATGATAAATGCATGTTGTCTGTAGAATGGCAATAAACAAGATTGAGACTAAGCCAAAACAACATATCATACTCCAGAGATAGTTAAATTAGCAAGCGGAAGACTGTGATAGATACATAAAATATATAATTAATTGTAAGTCTCCAGAGTATGAACATGTTACCAGGCTAATTAAATACATGTATACTCCAAAAATGGAAAGAAAAGAATATACATGAGTGCTCCAAAAATATAAAATGACAAGTGTCAAGGCATCTAATCAACCTCCCTGTAATCCCGTCGATCAGAACACGGAGGAGAGTCCTCCTCATCTCATACAAGTCCGGCTCCGCCTCACAAGCAGCGCCATCATCTGCAACTACAATCGGGTCTGATGGGTGTCCGGAAACACCGTCCCGTAACGTGGGAGTGAGTGATCAACTCAGTGGAATAATAGAGCAAAGATTAGCATGTTTTCAAATCAATCACGCGATAATAGTAAAGCAAACAATCAAACATTCCTAGATACTGTTGTTAATGCATGCATGAAATGACATGATGGATGCCCTCACCGACATACTCCCTCATACGACACCATCTTACGCCCGTGGCATGCTTTCTTTCCGCAGTGCTCCACATCTTCCAGGCACATGCAATGCGATATGGATAATGATTATCAAGTTGTTATTAGTCTTTTTCATATAGCAGGATTGGGAAACTAGGATAGCTTCCTTATATCAATCCCAACACAGATCCTGTCTAGGGTCGTCACTCTTAGTAATCTCATACGATGTTATATTTATAGGTCATTGCAAGGGCTGTCAGGGCTGTTGCATGCACTCGTTGCTCCTCTCCCCCATCATCTTATCAATACAGGCCTATTATATCCTTAAGACTACATCAGGACTCGTCGCCTCCATGCGGTATCAGGATAAACTCAAGGTCACTACAAAGGGCTCGTCACCAATCAGTGTAGGCCGACAGCAAGAATATAGTGTCTCATACCACCATAATCTACTCAGAGTAAGGTGCTCACTGGTCACTACGGGGAAGTTTGTGGCCCCATCGTAGGCCGGCAGCTCGACCACGGTGTCCCATACCACCATGCCTGACTCATGAGTCTTTATGGATCAAGGTTTCATGGTTGACAGGATTTTCAATAGTAAGTTCAGTACCCTAGGTTCAAGCAGTTATGACTCATACAAGGTGAACATACAATGGTCAGTCGGGTTACTTGGTGAGTCTGACTAGCACGATCGCACGTTGAATTGACCGACATGAAGTGCACAAGCACTTCGTGTGGCCTGACCACTGCCGACGACTCTAGTACGACTCGGGTTCGTCATACACATCTTTCGTGGTGAATAGAATCCAACCACGAATTCTAAACTGTTACCGACTGCCTGGACTAGGGTATAGCCCCAAGCACATGTAATGTGAAACAATAATCAGATGAGAGAGGCAGAATTGAAATACAAGAAATTCCAGCATATTATCAGCATGTTGTAACATACATCATAAGCAGTTAACCAAACACGAATATTTCACACATAAGGTAACCAATTCAAATACAACAAGTATGAAGGAAATCATGTGCATCATCAAATTAGTTAAGAATCCATTCTCAACGCTAATCTACAACACCACTTACTCAATACTTACTAATACAGACATTTATACAAACACTAGTCCACACAATTCCAACGTACTTGACGTATGTTGATTTCAACATATAATATGACAGATCCTTATATCAAGGAGTTGTCTAGTACACACAATCATGTTCTTACAGTCAAAACATATGGCAGGCATAAATCATATTGATTTAGGCATTTCAACAAACACTTAGTCTACACACATTAGTCTACATAGCATATGTCGGCCAATATGTGTATTAGGGCGAATTTCTTCGCCAAACAGATCATATACGTATAATTAGTATAAGTACATGGTAAATACTCATGGTAATCATACCGACAAAATACGTACGTATACAGTATTTCCTACAAATACCTAAAATACCCTAAATCTCATATTCTTCGTACGTATACGAAATGAAAAACGGACAGCATGTTGTACATGTCAAATTGCATCCTCATCAGCAATCTACCATTAAACAGCATTGAAAGATTTGAAAACAGGTAATCTAAGCGTCTAAAATCCGCACCTTAAACCAGAAATTGTGAAACGGAGTTGATTCAGACGATAAGTCTTCGTCAACGGCGGGTAAGATACCTATGGCATGAAACATGTTAGCTATACCAACACTACAACTATTCTAAGCTTCAAATCAGGTTAGGGTTAGGATTTCTTACCTAAGAATGGACCTGAAAATATCGGAATGGCGGTGCAGAAGCGGCGGCTATGGAACATGGAGCAGCAGGGAAGAATCCCAGGAGAGAGCTCCAAAATCTCCCCCCCTTTCTCTCTCTTTCTCCCTCTCTTTTCTCTCTTCTCTCTCCAAATTTGTATGGAATGAAAGAGTAAGGGTTTAAGCCCTTTTTATAAGTCCAAAAGTGACGGAAATAAACTTGAGGCCAAAGTATACTTATTTTATATTCAAATATGGACTGTTCCATCTCAACGGAGCATTTCTGGAGGTCCCCTGGCCGAATGCGGTCGGACTTAAGCTCATGGATACTGGATCCTGCTTTAGTGTTCCCAGATTGCACGTGGCGGACCAGTTTCAGTTCAACGGCTACAGGTACTCGATCAGGGCCACAAGTGCGTTGACATGCAAGGGACACCTATCCTGATCCGAGGGTAAAATTTGATCGAATTCTGACAGTCAGAACGCTTAGAAAATGTCGCGCAAGAGACACGTGTCAGATTTCATAAATTTTATTAATTTCTAACATTTGTCACACTCTTCACTCTGGACTCAAGAAAATCGTCGTGGGACATCATCTGGACTTAATTTTTGAGGTGATTGTCAAGTCCAACTAGGCGGTCGGGATTGTCTAAGTTCGGGGTAATCGGACTTCCGACGTACGGTCCAGAGCCGATACAAAGTTTCAAGGTGCTCCCGAGAGTAATCGGGAATAGAGTTTGATCCTAAGTTTTACGGTATTGTAGCATCACCTATCCTATACGTTTTGACTCTAGCAGATCGTATTGAAAGTGATTGGTGAGAATTTCACAGATAATCTAGTGCAGCGCTAGTTGATTCTCATTGGATTTCTAAAGGAAGTAGCCTTTATTGATTTTTGTTTGAGATGAGATTTGAAGGGTGGAGCGAGGGTGTTTGGAAACGGAAGAAGGAAGAGTTTGGAGGGGTGGTTTTTGCCAAAAATCAGACATTTTGGTGAGAAAGGAGAGCTTGGAGGGTCACTTTGTGAAGGAAGTATCTGATCGGGGAGGTTTTAAGGGACGGCCCACATACTAGGGGGCTACCCTAACCCCTAAACACCTTCGGCCCGAAGGCCAGCCCGAGTGGGGCCCACTGTACGGTGAGCCCTCGCTAAATCGGCGAGGTCCTCGCCGGTCAAACTGCAAACCGGCGATGCCGGCCATATGGGCTGGGTTCCCCTTGCCCTAGGGACCCCAAATATATGTGGGACCCACCCTGGTTCATTGTATTTGGGCTTGAATAGGCCCAAGACTCCATTTGAAGAGTTTCGGGGCCAGTTTGTAAACCAGAATGAGTTTATGTATCATGTGGCATATGATTTTGGGGTAGGAGAGGCTAATCCATCTAACCCATCTATTTTGTTAGATTCCAAAATGTTAAGGGTCGAAACTCACTTTACCCATTTATTTACTATTCATGGTAATTTTTAGCTTCGGTATTGTTGTTCATCATTAATACCCTAGGATTGGTGTTCTTTACTATTTAAACTTGAGGAGTCGTGTCTAATATGAAAGTACTTGAAAAAATTTGAAGAATGAGGTGGTAAAAGGTGAGTTTTGAAGGAAATGGGTTGAAGAGTGATCTCTTTGGCTTTGGGATTGAGCTCTGAAAGTGATAAGGTTGACCCATTGCTTAAGGACGTCTAACTCCAGGTTGGAAAAAATCTGGGGTGTTACAATCCATGACTTGAAACTTTCTTCATTTAAGTTCTTGTCTTGAAATACGATGTCTTGAAACAATGATTAGTCATGAAACACAAGATATACAAGACATAGATATAGGTTTTGGCACCACAAAATTTGACAACCAAAGGGATATGAAATCATAGCACTTACAATCTCCCCTTTTGTCAAATTTGTGACAAAACACATATCATACAGATAAGAGCAACATCATACAAATTACTCTACTCCCCCTAAGAGATACGAGTACTGCTCATGTAAATAATAAACAACATGTAAACATCAAGACTCCATATTCTCAATCCACATATCCTTCTCAATCAATCAATCCAAACAAATTATTTCCCCTTTCCATACTACTCCCCTTTACCAATACTACTCCCCCTTTTTGTCACAAAATGACAAGGGAAAGGCACAATAGGAAAGAGAACAACAACATAGAGAGTAATAATAAGCAGATAATGAGAAAGAAATATAGAAGGACATAGCATATTTCAAAATATAAACTAGAATCATCAAGCCATAACCAAGTTAATACAATATCCAAAATAAAAGATAATTCGCCTAATCAGACCTAGAGGAGGGAGCAGGGATAGTAGGATCAATCTGATGTAAGCTCCTATTGATGCGACGAAGATATTTTCGCATATATTTAAACTGCATATCGTGGGCTATACTCATGTTATCAACCTTCTCCTCCAATACACGAAGGCGTGCATCATAACTAGATGGATCGTAATCAGGATCATTTGGCGAATTAGTTTCTATCTCATCAAATAACTCATCCATATTAACATCCTGTTGAGGAAGATCGCCAGCTTTCCCTTCATTTTCGGCTTCACCACCAACACCACCTTCATCAACTTGACCAGGAAGCAAATCCAGCTTCATCTTATTAAGATTGGAATTGTTGAAAATAAGATGATGAATTGGTACCTCATTAATAGGTTTATCGACAAGCATATGAGTGGCTAACACAGTCATAAGATAACCAAACGGAATATCACTATGACTTGGATGGAGACGAAACTGTATGATAAAATGACAAATCAAAGAAGGAAGACAGACCATATTACCAGAAGCAATAGAATGCAATACACGAACCATGAAAGAAGTCAACTCAGTTTTATTATAGGACTGAGGATACAGATTTGAAGTGAAAAAATGATGTAACACTCTGTATCTAGGTAACAGATACTTTGATGGGAGCGCATTCCCTTTGTGTGTCCATTACGCATCAATTTTGCATAAGTCTCTAGTTAACGTGCATTTTTTCGATTCAGATGGTTTGTCGTATAGAGTATGAATTGGTATACCTTCATCATTAATGGGTATATCCATAATACCCGATATCAAATGACGGTCTACTTCAATCTCTAGTATCAATTGAAAAAGTTAAATTGTTAAGGGAGAATTCAGAGATACATGCAACCATTGATTGTGCAATTGACTGGTATGTAGGCCCACCCTAAAGCAAAATGTTAGCCCAGCAAACAGATTAAAGGAGAGGGACAATACCAAATGGAGCAATGTGATTAAGATCAGCGGTATGCTCAACGATAACATTACGGATACGTAAATCCCGTACATCTTGAGGATCATCTTCGGGTGACCGAAGGTGCCATTTTGTTATCGGTGTAGATCTAGATGAGGATGGACCATGGGATGTTTTCTTCTTCCCTCTAACATCCATCTTCAACAAGATATACAAAGAGCAAGAGAAATGCATAAAAAGAAGAATGAGTTTTCTCTAGATTAGCAATTTGAGAAGAAACCTTTGAAAAACTCAACAAAAGATGAAATCTAGCTACACAAGGAACAAATCAAAGCATAGAGAGCATCAAACTTTAAGAAAAATGATGAAATAGGACTAACCTTGAAGAAATACAAGAAATCCTATGACTGGTCGAGCCACGACTCGTCATAGGTCGGAGTGGAAATGAAGAAGAAGGAGATTTTTCCCAAATTATATCAAGTTCACGAGCTCCACGACCGGTCGAGTATCGACCAAAAATACATTTTTAATGTAAAAAATTAAAATTTCAACACAAATAATACCAAATACAATACACTATGATACATGCAAGCAAGAATACTCAATGTAAAATGCACATACCAAGATCAAATTTCAATTTATTAAACCTGCTTTTGTCGAGCGGTTTAGTAAATATATCAGCAAGTTGGTTTTCGGTTGATAAATATTCCAAGGAAATAACTTTTTCTTCAACCAACTCATGAATGTAATGATACTTAATGTCAATGTTCTTAGTACGTGAATGCTGGATTGGATTTTTAGAAATATTTATAGCACTAGAATTATTACAATGTAAGATCATTGAATTTTGATTAATTTCATAATCGCTTAGCATGCGTTTCATCCAAACTAGTTGAGTACATGCATATCCAGCTGAAATATACTTAGCCTCAGCAGTGGAGAGCGATATTGAGCTTTATTTTTTGCTGAACCAAGAAACTAAGAAATTTCCAATGTAAAAACAACCACCACTGGTTGATTTTCTATCATCGATATTACCGGCCCAATCAACATCTGAGTACCTGGCTAATTGAACACTAGTATCAAAAGGATACCAAAGACCCAGATTTATAGTACTTGAGACATATCTAATAATCCATTTAACAGCGGTAAGATGTGATTCCTTAGGATTAGACTGATATCTTCCACAAATACCAACACTTAATGCGATATCAGGTCTACTGGCAGTTAGATACAACAAACTACCAATCATACTATGATATAGTTTAGGATCTATATCTTTACCTGCAGAGTCCTCTGAAAGTCTTAACGTTGTACTCATAGGAGTATCAAAGTTCTTAACATTCTCAAATCCAAACCTTTTAACCAAGTTTGAAGCATATTTGGTTTGGAAAATGAAAATTCCATCAGGTTATTGTTTTACTTGCAACCCTAGGAAATAGTTTAATTCTCCAACCATGCTCATTTTGAACCTTGATTTCATTAACTCTGCAAATTCAATAGACATGTTAAAGCAAGTTGATCGATAAATAATGTCATCAACATAAATTTGAACCATCAAAATATCATTGTTATATTTTTTAACAAAGAGCGTCTTATCAACACTTCCTACTTGAAAACTATGACTAAGTAAGAATTTAGTCAATTTCTCATACCATGCCCGAGGTGCTTGTTTTAGACCATAGAGAGCCTTTTTGAGATGAAATACATGGTCAGATAACTTGGGGTCTTCAAACCCTGAAGGTTGTTCAACATACACCTCTTCTTGTAAATCGCCATTCAAGAAGGCACTCTTTACATCCATCTGATAAATCTTAAATTTTTTAAAGCGTGCGATGGAAATAAAAATTCTGATTAATTCAAGGTGAGCGACTGGAGCAAAGGTTTCATCGTAATCGATGCCTTCAATCTGAGTGTACCCTTGTACAACTAGTCTAGCCTTGTTTCGCATTATATTTCCAAGTTCATCAGACTTACTTTTAAAAATCCATTTTGTTCCAATAATGTGTTTATCTTTAGGTGTAGGAACAAGATACCAGACATCATTATGAACAAATTGATTAAGTTCATCCTGCATAGCAATTATCCAATTTTTGTCAGAAAGTGCTTCTTTCACATTGACCGGTTCTATTTGGGATGTAAAATAAACATAATTACATATATTCTCAAGTTGTTTACAAGTACGAACTCCAGTAAGAGGGTTTACAAGAATTTGATTGGTTGGATGATCTTTGACAGTCCTTGGTTCAGACTCTTTTTGACTTGATGAGGTATCTTGATTGTCGATAATAAGAGCTTCATCATCATCTGAACTCGGAGCTGGTGTATTCAAATGATCATCAATGACCACATTGATGGACTCTGGAATCACACTAGTTTTTTCATTTAGAACCCTATAAGCTCGACTGTTCAAAGAATAACTGAGAAAAATACCTTCATCACTCTTCGTATCAAACTTTTTCAAATTTTCATGATCACGTAAAATATAACACATGCTGCCAAAAACTTGAAAGTATTTGACAATAGGTTTCTTTTCAAACCATAATTCATAAGCAGTCTTATTATCATATTTACTGGTATAAACCCGATTAATAATATAACACGCGGTATTAACTGCTTCAGCCCAAAGATTTTGTAACATTCTAAAAATCGGGGGTCGAGTATAAACTCCACTCTCGAGTTCCAGAACATCACTTATGTAACATTTTCAATGATGGATGAATGTCGACTGTAATAGTGTATAAAACATGAAGTGGATTAAGCTAAAACAGCATATCATACTCCAGAGACAGTTAAGTTTCTCAAGCGAAAGACTGTGATAAATATATAAAATGTATAGTTGATTGTAAGTCTCCAGAGTGTGAACATGTTACCAGGTTAACTAAATACATGTATACTCCAAAAATAGAAAGAAAAGAATATACATGGGTGTTTAAATAAAAGGTAAAATACTAAGTGTATTAGCATCTAATCAGTAACCCTGTAACCCCATCGATCAGAACCTGCATATAGGAGAAATCCTCCTCATCATCATAAAGTCTGGCTCTGCTTCGCAAGCAACGTCATCATCTGAAACTAAAACAGGGACTGGTTGGTATGTACAACACCGTCCCATAACCTGGGAGTGAGTGGCCAACTCAGTGGAATCATAGAGAAAAGGTTAACATGTTATCAAATCAATCAAGCGATAATGATAAAGCAAGAAAATCAAACATTCTTAAATACTGTAATTAATGCAAGAATGAAATGACATGATGGATGCCCTCACCAACATACTCCCTCATGCGAAACCATCTTACGCTCGCAACATGCTTTCTTCCCTCAGTGCTCCACATCTTCCAGGCACATGCAGTGCGATATGAATATGATTACCAAGTTGTTATTAGTCCTTTTCATACAGCAGGATTGGGAAACTAGGGTACTTCCCTTATATCATTCCCAACAAGGATCTTGTCTAGGGTCGTCACTCCTAGTAGTCTCATACGATGTATATTTTTAGGTCGCTACAAGGGCTGCGAGGGCTGTTGCACACACTAGTTGCTCCGCTCCCCCATCACCTTATCAATACAGGCCTAGTTTGTACTCTTGTTGCTACGGAAGGGTCGTCGCCTCACGTAGACTCAGAGTACGCTCGAGCTCACTACAAAGGGCTCGTCACCAATCAGAGTAGGCCGACAACTCGAATATAGTGTCCTATACCACCATAATCGACTCACGAGTCTAAGGTGCTCACTGGTCACTACAAGGAGGTTTGTGGCCCCAGCGTAGGCCGATAGCTCGACCATGGTGTCCCATATCACCATGCCCAGCTCATGAGTCTTAGTGGATCAAGGTACCATGGTTATCAGGGTAATCACTGGTAAGTTCAGTACCCTAGGTTCATGAAGTTATGACCAATACAAGGTAAACATACAGTGGTCAGTCGGGTTACTTGACGAGCTCGACTAGTACGAGCGTACCTCAAGCTGAACGACATGAAGTGTATAAACACCTCGTGTGGCCTAACCACTACCGTCAACCAAAGCACGACTCAGGTTCGTCGACGCGTCCTTCATGGTGAATAGAATCTAACCATGAATTCAAATCTGTTACCGACTGCCTGGACTAAAGTATAGCCCCAAACACTTGTAATCTAAATCAATAATCACATGAGAGAGACAGAATTGAAATACAAGTAATTCCAGCATGTTATAACGTACATCATAAGAAGATAACCATACACGAGTATTTCACACATAAGGTAATCAATTTAAATACAACAAGCATGGAGGAAATCATGTGCATCATCAAATTAGTTGAGAATCCAATCTCATCGCTAATCTACAGCACCATTTACTCAATACTTACTAATGCATGCATTTATAAAACCACTTAGTCTACACACATTAGCCCACATAGCATATGCTGGCCAAAAGTGTGCATTAGGGTGAATCTCTTCGCCAAACAGATCATACACGCATAACCAGCATAGTTATATGAAAAATACTCATGGCAATCATATCAGCAAAATACGTACGTATACAGTATTTCCTACAAATACCTAAAATACCCTAAATCTCATATTCTTCGTACGTATTCGAAATGAAAAACAGACAGCATGTTCTACATGTGAAATAGCATTCTTGTCAACAATCTACCATTAAACGACATTGAAAGCTTTAAAAACAGGTAACCTAAGCATCTAAAATCCGCACCTTACGCCATAGAAGTGTAACGAATTGAATGGGTACTCTAAGTCTTCGTCAACGTCGATACGACGATCTACAACACAAGGTAAGTCAGCTACTTAGCTACTTGTACTTATAAAAACCTTAAAATAGGTTAGGGTTAGGGTTTTCTTACCTAGAACGAAATCAGAATCGTCGAAATAATGATACAGAAGGTTGGATAAGGCACGTAGAGAGACTGGAAAGAATCCCAAGAAGCAGCACCAACTTCTCTCTCACTTTCTCTCTCTTTTCTCCCTCTTGGAAAGCTAGGGTTTGGAAATTCGTATGGGATTTGGGAATGGGGGCTTTAAGCCTTTTTATAAGCCTAAACTTAACGAAAATAGACTTAAGGCCAAGGTATACTTAAGTTATAACCAAATCGGGTCTGTTCCGATCCAACAGAGCACTTCTGGAGGTCTTGTTATCAAATGCGGTCGAGCTTAAGCTCACTAACATCGGATCTTTGGTCAGTTAGGTTTTCAGTCCAATCAAATTTTCAGATCGTCCATGGTGGACCAGTTTCAGTTCAGCGGTCACCGAAACTCGATTAGGGTCGTAAGTGTTATGACATGTAAGGGCCAACTTTCTTGATCTGAGGGTGAAATTTGGTTAAATTCTAACGGTCAGAATGATTAAAAATGTCACGCAAGCGACACGTGCCAGATTTATTAAAAATTGAATTAATTTTCTAAATAATTTTCTTTTCTCACTCTCTTCACTCTGGACTCAGAAAAATGGTCTCAGGATATCGGTTGGGCTTGATTTTTGAAATGATTGTCAAGTCCAACTAGGCGGTCATAATGGTCTAAGATTATAGATATCAGACTTTCGACATGCGGTTTAGATCCAATACAAAATTTCAAAGGGTTCTTGAGAATAAATAAGTTTAGAGTTTGATCCTAGGTTTTTGGGTAATGTAGTGTTAACAATTCTAGAGGTTTTGGGTCATACGGATCATATTTAAAGTGGTTGGTGCTTATTTCACAGGTATTCTAGTGTAGCACTGGTTAATTCACGTTAAATTTCTAAAGAATTTCATTCTAAATGATTTCTTTGGCTTTGGAATTGAGCTTTAAGAGTGCTATGGTTGACCCATTGCCTAAGGATGTCTAACTCCAGGTTGGTAAAAATTCGGGGTGTTACAGATTTCTAGAGAGCTTCATGCTATTCAACATAACATTAGCCATATCCTGAAGGACTCTATTTTTTCTTTCAACTATACCACTTTGTCACGGTGTTTCGGGCACAGAGAATTCATGTGATATTCCGTGATCATTATAAAATTTCTCAAAACTACTGTTTTCGAATTCAGATCCATGATCACTACGGATCTTACTAGCATGAGAACCTTTCTCAGTTTGGATTCGTTTAATGACCTTTTTCACTTCATCCAGGGTTTCAGCTTTATCTTTTAAGAACGATACCCAAGTGAATCTGGTATAATCGTCTACGATAACTAAGATGTATTTTTTGCCTCCTCGACTCTCCATTCTGGTTGGTCCAATAAGATCCATGTGGAGAAGCTCGAGTGATCTAGATGTGGTATTAGAGTTCACTTTCTTGTGAGAGCTCCTAATCTGTTGGCCCAGCTAGCATTCACCACATATTTTGTCTACTCATTGCAAAATGGGTAGACCTCTAATTAGTTCTCTTTTGCTCAATCTAAATAAATTCTGGTAGTGTACATGTCCAAGGCGTTTATGTCATAATTCAGTCTCATCGGTATGGACCATATAACACGATTGAATAGATGAGCTTGCATCACTAACGATGTAGCAGTTTTCAGAAGTTCTGCGACCAGTGAATATAACAGAACCCTTTTTATTAAGTATCTCACAACCTTGATTTAAAAACTTCATACTATGGTTGTTATCACATATCTGAGAAATTCTTAGTAGATTGTGTTCCAAGCCCTCAACATATAAAGCATTCTTAAATAAGGGAAGGTTATAAAGCTGAACCGTACCTTGGCCAATGATCTTGCAATTGCTTCCATCACCAAATGTGACTGACCCGTTAGTCATATCTTTTAGATCGGTGAATAAAGCCTTATCGCCTGTCATATGCCTGGAGCAACCACTATCTAGGTACCACTTTGAATGGCTTCTAGCTTTGAAAGCAGTGTGGGCAACCAAGCAGGTAACTTTAGGAACCCATTTCAGAACTGTTTTGGGTTTAGGAGTATAGATGGTCTTTTTTTGTCTGTTGTTATAGGAGAGACCTATAGAGTTAGACTTTAATAGCTCCTTGAGTAGATCAATTATTTTTTCAGCCAATGGATTTTGATTTTGAAAATCAAAGTTGACATGACTAACTTTAGGTTTTTGAAAAGTCTTTGAATTTTTGGAAAAACCTTGATAAGTATTCTTTTCTTTTGAGATTGAAGACTCTCCTTTTACAAATTTAGGAGCAATGTTCTTTTGTTTAGGAGAAGTATTCTTATTATAGCCCAATCCGGATCGATCGCCACATTTTCTTGATCCGAACAATGATTTTTCCAATTTAGGATCACCTTAGGCAGATCTCCATGTGTCTTTCAAACTCATAACAGAAGCTACCTCATTTTTGAGTTTCTCATTTTCAGATCTCAAATCTTCAATTTTAGAGGTTTTAAAAACTAAATCACATTTGGTCTTTTCAAAAGAATCGGAAATATGAGACTTCTCTAAAACGAGAGACTCATAATCTTCCTTAAGCTTAGAAAAATTTTCTTTTTGTAATTTAAGCTTGACGGTAATTTTACAACTCTCCTTATAAAGGGCATTATAAGCATCTTGAAGATCATCTTCATCATCGCAATCACTATTCAGATTTTTTTTACTAGATATATCATCATTATCTGAAAAAGTGATCTTGGCTAGAGTTATAAGGGCTTTAACATCATCCCCCGACTCAGTTTCAGAATCTTCCGATTTAGAAGAGGATTCAGAATCAGACAATTCATCCCAAGTAGCCATCATGCTTTTCCTTTTTGATTTATCCTGTTTAGGACATTTGTTAGCTAAGTGCCCATACTCTTGACAGTTATAACATTGGCTATCTTTCAAAGATTTTTGAGCTCTAGGTTTAGATTGTTTCTTATCATTTGACATTTGAAAATTAACTTTTTTCTTGCTTTTGAAAATTTTGTAAAACTTTTTTGCTAAAAGCGCCATATCATCTTCAGAATTTTCTAAATCCGAAGTGCTCTCTTGTGAAACATTTTTAGATGATTTGAGAGCAATTGATTTTCCTTTAGGAGCTTTAAAGGACAACTCGTAGGTTTGAAGTGAACCAACTAGTTCCTCAACCCTCATAGTATCCGTATCACGAAGTTCCTAAATCGCGGTCACTTTAGAATTGAACCATTCAGGAAGTGAACGTAGTATCTTTGCGCACACTTTACTTTCTGGGATTCTATCACCAAGACCCCACATAGAGTTCACAATGTCATTCAATCTAGTGTAGAAGTCCATAAACATCTCATTCTCCTCCATATGAATTTCTTCAAATTTAGTTGTGAGGAGTTGGACTTTAGATTTCTTGACAATTGATGTACCCTCGTGTGTCATTTCTAATACATCCCATGCTTATTTTGTATTTTCACAAGAGATGATTCTTTTGAATTCATCTGGTGATAATGCACAAGTAATTGCATTTAGTGCTTTTGTATTGACATTACTCTCACTTTTCTGAAGTGTGGTCCAAAGAGAATAAGCCGTTACTTTCATTGATTTTGAACCATTGTAATTAGTTACTTCAGTGATAGGAGGGTTCCAATCATTCACTGTGGCCAGCCACACACTTTCATCCAAGGATTTGAGGAAGATCCTCTTCCTGGCTTTCCAATAGGCATAGTTTGTGCCATTAAAAGGTGGTGGCCTAGTGATTGATAGGCTATCAAAATTTGACATCTTAATATAGCTTAGATCGTTAACTCAGGAAATAAATCCAATAAATATACAATAAGCACGAGCTATTAGGCTCTGATACCACTTAAAAGGGGCCTAGCTATATGTCCTAGAGGGGGGTGAATAGGGCAATGCCAAATAAAACTAAAACAGCGAAATAATAAAAGAAATAAAGCACAATGCTGAATTGAAAGTAATCTCAATAGCCTAAAATAAAGAGAATGATACTATATCAGTTCTAAGGACAACCTTACACCAAAAACCAAAGGTTTAAGGTAGGACAACCTTATTTTTAGAATGTCCTTTGTATCACAAACCTATGAGGAATGAAAAGCAAAGCAACCAAAATAACTTGCAGAAATAAATCCTAAGTTATTACAACATTCCCCACACTTGCTTGGAATAAAAAGATTACAACATTCATCCACGAATACAATCCACAAAACTGAATGAATAAAGAAATGAAAGAATAAAGCACATCCACAACACAACGATATAAAGTGGTTCGCCTGTGTGTACACCAACTGTTATCCAACAGCCACATAGAATGCTACTCCACTCCTAATATCCTCACACAGTGGATATTAGCATGCACTATCAAAATAGGTTTTACAGGTTCATTCACCTAAAACCTTCACAATTGTGTCTTTTTATCTCGGGCTTACACAATCCAAAAACCCACACAATCTGAGTTTTCTGCCTCTCCTCAGATAACCAAAACAATGAGATTTTTCTGAAAAATCTCAGAAAAAACCAAAGAAAGTAAATTACACAAATGTAAAATACTTGAATCTCCTTTTAAAGTAGCCCGGTAGAACCAATCGGAGTAGAAGTTCGATTCAACGTTCAAAGTCCAATACTCACTTTATGAATGGTTTTAAGTCTAATTGATTTTAAATCAAAAGGGCTAGTTCTATTTGATTTTGAATCCAAGAATAAGGAATATCAGAAATTTCCCTTTTCAAATAAGATTGGAATGTAGATCAAAATCAAATAATAAATAAGCTAGCAAAAGGAATATTAAATGAGCACAAAGTAGCTTAAAAATAAACACAAACTTATCTCAGAGTATAGCCTAAAGATTGCTTGAATTGATTTGAATTGAATTGAAAAAATCTGAAGTTCATACTCTATTTATAGCCTGAAAAATCCCATCTACGACCGGTCTTAGGATCCTAAGACAGGTCGTAGCTTCAAAGATTTTCAAAGATTTCCGTGGGATAAGGATTAGCTGTTCCACGACTGATCCTAGGTAGCCTACGACTAGTCGTGGGCCACCTACGACCGGTCGTAAGACCCCCAGTTTAGTTGCTAGAGTTTAAGTTGTAGGGCTAAGACTGGTCGAAGGACGAGTTGTACAGCTCACAGGACTGGTCGTAGGATAACCAGAAAAATTCAAAAATCTTCAACAACCTAGGACTGGTCCTGAAAAACTTAAGACTGGTCGTAGCAGAGCTAGGACTGGTCTTGAAGTCCCATGGACTGGTCTTAGATCAGCCCGAACAAGCATATTAAAATATACGAATTATGTATCTAGAATGACCTACATTAAAGCCCATCCTAAGGTCAATCTAAGGTCCAACAAACCTTAAAAGTGAGATTGTAACATCCCGAAAATCGAGGGTCGAGTAAAAACCCAACTCCCGAGTTCCAAAATGTTATTTATGCAACATAGATATGTATGATTGAATGTTGTCTGTGTTAATGTATTAAACATGAGTGAGATTAAGCCAGAACAGCATATCATAATCCAGAGGCAGTTAAATTAACCAGTGGAAGACTGTGATAGTACGTATAACATATATAAACTGTTGTATGTTTCCAGAGTGTGAATAAGTTACCAGGTTATATACATACATGTATACTTCAAAAGTAAACAAAAAGAATATACATGAGTGCTCTAAAAATATAAAATGACAAGTGTCAAGGTATCTAATCAACCTCCCTATAATCCCGTCAATCAGAACATGCATAAAGGAGGGATCCTCCTCCTCATCATCAAGTCCAGCTCCGCTTCTCAAGAAGCGCCATCATCTGCAACCAAAATAGGGACTGGTGGGTGTCCGAAAACACCATCCCGTAACGTAGGAGTGAGTAGCTAACTTAGTAGAATAATAGAGCAAGGATTAGCATGTTCTCAAATCAATCATGCGACAATAGTAAAGCAGTAAATCAAACAATCCTAAAACTGTTGTTAATGCAATATGACATGACATGATGGATGCCCTCACCGGCATTCTTCCTCATACGGCACCATCTTCGTCCGCGGCATGCTTGCGTACCACTCAGTGCTCCACATCTTCCAGGCACAAGCAATGTGATGGTGATATAATTATCGAGTTATTATTAGTCCATTCAAACAGCAGGATTGGGAAACTAAGGTACTTCCCTTATATCAATCTCAACAGAGATCCTATCTAGGGTCGTCACTCCTACTAATCTCATACGATGTATATTTTATAGGTCGCTGCAAGGTCTGTCAGGGCTGTTGCTCGCACTCGTTGCACTGTTCCCCCATCATCTTATCAATATAAGCCTAGTGTACTCTCACTACTACGGAAGGGTCATCGCCTCTCGTAAACTCAGAATACGCTCGCGGTCACTACAAAGGACTCGTCGCCTGATCAGTGTAGGCTAACAGCAAGAATATAGTGTCCCATACCACCATAATCTGCTCACGAGTCATATGTGCTCACTGGTCACTACGGGGAGGTTTGTGGCCCCAGCGTAGGCCGACAGCTCGACCACGGTGTCTCATACCACCATGCCCGGCTCATGAGTCTTTATGGATCAAGGTACCATGGTTGACAGGGTTTACAATGGTAAGTTCAGTATCCTAGGTTCAAGCAGTTATGACTCATACAGCGTGAACATACAATGGCCAGTCGGGTTACTTGACGGGCTAGACTAACACGAGCGCATCTCAAGTCGAACGACATGAAGTGCGTAAAACACCTCGTGTGGCCTAACCACTGCCGCCAACTCCAAAACACGGCTCGCGTTCATCGACGCGTCGCTCGTGGCAAAGATAAGCCAACCACGAACTTGCTCGGTTGCCAACTGCCTGGACTAGGTATAGTCCCAAACAATTATGAATCCACATCAGCAATCATGTGAGAGTATTGGAAATGAAATACAACCATGTGAGCATGTTAACACATGTTATAACATACAACTTAAGTAAATCTTCCAACGCATGCATTTCATACATACAACGAAATCATGCATATAGCCAACATGTAGGAAACCATTTACATCAGCATATAAATTGAGAAATCAATCTCAAACTAATTTATAACACCATTTAATTCAATACATACTAATACAAGCATTTATACAAACACTTACACTACACACTTAAGTCTACATATAGTATGTCGACTGAAAGTGCGTATTTAGGCAAATCTCTTCGCCAAACTAATTATGCACGCATTCCTAGTATCCTAATGTGACAAGAAGCCATGTCAATCACGTCAGCAAATTATGGATGAACACAGTATTTCCTACAAATGACTAAAATGCCCTAAATCTCATATTTTTCGTCTGCTTACAAAACAGGAAACGGACAGCATGTTGTACATGTCAAACGGCATTGCCGTCGATAATCTACTATTAAATGACATTGAAAGCGTTGGAAACAGTCAATCAAAGCGTCTAAAATCCGCACCTTTTCTCCTATAGGTGTATTGATTCGAACGGAGCGTGTACGCTTCGTCTACGGTGAACCCGGAACCTATTTTACAAGATGGATCAGCTAACATGCTATGGAAATGAGTGAACAACAAATCAGCAATTGTTAGGGGTGTTTTCTTGCCTAGAAACGCGGTGAAATCACCGGGGAAGTGATTGAGGTGTGTTTCTTAGGCATGTGCAACAGGTAGCACAAGCAACAGGTAATACTCTCCCACTCTCTCTCATAAACTCTCACTTTCTCTCTCACTCTTGCTAGGGTTTCTAGCAAATTCGTATGGGTGAGAGGAGTGAGGGTTTAAGCCCCTTTTATAACCTAAATCTTGCCCGAAACAGTCTTGGGAACAATGTTTACTTCATACCTAACCAAATCGGGGCTGTTTCGGTCCAAAAAGGCATTTCTGGTGGTCCCCTGGCCGAACGCGATCAGACTTAAGTTCATACTTGTCGGATGTCGCTCACATCCCATTTTCAGACTAGTAGTGTTCGTAGATCGAGCGTGGCGGTCCAGTTTCAGTTCAGCGGTCACAGCACGTAGATCAGGTCTACAAGTCTCATGATATGAAATAGAAATTTTTCCTGATCCGAGAGTGTAATTTGGCTGAATTCTGACGGTCATAACGCTTAATAATAACGCGTCAAGTCGTGTGCCAGATTTGAATTTCAAATTCCAAATCTAACCCTATTCTCACTCTCTTCAGTCCAGGCTCAATGAAATAACCTGTGAATGTCGGTTGGACTTGATTTTCGAAATGATTGTCAAGTCCAACAAGGCGGTTCTAACGGTCTAAGATTGTAGATATCAGACTTTTGACGCGCGGTCTAAATCCAATACAAAGTTTCAAAGAGTTCCTGATAGCAAACCGGTTTAGAGTTTGATCCGAGGTTTCAGGGTATTATAGCACCATTGATTCTACAAGTTTTGGGTCTTGTAGAACGTATTTAAAGCAGTCAGGGACAATTTCACAGCTACTCCACGTAGCGCTAGCTAACTTATGCTTAGTTTCTAAAGGAATTAATCTTAAGTGATTTCTTTAGCTATGGAATTGGGTTTTGAGCGATTTTTCAGGTGTTTTAGTTGACCCATTGCCTAAGGACGTTTAACCCCAGGTTGGAAAAAATCCGGGGTGTTACAATCTACCCCCCTTAAAACATAATTTTGTCCCCGAAATTGGCGAAGGGTAAGGAGTATCTAGCAAGACTTCAGTATTGACATTCTAAGGAAGGGTCAATCCTATTTAATGACCTAACTATACGTATATCCTAACTCAAATGTTTCGATCCTAGGCCAGTGGGAAAGAGGCCAACCACGCTTCCGCTGCGCCACTCTGATCGAACGGTAGTGTTGACTGACCTAACTGGATTGGACTCAATACGTTCTACCCCCCTTAAAACTTGGTTCTACTTAAAGTTTAAGAATCTTTTCATCGATCCATATATCGGAACGAGGCACAACTTAGGGGCTATCCTTGACATGAATTAGGAAATAACCTCTCATTACAGTGGTTTTCCTTTGCTAATGATGCGTTCTATGGCATTGGTATTTATGGCGATAGAGATGAGCCTAATCTCTATTGTGGTTGAGTTCAGGGGCTGGTATGAGTTGGTGGTAAGATGTCGAATTCTCTACTGGCTTTAAGTCCTCGCCATTTCCCAAAGGCAATGTGATCACGTTTGGTTGTAGGTGGTTGGGCCATCACAGAAGAAAAGTTGTGTAGTAGGTCTGAGCCGGATACATAGACTTTCTGTCTAGCTAAGACAGAAGATTTATTGTATCAATTCTTAATCCGAGTCGATGCCGATCTTCTGCTTGATTAGAGCATTGGATTTATTGGTAATCACTAGGATTAAGAAGTCGATTCAAACTGCGAATACATCGCTTACATGCAGTTCCTTTACTCTGCGTTTCCGAATGCAATAAGCCCTTAGGGAAGGCAATTCTAAGGGGTGTGTTAGTTTATTCTAAGTTTGACCTGAGGGATTTATAAGTCTTCCCTGAGAGTGAATGGTTCTAAGTTATATAAGCTTCCTGAGAGTTACTAAAGGAGCCTAGGAATGTTATGAGGAGTCTCATTCCAACCAAATCTAACTTACTATTCCTTAGCATATACAGGCTTTACACTACTTAAGGTAACTAGTAGACTAGTCTGTAATCTACAGCCTAATGGAACGACATTCCTAGTCCCATGTCGGGATTGGAAGTGGCATGCTTGGTAGGAGGGTAGGGTGGGATAAAACAAATTTTGTAGGCTTAATCCCGAGATTTATGATATGGCTGTGGAAACCATAGGATACACCTAAACTAGGGACAATACCTTACAGCGAATGAAACGGCATGCATTCCATCTAACCAAATTCGGCTATATTAAGCCTAAACCACAACACAAACATTCACATAACAAGTCGAAAAATGCCATGCATTTCATTAAATCAAAATTGCCACAATATAGGAGACATATTCTTACATGTACCATGACAAGAAATGCATGGGAGCTAAGCCAATCAGCTACTACAGCAACATAAGAAAACTACTAGCCTTATCAGGCTTACACACAAAAAGCAGGAAACAACTAACTACAACCCTCGATATCTGGATCTAGATCACTTGTCCGAGTCGGGCGATGGAGGAGGAGCACCCTTATCCTGTAAGCAACACAGGATAGCCTTCAAAGTACGAGTCACCTTGCCGAATTTTCTCTTCATGACGGCCTTGGTATTCTCGACCTCAGCCCAAAGTTCCTGAACTTCCCTTCGCAAGGTGACCTGGCTCTCCTCAATTCGGGCAATGCGATCATCACCAGTAGCCTGAGCAGAAGGAGAAGGGCTCTCATCTATATCCTGAGCCTCCTCTTCTACCTCTTCCTGGACTTCTTCCTCAACTTCTGCTCCAGGTTCTCCCTCACTTGGATCCTCTTCATCATCAAAATCGTCCTCGCTATCCTCCTCAAGCTGAGTCTCATAGTACTGAGACCCAATCTTCATCTTGACCATGGTAGACTCATCAATGCAGTGAATCGAAACCGGCAACTCTGATCCAAGTCTGTAAGCAAACTCAAGCGCGATCTCACGTTCTTCTTGATTTCGCTATGAGGATTATCTTTCGCAACACGAAAGTGGCCATACACACATTTTCTCCCTGGGCCACCTGATACAAGAAATCAACCATAAGGCGCGTACACTCAATACGATTTTTTAACTTGGGATACACGTTGAACGTGCAAATGTGGTGTAGCAGGCGCAAGTCATCAGACATATGAGATGCCTTGAGACTATTGTTAGGCTGCCATGGAACCAGACTACCACATAGGAACCTAGTACGGCGATCTCGCTCACGCCTACTCCTCAAATTCTTCGCACTGGGATGAACATCACCAAGGGGCACGTTCAGAAGTCGCGCTATTAACCAAACAGCGATCGTAGCCATCCGGTCTCTACCAAAAGGAATCTTGAATTGCAATGGCTCCAATGTAGGATTCTGGATACGAGCGTATAAGGCACGAACGGTGCTCACATTAGCACGAGAACGAGCTTCAAATAGCAGACCCCAATGTGCAGCTTCAATGCGCTTAAACAATAGGAATCCGTCGAAGAGTCGCCCTTCCACGTCCGCCTCAAACAATACCTTACGGTCAGTATATTCGCCATGAGGCATCTCTGCTAATATCACTCGCCCAAGTTGAGTATGGGGATCCAAATTCCGCTTTGTATGAAACTCTCGGGCTGTGCTTGGACTTGCAGCGGCGCTTGAGCTAGCGGTGCCACCCCTTGGTCTTCTTGATTGTGCAGGGCGACTAGGCCCAACCTCATCCGTTACGGTCTTTCTCTTTCCCATCAAAGAGAGGATGGTGGAGAAAGATAAAAGACCCAAAATGGCTTCAACAAAAGTCATGGAAAATGGGAGAAATGTAGAGAAATGGCTGCCCAAACTGAAAAAAGGAGATCTAGGTATTGTAGAGGGATGCTTCAAGCTCCCCTAGGATGGATTTTCAAAAAGAAAAGAGAAGGAAAAAGGGGAATGAAGCTCCTCACGATTTCAGCACATTTTGGGGGTTGTAGGAGCTCCAACGGACGAGATTTGCAAGAGGAGGAGATGCAAACTACAATGGAGTGATGGAGTGGATTCGGTTTTAACAAGAAATGGGTTTAGGAAAGATTTGGAGCAACGATTTAAGAGAAGGCAGCAAGAAAATGTGAGAAGGAGCTAAGGAAGGGGGCTGTTGTGAAGGAAGTACCCTTTTTAGGGGTTTTCTATGGATGAACCAGACATGGGAGGGGTGTACTACCCAAACCAGCACGTGCGCTCGAAATTTACATCAAGTGGGCCCCACCGGACAGCGATGCATCGCCGGATCGGCGATGGCATCGCTGACCATCTTGCACGGTGGCTGGTGGGACCACATGGGTCAGGTCCCCCCTGGTCTTGGGACCTCAAAAATATGTGGGCCCCATCTTAGTTCATTCTAGATTGCCCTAGGGAGGCCCAAACATCCATTCAGGGATTTTTGAGGCCAATCTGTAAATCTGAATATATTCTCCTATCATGCAGCATATGATTTTAGGATAGAAGGAGCTAATACATCCATCTAACCTATTAGTTACTAAATATTATAAACTTAGAATGGCCTAAGGGCTAGTTTTCATAAAATTTTACTATTCACTGTAAAATTTTGTCAAAGTATGATTTTATATCATTTTCATATTAGGATCAATGCCTAACATGAAAATAATAAGAAAGAATTGAAGAATGGAGTGGTGAGAGGAAGAATTTTGAAGAAATTAGGTGAAACGGGGTTTTTAATCCCTGGCGATTGAATGTAAGGGTTGTGGTTTCCCCACAGCCCAAGGATTCATATTTATGGGTTTAGAACCGTTCAAAGAACATCTCAACCCACCTACCTACAACCTAGGAGCTACTTAGGTCGCTTCACGCGACCCTAGATGCATTACAGACTCGATCGCGCGATCGATACGAATAGTCTTCGCCTATTGGCGAATCTACGATTATATAAGTGTTTCTAGACCTTCCTCGCACCCACCTAAGTCAAAAGAAGTGACAGCGTACGTCGCGTGACCATAACCCAGGCCTGGTATAATCTCATTCATGCTTTGATACCATCTATAACATCTCGAAAATCGGGGGTCGAGTAAAAACCCAACCCCCGAGTTCCAAAATGTTATTTATGCAACATAGATATGTATGATTGAATGTTTTCTGTGTTAATATATTAAACATGAGTGAGATTAAGCCAGAACAGCATATCATACTCCAGAGATAGTTAAATTAACCAGCGGAAGACTGTGATAGTATGTATAACATATATAAACTGTTGTATGTCTCCAGAGTGTGAACAAGTTACCAGGTTATATACATACATGTATACTTCAAAAGTAAATAAAAAGAATATACATGAGTGCTCTAAAAATATAAAATGACAAGTGTAAAGGTATCTAATCAACCTCCCTGTAATCCCATCAATCAGAACACGCATAAAGGAGGGATCCTCCTCATCATCATCAAGTCCAGCTCCGCTTCTCAAGCAGCGCCATCATCTGCAACCAAAATAGGGACTGATGGGTGTCCTAAAATACCATCCCGTAATGTGGGATTGAGTAGCTAACTCAGTGGAATAATAGAGCAAGGATTAGCATGTTCTCAAATCAATCATGCGATAATAGTAAAGCAGTAAATCAAACAATCCTAAAACTGTTGTTAATGCAATATGACATGACATGATGGATGCCCTCACCGACATTCTTCCTCATACGGCACCATCTTCGTCCACGGCATGCTTGCGTGCCGCTCAGTGCTCCACATCTTCCAGGCACATGCAATGTGATGGTGATATGATTATCAAGTTATTATTAGTCCATTCAAACAGCAGGATTGGGAAACTAAGGTACTTCCCTTATATCAATCCCAACACAGATCCTGTCTAGGGTCGTCATTCCTAGTAATCTCATATGATGTATATTTTGTAGGTCGCTGCAAGGGCTGCCAGGGCTGTTGCTCGCACTCGTTGCATCGCTCCCCCATCACCTTATCAATACAGGCCTACTGTACTCTCACTGCTACGGAAGGGTCGTCGCCTCCCGTAGACTCAGAATACGATCACGGTCACTACAAAGGACTCGTCGCCTGATCAGTGTAGGCCGACAGCAAGAATATAGTGTCCCATACCACCATAATCTACTCACGAGTCATAGGTGCTCAATGGTCACTACGGGGAGGTTTGTGGCCCCAGCATAGGCCGACAGCTCAACTACGGTGTCCCATAGCACCATGCCCGGCTCATGAATCTTTATGGATCAATATACCATGGTTGACAGGGTTTACAATGGTAAGTTCAGTACCCTAGGTTTAAGCAGTTATGACTCATACAGGGTGAACATATAATGGCCAGTCGGGTTACTTGACGGGCTCGACTAGCACGAGCGCATCTCAAGTCGAACGACATGAAGTGTGTAAAACACCTCGTGTGGCCTAACCACTGCCGTCAACTCCAAAACACAGCTCGCGTTCATCGACGCGTTGCTCGTGGCAAAGATAATCCAACCACGAACTTGCTCGGTTGTCGACTGCCTGGACTAGGTATAGTCCAAAACAATTATGAATCCACATCAGCAATCATGTGAGAGTATTGGAAATGAAATACAACCATGTGAGCATGTTAACACATGTTATAACATACAACTTAAGTAAATCTTCCAACGCATGCATTTCATACATATAATGAAATCATGCATATAGCCAACATGTAGGAAACCATTTACATCAGCATATAAATTGAGAAATCAATCTCAAACTAATTCATAACACCATTTAATTCAATACATACTAATACAAGCATTTATACAAACACTTACACTACACACTTAAGTCTACATATAGTATGTCGACTCAAAGTACGCATTTAGGCGAATCTCTTAGCCAAACTAATTATGCACGCATTCCTAGTATCCTAATGCGACAAGAAGCCATGTCAATCACATCAGCAAATTATGGATGAAAACAGTATTTCCTACAAATGACTAAAATGCCCTAAATCTCATATTTTTCGTCTGCTTACAAAATAGGAAACGGACAGCATGTTGTACATGTCAAACGGCGTTGCCGTCGATAATCTACTATTAAACGACATTGAAAGTGTTGGAAACAGTCAATCAAAGCGTCTAAAATCTGCACCTTTTCTCCTATAGGTGTATTGATTCGAACGGAGCGTGTACGCTTCGTCTACGGCGAATCGGTAACCTATTTTACAAGATGCATCAGCTAACATGCTAGGGAAATGAGTGAACAACAAATCAGCAAGTGTTAGGGGTGTTTTCTTACCTAAAAACGCGGTGAAATCACCGGGGAAGTGATTAAGGTGTGTTGCTTAGGCACGTGCAACAGGTAGCACAAGCAACAGGTAATACTCTCCCAGGTAATACTCTCCCACTCTCTCTCATAAACTCTCACTTTCTCTCTCACTCTTGCTAGGGTTTCTAGCAAATTCGGATGGGTGAGAGGAGTGAGGGTTTAAGCCCCTTTTATAACCTAAATCTTGCCCGAAACAGGCTTGGGAACAATGTTTACTTGATACCTAACCAAATTGGGGCTGTTTCGGTCCAAAAAGGCATTTCTGGTGGTCCCCTGGCCGAACGCGATCAGACTTAAGTTCATACTTGTCGGATGTCGCTCACATCCCATTTTCAGACCAGTAGTGTTCGTAGATCACGCGTGGCGGTCCAGTTTCAGTTCAGCGGTCACCGCATGTAGATCAGGTCTACAAGTCTCTTGATATGAAATAAAAAAATTTTCTGATCCGAGAGTATAATTTAGCTGAATTCTGACGGTCAGAACGCTTAATAATAACGCGTCAAGTCGTGTGCCAGATTTGAATTTCAAATTCCAAATCTAACCCTATTCTCACTCTCTTCAGTCCAGGCTCAATGAAATAGCCTGCGAATGTCGGTTGGACTTGATTTTCAAAATGATTGTCAAGTCCAACAAGGCCATTCTAACGGTCTAAGATTGTAGATATCAGACTTTTGACGCGCGGTCTAAATCCAATACAAAGTTTCAAAGAGTTCCTGATAGCAAACCGGTTTAGAGTTTGATCCGAGGTTTCAGGGTATTATAGCACCATTGATTCTACAAGTTTTGGGTCTTGTAGAACGTATTTAAAGCGGTCAGGGACAATTTCACAGCTACTCAGCGTAGCGCTAGCTAACTTATGCTTAGTTTCTAAAGGAATTAATCCTAAGTGATTTCTTTGGCTATGGAATTGGGTTTTGAGTGATTTCCCAGGTGTTTTAGTTGACCCATTGCCTAAGGACGTTTAACCCCAGGTTGGCAAAAATCTGGGGTGTTACAGAGATGGACATTGAAAGTCTGTACACTCAGACGACCCTTAAGAGAAGCTTGAGAATTTACGAATCTTGTTGTAGGCCTTCTCAAGCTTGATCCTTTCTTGTGTTGACAAAGTCTTCTTCTATACTTGTACTTGTTTGAATCTTGAACATGCATACTTAGAGACTTCTATTCTTGAATTCTTCATCCATGACTTGAAACTTTCTTCATTTAAGTTCTTGTCTTGAAATACGATGTCTTGAAGCAGTGAATAGTCATGAAACACAAGATATACAAGACATAGATATAGATTTTGACATGACAAAATTTGACAACCAAAGGGATATGAAATCATAGCACTTACAGGTTAGCTTAACTTACCCAAGAACGGAATCAGAATCGCCGGAAGAACGATTCAGAAATGTCAGTTCAGTGTATAGATGGGTTAGGAAGAATCCTACGGAGTTTCAACTGATTCTCCCACACTTTCCCTCTCTTTTCTCTCTCTTAAAACTCTAGGGTTTGAGAAATTTGTATGGGTTTGAGAACTAAGGGTTTAAGGCCTTTTTATAAGCCTAAACATAACGAAAACGGACTTTAAGTCAATGTATACTTAGGTTATAACCAAATCGGGATCTTTCTGATCCAATGGAGCATTTCTGGAGGTCCTCTTATCAAATGCGGTCGGACTTAACCTCACTAGCATCGGATCTTTAGTACGTTAAGTTTTCAGTCCGATCAGATTTCTAGATCGTCCGTGGTGGACCAGTTTCAATTCAACGGTCACCGAACTTCGATCAAGGCCACAAGTACTTGGACATGTAAGGGCCAACTTTCCTGATCCGAGGGTGAAATTTGGTCAAATTCCAACGGTCAAAATGCTTAAAAATAACGCGCAAGTGAACCGTGCCAGATTTCATAATAATATAATTAATTTTCTAAAAATCTCCATTTTCTCACCCTCTTCACTCCGGACGCAAGAAAATGGTGTCAGGACACCGGTTAGGTTTGATTTTCGAAAGGATGGTCAAGTCCAACTAAGTGATCGTAATGGTCTGAGATTATAGATATCGGACTTTCGACGTGCGGTCTAGTTCCAAAACAAAGTTACCAAATATTTTCGGGAACAACTGGGTTTAGAGTTGGATCTTAGATTTCAAGGCATTATAGCGTTAACGATTCCACAAGTTTTAAGTCTTGCAGAACGTATTTAAAGTGAATAGTACTAATTTCACAGCCAGTCTAACGTAGCGGTAGCTAACTTATGGTTCATTTATAAGAGAATTAATCCTAAGTGATTTCTGATCGAGGTGGTACTCGGGTCTTGGTACGGAATTTTTAGAGTCGTTACACCTGGAATGGACCAAACTTGACCATCAAGTTTTTGGACCAAACTAGACCTGACCTGACTTGTACAACTTGACCCTGTGACTTAGGCAGTCGCACCAGTGACTCGGTTGCCTTGAGTTGATGCAACACACACCCACACTCTCTCCATTTCTCTTACTCTCTCTCTCTCTCTCTCTCTCTCTCTCTCTGTTGGAACTCCAGCAATGGGTGTCGAGCTTGACTTGACTCGGCCTAAACTCAACTCGGTTGAGCTACTGCCGCACAATGCAGTCTCTCTCTCTCTCTCTCTCTCTCTCTCTCTCTCTCTCTCTCTCTCTCTCTCTCTCTCTCTCTTTCAGTCTCTTTTTCTTCTTCTTCTCCTTGTTTCCCATCTGTTGAAGGTCCAATAGCAGCAACTGAATGACCGAAGCAACTCATCCTAGCTAACTCAACAGTAACCATTCAGCTTGTTTCGGTGGTGCGACATGAAGCCACCACATGCATGCGGTCTCCCTGCCCCTCTCCTCATTCCTTTCTTCTTTCTTATTCTTTCTTACTTTTCCAGGGATGTCTAGTAGCGAGTCCAAACACAACTAGGTTTGAATGGACTCGAACTGGGATGGCTTGGTGCAGTGGAATGGTGGGGAAGAAGACACGGCCATTAATGGCGGATTTAAATACTGGCCATCTTTCTTCGAAGTGATGCTACTGAAGGGCCTGTATCATGACTTTGAAGCTTATGGATACCTCAAATCAAAGCTCCATAAAGGTTTTCTCAATGGGTTTGTCATAGGGAGAAATGGTCATTTTCTCGAGTGCGGATGCAAGAACGGTGATGAAATGGGATGTGGTTTGATCCTTTTCCTTTTTATTCACTTACCCTAACTTCCCTAGGCCACTAGATGAAGGACAAATGGCTTGTATTAAGTTTAGGGCTTCCCACTCGCCCTCTCTCTTAATAAGCAGATTCTACCTTCTGCACAGCTGGCGATCCACGTTTTATGGTTTGAACGGCTAGGATAGCATCACATGGATGGCTGAGATTGAGGGATTCCATCTCACTCGGATCGCATCCTAGCAGACCGAAAGGGAAATGGAAGTTTTTCATTTTCGGAAAGAACCTACCGTCAGTTTGCACCTGAGTTTGTGCCCACGCATGTGCTTTTCATCATGTAAAACAAACCAGGTTTTGGTCATGCATGGATGCTCCATTAGATGGGCAGTTTGGATCTTCCAACTGGGATTAGATGGTGGGCCACATATTGATCAAACAAAAAGAGAAAAAATAAAAAAGCTGTTTCAAACGACTGTTGGCGGGAGTGAGAAAGTAGGCGGAGAACTTCCCATTTCGAGACTCTGTCGAGTCAAGGCCGTTTGACTAGGCCTCTTTGGTCCTATGCACCACATGCGCACTCCTCTGGTGCTTACACGAAATGGTTGTGGGGCCCACAAGGATGTTTTTGAGAAATCCACACCGACCATTCCCTTTAGAGGTCCCAATAAGGGCCTCTGACCAAGGATTTATCAGATCCAAAGCTTAGGTGGGCCATATAAATTGATTTCTAGTTCTAATGGTGGATTTTTGTCAATCTAATGGTTAGCTAATTTCGAATCTGAATATCAGTGGTTAACAGGGTACAAGGGACTACTTAACTAAAAAATAATGGCTAGATTTGGGGTCATATGACTCCATACACATTTATAATATTAAATATCATTATTATAATATTTTTAATAACCTTATTATTACTATTATTATTGTTATTATTATTTTGTACAATTTCTTCTACTTTTCTATAATTCATTTATGTGGGCCACAACACATGTACGTCAATTGACAAGTTTTAGTCTTCTTAAGTATCCACTTGATCTAGCGGCTGGATTTAGTGATCTAGGTCTCTATTGAAGGCGATTTAAGGAGAAATAGTCAAGTTCAAATGGGTTCCTAGTCTAAGCTAGTTTTTGGTCTCATAAAACCAGTTGGGTGTATAATGTAGGTTATTAGGATATCCATCTCATGACTTTATATTATAATTATTTAATTATTATTATTATTATCATTATCATTATTATTGCCTATACACTATTATTTATTTATCTCCTTATCATACTTATATTTAAGATGTAGGACTACCCACTATGAGTCATTTAGCTACAAACCTTGATATTGGGGTTACTTTACATTAAAGTGGGCCACTTCAAGTGAACGTTTAATTTCTAATTTTTGACATCTGGTTTGTTCATTTAATTCAATGGTAGGATCGCTTGATTTAAAAATGAAGATTTCTTTCAATGGTCGGATTTAGACTAGAATGAATATGAATATTTTCTTAACCTTGGTTTGTATTGATACCAAATTAGGTTACACGATAACACTCAAGTACTGGAAAGTATGGGGTGTTACACTTAGATAGGGATAAGAGGAGAAGCTTGTAGCATGTTGAGATGTTTATTTTCTTTTGATTCTTATTCTTATTGAACCTCATTGATTTTTAATTTGATATTAAAGGAATATTTTCAGTTTTCTATGATTTATTGTGACTCAAATTACAATAGATGCTGTGATAACTTTGGATATCTTCTTTTCCTATTTTAATATTATGAGATTGGAAAATCATGTTGTTCACCATCTTCTCCTGGGCCTGGTAAGGTGATGGAATCTCTTCCCTCCATTGAGAATTAGGTCAATGAAAAGTTCAGATTTGATATAAATTCTTTTATCTTTCAATTGGATAGGATAAGACTCCAATTCCAATTGTGTTTATTGAATCAAATAAGGTAGCATCTTGATAGCTATAAGTGGATCCTTGAACCTTTAGTTCACTTTTGATATTTAATAAATCCTTCACAATTACTCTATTTTATTCTATATTTAAGTTTAGATATTTTTCTAGTTCTAGTTCTAGTTATTTTCAGAATATGTACAAGTTTGGTCCGTGTGGATTCAACCTCGATCTCACCGAGTTATTACTAAATCATGACCCTACACTTCGGGTTGTGACCATTGCACCAATTCATAATTTTTTAGAACTAGGATAAGGTTGAATTGGTTTTGGCCGATAATAAACCATTTTTGGCCACTTTGAATGCAAATGAAGCCTATTACTATAGCAAAGAGGTAGGGTCAATTCAGTTCACTAGAAGGAATGAGCACAAACAACCAACTTAAATATTTGTAGAAAAGAATCTAAACAACATCATGCAAGATATCACGGAAGTGACCCATCTGGTGGATAACTTGTTAATGGACATTATTCCCTTTTGGCCAGTTTTAGACTTTACCATCGAGAAAATCCCATAATTAGTATGCTAAAAGATAACCACCGCAGGGACGATTTCACGGCCATAATAACAAGGCTCAATGAAAGCCTAAAAGACGTCAACGACACCAGTCTCGTGATTATGGCCAATGTAGATGTCTCGATTGAAGATGAAAACATGGAGCCTATGGAAGCCCCTGACAAGCTAGAGGCTTCTTAGGCCTAAGTTTAAGATCCCTTAATGGAGGTGAACCTAGGAATCGATCAAGACCCAAAGCCTATGTTTGTTAGCGAATTGCTCAAGTCCCAAGATAAAGTGTAATTGATCAACTTGCTCAAAGAGTTTGTCGATTGCTTTACATGGGATTACCATGAGATGTCAAGACTCGACCAGGGCTTGGTCGAGCACATGTTACCTATAAAAGAAGAGTATCAGCCGCATAAACAACCGCTCGTGTGAATGGTAGTAGAAGTAACTCAAAAAATAAAGGAAGAGATCGAATGGCTATTAAATGCTGGTTTCATCAGGCCCATTAAGTATGCCGATTGGATCTCAAATGTAGTCCCAATCATTAAAAAAAGAATGGTAAGTTGCAAGTTTGCATCAACTTCCGAAATTTAAATTTAACAATGTCAAAGGATGAATATTGTCACGCCCCAAACTCAGAAACCGGGCTCATAAAATTTCCAATCACCGAATCTGGTGCCGACAGCCTCCGTAGTACCCCATTCTCGGCTCCCAACGTACATACGCCAAATTTCGATTCGAGGATCCTATAAGGAGGATTTTCCAACGTACATTTAACTCGTAATAAGCATAACCACAAGTTTACCCAAATCACAAAGGCAACATCATCATAACATATCCACTAATATGAACAGCTGAATACATTGCTAAAAGGAAAATACATATATCGAAACTTAAAGCTCCAGAAGACCGTTGCACGCTCCAAGCTCAACACTGCTGCGACCTAGCACCACCTGCATGCATCTATCGTGCATAAGCTTATAGAAAGCGTAAAGGGTGGTGAAAGTGTGTGCGCAAGATAAGTGCCATGCATGTAAATATCAGAGTAAGTGGAAATACTAGCAAGTTTATAAATCATTCAATATCAGAATATGCAATGCGGATCAGCTATATAAATGTGAAATCATAGAGAGCCAAATATCATATGCCGATGATGCAATGCAATATGTAAATCCTGAAGAGCCATGAATGTCATCAACCTCATTTAGGCCATATAAATGCAGCAACATAGCAACCCAAAATATCATATGTCGCTAATACAGTATGCGGTGCGAATGAAATGACTATGTAAAGTCAGGATGATAGTACGCAATATCACGGGCTATGGGGTCTATTACAAGGGACTTCTATCCAAACCAGTCCTATACCTAAATTTTGATAGTTAGACTCAATGTGGTAGACTCCTGATCTCATGTTAGTCGCACACCCAACTGAAATCTTGGCCATTGCAAAGGTACACATAACAATTAGTTGTGCACCACCAGCCCTAGTGGATAGTGAATGAATGAATGAATATGCAACTCGAGTATGCAACTCCTGCTCAATAAGTCTATATATCAATATCATACATCTCAAGGATCATCACCGGGGTCTAGTACACTCTAGATGTAATCGTCGCCCACTAAACCCGCAACCATGCAAGTGGAAGAGACCTCACTATCCGCTTGTCTAATAGTTAGCCAATATCTACACAGCACGTCGATAGTGGACCCAATCACGAGCTGGTCAAAATCAGCCTAGCTATGCCCACTACCCTCGGACGGGTAAGGCTACAAGCCCTTCCCAACCAACCACAACACAGTGGGAGATGCGACCTACTGGTATTTGGCACTCGAGCACTTATGTATTTACTCGATCTAGATGTTAGGGCATCCCCTGGCCCTGGAGGTTTAGGAATTTTCACCCAGGGATATTTATGATACCCCGATGCTGGTAACAGATTTTCAGTGTCCCATCTAACCATCCATAACATGCCTGTGGAGGCTACAGCTTTGATGTCGCTAGGGCATATAGTAATCTCAACACATAATGCAAGATGCATGAGTCATACAATCCAATCATGCATCAATTCTCTGTATGCGCTCATGTGAGACAATCTCTTCCTATTAAGGAGTCTCATAATAACCTGGCCAATGATATATGTAATGGGCAACCACATCTCATAACATGCAGATGATGCGTATGGGCATGTATCATGATGCTATGTTGTCACACTCATAATTGGTATTGACAATCAGCATCGATAATCAGCCTATATAATCTGCCTAGACAATCAGAATTGGCCTAACAAAGGGCCTAAGGGAAGGTCACAATATAGACATTCAACCATCATCGTCCATCAATGTGGACATTTAACTAACATTGCTCCCAAGGAGTGGCCCACATAGAGCCTAACATATAGGGGGCCCATGTCCTCGTACAAGGGCCTAATATATGTCACCATGAGCTCCACCCAAGGGCCTTAATACACTTCACATGGGTGTCACATACATCATATCAGCCCTCATCATATGGGCCGAAAATAAATCATAATGAGCCTTACCAAATGGTCGGAAATACATCACAATGGGCCTTACCAAATGGGCTAAAAATACATCACAATGGGCCTCATCATATGGACCGAAAATACATCACAATGGGCCTCATCATATGGGCTGAAAATACATCACAATGCGCCTTACCAAATTGGCTAGAAGTACATCACAATGGGCCTTACCAAATGGGTCGGAAATACATCACAATGGGCCTCATCATATGGGCCAGAAATATATCACAATGGGCCACGTCCCATGGCCTAATACACACCACAATGGGACTCATCACATGGGCCACAATTACATTAAGGTTGGCCTTAATGAATGGGCCATAAATACATCAAGATGGGCCTCATGGATGGGTCGCACCAATGGGCCTCAAGTGAGAGCTTGGATTACACCAAAAATCATTTCAATAGTTACAGGTGTAACATGTGTATCCCAATACACTATCATTTTATGGGGTACATGGCTCACTAATGATGATCAGCACTGTCCAAACATTGTTTATGTAAATCAACACTATCCAAACATTATCCGTGTAAAACAGCACTGTCCAAACATTGTCCATGTAAATCAGCACTGTCCAAACATTATCCAGCACCTTCCAGCACTATCTAGACAGTGTGGATGAAATAAATACATCACGGTGTGGCCTTACGGCACCGTCCAGATGGTCTGAACAATGTGGATGAAACAAATACATCACGGTTTAACCCACAAAACTTGTTGACGTTCTGCAACAACTAAGTAGCTGGGTGAGGTACCAGCTAACCTGCTTCCCAGGTGGGTCCACACGTGTGGGATACACCAGCTAGTATGGACGGCGTTGATATAAACACATACATCATGTTGGGTAGGCCCCACTGTTTGGACGATCTGGATGAAACACTTTCATCCAGGTGGGGTCCCACATCCAAGGATGGACCACGTGGCTAAAACACTTACATTAAGGTAAGTCCCACCCCCACACGTGCCACACGTGTGGGGTGGGCCCTCATCTCCAAACAGGTGGGCAGTATGTATAAAATACATACATCAAGGTGGATCTCACAGTCCAGGCCTTTGCACTGGACGGTGCAGATGAAGTACAACATTAAAGTGGGTCACATCCCACATGAATGACCACCGCATTAGGGCCCCATCGTCCCTATGGATGAACCATGTGAATACAACAAATACGTCAGGGGGGGTCCAACTACAGCCAGCCTTGCTATTAGACGGTTGGGCTGCTCACCCACCGTCTAATAGATGGACGGTTTGGACTTCATGCACAAGGCATGTAGGCCCCACTATTGCTGACCAAAGTGGATAAAACACATACATCAAATGACCCCTCCACCATCCATGGCCTGGACGGTGGAGACGTAAGGAACATACATCAGGTGGGTCTCTTTGTGGGGAGTAAGGCAAGACCCCAGATGGATAGCGGCGTGGATAAAATACATACATCATAGGTGGGGTCCACAGCACCGTTCATCAAGGTGGACCATCACACAAGGACAATAAATAGAGAGAGAGAGAGAGAGAGAGAGAGCTGAGAAGGTTAGGGACCCCGCCACTATGGGCCCTCCCTATACAATGCATATATCAAGATGGGTCCCACCATAAGTGGGCCCTCAAATCATAAAAACTAATTGTAACACCCTGAAAATCGGGGGTCGTGTATAAACTCAACTCCCGAGTTCCAGACCGTCACTTATGCAACAAAAATGATTATGATTCAATGTTGTCTGATTTAAAGCATTCACATGAGTAAAAGTATACCAAAACTGCAATTCATACTTCAGATCCAGTGATAAAAGCAAGCGGAAGACTAAACAATATATATATCACTGTATGGAAAAACAAAGTAAATCTCATCTGTCTCCAAAGTATGACTACATCTCTGAGTCTCATATACATATACATAAACATAAAAATAATGTTCAAAATAGTCTCACTGAAGTCCCCTCGATCCAGGTCGCCTACGGGAAGCCGTCGTGATACTGCATATACGAGAACTCGTCCTGGTCCTCGTCGATCTCTGGCTCCACCTCCTGGATCTCGGCCTCACCTGCATCTACAACAGGGTCTGGTGAGTGTTGCAAACACCATCCCATAACGTGGGAGTGAGTGATCAACTCAGTGGAATCATAGAGCAAAGATTAGCATGTTCACAATTCAATCACGCGATAATAGTAAAGCAGTAAATCAGACAATCCTAATACTGTTGTTAATGCAAGATGACATGACGTGATGTATGGCCTCACCGACGATCTCCCTCATGCGACAACATCTTATGACCGCGGCATGCCACACTCCCTAGAGTGCTCCACATCTTCCAGGCACATGCAATGCTATGGTGATATGAATTCCAAGTTGTTATTAGTCCATTCAAACAGCAGGATTGGGAAACTAAGGTACTTCCCTTGTATCAATCCCAACACAGATCCTGTCTAGGGTCGTCACTCCTAGTAATCTCATACGACGTATATTTTGTAGGTCGCTGCAAGGGCTGCCAGGGCTGTTGCAAGCACTCGTTGCTCCGCTCCCCCATCACCTTATCAATACAGGCCTACTGTACTCTACTGCTACTGAAGGGTCGTCGCCTCCCGTATACTCAGAATACGCTCGCGGTCACTATAAAGGGCTCATCGCCTGATCAGTGTAGGCCGACAGCTAGAATATAGTGTCTCATACCACCATAATCTGCTCACGAGTCTAGGTGCTCACTGGTCACTACGGGGAGGTTTGTGGCCCCAGCGTAGGCCGACAGCTCGACCACGGTGTCCCATACCACCATGCCCGGCTCATGAGTCTTTGTGGATCAAGGTACCATGGTTAACAGGGTTTACAATGGTAAGTTCAGTACCCTAGGTTCAAGCAGTTATGACTCATACAAGGTGAACATACATCGGCCAGTCGGGTTACTTGACGGGCTCGACTAGCGCGATCGCATCTCCAGTCGAACGACATGAAGTGCGTAAAACACTTCGCGTGGCCTAACCACTGCCGCCAACTCTAAACACGAATCACGTTCATCGACGCGTCATTCGTGGCTATGACCAGTCAGCCACGAATTCGCTCGGTTACCGACTGCCTGGACTAAGTCTAGTCCCACGCATCTATAGAATCACATTAGCAATACATGTAAAGGTATTGGAATTCAGATACAATCATGTGAGCATGTTAACACATGTTATAACATTCAACTTAAGCAAATCTTCAAACACATACATTCCATGCATGTAATGGAATCATGCATATGGTCAACATGTAGGAAATCATTTAGGTCAGCATATTAGTTGAGAAATCAATCACAAACTATCACATAACATCATTTAATTCAATACATACTAATACAAGCATTTATACAAACACATACACTACACACTTAAGTCTACATATAGTATGTCGACCCAAAGTGCGCAACTAGGCGAATCTCTTCGCCAAACTAATTATGCAAGCATTCCTAACTTCCTAATGCGACAACAAACCATGTCAATCACGTCAGCAAAATATGAATGTAGACCGCACTTCCTACAAATGACTAAAATTCCCTAAATCTCATATTCTTCGTTAATTTACGAAAAGGGAAACGGAGAGCATGTTGTACATGTCAAACGGAGATGCCGTCGATAATCTACTATTAAACGACATTGAAAGTGTTGTAAACCGTCAATCAAAGCGTCTAAAATCCTCACCTAGTCTCTTACGGATGCGAAATTTTGAACGGAGCGTATATGCTTCGTCTACGGCAGTAGGAGGACCTGATTTATGAAGTACGTTAGCTAACACGCTACGAATCCAAGTAATCCCTAAATCAGCAACTTTTAGTGTCGTTTCATACCTGAAAAAGCGGTGAAATCACCGTCCAGGTGATTGGGAAGAATTGCTAAAACAGCAGCAATCGGTGGCTCGGAAGCGGGAAAAATCCCTTCCAATCTCTCTCTCAAACTCTCTCTCCTTTTCTCTAGGGTTTGCAATTTTCGGATGGGAGAGAGAAATGAGGGTTTCAACCCCTTTTATAAGCTTAAAAATGCCGGAAACAGGCTCCGGAACGAAGTTTACTTGGTGCCTATCCATTTCGGGACTGTTTCGGTCCAAAAGCTGCTTTCTGGTGGTCCCCTGGTCGATTGCGATCGGACTTAAGCTCATGCGTACCAGATGTAGCACGTATTAAGTTTTCAGTCTGGCAGGGTTCGCAGATCGCACGTGGCGGACCAGTTTCAGTTCAGCGGTCACCGCACGTAGATCAGGGCTGAAAGTCTCATGATAATAAATAGAAATTTTTCCTGATCCGAGGGTGTAATCTGGATGAATTCTGATGGTCAGAACGCTTAATACTGATGCGTCAATTCGTGTGCCAGATTTGAATTTGAAATTCCAATTCTGTCCCTATTCGCGGTCGCTTCAGTCCGGGTTCAACGAAATAGTCTGTGATTATCGGTTTGACTTGATTTTCGAAATGATTGTCAAGTCCAGCTGGGCGGTTCTAACGGTCTAAGATAGGAAGTATCGGACCTTTGACGTACGGTTTAAATCCAATACAAGAATTCAAAGTGGTCCAGAGGACAAACCCGCTTAGAGTTTGATCCGAGGTTATAGAGTATTGTAGAGTTGTTTGTTCTACTCGATTTGGGTCTTGTAGAACGTATTTAAAGTGATCAGGGACTATTTCCCAGCTACTCTAGCGTTGCGCTAGCTAACTTACGCTTAATTTCCATGGAAATTAATTTTACGCGATTTCGAGTCGAGTTGGTACTCGAGCCCAAGTACGGATTTTTCACGGGCGTTACACTAATGCTATGAACACCCACCTTTGATCATAGACTTCTCCTTCCACCGATGCGTTCTAGAGTTCCAAGGATGCATTAAAATGGTTAAGATGATCTTTGGAGGGTGGAATTAGATGGTAGAAGGTGGGTTATACAAGCTTTTCCTCTTCTTGAAATAGTGGTGAAGACCACTTTAGTTGAAGTAGGAATATGCCAATATATCTAAGAGGGGGGTGAATAGGACTTTTTAAAGTTTTTATAGTTTATTTAAAAATCCTATTACACTAATCCTAATATGCAGTTATCAGGATTACTCAAAAGTAACTCTACTGGCTTCTAAGCCCAGTAGAGAAACCAATCACAAACTATTCAAGAAGTGAACAATATGTTAAAAGTACACCTACAAGTGCCCTGGTTTGTCAATTACGGTGTAAGTTGAGTCAGTCGGTCAACAGTGCCTAACAGGAAGATCAATTCAAGTGTCTGCCTCAACTGGATGTGTGGAAGCTCACCACAGGTAAATCATAGCCTCACATCCCATGTCCCAAAATACCAGGTGATTAAAATCCTTAAAACTAAATAGAACACCTTAGGGTTTTAGTGTAAGAAAACTTTTTACTAAACAGGAAAATCTTTAAGTTTTTCTTACCCTGTCGATTATATCGATTCACCTTTCGATATGATCGACGTGCTCTGTCGATGTCCTCGGAATCTCAATCGATACAATCGAGTGAGGACAAAAAGCATCTAGCAATCAAACATTCATCTGGATGATTTATCGATATATCGAAATCTCAATGGATATCATCGATATTCGAATATTGATCCCATCGAAAGTGAATCGATAATATCGACAGACAGTTTTCCAACACCCTTATTTTTCTAAAGAAAACTACTATAATCTTTGATATATCGATGACTGTCCGATTCAATCTGAACTCAAATATCGATCATATCGATAGTAGGTGCATATTTCCTCCAGCATAAATTTCAAGGTATTTTAAACGTTGATCGGGGGCCATTCGAGGAAATCGATATTCTAATGTCGATATCATCGAGTCCTGATCGATTGGATCGAATCTAGCACAAACTGGCCAGCATGCTTATAGGTAAATCTATATGATTTATCGATCCTATCAACAAGGTCTCGATATCATCGACATTCAAATTCTGATGACATCAGCTATTCCCTGATCATATCTTTAGAACCTGAAATTCTTCAAGGCTTGTCTCTCTTGTTTTCACCTATTGATAGATCGATCCATCTATCGATTGAATCGGAGTTCAAAATCTGATAACATCGATGTGTGTCTCGATCCCATCGACCAGCCGGTAAAAGGTTTCAAAAGTGAATGACATGAAGTTTGTACCATCAAGCGGATCATCGATACAATCGAGAGTATACGCTTGATCATATCGACTCTTGCTCGATGATATCGAACTCTGTCATAAATGTGACCGTTTTATATCCGTTGGAACCTTTTGCATATATATAGAGAGGTTTATCTTTATTGTTGGCAGAGAAAGAAGAGAGTGCTTCTGAGTGTTTTAAATTTCATATCATTTATCTTAAGCCCTTTCTCTCAGGGAGTTCATCCTCCAATCCACCCTCATCATTGATATTCAATAGTGGATTGGAGAATGAACTTCCGCATTCAAGGATCCTCCAGCTACTACCTTAATGGCAAATCATTAAGCTAGGATGCCTTAAATGCATAGATGATTGGAATCACTCTATCTTCCTAATAGGAAAATCTTTAGAGAGCGGAATTCCATCTTTGTGTTACGGATCAAGGGAGCTGAAGACTTTTCATCAACAAGAAGGAGATCTTCATCACTGCGCTTAAAGGGACTCATCAACTTATCTGTAAGTATCTAGAGTCCAGAGAACACTTGTGATCGTTCCTTTCTAGGATTGGGTTGTAGGTGTTGCTCACCCTTTAAAGTCCTCAAAGGAGGCCTCTGGCAGGAGTGTACATGTGGGTGAGTTGTGTAGACCCTTGCTCTGTGTGGGCATAAACATCTGGTTAGGAGTGATCCAGTAAAACTCTGGGTTATGAGGTGAACCGTGTAAAATCTCTGTTAGGGTCTTAAGGTAAGATCCTTGGCCAGTGTGCCTAAACCGGGTGCTATGTTTTGACCCTTGCTCGTGAGAGCATAAACAGTCAGCCTCTGTGTAGGTTGTAAAGGTTGAAGGTGAACCTGATTTAAAACCTTAAGTTTGAGGTGAACCATGGGAAACCTCCTTAATGAAATCCAGTACACTCAAGGGTTGAGTGTGGGAGCCGGGAGTGGAGTAGACAAGTAGTCGAACCACTATAAAAATGACTGTGTCTGTGATTGATTCTTGTGCTTGAACATTTGTGTGATTATGTTAATTGCATTCATATCTTCTCACACTTCACACACACAGTCACATCCATCATAGACTATAATTGCCTCATGCTTATTAAATTGAATAGTTTTATGATTGGATCCTCTACTGGGCTTGGAAGCAAGTAAAGTTATATTTAAGTAATCCTGAAAATTGCATACCTATTAGGATTAGAGTGATAGGATAATTAATATAACTCATAAATCTTTAAAAAGTCCTATTCACCCCCCTTTAGGACATATTGGCATACTCCTACTTTAACTCAAGCGGTCTTCACCACTATTTCATATGTAACCTAGTTTATGATGGATATGACTGTGTATGTGTGTGAGGTGTGATTTCAAATATACATATATGAAAGTATTGAAGTAAATTACTCACACAAAAGAATAGCAATTGCAAACATAGTCATTTTTGTAATGGTTCGACTACTTATCTACTCCACTCTCGGTAACCGCACTCAACCCTTGAGTGTATTAAATTTCACTAAGGAGGTTTCACAGCGGTTCACCTCAAACCTAAGGTTTAAAATTAGGTTCACCTTCAACCTTTACAACCTACACTGAGCCTAACTGTTTATGCTCTCACGAGCAAGGGTCAACACCACGCACCCACGTTTAGGCACACTAGCCAAGGATCTTCCATAAGACTCTAATAGAGGTTTCACATGGTTCACCTCAAACCCCAGGTTTTGACGGGTTCACCTTTAACCAGATGTTTATGCTCTCAAAAGAGAAAGGGTCTACACAACGCACCCACCAAGCACACTCCCGCCAAAGGCCTCCTTGAGGACTTATAAGGGTGAGAAACACCGTAGAACCAATCGTACAAAGGAATGATCAAAGGGTCCTCTGGACTCTAGTTACTTACAGATAAGTGGATGAGTCTCATTCAGCACATTGATGAAGATCTCCTCCTTGTTGATGAAGATCTTCTGCTTCCTTGATCCGCAACTCAAATGATGTATCAATATATGACTACGGGTTGGGTCAAGGTTAAGATGGAATCCTACTCTCAAGTATTTTCCTATAAAGGAGATAGAGTGATTCCAATCATCTATGCATTCAAGGCATCCCAGCTTAACAATTTACCATTAAGGTAGTAGCTGGAGGATCCTTAAATGTAAAAGTTCATTCTCCAATCCACTCTATTGAATATCAATGATGAAGGTGGATTGGATGATGAACTCCCTTGAGAGAAAGGGCTTTGGGTAAATGATCTTAGGTTAAATACTCAAAATCACTCTCTTCTTTCTCTACCAGCAACAATAGACAAGTCCTCTTTATATAGGTAAAAAGTTCTAACAAATATAAAATGTTCACATTTATGACAGAGTTCGATATCATCGAGTGTATACTCTCGATAGCATCGACAATCCGCTCGATGACACAAACTCAATGTCATACGCTATTGAAAACCTCTTACCAACTGGTCGAGGGAATCGAAACACATGTCGATTTCATCAAATTTTGAACTCCGATTTCATCGATGTGATGTTCAATTCCTTGACATTTGAAAATGAGAGAGACTTGGTATGAAATATTTCAGGTTTATGAGAACGATCGAGGGACCTTCAATATCATCAGAATTTGAATGTTGATGATATCGATAGTTGTGTCGAGGCATTGGTAAATCCAGAGAATTTTTGTTTAAGCTTGGTGGACGATTTTTGTCCCTGTTCGATGCCATTAATATATCTATTGATATTATCGATATTTGAATATCGATTCTATCGAGTGACCCTCGGTCATAGATAAACTAGCCTGAAATATTTTACTGGAAAAATTTGCCCCATGTCTGATATCATCAAGATTTGAACTTCGATGGTATGGAGGTGGGCTTCGATAATGAAGCATATATGATTTTCTCAAGTAAAAATAAGGGCGTCGGAGGACTGCTTGTTGATACTATCGAGTCACCTTTGATGGACTCGAGATTCAACTATCGATGATATCGATAGGTATATCATACATCAAAAATTCTATCCAGAGATATATTTGGTTGTTGGACTCTTTTTATCCTCATTCCGATGGAATTGATGTGTTATCAAGGACATCGAAAGCACAGGTTGATCATATCGAGACGTGTATTGATACAATCGATAAAGTAAGAAAACTTAGAGATTTTCTATTTTTGGAAAAGTTTTCTTACTTATAAACCCTATGATGTTCTAACTTTTTTTAAGGGTTTTTTCACCTGGTGTTTTGGGACATGGGATGTAAGGCTTAGATTTACCTATGGCGAGCTTGTACACATCCGATTGAGGCAGACGCTTTGAATTGATCTTCCTATAAGGCTCTACAGTCTGACTAACCCAACATTCACGCTAATTGACAAACTAGGGCACTTTCAATCTCCCCCTTTGTCAATTACATGACAAAATACCAAAACACCCTAGACTAGCTTCTATACTGACATCCTAAATTGTGTGCACATACACTTTACACAATTTTATAATGCTAACAATGTCATATACATAACATATCCAGAAGCTTCTCCCCCTATCTGCAAACTCCCCCTCTCTTGGTGCAGCTACTCCCCCTAATACCTGGAACACCATACTCAAGCAGATATACATTTCTTGACGAGGTGTTTGAACTGTTCTCCCCCTTTTTGTCAGTCATTAACAAAGATAGCATTATAACAGATATTGACTGAAGTTTTAAAGACATGTGGGAGAACTCACAGATATAGATGTATAAAGCTTTAAACTAGTTTTAAGCATACGTCATTATTAGAAAGTATGGATGCATATCAAATCAATTAGAACAGTGATAAAAACCAAGAAAATAATCATGAAAAACACATGCACTCCATATTAGATAGTAGATATCAAACACTAGATAAACCACAAGATCTTAACACAATTATGGCAGTCAAAAGATGAGAATTATATCCAGCCATATTCAAGAAAATATCCAACACTCATACTACCCCAGACAGTAGTAAAACATTAGTCAGTCCAAATTCATCTAAAAAAGTAGCAGAAAAATTAACACAGCAATAGACACACTCGATACTCCAATGACAACTGAATGTCTCAACTAATGCTTAATGCCCTCGAGGATTGCTAAGTGTGTGCAAGTCCACCACTTGCTGAGTTGTTTGCTAAAGGACGTCGACTTTCTCTTCAATCGTAATGAGCTTCCTTTCACAATTGTACAGTCGTTCCTCCATCCCAGCCATCCCATTCAGTAGGTGATGTTCTAGGTGATGGGTCTGGCGGTTTGTGATTGACTCTGGGCTAACCATCGGTGTGCAATTGGACCCTCCATGTATAGAGCATATTGGATGGCCCGCGGCATGGGAAGACTATGCCTGGGGAGAGACGAAGAGGGACACAATTGTTGGGCCTCCTGAGCTACACTACTGTCAAACCATGCTTCAGGATATACAACGTCAAACGTAGCAGGGAGCCCCGCATTATGAGCTAGTTTTCATATGAGCACCAGAAAGGACAGAGTTTCCCTATGATTGCCTTGGATTACGCGAATGACTTGCTCGAGGAGGAGTTGGCAGGCACACTTGATTTTCTTTATAGACATAATAAAGCACATTTATCACAAACAAAGGGAGATGATTACCGTTGATATCACAGGGATATACAATAGACCAAAAATGCTATGAAGAATTTTGAAGGTGGGTCCAAAATAGTTGATGTGCAGCAAATTTTCATCATTTCGCGGAATAGTAGTGTCTTGACATAATGCACGAGTTATTTCTCCTCACACACCCAAACCATTGAGATTCCTATTGGTCACTGGGATTCTAGTGACATTAAGATCTAGAAGGTGCGCCAGGGTGATTGGAGTGATTAGCTTTGAGTAATGTACGAGTTCAACCTGAATGCTGGGGGAATCATCACTAATGACATGATAGTGATTGAAGAATTCTTGGATCACACCCAGTTGATATGATCCTTCAAGATTTATTATATTCTGCCAACCTATTACTTCCAAAAGTAGGTCCACTCTAAAAGGTTTTATGGCACTATTGAACACTAGATGTTCAACAATGGTGAATGGATGTCCTTCCATAGGTTGATGCCTACTGGATTCTGATTGTATGTTCTTTGATTGCAGAGAGTGAAGAGAAGACTTACCTTTCCCCTTGATCATGTTTTGTAGATGTGAGAGGCTGAGAGGAAGTACTTAGAGAAGAGAAGGAATGAGTTTGAATTCGAATGCAGTCTTCTCTTAATATAGCAGATTCGTCGATTATATCGATCAGTTATCGATAGCATCGTCATGACTTTTATCAAGAATTGTGCTGACGGTCATTGGAAAAACAATAATCCTATTAAATGTAATCTAACCGTTGGGAAAGACTGGTAATTAAAGTGTTGTATTCCCAAGAACCGTTAATTGCATCGATAGAGTATCTTAATGGCATCAATGTTCAAATCACGATGGTATCAAAACTGCTTAGATATCATTAGAACTATGAAAATTTTGACAGTTTTGTTCATCTGTAGTTTTAGCCATGAATATCTCAGACTAAAGATTTACTTGTGTGGGTCATTGTTCCTGAGATATTATCAATGAGTACATATGCCAATTGATTTTTGAAGGTCACAGAACCTATTTGTGTCAAGAGGCTTTGTGAGGATATTGAAAAGCTATTTTTCAGTAGTTACATAATCCAATATAATGATCTTTTCTTCAAAAAGTTCTCGGACAAAATGATGACAAATGTCAATATGCTTGGTCCGAGAGTGCTGAACTGGATTTTTCAAGATGTTTATAGCACTTGTATTGTCATAGAAAAGACACATTGTAGGTTGTGCAATCCCATAGTCCAATAGCATCTATTTCATCCAAAGGAGTTGTGTACAATAGATACCTACAATGTGTCTTGCTATATATTCGGCCTCCGCAGTGGATAATGAGATTGAATTTTATTTCTTACTTTGTCAGGAGACCAGACAATTGCTAATATAAAAACATCCTCCACTCGTCGATTTTCGATCATCCAAATTTCTAGCCCAATCTGCATCAGAATAACCTGCAATGATGGTGGATGTTTCATATGGATACCATAGTCCGAAGGTGGTAGTTCCTGCTACATATTTGATAATCCTTTTAACAGCCGTTAGGTGGGATTCCTTAGGATCTGCCTGATACCGAGCACACACTCCCACACTAAAGGATATATTTGGACAACTGACTGTGAGGTATAGTAGGCTTCCAATCATAGTTTGATAAAGATGTTGGTCCACACTTTTGCCGTTAGTATCTTTGGAAAGTTTAAGTGTGGTACTCATAGGCATGTGATAAGTGCATCCAGACTCAAGTCCAAATCTTTTCACCAAATCTTTTGCATACTTGGTCTGATTTAAGAAAATTTCATCATCTAGTTTCTTGACTTATAATCCTAAAAAGAAGTTTAATTCACCGACCATGCTCATTTAAAATTTTGATTTCATGAGGATAGCAAATTTGTATGCCGCATCTTCACATGTTGACCCAAACACTATATCATCCACATAAATTTGTGCAATAAGCAATGAGTTTTTTGTTCTTTGGGTAAAAAGTGTCTTATCTACACTTCCTCTACAGAATTCATGGTCTAAAAAAAAATTTGTTAATCGTTCATACCATGCACGTGGTGCATGTTTGAGACCATGCAAAGCTTTATCCAAATGATAAACATGATGGGGGTTCTTAGGATCTGAAAATCCTTTTAGTTGTTCTACATAAACTTCATCAACAAGATCCCTATTAAGAAAAGCACTCTTAACATCCATTTGAAACAGTTTAAATTTCAATGCGCATGTAATGAACATAAGAATTCTAATAGACTCAAGACAAGCAGTTTAAATTTCAATGCGCATGCAATGAACATAAGAATTCTAATAGACTCAAGACAAACAACAGTGGCAAATGTCTCATCCAAAATCAATCCCTTCTATCTGTGAGTATCCCTGAGAAACTAGCCTTGCTTTGTTTCTAATTACATTGCCTAACTCGTTAGATTTATTCTTGAAGACTCATTTGGTTCAAATGACATTTGTATCAGTTGGTCTGGGAACTAATTTTCATACGTCATTTCTTTAGAATTGTTGAAGCTCTTCGTGCATAGCATTTATCTAGTGTTCATCTTGAAGAGCTTCTACAATATTCTTGGCTTCAATCTTTGAGTTAAAGCAGAAATGACTATATATATTTTCTATTTACCATCTAGTTTTCATACCATCATTAGGATCTCCAATAATTTTCTCTCGAGGGTGATCCTTTATGATGTGTATGTCAAGTGATGGTTGAGGTTCAATGGATGATGGAGATTTGTTATCAGATTTTTCTAGTATGCATGAATCTACATCATCTTCTAATTTATTTACCGAGGCATCTTCCTCATGAGGATGATCATCGATTACCACATTGGCAGATTCTTGAATAGTGAAAGTTCTTAGGTTGTACACTCTATAAGCACGACTATTCATGGCATACCCCAGAAAAATACCTTCATCACTTTTAGACTTGAATTTTCCAAGGTGATCTTTGTCTCTTAAAATGTAGCAATTACTACCAAACACCCAAAAATATTTCACACTAGGTAGTTTCCCATTACCATAATTCATATGGAGTTTTATTCAAACCTGCTCTATACTCTATTAATGATGAAGCAGGCGGTATTGACGGCTTCTACCCAGAAACTTTTTGTTATATATTTCCCATTTAGCATAACTGACCCCATTTCTTGCAATACTCGATTTTTCCTTTCAACAACTCCATTTTGTTGTGGGGTTTTGGGGGCTGAGAATTCCTGACGAATTCCTTTCTCATCGTAATATTTTTCAAATTTTTCATTTTCAAATTCCCCACCATGATCACTTCTAATGTGATTGATACAATATTTTTTTTTGATTTTGAAGTTGCTTTGCCAAAATTACAAATTCTTCAAAAGCATCTGATTTCTCTCAAAGGAATGTGACCCAAGTAAATCTGGTGTAGTCATCTACTACCATCAGGAAGTATCTTTTTTTACCATGGCTTTCCACTTTGGTCAGACCAACCAGGTCCATATGCAACAAGTCCAAAGGTTTTTTTTGTTTCTATGGTGGTTGTCTTTTTGCGGCCGACTTTTATTTATTTTCCTTTTAGACATTCTCCACAAACAACTTTCTTCTTTTCTAATCTTGGGAAGACCTTTAACTAAATTTTTTGAACTCAACTTAACTAAATTTCGGTAGTGAACATGTCCCAACCTTTGGTGCCATAATTTGGATTCATTCTTTACAATCATATTACATTTTGTAGATAACACATCTCATTTGTACTTCAATAATATAATAATTATCTTTAGTACGTAATCCTTTTTATGAGATATTTTCCTATATGATCTAAAATCCTACACACATCTTTTAAAAAAGTGACCAGATATTCTTTGTCACATATTTGAGAGATACTAAGGAGATTATGTTTTAGACCTTCTACACAAAGAACATGTTTAATTTTTAGAAGACTTGGTACAACTATTGTTCCTTGTCCAATAATTTTGGCAAAGCTACCATCTCCAAATGTGATTGTTCCTCCATCAAAGTCTGAATATTCACAAAAGTGAGTTTGATTGCCAGTCATGTGTCTGGAGCATCCACTATCAAGGTACCATTTTAAATTATTGACAACTTTTAGAGTAGTATGGATTACTAGGCAATTGTTCTGATTCATCACACCTTCTATCAAGATCACTCTCTAGGTGGTGAAGCCCTTAAAGAGAGACCTGCCCTGATACCAATTGAAATAGCGGTGAATACCGCTTTAGTTGAAGTAGGAATATGCCAATATGTCCTAGAGGTGGTGAATAGGACTTTTTAAAGTTTTTATAGTTTATTTAAAAATCCTATTACACTAATCCTATCAATATACAATTATCAGGATTACTCAAAAGTAACTCTACTGGTTTCCAAGCCCGGTAGAGGATCCAATCACAAACTATTCACTAAGTGAACAATATGCAACCTAGTTTATGATGGATATGACTGTGTATGTGTGTGAGGTGTGATCTCAGATATACAGATATGAAAGTATTGAAGTAAATTACACATAAAAGAATAGAATTGTAAACACAATCATTTTCATAATGGTTCGATTACTTGTCTACTCCACTCCCGGTAACCGCACTCAAACCTTGAGGGTACCGAATGTCACAAAGCAGGTTTCACAGCGGTTCACCTCAAACTTAAGGTTTTAAATCAGGTTCACTTCAACCATTATAACCTACACTGAGGTTGACTATTTATGAGCAAGGGTTAACACAACACACCCACTTTTAGGCACACTGGCCAAGGATCTTCCATAAGATCCAAACAGAGGATTTACATGATTCACCTCAAACCAAAGGTTTTGACTGGTTCACCTTTAACCAAATATTTATACTCTCCACAGAGCAAGGGTCCACACAACGCACCCACCACATACACTCCCGACGGAGGCCTCCTTGAGGACTTGCAAGGGTGAGAAACACCTTAGACCCAATCCTACAAAGGAATGATCAAACGGTCCTCTAGACCCTAGTTACTTACAGATAAGTGGATGAATCCCATTCAGCACGTTGAAGAAGATCTCCTCCTTGTTAATAAAGAGTCTTCTGCTTCCTTAATCCACAACTCAAATGATGTACCAGTATATGGCGACGGGTTGGGTCAAGGTTATGATGGAATGCTACTCTCAAGTATTATACAATAAATGAGATAGAATGATTCCAATCATCTATACATTCATGTCATCCTAGCTTAATGATTTACCATTAAGGTAGTAGCTGGATGATCCTTGAATGTGGAAGTTCATTCCCCAATCCACTCTATTGAATATCAATGATGAGGGTGGATTAGAGGATGAACTCCCTTGATAGAAAGGGCTTTGGGTAAATGATCTTAGGTTAAACACTCAAAAGCACTCTCTTCTTTCTCTACCAACAATAATAGACCAGTCCTCTTTATATAGGCAAAAGGTTCTAATGGATATACAACAATCACATTTATGATAGAGTTCTATATCATCGAGCGTATACTCTCGATAGCATCGACAGTCCGCTCGATGACACAAACTCAATGTCATACACTATTGAAAACTTCTTATCAGCTGGTCGAGGGAATTGAAACTCGTGTTGATGTCATCGAATTTTGAACTCCGATTTTGATGATGTGAGGTTCAATTCCTCGACATTTGGAAATGAGAGAGACTTTCTATGAAATATTTTAAGTTTATAAGAACGATCGAGGGACCTTCAATATCATTGGAATTTGAATGTCGATGATGTCGATAGCTATGTCAAGGCATCAGTAAATCTAGAGGATTTTCGTTTAAGCTTGCTGGACAGTTTTTGTCCCTGTTCGATGTCATGATATAGCTATCGATATTATTGATATTTGAATATCAATTCTATCGAGTTACCCTCAATCATAGATAAACTATCCTGAAATATTTTGTTGGAAAACTTCATGCCCATGTCCAATATCATCGAGAGCCCTCTGATATCATCGAGATTTGAACTTCGATGGTATCGAGGTGGGCTTCGATATTTCAAAGCATATATGATTTTCTCAAGTAAAAACAAGGGCGTCGGAGGACTACTTGTCGATATTATCGAGTCACCTTTAATGGACTCGAGATTCAAATATTGATGATATCGATAAGTATATTGATACATCAAAAATTCTTTCCAGACATATATTTGGTTGCTGGACACTTTTTATCCTCATTCCGATGGAATCGATGTGTTATAGAGGACATCGACAGCCCAGGTCGATCATATCGAGACGTGTATCGATACAATCGATAAAGCGAGAAAACTTAGAGATTTTCTATTTTTGGAAAAGTTTTGTCACTTATAAACCCTATGATGTTCTAACTTGTTTTAAGGGTTTTATTCACCTAGTGTTTTGGAACATGGGATGTGAGGCTTAGATTTACCTATGTCGAGCTTGCACACATCCGGTTGAGGCAGACGCTTTGAATTGATCTTCCTATGAGGCTCTGCAGTCTGACTGACCCAACATTCACGCTAATTGACAAACCAGGGCACTTTCACTTCTCCCATGGAATGCTTGGATGTTGGGTTGCTTGGGAGAATAAGAGAGAGAGATGAGTGAGAGAGGTTGAGAGTGAAAGAGAGATGGGTGTACTTAGTAAGGGTTGTAAGAGAGAGAGTTGCCTTTGGGGATGGTATTATAGTTGACATTTGATGTGTGGTGTGTGCTTGATTGATGGGATATATTCTCTTTAGATTTACAACACGTGGCATTTTCCTTGAACTTTACAGGAGCCCACATCTCCTGGCCCAGGTATCACCTTAGCGTGTAACACGCGGCATCACAACCGTGGTGACAGCGTGGTCACAAGGATACAAGTCTCGGGTCGAGCTGACTTTGGAATACGGGATATGACTCAGGATCACATGCAAACACTGGTTACAGATCGCGCGTCATCAAAATTTGACCGGGAGGACCGAAGAAGCCTATGGAATGGTACAGGCTAGGATACGAGTCTCACAAATATCAAATTCTAGTGGCCGATCAGCTGATCGATAGGTCTGTCGGACATCGAGTTGTGTCATTCATGAATAGCCATTCCATGTACAGTCAAATTTATATAGCACTAGATAATGTGCCAAAAATAACATTTAGGTGTCCAAACCCTCTAGGGACTTATTGTTGAGTGGTAATGCCCTTTGGGCTTAAGAAAGCAGGCACCATATATCAGAGGGCGATGAATAATATACTTAATTTAGCTTGCAAGCCTTAGAGTTAATTATCTTTCTTAGCTTAATTTTCATATTAGCTTAAGTAGGCAATTATGATTTAAAAAGATAAAATTTTTATTTGGTCCTAATCACCCTCCCCTCTAAGACATAACCTTTATTTATTAGCTCTGTTAAGCTTTTGCATGCACATCTGTGGTAATCCCATTACACCATAGGTGGATTTTTACCTTCACCCTAGCTTTTTAGCTCTTTGGTTGATGAGTTGTCTCGGTTGGTGAAGCTTACGGGGAGGAGTTAGTGGCCAATTTAGTCTTTGACTTATTCATTTTTCGACTGAGAGTCATGGATGATTGAGGTGTTGATCTTTTCTTTCCTTGAAGCTCTAGAGAAGATAAAAGTTGTGATATGATTGCTTAAGAAGACTTGTTGATCAACTTTTTATACTAACTCTTAGTGAATGGACAAGGAATGCGCTGGACTAAACTGACGGGCAAGCAAGTTATGACAATACAACTTGATTCCATCTTTAGCATTCTTATAAATGTCAATATTGCCGCCATAGGGGAGATCCCTAGAGATGAGGTAACTCTCCCAAGCAAGATGCATATGAGAAGCATCTTAATCGTCTTCAATATCATATTGGCTAGTGAACCAAGCTGGGACGAACTCTCTAGCATGAAACGGAGTAAATGACCAACTTTGTTTACCTTTATTCAAGGAATAGAATATGGAGTCCATATAGACAGAAAATGTATGGATCTCCTGGGGTGAATGGATGACGTGTTCACCATATAAAGAATAAATATCATCGAAATTGTAACACCCCAGATTTCGAGGGTCAAGCAAGGCTCAACTCCCGAGATCCAGCACATCACTTATGCAACATTGATAATGATGTTTAAATTTTGTTTATACCAATGCATTAAACATAAGTGGGATTATACTAAAACATCATATCATACTCCAGATATAATTAAATTTAGCAAGCGGAAGACTGAAACACACACATATATATATATCTGAACAGGTAAATGTTTTACAACCTCCAGAGTATGATTATGTAGTCGGGCTGAATATGTACATGTATTGTTTCAAAATAGATAAAATATCAAAATTTAAGTGTCAAACTAATCCATGTGTCCCTGTAATCCCATGGAATCAGAACAAGGTCTACGTAGACCCGCCTGATAGCTGAACATAGGAGAATTCCTCCTCATCTATGAAGTCTAACTCAGCTGCATAGACCTCGCCATCACCTACATCTGCAACAGAGTCTGCTTAGTGTTTTAAAAGACCATCCGAGGGTGGGAGTGAGTGACAACTCAGTGGTACTATAAGGAAAAGGTTAACAAGTTATCAAGTCAATCAAATAGTAATGAAAAGCAATACAACAATCACTTCCTAGCTACTCTTATTAATGCAAGAATAGTGGGCAGTAATGATGCATGCCCTCGCACAAAGCTCCCTCACAAGAAACTCTAATAACCAAGTTTGCGCATGACAACCTCCCTAAAGTGCAACTTCCTTGCCAAAGCACATGTAATGTGGTGCATGGTCATGTTAGCCGAGTATTTAATTAAGCTTATTCATATAGTAGGTTTTGGAAGCTAAGACTACCTCCCTTTATATCATTAACCCAAACCGAAGGATCCATCTAGGGTCGTCAATCCTAGTTATTCACATACGAGAGGCAAGTTGTAAGGTATCACCCCTAATGAAAAGTAGTTGATAGGAAAATTCATTCTTTATACTCGCGGTAACTACATGGAGGCTCGTCACCTCAGCATAGGCCGACAGCTCGAACACAGTGTCCCATACCACGATGCCTAACTCATGAGTTTAGGTTGCTCATTAGTCACTAAGGGGAAGCTCATCACCCCAGCGTAGGCTGACAGCTCAACCGTGGTGTCTCATACCACCATGCCTGGCTCATGAGTCTTACCAGATCGTGGTACTATGGTTGAGACAGCTTTTACATTGGTAAGTGGTACCTTAGGTTCAAGCAGTGATGTCCACACATGGTAAACACACAATAGGCCAATCGGTTTATTTGGTAAGTTCAATTGGAACGAGCACACGTTGACTTAATTGACATGGAGTGCATTTTAAGCACCCCTTGTGGCCTAACTACTGTCGACAATCGTCATGCGACACGGATTCGTCAAGTTACGTACCCAATTTGGCAATACTAATTCAGGCACCTATATAAGGATTGTTATAGATTTCCTGGGCCACGTTGTAGCCCTAATCTTACTCAGATGTAGCATGTAATTACATGTAATAATCGTATCAACATTTAACAAACAGTCTAAATAAATTCCTCATTTAAGCATTGCATCAAACACATTGAACATGTTACCCAACATTTGCATTTCATTCATAAATCGCGCAGTCGAGATTAAGATTACATGAAGGAAACTATACATATGGATAAGGTAATTGAGAATCTTACTTCAATACCCTTACTAAATACAATTCATCAATAATTTCTCATTTAGACATTTTATCAAATACTTAGACTACATATTACTAAATACATAGACTAGATAAGTTACGACATATATTATGGCAAATCCTTACATAAAGAGATCGTCATACATACGACAAACATGAATCTTAGATTTACAGTCATACCAAGCGCAAATCTCAATTTCATGTTCATTTAAACATTTCAACAAACACATGGAATACATCTTGTATTCAACATAGTTCACACATGTATAATATATCGAATACGTCATATCTAAAACAATATGGTAGTAATCAAGTTAGATATAAATCATTAGCTGACATTGAAAGCATTAAAAACCATAACCTAAACGTTTATAGTCCGTACCTTTCGTCGGATACTCAATTCGGACGCGGTTCGAATTCTACGTTCCCGAAAATGGAATGACGGGTAGCTAAATCACGAAATCCATTAGTTAAGTTGACAAATGACTATTCTAGATTTTAACTACAGCATTAGGGTTTAGATTTCTTACCCAAATCGTAGTTGAGACTAATTGTGGGAGAGGTGATTCAGCACGTGAAGTAGCAGGGAAGAATCACAGTAACGACCTCCCAAATTTCTCTTCTCTCCTCACTCTTTTCTCTTCTTTTCTCTCTTATCTCTCCTAGGGTTTTTAGAAAATTCGTATGAAATGGGAATGGAGTGGTTTAAGGGCTTTATATAGGCCCAGAACTGATACAAATGGCCCCATGGCCATGGTATACTTAATTTATAACCTATGGATGCCTGTTTTTGACAAACCGGGCTTGTAGAAGGCCCATTACTCACTATGTCACAGAGTAAGTTCCTCGACAATGGATCTATGCCAGGATATGATTTCGATACGATTGGATAGGCCGATCATCCGCGAAAGACCCATGTCAGATCAATGATCATGCTTGCTCGATCGGGGCCACAAGTATATGGATATAAGCAGAAAAATTTCTTATTCCCCTTGGTGAAGTTTAGTCAAAAACTGACAGTCCAAAATCCTCAATTTCATGCATAAGCAAACGACCCAATTTACTTAAGTTTCAATACATTTTCCAAAGATATTCGCGTTTCTCACACACTTTACTCAGAGCTTAAGTTGTGCAATTTCAAATACTAGTTAGGCTCAATTCACGTGATGGTTGTCAAGCCCAGTAGGTCGGACATGTCTGTATAGTTTTGCGATCATCGGACTTTCAATATGTGGTTCAGGTCCGATACAGCGTTTCAATGTATTCCTGAGAGCGACAGGCTCGTGGGATTTCTCTTAAGTTCTCAAGTAGTGTTGAGCTAGCGATTTTGATGGTTTTGGGTCTTGCCATTTATATAAATGATGGTTCGAGCTAAATTCACCAATTAATTTAGTTCAGTACTTAATTAATTTTCGCCTAAATTTCTACAGAACATGGTCCTTAGGGATTTCTTCCTGAGGTGGTACTCGGGCCTTTATACGGATCTTTCTGGGACGTTATAATCTACCCCCTCAAAGAAAAATTTCATCCTCGAAATTAATACCTTTTCGTATTCTTCGAGGGTCTAAGGGTAGTTCTTATGGACCTCGGCTTCTGTTTCCTAAGTAGCCTCTTCTTTAGTGTGGTGTATCCATAGTACCTTCTGTTTCCTTCCTATCGAGAACACGTGTTGGTCGCAGTACATAAGTAGCATCTTTACTTAACTGTACTTACTCCCATTTAATAATGTGGGTAAGGTTAGGAACATATTTCTTCAATATTGATACGTGAAACACGTTGTGTACGCCTGTGAATAATGTGGGCAAAGCCAGGCGATATGCTACCACACCCACTCGGTGTAGAATCCGGAATGGACCAACAAATCGTGGCACGAGTTTCCCTTTCTTGCCAAAACGCATTACTCTGTTCATTAGGAAAACCTTCAGGAATACATGGTCTCTAACTTTAAATTCCAGCAGTTGTCGTCTTGTATCTGTGTAACTCTTCTGTCTACTCCGGGCTGCAAGAAGTCGACGCCTGATAATATCAATCTTCTCTAAGGTTGCCTGAACTAAATCTGGGCCAACCAAGCTCTTCTCGCCAACTTCTGCCCAACAATGTGAAGCTCAACATGGGCGCCCATACAAGGCTTCATAAGGAGTCATGTCAATGCTTACTTGGAACCTGTTGTTATAAGAAAACTCAGCATAGGGAGACAGTCATCCCAACTGTCCTTAAAATCAACCACACACGCTCGCAACATATTTTCTAATATTTGATTTACCCGTTTCGTCCGCCCATCAGTCTGTGGGTGGAACGCAGTACTGAACTTCAGTTGCACTCCCATTACTTCTTGGATTCGAATCTAGAAACTAAACGTGAATCGCAAGTCTCAATCCGACAAAATCTCTATAGCAACTCCATGCAATTGTACAATCTCCTTGATGTACAACTTGGCTAAATCATCTGCTGAATTTGAAACTCTAATCGAGAGGAAATGAGCCAATTTCGTCAATCGGTTCACAATCACCCAAATGGAGTCATGCCCCTTTCTCATCTTTGGTAACCCGAAAATAAAATCCATAAATATAAAATCTCATTTCGATTCAGCTATAGGCATGAGCTGAAGTAAGCCAGGGGGTCGGCGATGTTCGGCCTTAACCTGCTGGCACCTGAGACAATGGGACATGAAGTCTGCTATCTGAGCCTTCATGTTGTCCCACTAGTAAGAACGCTTCATGTCTTGATACATCTTCATACTACCAGGATGCATCGTTATCTTTGAATTGTGATCAGCTCCTTGAACTCCCTTACTCAAATCATGGAGATTTGAGACGCATAGGCGGCCACGATATCGTAAACTCCCATCCAAACCAATTCTCCATTCAGATTCTTCATTGTCGCTAGCTAGTTCTCTCATTTTCAGCAACAGTTCATCTTCTTTTTGAGCCATGATGATTCAGTCATCAATAAGTGGCTGCAAGTGGAAGTGTGCAACGCTCTTGAATGGCTCCTCCACTGTCAGCTTTTGTTCGAAATCTTGCATAAACTCTACCACATTCCACTCTTTTATCATCAGTGGAGCTACAATTCTATTATCTTCTTATAGCTCAACGCATCAGCCACCAAGTTGGCCTTGCCACGATGGTAAGAGACCTCAAACTTGAAGTCTTTCAAGGTTTCCATCCAACGTCGTTGCCTCATGTTCAGGTCTCTTTGAGTAAAGATGTACTTGAGACTTTTGTGATCGTAAAAGAGCTCGAACTCCTCTCCATAGAGGTAATGTCTCCAGAGCTTTAATGCAAAAATGACTGTCGCTAATTCTAAGTCATGTGTGGGGTAGTTTTCTTCATATTTCCTCAACTGTCACGATGCATAGGCAATCACTCTATCCTTTTACATAAGTACTCAACCCAAACCAACACGAGACGCATCAGTGTATATAGTATATTTGACCCCTTGCTCTTGCAATACTAGCACAGGTGCGGATGTCAACTTTTCTTTTAATTCATAAAAGGCTACTTCTGCTTTCTCGTTCCAGACAAACTTAAGATCCTATCGAGTGAGTTGAGACAACAGTCTAACTATTTTGGAAAATTCTTTAATGAATCGGTGACAGTAGCCAGCAAGTATGAGGAAACTCCTCACTTTGGTAACGAAGCTGAGTTGATCCCAGTCTTGTACTGCGGTCACCTTGGCAAGGTCCACGACAATTCTTTCCTTGGACACCATGTGTCCCAGAAACTTGACTTTTTCTTTCCAGAAGTCACATTTCTGGTATTGTGCAAACAATTGATTCTTTCTGAGAGTATCGAAGACTGCTCGCAGGTGTTCTTCATGATCTTTTTGACTCTTGGAGTATATCAAAATGTCATCTATAAACACGATGACGAATCGGTACAGATACGGCTAAAACACCCGGTTCATGAGGTTCATGAACACGGCCGGTGCATTTGTAAGCCCAAATGGTATCACGAGGAACTCGTAGTGCCTAAAACTGGTTCTGAATGTTGTTTTCTACACGTCTTCATTTCTGACGTGCAATTGATGATACCCGGACTGTAGGTTGATTTTTGAGAAATACCATGCCCCTTTTAACTAGTCGAACAAGTCATTTATCTTGGGAAGAGGATACTTGTTCTTGATGTTGACGTGATTCAGTTTAAGATAATCAATACACAATCGCAACAATCTGTCTTTCTTCTTTACAAACAACACAGGTGCTCCCCAAAGAGATACATTAGGCCATATAAAACCCGAATCTAACAAATCATCAATTTGTCTCCTCAACTCCTCCATTTCACGTAGAGGCATGCGATACGTCGGTAAAGAGATAGGTGTCGCAACAGGCACTAGGTCGATGGTAAAATAGATCTCATGTTGAGGAGGTAGCCCAGGGATCTTTCTGAACATGTCCGTGAAGTCTTGGACTACTGGCATGTACCCAAGTGTCAGACCCCCCACATTTTTTAATAAGTGTAACAACGGCAGCAGAAGGGGCAACTGACCAAAACTGGGAGCGTGAAGGTTGTGCCCTCGGGCCCATGTGTCCTCACTAATTTGGTTTCACAGTCGATCTCGGCCTTCATCTCGGTGAGCCAATCCATGCCGAGGATGATGTCATAATGATATATCGTGGTGACAATCACGTCAATGCACACCACCCTGCTTCCTAAGTCTATCAGGCAACCTTTACAAAGCTTCATGGCATCAATAAAAGTTCCTGCTACTGCAATGACTCTCACCCCAACCATAGAGATAGTGTTCAGCCTTAATCGCTTCACTGTGGAGTATGCAATCATTGATATAGTGGACCCGGTGTCTACCAATAGAAAAACTAGTGTACCTTGGATATGGGCAATGACTTTGAAAGTTAATAGTACTGCAGTTACTAACTCAGATGTTTCAGCTACAAGTGCATGTACACAAAATTATTGTGGATGATTTGGCTGGGCTGTCATAGGTCGTTGTGGTGGCCTATTTCGAGGTACGGGTGGTCAATAAAATGGTTGTGCTGGTGGTGCTGATCATAGAGGTGGAGCTAATATAATTTGTATGGCTGGCGGTTGATCATAGAGGTGGAGCTAATATAAAACCATTTTCCCTCATCTTAGTAAAACAAAAGGGCTCGTTATGGCCCGTCTTCTTAGAGTAGGCGCACCAAAGATCTAATCGCCTTTGCTAAGTCGGTGGAGCCATTAGCTTGGGAGGCGAATCTGCACATGGCCTCTTATCGAGGAATGGTTGGTTCAACAATTTAGGCCAAGGCCTTGGGCCCATTGGTATACGTGTCCAAGACACTCTGTCTCCATCCTGCTTGACTCACAGGGACATGTTCACCAGCTCAGCATAATTAGAAATGCTAATACAATACATCTTAGTGTAGATTTTAGGCCATAGACCCTCTGAAAATCATCGCATTCTCATCGGATCGTCTGCTAGGATCAATGGAATATATCTGGCTAGCTCCATGAAGCGGTTCTCGTATTTAGCCACTGTCATCCCCCCTTGTTAGAGGTGAAGAAATTCACCTTCCTTTTCATTACGGTAAGTGAGAGGAAAGTACTTTTCATGGAAACGAACTTCGAACACGTCACATGTCCACACGTATCTTGTGGGAACGGTTCATAGGATGTTGTCCCACCAAAGAATAGCCTCCTTCTCAAACATATAAGTAACAAGCTCCACTTGCTCTACCTCAGTGTAGTGCAACCACTTTAACATCTTAGAGATGCGATCCAACCAGTATTTAGCCTTCTCAAGCCTATGAGTACCCAAAAGGTGGAGGGCGAAAGCACTAGAAGCACTCAAATAAGCCACTAGTGTTCATAGCTCCCGCGGGCTACACAGGTGGCATGGGCAGGACCGCATTCATGTTCTGAGCAATGGCCCCCGCAATAGTAGTCAAGACTTATTATTGTTGTTGCATTAGGAACATCATCTGCTCCAACCTATCAGGAGGACCCGATTGAGGTATGTGTGGCATCGACAAAGACGCACAGTTCTGTCCCAGAACTAGTGGTGCATTCAGTGTTGGCCCATTTGTAGGGTCGGTGGCTGACTGTGAATCTGGCATAGTCTCAATATCCGTGCCCAAACTGGGGTCCGTATGGCTATCGCTTAGGGGAAATACCCCATCAATCGATTCATCAAGTGTGAGACGTGCTATATTTTGAGTATTTTTAGAAGGCATTCCTTATATACAACATAGGGTGTAACATGTGTAAGATTAGGATAATATTACCCACTTTTCCAAACATCCTACACATTCCAAATCAAAAGAAGTTTCAGTCATTTCATTTAGCCAAAACTTATCACAATACATGAGATGTAGTATTACATGAATTATGACAGAAGATGGATGTGAGCTAATTTAGCAATAGCTTTAACACTAACTACTCTAACATCCAACTAAGCTGACCAGGGCTATTATAAAGAAAAGAAAGAAACAAAGAAAACCAAAAGATAACTGCATGACATGACTAGTCCTCTGATTCTGTTTAGGGTGAAGGCGCACCCTTATCTGCATATAACACAGGAGGGTCTTCAAGGTGCGAGACATTCTCTTAAATTTTTGTTTCAAATAAGCATGATTCTCTTTGAACTCCTGCTTCAGGGTGACCTGGTTTTCTTCAATCTTGGCCATGTGAGCTTCATGTGTAGCAAGAGGTCCCCCATCTGAGTCTTGCACCTCCTCTTCTTCTTCCTGCTCTTCCTCCTCACTTCCTTCTTCATCCTCACTGCTTTCTTCCTCACTGCCTTCTTCCTCTTCATTTCCTTCCTCATCTTCACTTCCATTGTCCTCTTCACTTTGTTCTTCTATTTCATCCCCATACTTATCGTGTTGGGCTTGGCGTTGCCTAGGGTCAATCCCCATATTATTGACTCCAGTCTCACTGATAAAGTGGATGGGCGTAAGATTATCCATATTTAGTCTGAAACTGAAGTTATTAGCAATCTTACAAATAAGTCGGTCGAATGGGGGTGAGGAATCTCCCCGAGTAGAGTGTGCGATCCTAATTATCTGTGACAAGGTGAAAGTAGGTAGGCACAGCTTGTCTCCCTGTCCAACTCTATACAGGAAGTCCACCATATGGTGAGTGCATTTTGTACAGTTACCCCACCTAGGATACACATTGTACATGCATATGTGGTGGAGTAGGCGAAAGTCTGTCATCATTTTAATTGATGCAAGGCTGGATTGGATTGGATACATCGTGGGTGGCTGGATTAGATACCAGAAATGTTTGGTTCTAGCATACGGGAGCCGTAGATATCCTTGGATGAAAATCCCTAAACCCGATGGTACCAGAGGATGACTCCAACGTCGAGACTGAGTGGATATATGAGCGTATAAGGGTCGAATACCAGGAGGTCGTATCTCCCACTGTGTCGTGGTCAGTTGGAAAGGGGTATGGCCTTACTCGCCCAAGGGTAGGGGCAATACTATGCTGAGTTTGACCAGCTCATGAATGGGTCCACTATCGATGTGTCGGATAGGTATTAGCTGACTATTGGTCAGGCGGATAGTGAGGTTTCTTACGCTTACTTGGACTGTGCGGCTAGGAGAACGGTAGTGCAATTTGGAGCATATTAAACCCTGGTGATTATCTAGACTAAGAACTGTACTAATTTGGTGTTATAGTGAGGAGTTGCATTAATATCTAGATGAGGATTGACATGCTTGACTTACATTATGCATCGCATATTGGTACGGCTAATTGCATTCATATACCCATCAATATATTTCTGCATTACTCTGACCTTACATTCTGAGCACGATCGTATTGCGCACACATTTACACCACCTTCTAAGCTTTCTATAAGCTTATGCATGATTGATGTGTGCAGGTGATGCCAGGACGCAGTCGTAGTCTTGCCGTAGTTGGAGTGTGCAGCCGAGCTTCTGGAGTTTTTGTTACTTTCAGTATATTATATTTCCCTTTCGTACACCTTGTACTCAAAAGTTTTTTATCATAGTGAATTGTGTGATGATGTTCTTATGGTTATTGTTCGTGGGTTATGCTTATGGTTATGCTCATTATGAATCAGATTGATGATTAAAAATCCTCCTTGTAACATCCCAGGATCAGAACCTGATGTATGGGTGCCAGGAGCTGAGAATGGGGTACTATGGAGGCTGTCGGTGCCGGATTCGGTGATCGAGAACTTTGTGAGCCCAGTTTTTGAATTCGGGGCATGACAGAAGTTGGTATTAGAGCATAACTTGGGAATAACCGAGAACAACATCACATGTTTGCTAGGAGTTTAGGATGATTAGGTTTCGAGTACGTAACCTTCCGATTAAGTTCCCTAATGTGTGATTCTCAAGATTGATTATTGTCCTTATTCTTCCTATAGGACATGCCACCCAGGAGGGTGACTGGAGCGAATCCCACTCCACCACCTGAGGCTCCAGCCTTCCCGCCTGTGCCTCCTGTTCCACTGCCAGAGATCCCTGCTCCCTTGCTTGAGGATGACATTCCTTCACCTGATGCAGGCGTGGATCCGACCTTACCTACAAGTGCCTCACAGTTACAGCAGATGTTGCAGGCTATGACTGCTGCGCTTCAGGGGTAGGGAAGGTGCCTAGTTATTTCTTCAACCCTGGATTAGCAGGAGCGCGCAAGCACCCGTCTTCAGAGTTTAGATAGTTTGATCCTCCGCGTTTCCAGGCTGAGCCAGATCAGACATCAGTCAAGAGATGGCGCTCCAATGTAGAAAAGATTTTTGATACTATGTCATGTATGACCCAGCAGTAAGTCCGATTAGCTGTATTCCTTTTTCAGGGTGAGGCCAAGCACTGGTGGACCTCTGTTACCCGCGTTGCAGGACATGATTATGTATGGACATGGCAGAACTTTATTGACCGATTCAAGGAGCAGTACTTCCCTGACCACATTCGACGTCAGAGAGCCCTAGAGTTTGAGACTCTGGTGTAGGGGGACATGACCTTGGCGCAGTACATGGCCCGTTTCATGGTGCTATCGAGGTTTATGCTATATATGGTTGATGATGAGGGGCGAAGGCCCGTTGTTTCAAGAATGGCTTACATTATGGTCTTCGAGGCCGTGTCATTGGGCATGAGCTCCCGACCTTTCAAGCGGTAATCTGGAGGGCTCAAATTTATGAGACTGAGTGGGCCGACTCGCAGACTGATCGAGATCAGAGGAGAGGACAGAATTGGAAGAGGCAGGCCCCCTCTAGTAGCTCCCAACACCATTGACGACCACAGAGGTATAAGAGCCACCCGCTTACTAAAGCACTAGCAGTACCTCCAGCGTCACCCCAGCAGCCATTTACATGGGCTTATTTTGGATGTGGTGGGATAGGACACCACATATCTAAGTGCCCCCGCCCTCATCTGCAGCAGCCGAGAGCACCATAGCAGTAGCCTCCAGCATAGCAACAACCGCATCAGCAGTGATCCCATCAGCCGCGTCCATAGCCTCCTCAGCCACCGAGGCCCCAGCAGCAGTAGAGACAGCAGTACAGGTCGTTGCAAAGGCTGCAGCAGCACCAGGGACCTCAGAGGGGATAGACACCTCCCCAGCCAGCTCAGGCTAGATTTTATGTGGCTCAGCAGGACCCACAGACCTCTAGAGGAGTCGTAGAGGATATACTTCCAGTCTCTTCATACATCGCACGTGTACTATTTAATTTCGGTGCTTCGCACTCATTCATATCTGAGGATTTTTACCGATCGAATGGATTACCGAAAGAGTTTTCTAGTGAGGGATTGACCGTATCGATGCCCTTAGGGAAGACCACAGTATTGGGCCATTTCTGTTCGTCTTGCCCTGTTTTGGTCGGTGATATCTTTTTATCCGCTGACTTATTTATCCTTCCGATGTCAAATTTTGACATTATCTTGGGCATGGATTGACTTGTCGAGTACTACGCCATCTTAGATTGCTTCACGAGGATAGTTACATTTTGCATACTAGGCTTACCACAGTTTTAGTTTGTTACCGAGACTAGAGGAGAGCCATTATCATGCTTGATGTCCTGCACTGTAGAGGAGCCTATTGCAGCATATATTGACCATTTGCCGATTGTTTGTGATTTCCTTGACGTGTTCCAGGAGATCCCAGGGCTACCGCCTCACCGTCATATTGAGTTCCAGATAAATCTTATACCTGGTATCACACCCATCTCGAAGGCCCCGTACCATATGATACCGATGGAGTTGCGTGAGCTGCAGCGACAGTTAGACGTGTTGCGTGAGTTGGGATTCATTCGTCCAAGAAGTTCACCTTGGGGAGTACCGGTACTATTCGTCAGGAAGAAGGATGGCTCATTGAGGCTCTGCGTAAATTACTGTGAGCTCAACCGGGTCACGATCAAGAACAAGTACCCGCTCCCGAGGATAGATGATTTGTTTGACCAGCCGCAGGGTGCACAGTTCTTTTTAAAGATTGACCTGTGTTTTAGTTATCATCAGATTCGAGTCCGAGAGGAGGACATCCCGAAGACGGCTTTTAGGACTCGTTATGGTCATTTTGAGTTTCAGGTCATGTCATTCGGACTGACCAATGCACCGCGGTCTTCATGCAGTTAATGAATGAGGTCTTCCGTTCATATTTTGATAGTTTGTTGTGATCTTCATCGACGACATTCTGATATATTTAAGGACCCGTGAGGACCATATGCAGCATTTGCAGATCGCCTTACAGACCCTCTGTGCCCACCAACTGTATGCAAAGTTGGAGAAGTGCGAGTTCTGGCAGGAGGAGGTGAGATTCCTCGGTCACGTGGTGATGAGGGAGGGTGTCGCAGTGGATCCCTCGAAGGTTGAGGCAGTGGGTCTGTGGGGCCAGCCCACAACTGCGTCCGAGATCCGCAGTTTCCTTGGTTTAGCGGGATACCATCGGCGTTTCATTGACGGCTTCTCTCGTATTACAGCCCCGTTGACCAGGTTGACTCAGAAGGGCGTAGATTTTTTTGGACTGACGCTTGTGAGCAGGCATTTATGGAGCTGAAGGACCATTTGACGTCCACTCCTGTCCTCACTCTTCCCTCGGGGAGTGATGGATTTATTATATTTACCGATACCTCAAATATTAGATTAGGTGTTGTCCTGATGAAGCACGGCCGACCTATAGCCTTCGCGTCTCGTCAGCTTAAGGTTCATGAGCTGAACTACCCCACGCATGATTTAGAGCTAGTTGCAGTCATCTTCGCACTTAAGGTGTGGAGTAGAGACACTATCTCTATGGGGTTAGGTTCGTGCTCTTCTCCGACTACAAGAGCTTGAAATATCTATTTTCTCAGTCTGAGTTGAACATGAGGTAGAGACGCTGGAGAAGCTTTTGAAAGATTATGATTTTGACCTCCAGTACCATCCAGGCAAGGCGAACGTGGTGGCGAATGCCCTCTACTGTCAGCCACAAGGCCTGGTGGCACATATGATGATTTGAGAGTGGAGGATGCTCGAGGATATAGCAGAGTACGACTTCAATTTTGGTCTGCAGTCTTCTATCGTTCAGTTATTGAGCCTGTTGATTCAACCCTCTCTTGTTGCAAGGGTGATCGAGGCTCAGCAGGCAGATGAGTCGTTATAGGATTAACGAGCAGAAGCAGCATCTGAGAGTCAGATAGATTGGCAGATTGGTTCTGATGGTGGACTTCGCTTCAGAGACCGATTATGTATCCCAGATATTCCTAAGTTTCTATCCACCCTGGCTCGACGAAGATGTATCATGATATGAGGAGACAGTATTTTTGGGGGGAGATGAAGCGCCAGATTGCCAGTTTTGTGGCCGAGTGTGACACATGCCAGCGTGTCAAGGCCGATCATCAGAGACCCACTGGTCTATTGTAGCCGTTGAACGTCTCGATGTGGAAGTGGGAGCACGTATCTACCGATTTTATCATAGATTTGCCAAGGACTCAATGCGGTCATGACTTTATTTGGGTTGTCGTGGACCATCTAACAAAGTCAGCACATTTTCTTATGATCCGTGAGACATGGCATACGGACCGGCTCACCAGGCTATTTGTAGAGGAGATAGTGAGATTGCACGGCGTTCCAGTCTCGATCGTTTCTGACCGAGACCCAAGGTTCACGTCTCAGTTTTAGAGGAACTTTCAGAGAGCGATGGGCACTGAGTTGTAGCTCAATACCGCGTATCATCCACAGATCGATGGCCAAACTGAGAGGGTCAATTAGATACTTAAGGATATGCTTCGTGCCCGCATGATTGATTTTCGGGGTAGTTGGGATGAGCATTTGCGATTGGCTGAGTTCGCATACAACAACAGCTATCAGGCGACCATTGGCATGACTCCTATTGGGGCATTATATGACAGACCATACAGATCTCCGAGTTGTTGGACCGAGGTTGGAGACCGACATCTCCTAGGTCCCGAGCTTGTGCAGCACACATCAGAGGCTATCGATATCATCAGGCAAAGGATGCGCACAGCTCAGAGCCGGCAGAAGATTTTTGTTAATCACCGGCGTCATCCCTTGGAGTTTGATGTAGGGGACCATGTGTATCTCAAGGTCTCACCCATGAAGGGCGTAGTTCGATTTAAAGCGAAAGGTAAGCTTGCCCCGAGATTCATTAGGCCTTTCAAGATCAATGAGCACATTGGTGTCGTGGCCTATCGGCTTTCCTTACCATCTCAGTTGTCTGACGTCCATAATATTTTTCACATCTCTATGTTGAGGAAGTGTGGGTCAGACGTAGTCCCTGTTATCGATTGGCAGCCGTTGAAGGTTCGTGAGGATGCTTCTTACATTGAGCAAGTTGTTTATATCCTTGATCGGAAGGAGAAGGTCCTCCGGACCAAGGTCATTCCCTTAGTGAAAGTTCAGTGGGGTCATCATTCTGTTGATGAGGTGTCTTAGGAGCACAAGGCGGAGATTCGAGAGTGTTATCCCCATCTCTTTGATGATTGATTGCATGTTATAATTTGTATGTTGTCTCTAATTTTATATCACGATGCCTTATTTCCTATTTTATTATGAGTGATGTTTCCTTGCAATGATTATGTAAATTTTGAGGACAAAATTTTTTTTTGGAGGGGAGAGTTGTAAGAACCGTATCCTAGTCCGTGCCATTCTGTATGCTTCCGCGGTCCCTCCAGTTGAATTTCGGCAATCCTCGACCTGTTTCTGATGTTTACGCGTGATACTAAGCCGAGTCCTATGTAGCGACGTCGGCTTGAACCGAAACTTGTACCTTAGCGACCGCATCGTTGTAGCGGTTCCAACGCCGTGACTCGCGCAATGAACCGAAACCCAGGGTAGAAGATGTAGGCCCGCGTTTAATTTAAAGAAGCGCCGCACGTTGCGGACTTCAATAGAATCTCTACAAAATGTCCCATCAAATAAAGTTAAGTACATCAACTTACCTTAATGCAACATCACCCAACAACAAGTACAAGTGCCCACTCTCTCTTTTCCCACAAGTCAACACTTCCCTCCCCTCACCATTCCTCCTTTTTACAATTTTTAAACTCACCCATACACATCCATCTCCCATCCTTACAACACCATTTCATCCATCCCTACACCTATTATTTCTATTTCCCTCTCTCATTCTCTAGCAAATATCCAAATCCCATGAGAAATTCCACACGTCCAACACTCTCTCCCAACTCCAAGTGTGACCCACTTTTCCCACCCTCTCTAGCAAATATTCAAATCCCATGATTTGAGGGGCCACTTGTTGGTGGGACCCATTTTGATGTATGTGATGTATCCATGAGGGGCACATAGTGGCGGGGTCCCTCTCTCTCTCTCTCTCTCTCTCTCTCTCTCTCTCTCTCTCTCTCTCTCTCTCTTTCTTTGAATGGTGATGATGATGAAGGGGTGAGTGAGGCCCACCATGAATCATATATTTCATGTGGGACCCATTGGATGAATGTGATGGATCTATGTCATCCAGCCCATTAGTGAACCCGGATGGAAGGAAAACATAAATATCAGGTGGGCCACGTTCATGCGGGACCCACCTTAATGTGTGGCCCACATCCATGTGGACCCACCACAATGATGTGTTTATCTGTGCCGTCCAGCGTCCCTGGACACTGGACGGGCATGGTGGCTTACATGAAGTGCGTGTGTAGACATGGGCGTGTACTGACAAGTTAAAAAAAAGAAGAAGTTGCTTTGGGGTGGACCATGCATGCAGGCCCCACCTTGATGTATGTATGCAATCCACGCCGTCCATTCCATTTTCCATATTATTTTAGGTGTTTATCTGAAAAATGAGGCTGATCTGAGATTTTGGCAGGCCATGAAATAGAAAACCGTTTCTTTACAGTTAAAAACCACCCTGCTATCTCCATGCCCATAAATATGCTCAATATTGGGCTCGTTGTATTTGTTATGGGCTGTAGGGGTGAGTGGACGGAGTGGATCTTACTGATGTGAGCCCCACCTAGGCATTTCTGTAGGAAAAAAACAAACATATGCAGCAGCTGATGCTGCCGCTGTCAGAGCACACGCAGGCGCGCCTATGTGCTGGCGGGTGGGTGGACGAGCTGGGCCTCACGGCCCCAGCTGTGAGCCCCACCGTGATGCATTTCAAACATCAACACTGTCCATTATGGGGCCCCCCTTCTAAAAATGGTCTGCCCTAAAAATCACCCGTATACGAAACTCAGGTGGGCCATACCATCTAAAATCATGTGAAGACATGCCTAAAATGTATAAAATCACTTGGTGGGGCCTACCTGAAATTTGGATGTGGTTGAAACTTGGTCTGGACCCTCATCCAGGAGGGACACACATAATGGGTGGACTGGATTTGTGGACCACATCATGGTGGGCTCCCTGTCCAATGTAACCCAATTAACAGGTTGGGTGAAAAATAAACATTACAGTGGGCCCCCTGGTCCACGTGACCTCATGAATAGTTTGGCTAGCAATAAACATCAACGTGCCCCCCCCCCTCCCCCCCCAGCCCATGTGACCTTATGAATAGGTTGTGTGGAAAATAAACATCACCGTGGGCCCCCCTGGTCCACGTGACCTTATGAACAGATTGGATGAAAATAAACATTACAGTGGGCCCAGGTTAGGTGGAAAATAAACATTACCTTGGGCCTAGGTTAGGTGGAAAATAAACATTACTGTGGGCCTCAGGTTTGAGTGATTTTATCAATGGGTTAGATGGAAAATAAATATTATAGTAAGCCCTACATGGGACCCACCAGATGTATGTATTGTAATCCACACCTCCTAATAGTTTTGGCCCCACCATGGGTATGTACCTCATCTATGCCATCCATCCTTTCAATCACTATGGGATCTACCATGATGCATGTGTTTCATCCAAACCGTCCAACCATCTTGGAGATAATTTAAAGCCCATTGTTGAGGCCACCTTGATTTACATGTGGCCCATATGATCAGGCCCATCTTGATATAATTATGGCTCATTATTAAGGCCCACCTTGGTTTGTATAAAGCCCAATGTTGAGGCTTGCCTTAATTAATATGAGGCCCATATTATAAGGCTCATTGTGATGTATGCAAGGCCCACATAACTAGGCCCATCTTGACATATTTATGGCCCGATGTTGAGGCCCACTTCGATATATATAAGACCCATGCTATGAGGCCTATTCGATGTATTGGAGGCCCATGGGTCAAGGCTCGATGAGAAGTACACAAGGCCCATTGTAGTGTGATTCCACCATGGTTTATGTATTGATAACGGGCTATGCCTTAGGAGCAATGATGGTTTGACGTCCACATTGTAAGGATAATGTTAGTTAAATGTCCACATTGTCACTCTCCCTAAGGCCCACTGATAAGCCCATATATGTAGTGAGTAGGCCATCTAGGCCGATATCCATTATGCACAAGCCCATCACCCTATGACATGTTTAAAATAGATCCATGATTCATGATCATAAGCATCATATGTATGTCTAATATGTCGAGTGACTGAGCATAGCATATACATTCGGGCGAATTGTTTATGGGCTCCCTGATAGGCGGAGTTGCCCTACATGAGGGCGCGGTGTGTGCAGGATTGTTATATGTTTTGGTAGAATGATTGATGCACTTGCATTTATGTGATCATGATTATTGTATGCCTTAGCGACATTAGGGCCAAAGCCTCCACAGACACATCGTGGGTGGCTTGATTGGATACCGAAAATGTTTGGTTCTAGCATACGGGCGTTATAGATGTCCTTGGGTGAAAATTCCTAAACCCGATGGTACCAGAGGATGACTCCAACGTCGAGATCGAGTGGATATATGAGCGCACGAGGGCCAAATACTAGGAGGCCGCATCTCTCACTGTATCGTGGTCGGTTCAAAACGTGTGTGGCCTTACTCGCCCGAGGGTAGGGGGCAATACTTAGGCTGAGTTTGACCAGCTCGTGAATGGGTTCGCTATCGACGTGCCATATAGGTATTAGCTGACTATTAGTCTGACGGATAGTGAGGTTTCTTACAGTTACTTGGACTGTGTGGCTAGGAGAGCGACAGTGCCATTTGGAGTGTACTAAACCCCGGTGATTATCCAGACTAAGAACCGTACTGATTTGGTGCTATAGTGAGGAGTTGCATTGATATTGTAATGGTTTGAATCCTCTTTGGTTGTCAAATTTTATGTGTCAAAACCTGTATATGTGTCTTATGTTTGTATCTTGTTAAATATGTTTGAGACACCACGTCAACACTTCAAGACAAGAATATGAACTCTTCAAGCTAGTTCAAGCTACAATATTGACGATATTAAAGTAGAGTTCAAGTTGAAGACTCTAGCTCAAGTTCAAGTTCAAGACTCAAAGTTCACATATATTCAAGATCAAGACTCAAGCATAGTTAGGGAACTGAGTGCAACTCAAATTGACATTGACTTCAAAGCTTGTGAAGTGTTCAAGCTACATCAAGAAGAACTCAAGCTTCGTAAAGTTCAAAGTCTAAGCAAATGAAGGTTCAATGTCCTTATTGAGGTTTGATAGACCTTAGGTTGACCTTTAGAGTAGGTCACTTTGGATACATAATTCATATATCTTTTGCAAGTGATTTTGATATGTTCTAAGACTAGTCCTGGACCCTATTCGACTAGTCCTAGCACTGGTTCGACCAGTCCAAGAAATTTCAAGACCAGTCGTAGTTTTGTTGCAAATTATTAGATTTTTTCTGTTCGGCTACGACCAGTCCTAGAGTTTGCTCGACCGATCGTGGGATGGTCTCGACTCGACCTTCGACCAGTCGTGGAGCTATGACTCAAACTCTAGTGACTAAATTAGGTGTCGTACGACCAGTCGTAGAGGGGTCTCGACTGGTCATGGATGCATACGACCGGTCGTGTAACAGCTTTATCCAATCGCGCCCAAAAATTTAAAAATTTATTTTTTCTTCGACCAGTCGTGGTGACCTTAGGACCAGTCGAAGATGAATTTCTGTAGCTATAAATAGCACACGAATTTCAGAGTTATTCATCAAAAATTAAGTGAATTTGAAGCTCCACTTTGAGATAAGTTTGTGTTTGTTCTTAAGCTATATTGTGCATAATTCTATTTCCTTATGTTAGCTTTTTACTATTTGATTTTATTATATATTCAAATCTGATTTGAAAAGAGGAAATATCGTTTTCCTTCTTCTTGGAATTAAAATCAAATAGAGCTAGCCCAGTCTGATTTAATTTAAAATCAATTAGAACTTAGAACCATTGTAAAGTGAGTATTGGACATTGAACTTTCATATTCGAACATCTACTCCAATTGGTTCTTCCGGGCTGCTACGAAAGGAGAAATCCAGGTATTTTACAATTCTATAAATTTTTCATTCTTTTGATTTTCGTTTGGGATTCGCCAAAAAAATTCCATTTGTGTGGTTATCTGAGGAGAGCCAGAAAACTCATAAAATAGTGTGGGTTTTTGGATTGTGTAAGCCCAAGTTAAAAAGACACAATTGAGAAGGTTTTAGGTGAACCTGTGAAACCTATTTTGATAGTGCACGCTAATATCCTTATGAGGATATTAGGAGTGGAGTAGCATTTTGTGTGATTGTTGTGAAACAGTTGGTGTACACACAGGCGAACCATTATAACTCTTTGTCTTGTGGATTGAATGCTTGCTTAATTCTTTATCTTTCATCATTCAGTTTTGTGGAATGTACATGTGGATGTGAATGCTGTAACAATTTACATTTCAAGCAAGTGTGGAGAATGTTGTAATAAATTAGGTTTAAATTTTTATAATTTATTTTAATTCCTTACTATTTATTTATTTCTATTCAGATTGAGTTCTTGATTCAAAAGACGTTCTAGAAATAAGATTGTCCTACCATACACCCTTGTTTATTATGGTGTAAGGTTGTCCTTAGAACTAAATTTGTGTCAACCTCTCAATGCTTGCTTATTGAAATTGATTTAATTTCAGCATTGTGAATTGATTTATTATTGTAAGGCTATTTCTTTATTTTATTCCGCTGTATTTATTTTAATTTGGCATAGTCCTATTCACCTCCCCTCTAGGACATATAGCTTGGATATTTCAAGTGGTATCAGAGCCTAATAGCTCGTTCTTATTTCTTTTTATTTGGATTTATTTCCTGAGCTAACGATCTAAGGTATATTATAAGATGTCAAATTTTGATAGCCTTTCTGTCACTAGGCCTCCACCATTTGATGGCTCCAACTATGCCTATTGGAAAGCCAGAATGAGGATCTTCCTCAAATCAATGGATGAGAGTGTGTGGCAAGCCACAGTAACCAAATGGAAACCCCCTACCACTGAAGTGACTGGAACCAATAGTTCAAAAATAATGAGAGTGTCTTCTTATTTCTCATGGACTACACTTCAGAAAAGTGAGAGTAGTGTCAATGCTAAAGCACTAAATGCGATCACTTGTACACTATCACTGGATGAGTTCAAAAGAATCATATCCTGTGATACTGCAAAGCAAGCCTGAGATATATTAGAAATGACACACGAGAGTACTTCAATCGTCAAGAAATCTAAAGTCCAACTCCTCACAAATAAATTTGAAGAAATTCATATGGAGGAAAATGAAATGTTTATGGACTTTTACACTAGATTGAATGACATTGTAAACTCAATGTAGGGTCTTGGCGATAAAATCCTAGAAAGTAAAGTGTGTGCAAAGATACTACGCTCTCTTCCTGAACGGTTCAACTCTAAAGTAACCACGATCCAAGAACTTCGTGATATGGATAACATGAGGGTAGAAGAACTAGTTGGTTCTTTACAAACCTATGAATTAAATTTTAAAGCTCCTAAAGGAAAATCTATTACTTTAACATCTTCTAAAGGTATTTCTCAAGAAAACTCAGATTTAGAAAATTCAAAAGATGATATGGCGCTTTTAACAAAAAAGTTTTACAAGATTTTCAAAAGTAAGAAAAGGGTCGATTTTTAAAAGACAAACGAAAAGAAACGATCTAAACCAAAGTCTAGAACTTGGAAGTCTTTGAAAGATAGCCAATGTTACAACTGCCAAGAATATGGGCATTTAGCAAACAAATGTCCTAAAAAGGACAAACCCAAGAAGAAGGGTATGTTGGCTACATGGGACGAATCATCTGATTTTGAAGCCTCTTCTGAATCAGAAGATTCTGAAATCGAGTCGGACAATGATGTAAAAGCCCTTATGACTCTAGCCAAGTTCACATTCTCAGATCACGATGATTCAACTAGTGAAGAAAATTTGCATAGTGATCATGAAAATGAAGATCTTCAAGATGCTTATAATGCCTTATATAAGGAAAGTTGTAAAATTGCTGTCAAGCTTAAACTTCAAAAAGAAAAGTATTCTAAACTCAAAGAATGTTTTGAGACTCTTATTTTAGAAAAGTCACAAATTTAAGATTGTTTTGAAAAATCAAAATGTGATTTGGAATTCAAAACCTCCCTGATTGAATATTTGAAATCTGAAAATGAGAAACTTAAAAATGAAGTATCTTCTCTTCTGAGTTTGAAGGACACATGGAGATATGCCCAAGGTGATCCAAAGTTAGAAAATTTATTATCCGAATCAAGAAAATGTGGCGATCGATCCGGGTTGGGCTATGATAAGAATATACCTCCTAAACAAAAGGATACTCCTCTCAAATTTGTGAAAGGAGAAGCCTCAAAATAAAAAGAAAAAAGTACTTATCGAGGTTTTTCCAAAAATACAAAAACTTTTCAAAAACCTAAAAGCAGCTATGTCAATTTCAAAAATCAGATCAGAAATCCACTAGTTGAAAAGATAGTTGATTTACTTAAGGAGCTCTTAAAATCTAACTCAATAGGTCATTCTTACAACTACAATCAAAAGAAGACCAACTATACTCCTAAAATCAAAACAGTTCTGAAATGGGTTCCTAAGGGTGCCTGCTTGGTTGCCCACACTACTTTTAAAGCAACAAGTCATTTAAAGTGGTACCTAGATAGTGGATGCTCTAGGCATATGACAGGAGACAAAGCTTTATTCACTAATCTTAAAGATATGACTGATGGGTCATTCACATTTGGTGATTGAAGCAATTGCAAGATTATTGACAAAGGTACAGTTCAACTTTACAACCTTCCTTTATTTAAAGATGTTTTATATGTTGAGGGGCTAAAACACAACCTGTTAAGCATATCTCAAATATGCGATAACAACCATAGTGTGAAATTTTCCAATCAAGGTTGTGAGATCATAAACAGAAAGGGTTCTGTAATATTAACTGGTCACAGAACTTCTGAAAACTGCTATATAGTAAGTGATGGTAGCTCATCTAACCAAAAGTGCTACATGGTCCATACCAATGAGACAGAACTTTGGCATAAATGACTTGGACATGTACACTATCGAAATTTATACAGATTGAGCAAAGGAGAACTAATTAAAGGTCTACCTAAATTGTAAAAAGTAGACAAAATATGTGGTGAATACCAGTACGGTAAATAAACTAGGAGCTCTCACAAAAAGGTGAACTCCAATGCCACATCAAGACCACTCGAGCTTCTCCACATGGATCTTATAGGACCAACTAGAACGGAAAGTCGAGGTGACAAAAAATACATCTTGGTTATCGTAAATGATTATACAAGATACACATGGGTTTCATTCTTAAGAGACAAATCAGAAACCCTTGATGAAGTAAAAAAGATCACCAAACGGATCCAAACTGAAAAATATTCTCAAGTCAGTAAGATCCGTAGTGATCATGGATCCGAATTTGAAAATAGTAGTTTTGAGAAATTTTGTAGCGATCAGGGAATATCGCATGAATTCTCTGCACCCAAAGCACCATAGTAAAATGGTATTATGGAAAGAAAAAATAGAGTGCTCTAAGAAATGAAAAATGTTATGTTGAATAGCATGAAGCTCCCTAGAAATCTATGGACTGAAGCAGTGAATACTGCCTGTTACATTATTAACTGTGTTTATACTAGTAAATCTAATAATAAAACAGCTTATGAAATGTGGTTTGACAAAAAGCCTACTGTCAAATACTTTCATGTTTTTAGTAGCAAGTGCTACATTTTGTGTGACCGTGAAAACTTGAGAAAGTTCAACACTAAAAGTGATGAAAGGATCTTTTTAGGATATTCTTTAAACCGTCGTGCTTATTATGTATTGAACAATAGGACTGGTGTGATTCAAAAGTCAATTAATGTGGTCATTGATGATCACTTGAATACACATGCCCTTAGTTTAGACAATGATGAAGTTCTTATAATTGAAAAACCATATACTTCATCAAGTGAAATTAATTCTGAATTAAGGACTGTTAAAGATCATCCAACTACTCAAATTCTTGAAAACCCTCTCACTGGTGTACGCACTCGTAGAAAATTAGAAGACATGTAATTACGTATGTTTTACATCCCAGATTGAACCGGTAAATGTAAAAGAAGCACTTTCTGATGAAAATTGGATAGTTGCGATGCAGGAAGAACTTAATCAATTTATTCGTAATGATGTCCGGTATCTTGTTCCTAGACCTATAGATAAACACATAATTAGAACAAAATGGATTTTCAAAAACAAGTCTGATGAACTTGGAAATATTATTCGAAATAAAGCAAGACTAGTTGTACAAGGGTACACACAAATTGAAGGCATCAATTACGATGAAACCTTTTCCCCTGTAGCCCGTCTTGAATCTATCAGACTTTTTATATCCATCGCATGTGTTAGGAAGTTTAAAATTTTTTAAATGGATGTGAAGAGTGCCTTTTTGAATGGCGATTTACATGAAGAGGTATATGTGGAACAACCTATAGCGTTTAAAGACCCTAAGTTTACTAATCATGTATATCGTCTTAAAAAAGCTCTTTACGGTTTGAAACAAGCTCCCAGGGCATGGTACAAAAAATTGATAAAGTTTTTACTGAGTCACAATTTTTAAATGGGTAGTGTCGATAAGACACTCTTTGTTAAGAAGCATAACGATGATATTCTAATGGTTCAGATTTATGTAGATGATATTATTTATGGATCAACGTGTACTAACATGACTGTTGAGTTTGCAGAGTTAATGAAATCTAAATTCGAAATGAGCATGGTTAGGGAATTAAATTATTTCTTAGGGTTGCAAGTAAAACAACAACCTGATGAAATTTTTATTTCTCAAACCAAGTATGCTTTGAACTTGATTAAGACGTTCGGATTTGAGAATGGTAAGAATTTTGATACACCTATAAGTACAACTCTAAGACTGTCAAAAGACTCTACAGGTAAAGATGTAGATCCTAAATTGTATAGTAGCATGATTGGTAGTTTTCTTTACTTAACTGCAAGTAAACCTGATATTGCTTTAAGTGTTGAAATTTGTGCTAGATATCAGTCTAATCCTAAAGAATCTCACTTAACTACCGTTAAGCGGATTATCAGATATGTCGCAAGTTCAGTTAATTTGGGTCTTTGGTATCCTTATGATACTAGTGTTCAATTGACTGGGTATTCAGATGCTGATTGGGCTGGTAATATCGATGACAGAAAATCAACCAGTGGTGTTTGTTTTTACATTAAAAACTGCTTTGTTTCTTGGTTTAGCAAGAAGCAAAGATCCATATCACTCTCAACTGCTGAGGCTGAATACATTGCAGCTGGAAATGCATGTACACAGCTGGTTTGGATGAAACGAATGTTGAGTGATTATGGTATCACATAGGATTCAATGGTTTTATCTTGTGATAATTTCAATGCGATAAATATTTCAAAAAACCCAATCCATCATTCACGTACTAAGCACATTGACATTAGGTTTCATTATATTCGTGAATTAGTGGAAGAAAAAGTAATGTCCTTAGAATACATACCTACTAAGACTCAGCTTGCTGACATATTTACTAAACCGCTCGACAAAAGCAAGTTTAATAAATTGAAATTTAATCTTGTTTCATAGTGTATATATATTAACTACTTTAATATATTAAATTTCAAAATTTAAAGAAAATTGTATATTTTTTATGGTACACGACCAGTCGAGGATGTACTCGACCAGTCGTGTCATGACCGGTCGAGAACGACCCACGACCAGTCGTGTAGCGCACTGATTATTTTTATTTGGGGGAAAATGTCATCTTCTTCATTCTATCCCTCCTCACCAACGAGCCGAGCTACAACTAGTCGAACCCTTGTGTTCAATTCCTTCAGGTTAGAGCATTTTACTTGGTTTTCTTGAAGAATCATAGTCTTTTCTCTTCAATTTCTTGATTATTGTTGTCTATTTCAACTCTTTCTTAAAGTTTTTTGAGTTTTCTTCCTCATTTGCTAATTCTAGAGAAACCCATCTCTATTTTCTTGAAATTTCTTATTTTTCTTCAAGAAAATGGACCTTGGAGCTAAAAAGAAAAATTCTAGAGGTACTTCTTCTAGATCAATTGTTATTACTAGACGCCATCTTAAGGCTCCTGAAGATGATCCACCATATGTTCGTGATTTGCGTATGCGTAATGTGATTGTAGAAAAGGCGGTTGATTTAAACCATATCACTTTTTTCAATCTTTTTCCTCTCCTTCAATCTGTAGGTTGGGAAAATATTTTACACTGGGGCGGACCGGCATACCAGTCCATAACGCAGGCCATGATAGCATGCATAACTAAATTTTTTACTGAGCAATTGACTTTTACAATTGCTACTAGAGAAGGGCCTTTTCTTATTGATCGACATTTAATTTCAGGCCTTATGGACATATCAGTAAATGATGATGGTATTCATCCTAGCACACTTACTAAGAAAGTGTCAGAATCTGAAAAATGCGTTTATACTAGAGCATTGTGTAACATGGATGCACCATGGAATCAAACTAGGAATTCCCTCCCAACCAGATATTTGTTGCCTAGATACAGAGTCTTACATCGTATCTTTACCTCTAATCTGTATCCCAGCTCTGGAAACAAGACTGAGTTGACTCTTCTTATGGTTCGTATTTTGTACTCAATCATTACTGGTGTTAATATTTATTTTCCCTCTTTGATTTGTTACTATATCATTCAATTCTGTATCCATCCTGGTCGTAGTGATATCCCATTTGGGTATTTAGTGAATGTTTTAGCCACTCACATGTTAGTAGCTATACCCGTTGGAGAGGCTCCTATCCAACACCTTATATTCAATAACTCCAACATAAACAAAATGAAGTTGGAGTTGGTTCGAGGACAAGTTGATATTGGTGCGGGTGAAGCTACTGCTGAAGTCGGTAATGATGAAGAGGGTGATGCTCTTCCTCCAGATGATATCAATATGGACGATATTTTTAATGAAATTGATTCTGACTTTGGAAATGATCCAGACTATGAACCATCTGATTTCGATGCACGTCTGAGTGCATTAGAGGAGAAGGTGGAATAGATGAATGTTGGCCATAATCTGCAGTTTAAAAAAATGCGCAAGTATTTTAGGCGCTTACAAAAAGGCCTTCATCAAATTGATCCCACCATACCTGCTCCTTCTTCTGGATCAGATTGAGAATTTTACTCTTTGGTTTGTAATAACTATAAGACTTTGCTCTATCTCTGTTTGTGTGACTGAGTTTCTTTGACTTGACTTGATAACATTTTATGATACGATATTCTGACTCCTTTATTAATTATCCTATTTTTTATTCTTCCTTTGTCATATTTTTGACAAAAAGGGGGAGAATTGTGGGATTGATTATGAGATATGATGATTGGTAGGTGTACTACTCAGGGGGAGTTGGTAAACTTACAGGATGTATTATGCTTGGTGATCTCATGACAACTGGTGCATGATTCTTTATTGATGCTTGTGCTCTGTTTCTCTTATTGTATTGTGTGTTTTGTCACAAATTTGACAAAGGGGGAGATTGTAAGTGCTATGATTTGAATCCTCTTTGGTTGTTAAATTTTGTGTGTCAAAACCTCTATATGTGTCTTGTGTTTGTATCTTATTAAATATGTTCGAGACACCATGTCAACACTTCAAGACAAGAAGATGAACTCCTCAAGCTAGTTCAAGCTACAATATTGACGATATTAAAGTAGAGTTCAAGTTCAAGACTCTATCTCAAGTTCAAGACTCAAAGTTCACATATATTCAAGATCAAGACTCAAGCATAATTAGGGAACTGAGCGTAACTCAAATTGACATTGACTTCAAAGCTTGTGAAGTGCTCAAGCTACATCAAGAAGAACTCAAGCTTCGTAAAGTTCAAAGTCTAAGCAAATGAAGGTTCAATGTCCTTACTTATTGAGGTTTGATAGACCTTAAGTTAACCTTTAGAGTAGGTCACTTTGGATATATAATTCATATATCTTTTGCAAGTGATTTTGGTTTGTTCTAAGACTAGTCCTGGACCCTATTTGACTAGTCCTAGCACTGGTTCGACCAGTCCAAGAAATTCCAAGACCAGTCGTAGTTTTGTTGCAAATTATCAGATTTTTTCTATTCAGCTACGACCAGTCCTGAAGTCTACTCGACTGATCGTGGGATGGTCTCGACTCGACCTTCGACCAGTCGTGGAGCTACGACTCAAACTCCAGCGACTAAATGTCACGCCCCAAACCCAGAAATCAATTTAATAGGAATCCTGATTGCCGAATTTGGTGCCAACAGCCTCCGTAGTATCCCATTCTTGGCTCCTAGCATCATATGCCAGATTCCGATCCTGGGATCCTACAAGGAGGATTTTTTTTATAAATTTAACTAGTACTAAGAATAACCACAAGATTACCCAATTCACAAGGGCAACATCATCATCACATATCCACTAATATAATCATTTGAGTACAACACTGAAAGGAAAATACATAAATAGAAAATCAAGCTCCAGAAGACCACTGCACGTTCCAAGCTCAACACTGCTGCAACCTAACATCACCTGCACGCATCTATCATGCATAAGCTTATAAAAAGCTTAGGGGGTGGTGTAAGTGTGTGCACAAGGTAAGTGTCAAGTGTTCAATACAATGCCATCATTATACAATACTAGAATTTCTAGTCACCCATAAATCATACAATATCGGAATAAGCAGAAATACTGACAAGATCATGAATTATTAAAGTAAGCAGAAATACTAACAAGATCATAAATCATACGATTACAGAGTAAGTGGAAGTACGGATATGTCAATAAGTAAATCAATAGCAGGATACACAATATAAAACAGCTATGTAACAAAGAGTCATGACAGCCAAATATCAGATGCCGAGGATGCAATGCAATATATAAATCCTGCTAAGTCTGTCTAGGCCATATAAGTGCAGAAATATAGTAGCCCAAAATGTCATATGCCTGCGGATGTAATGCAATATGCGATGCGAATGAAATGACCATGTTGGAGTGTGAAGTCGGGATGATAGTACGTAGTATCGCAGGCTACGGTGTCCACCACAAGGGATTCCTATCCAAACCAATCCCATACCTAAATTTGGATAGTCAGACTCAACGTGGTAAACTCCTGATCTCATGTTAGTCGCGCGCCTAACCAAAATTCTTGCCATAATGAAGGTACACAATAATTAGTTGCGCACCACCAGCCCGAGTGGATAGTGAATGAATGAATGAGCATGCAACTCCTACTCAATAAGTCCACATATCCGTATGGTTCCTCTGGAAAATCACCGGGGTCTATTACACTCCAAACCAGATTGTCACCCCATCGCGAGCAACAAGGTGAGTTGAAGAGACCTCACTATCTGCCTGCCAATATCGGGCCCGGCTCGTCAATAGCGGACCCATTTCTCGAGCTGGTCAGACTTAACCTAGCATTGCTCCCTCCTCTCAGGCAGGTAAGGCCGTACCCCCTTCCAACCGACCACGACACAGTGGGAGACACGGCCTAACGGTGTACAGTCCTCATGCGCTCATGCATCCACTCGGTCTAGACGTTGGAGCAACCTCTGGAACCAAGAGGGTTTAGGGACTTTCACCCAGGGATATCTATAGCACCTCATGTAGAACAAATTTTTAGTGTTCCATCTGGTCATCCACGATATGCCTGTGGAGGCTACAATCCTGATGTCTCTAGGGCATATAGTAATCACAACACACAATACAAGATGCATGAGTCATACAATCCAATCATGCATCAATCCTGCGCATATCGTGCGCTCATGTGAGACAATCTCTACCTACCAGGGAGTCTCATAACAACCAGCACTGTGACATATGCAATGGTCAATCATATCTCATAACAGGCATGCAGATGATGTGTATGGGCATGTATCATGATGCTATGCAGTCACATACTCATAATCGGTATCAATAATAGGCATTGACAAACAACATCGACAATGTGGGCATTTCACCAACATTGTCCCCCAAGGGACGGCCCACATAAAGCCTAACATATGGTGGACTCATGATCTCACATAAGGGCCAAATATACAACACCATGGGCCTCACTCAAAAGTATAATACACATCATGATGGGCCTTTCACATGGCCTAACTGTAAGACCCGTATCCTAGACCGTACCATTCCGTAGGGTTCCGCGATCTTTCCGGTCAAATTTCAGCAACCTTTAACCTTTATCCGATGTTTGTGCGCAATCCTAACCAAAGTCCTGTCAATCCAAGTCGACTCGACCGAGACTTGTACCAGTGCGACCGCGCTGTCGCTACGGTTCCGATGCAGCATCTCGCGCACCGAGGCGATACCCTAGCTAGAAGATGTGGGCCCGCGTTCAGTTCGAGGAAAATGCCGCGCGTCGCTAAACCCAAGAGAATCTCTACCCAATGTCCCATCCATCAATCCCATCAATCAAGGTACACGTCACACTCCATCACTCACCCATCCCCAAGTGTAACTACCCCTCCCCTAAAGTCAACACTCTCTTACACAAGTACACATCACCCATCACACCCATCTCTCTCTCTCTCTCTTACCCCTCTCTCTCTCATTCTCTCTCCCCATTCTCCCAAGCAACCCCTCCATGAGAGAGCCTACGTCCATGGCTTCAAATGAGAAAAAGAGAGTTATGGTGTGGCCCACTCTCCTACCTCAACCTCACATCTTAGCCATCCAACCTTCATCATCATCCGTTAAAGTCAAAGCCGAGGAGCTAGGGGTTGCATCGGACCAAGTAAGAACGACAATGGTGGGTGATCTAACCGTTGATTTTGTTATTTGAGGGCCCACATATTGTGGGACCCATCCTGATGTATGCCTTGTATTTAGGGAGGGCCCATAGTGGCAAGCTCCCTCCCCTTCTTACCGATCTCTCTCTCTCCCTCTCTTTTCTTTTGTTTGATGACAATGATGTTGAGGTGTGCGGCCCACTGGATGTGTGTTTGTGTGTGGCCTACCATGATGAGCTTAATCCACATCGATGGATCGTGAGGCCCACCTTATTGCTGCCCTTTTTATAGGCCCGGGCAAGGACAAACAACAAATATCAGCCTGATCATGTGGTGGACCACGCTGACATGGACCCCCACATAGCTGTATGCATTGCATATCTAGACCGTCCATCAGTGGCCAGATCCAACGGTCAGTTGAGCCAGGGACTGCTGGACGGCCTGTTGTCCAAACCGTCCAGAGCAGGCCTTGACGCTGGCTGGTTGTGGTGTAGTTAAATAATATATATTATTATAATATAAAATGAATATATATATATATATATTATAATGTGTGGTTGGTGGGCCCCCTACGTGGGACCCACCTTGGAGTATGTATTGTATATCCACTTTGTCCATCTGTCTAGTTGGGACGAGGATGCCCCACAGCGATGTATGGGTTGTATCCCACCGTCCAAAGGCAGGGACGGTGGGCAGCTGTAATATATGTGTTTTATTCATGCTATCTTTACAGTTGTGGGACCCACGTACGTGTGGACTCCACGTGATGCACCTTCTATATCCCAGCCATCCATCATGAGGGATGGTTAGATCATGACCGTTCGACAATGGACGTCCAGAGCCTGACGACTGTGTGGGTGGGTGTATATATATATAATATTAATAAATATTATAGTTGGTGGGTCCCACATGTGTGGACGCACCCTTTAGAATATGTGCTTCACCCCTACCGTCCACGTGGGACGATGGGCCAGACCTGCAAGACATATGTGCACCGTGGAGTGAGGTGTTGTGTCCAGCGCATGCACGTGGATACCACCATATGCATGTGTTGTGTGAATACCGACCATCAGGGGCCCACCTTATATACATGTGGCACACACACCGTCCCTCCATATGTCCTAAATGTATGGGTTTTACCCAACTGTCCAACCGTCCATCTGGAGGCTAGAGATCCTTTTAAATAATAATAATAATATTATTATTATTATCAATATAATATCATATGATATTATATTGATGTGTTGACGTCACCATGTGGGGCCCACCAATGTGTATGGGACCATCGACACCGTCCAGAGCATGTGGAATTTCACCACGAGGGATGTGTTATCTCCCAACCGTCCATCTGGATGGTGGAAACAACGAGCAACATTGTTGCTGTCCTACGTCAGTAGGTTACATGGGTCCCACCGGTTGTATGATGTCAGTAAATTCTGTGGGGCCCACTCATGATATATGTATTTTATCAACACTGTCCACTGGTGGATGGTGTCATATAGGGCCACAGTGATGTATGGTCCAGATGGTTGGACGGTGGTGGCACCCACCTCTAATGTATTTGTTAGCCACGCTGTCTATCCACGTGAACCCCACCTCCGTAGCAGCTGCACCACGGCAGCAAGTTCTGTGGGTATCAGTATAAGGCTTGTGTTATATCCAAACCATCCGTCCATGTCGCCGGCAAGATGTGGGTTCCATATGAATATGTGTTTCATTCAACCGTCTATCAAGTGGACCACGCTGTAGAAATCAGTAGGGATTAGACGGCTACCATTGAAACTCGATTTTTTGGGGTCACAGAAGTTTTGGGATCAGTATGAAATTTATTTTCCCTCTTAATTCCGGTCTCTGTGACCTTATGATCAGATTGGGTGGGAATAAATATGGTGGTGGGCCCTGGCCCTGTGAACTATTTAACGGTGGAGATCATTATTATCACTATTACTTGTGGTGTGGTCCAGATGATCTTTTGATATGATTATTTTTTTATACATATACTCTCAAATGACTTCTAGAAATAGATGAACGGTGTAGATGGTGTGACCCGAGTAGTGCGACCCACTTGTTGTATATGAGGCCCACGTACGAGGCTCATGGTGATGCATTTATGACCCATTAGTGCAGCCCATTGACGCAGCCCACTTAATGTGTATGAGGCCCATGTGCAGGGCCCATCTGTGATATATACTAAGCCAATATGTAGGGCCCACCTATTATGTATTTGAAGCTTATGGGTTGTGGCTCATTGTGATATATTCGAGGCCCATGGGTAAGGCCATTGTGATGCATTTTCGGCCCATTTGTAAGGCTCACGTGATGTATCTATGGCCCATGTGCAGGGTCCACCTGTCATGTATTTGAAAACCATATATTCCAGCACTTGAATGTGACCCGACTTGGTGTATCCATGGCCCATTATGATGTATTCGAGACCCATGTGATACGGCCCATTGTGATGCGTATTAGGCCCTCGTATGAGGCCCTAGGCCAATCACCCATTATACGATTGGCCCTATGAGCATCATTCCTTGGGAACAATGTTGGTTAAAGGTCCACATTGATGGGCAATGATGGTTGGATGTCCACATTGTGACCTTCCCTTAGGCCTAGTTAGGCCCATTCTCATCATTCCCTCAGTGGATTAACCCAAATAAGCGGGCCCCATTCGCCGTAGATGGATGGCTCTATGTTATCGGATTTGATATAATCACGACCGAGTGCTGATCTTTGTACTATGATTGATAGATGATCATTTATGGAACTCTTTTTGTTTATCTACTGATTATCGGTGTGATTGTCCTAACCGATTGTTGATTTTGATCGACGTGATCAATTTGTCGACTCTGATTACCGGTTGATTTCAATTTACGTGATCGATTACCGATTCCGATCGACGTGACTGATTTGTCAATTCTTACTACCGATCGATTCTAATTATTGAGGTCGATTCTCGATCAATTCCAATTGTCGTGGCCGTCTACTGAATTGTGATCGAGGCCGATTGTCATGACCGATTGACGTGACCGATTTGTCGATTCCGATTATTGACCAATTTCAATTGTCGTGGCCGAATGCCGATTTGTGATCGAGGCCGATTGTCGATTTTCGATTAACGTGATCGATTTATTGATTCCAATTATTAACCGATTCCAATTGTCGTGGCCGTATGCCGATTTACGATCGAGGCCGATTGTCAATTTTCGATCGACGCGACCGATTTGTCGATTCCGATTATTGATCGATTCTGGTTGTCGTGACCGATTTTCCATTTTCGAATATCATGGCCGATTGCTGATTCTGATTGACTTGACCGATTATCGATTAGCGACCGAGGCCGTTTATCATGACCGATTTGTCGATTTCGACTGTCGAGGCTGAGTATCGAGGCCGATTCCAAATTGTAGGGGTCGATTCCGATTGTCGAGGCCGACTATGATGTATTCTAGGCCCATGAGACGTGGCCCATTGTGATATATTTTCGGCCCATATGGTGAGGCCCGACTTGATGTATATTAGGCTCGTGAGAGCGGCCCATTGTGATGTATATTAGACCCGTGAGATGTGAACTACTTGATATATATGTGGCCCATGAGTGAGGACCATCGCGATGCGTATTAAGCTCTTAAGTGAGGCCCATAGTGTTGTATATTTGGCCCTTGTGTGAGGCCATGAGTCCACTATATGTTAGGCTTTATGTGGGTCGTTCCTTAGGGGACAATGTTGGTTAAATGTCCACATTGTCAATGTTGATTGTCAATGCTTGCTATTGATACCGATTATGAGTATGTGACTGTATAGCATCATGATACATGCCCATACGCATCATCTGCATATCTGTTATGAGATATGATTGACCATTGCATATGTCATAGTGCTGGTTGTTATGAGACTCCCTGATAAGCAGAGATTGTCTCACATCAACGCACGATATGCGCAGGATTGATGCATAATTGGATTGTATGACTCATGCATCTTGTATTGTGTGTTGTGATTGCTATATGCCCTAGAGACTTTAGGGTCGTAGCCTCCACAGGCATATCGTGGATGGCCAGATGGAACACCGAAAATCTGTTCTACATGGGGTGCTATAGATATTCTTGGGTGAAAGTCCCTAAACCCTCTTGGTTCCAGAGGTTGCTCCAACGTCTAGACCGATTGGATGCATGAGCGAATGAGGGCCATACACCGTTAGGTCGTGCCTCCCACTGTGTCGTGGTCGGTTCGAAGGGGGTGCGGCCTTACCTGCCCTAGAGGAGGGGGCAATGCTAGGTTGAGTCTGACCAGCTTAAGGAATGGGTCCGCTATTGACGAGTTGGGCCCGATATTGGCAGGCGGATAGTGAGGTCTCTTCTACTCACCTTGTTGCGCGCGATGGGGCGGCAATCTGGTTTGAAGTGTAATAGACCCCGGTGATTTCTCAAAGAGGAACCGTACTGATATGGGGACTTATTGAGTAGGAGTTACATGCTCATTCATTCATTCATTCACTATCCACTCGGGCTGATGGTGCACAACAAATTGTTGTGTACCTTCGTTATGGCAAGGATTTCGATTGAGTACTCGACTAACATGAGATCAGGAGTTTACCACGTTGAGTCTGACTATCCAAATTTAGGTATGGGACTGGTTTGGATAGAATTCCCTTGTGGTGGACCCCGTAGCCTGCGATACTACGTACTATCATCCCGACTTCACACTCCAGCATGGTCATTTCATTCGCATCGCATATTGCATTACATCTGCATGCATATGGCATTTTGGGTTACTATGTTTCTGCACTTATATAGCCTAGACAGACTTAGCAGGATTTGTGTATTGCATTGCATCCTCGGCATCTGATATTTGGCTCTTTATGACTCCTTATCGCATAGTTATTCTATATTGCGTATTCTGATATTGATTGACTTATACACTAGTTCATACTTCCGCTTACTCTGTTATCGTATGATTTATATCTTATCAGTATTTCTTCTTACTCTGATTATTCCTTCTCTTGTTAGTGTTTCTGCGTATTCAGACATTGTATGATTATGGCATTGTATTGAATACTTGACACTTACCTTGTGCACACACTTACATCACCATCTAAGCTTTTTATAAGCTTATGCACAATAGAAGCATGCAGGTGATGTTAGGTTGCAGCAGTGTTGAGCTTGAAGCGTGCAGTGGTCTTCTGGAGCTTGATTTTCTATTTATGTATTTCCCTTTCAGTGTTGTAATCAAATGATTATATTAGTAGATATGTGATGATGATGTTGCTTATGTGAATTGGGTAATCTTGTAGTTATGCTAATTACTAGTTAAATATACACAAAAAAAAAAAATCCTCCTTGTAGGATCCCAGAATCGAAATCTGGCATATGAATACTAGGAGCCAAGAATGGGATACTACGGAGGCTGTCGGCACCGGATTCGGCGATCGGGATTCTTATGAATCTGATTTTCGGGTTTGGGGCGTGCCACTAACATACATTACAATGGGTTCCATCGCCTAGCCCTCAAATGCATCATAGTGAGCCTCATCATATAAGCCTCATATACATCCCATTGGGTCTTAAACACGGGTTGGATACACATCACAACGGGCCTCAAATACGGGCCGCATATACATCACATTGGGCCTCGACAATCGGAATCGGCGATCAGCCACGATAATTGGCCTAGATCAATAATCGACCTCGATAATCAGAATCAGTCAATCGGCCATGACAAGCAGAATCGACAATCGGCCATATCAATCGATGATCGGCCAAGTCAATCGACGATCGGCCACGATAGGTAATCGGTCACGATAATCGGCCTTGATCGGTAATCCATCAATCGGCCACAACAAGCAGAATTGGCCATATCAATCGACAATCGGCCACTATCGGTAATCGGTCACAATAATCGGCCTCTGTTGGTAATCGGTCAATCGGCCACAACAAATAGAATCAGCAATCGGCCACGTCAATTGACAATCGGTCACGATTGGTAATCGGTCACGATAATCGGCCTCGACAATTAGAAATCGGTCAATCGACCACGTCAATTGACAATCGGCCACGATCGGTAATCGGTCATGATAATCGGCCTCTACAATCGGTAATCGATCAATCGGCTACGTCAATTGACAATCGGCTACGATCGGTAATTGGTCACAATAATCGGCCTCAATAATTGGTAATCGGTTAATCGGCCACGACAAATAAAATCGGTAATCGGCCACGTCAATCAACAATTGGCCACGATTAGTAATCAGTCACGATAATCGACCTTGACAATCGAAAATCAGTCAATCGACCACGTCAATCGATAATCAGCCACGATCGGTGATCGGTCACGATAATCGGCCTCGATAATCGGTAATCGGTCAATCGGTCACGACAAACAAAATCGGCAATCGGCTACGTCAATTGACAATCGGCCACGATCAGTAATCGGTCACAATAATCGGCCTCGACAATCAGAAATCGGTCAATCGACCACGTCAATCGACAATCGGCCATAATCGGTAATCGGTCAATCGGCCACGTCAATCGACAATCGGGTACGATTGGTAATCGGTCACGATAATCGGCCCTGACAGTCGGTAATCGGTTAATAATCAGAATCGGTAAATCGGTCACATTAATCAAAATCGTTAATCGGCCACGACAAGCAGAGTCGGCAATCGGCTACGTCAATCAGAATCGATCGATAAACGAAATCGGCAATCGGTCACGTCAATCGAAATCGATCGATAATTAGGATCGACAATCGGTAAGAATGGGCTTAACAATGCCTAAGGAAAGGCCACCATGAGAACATTTAACCACCATTGCCCATCAATGTGGACATCTAACCAACATTGTTCTCAAGGAGTGGCCCATATAAGGGATTCATACGTAACGTAACGGCCACACATACATCGCATCAGGCTTCATCCATGGCCTCTAATACATCATAATGGACCACAACCCATGGACCTCGAATACACAATAGGTGGGCCCTACACATGGGTCTCATATGCATCAAATGGGCCACGTACCTGGGTCTCGAATACATCAAATGGGCCACGCGTCATGAGCCTAATACACATCACAATGGGCCGCACGATAAGGGCCTAATACACATCATAATGGGCCCTGTGTACATCAAGTCGGGCCACATCAATGAGCCGCAATAATGGGCCTCATATACATTAAGTGGGCCTCATATAAGTTGCATTGGGCCTCATACTGGGCCGCATCATATGACCCTACTGACTACATATCTGGGCCTGGCCGGTGAGGCCCAGGCCTTAAGATGATCTGGAACCTGTGGATGGTGTGAATGCAACACCTACATCATGGTGCGGTCCACGGATGGCGTAGATAAAACACTTACATTACGGTGGTTTCCATCATCCTATAGATAGTGAGGGTAAACCCATACATCAGGACTCACGTCCTCATATGTACGGTGTGGCTACAATGCATACATCCTAGGTGGGCCCGTGTCTATCTAAATGAAGGACGGCTAAGATATACATCACATTCATCAGCGGTTGACTACAAAACTTGCTGATGTCAGCTGCAGTGGCAGTAAAAATTGCTGGCCGTCCAGCAGATGGACTGCCCATATACAAAATACATACATTAAGATGGGCCCCACCCGCTGTCAGGTGGGTGGTTGGATAAACACATACTACATGATCAGGCTTAGAGAATTCGTTAATGTCCAAATAGATGGACAGTGTGCAGATACAACCCATACATCTAGTGGGGTCCACAGATAAACGCTGCAGATGAAGTACTGCATCATTGTGGGGTCCACGTCCCTTTACTGGACGGACTGAGTGGATATAAAACACTTACATCAAGGTGGGTCCCACCTCATTAGTGACGTCACAACAACAGCTGTATAAGTGGAATGTGGTAGACCAGCCAACCCAATCCCCACCGTCCAAGGAATTGTTGGTGGAGAGATACAACATAAACATCATGGTGGGTCCCACCGTCCAAGGTCTGGATAGTGCGAACACCACACACACATCATGCAGGGGGGGCGCCACATAGAAGGGTGGTGTGGATTGCCACACGTGGCACAGCAGGCCCATCATCCCTGCCTTTGGACGGTGGGTACATACAAGACATACATCATGGTAAGCATCTCGAGCACCGTCCAGAAGGACGGTGTGGATACAAAATACATATCTCAAGGTGGGTCCCACTGCCACCTTCTCCATCCAACGTCCAGGAAGGAATGGACGGCTGGAGAATACAAATGCATAGGATGGGTCCCACCGTCCATATCTGGATGGTGGAATGGGTGGATGAACACATGCTCCATGATAGGGCCCACCATCCTAATCATGGTGGGCCACGCCAAAATGGATGGACGGTCTGAGTATAATACATAAACCACGGTGGTCTAAGACCACGTCCAGACACATGGACAGTCTGGACACAACACATATGCTGACAAGGTGGGCCCCACCCCTCACACATGCAGCACGTGTGGGGTGGGCCCACAGCTGCCAAATGGTTGGATGGTAGGACGGCATGGAGGAATACGTACAATGAGGTGGACCTACATAACTTGCTGCTGGCCGTTAACAGATGGACGGCCCAGATGGTATGAGGTGGGTCCACACGTGTGGGACCCACCAGCCTAGGAAGGAGCTGATATTTGTGTTCTCTTCGTCGAAGGGCACTGGACGCCCAGGGAGGGACAACCCTGGGTGGGGCACGTCTTCAAGGTGGGTCCAATGTGATGGCCCACCAAGAGTTGGGTTAAACTAATATTGTGTTATCCCCTTCACCCAAGGCTAGCTGGATCAGGTGGGTCACATACCTCATCCTCCTTATCACCATACAAATAGGAAAAGAGAGGGAGAGAGAGAAAGAAGCACCCACCTCAAGATCTCTTCTTCCTCCTTCCGCCAATGTGATCTAGAGCTCGAATGGATGGACTTCAACGGTTAAGATCGGACTTGGACAGTGGAAATGGAAGGTAGGAAGGTGGGCTACACTAGTTTCTCTCCCATGAAAGCCATGGATGGTTGCTTGGAGAGAATGAGGGAGAGGGAGATGAGAGAGAGAGATTGAAAGAGAGAGATGGGTGAGTGATGTGGTGGGTGTACTTTATGTAAGAGAGAGTTTGACTTTGGGGTTGCTTGGGGATGGGGTTGTACTTTGACATGAGTGATGTGATGTGATTGATTTGAAAGATTGTCTTGGGTTTGTAAATGCACGGTGTTTCCTCCAACTGAACGCGGGCCTACATCTCCTGGCCTGGGTATCGCCTCGGCGCGCGAGATGCAACATCGAAACCATGGCGACGACGCGGTCGCTAGGGTACAAGTCTCGGGTTGAGTAGACTTAGGTTAACAACGTATGAATCAGGGTCACGCGCAAATACTTATTAAGGGTCGAAGGTTGCTGGGATTCGACCGGAAAGACCGCGGAAGTCTAAGGAATGATACGGTCTATAATACGGGTCTTACACTAAATCAGGTGTCGCATGACCAATCGTAGAGGGGTCTCGACTGGTCGTGGACTGCCTTTGACCAGTCGTGGACTGCCTACGACCGGTCGTGTAACGGCTTTATCCAATCGCGCCCGAAAATTCAAAAATCTGTTTCTTCTTCGACCAGTCATGGTGACCCTAGGACCAGTCGAAGATGAATTTCTGTACTTATAAATAGAACACGAATTTCTAAGTTATTCATCAAAAATTAAGTGAATTTGAAACTCCACTCTGAGATAAGTTTGTGTTTGTTCTTAAGTTATATTGTGCATAATTCTATTTCCTTTTATTAGCTTTTTACTATTTGATTTTATTCTATATTCCAATCTGATTTGAAAAGAGGAAATATTATTTTCCTTCTTCTTGGAACTAAAATCAAATAAAGCTAGCCCAGTCTGATTTAATTTAAAATCAATTAGAACTTAGAACCATTGTAAAGTAAGTATTGGACATTGAACTTTCATATTCGAACATCTACTCCAATTGGTTCTTCTGGGCTGCTACGAAAGGAGAAATCCAGGTATTTTACAATTCTGTAAAATTTTCATTCTTTTATTTTTTGTTTGGGATTCACCAGAAAAATTTCATTTGTGTGGTTATCTGAAGAGAGCCAGAAAACTCAGAAAATAGTGTGAGTTTTTGGATTGTGTAAGCCCAAGTTAAAAAGACACAATTGTGAAGGTTTTAGGTGAACCTGTGAAACCTATTTTGATAGTGCACGCTAATATCCCTGTGAGGATATTAGGAGTGGAGTAGCATTCTGTGTGGCCGTTGTGAAACAGTTGGTGTACACACAGGCGAACCACTATAACTCTTTGTCTTATGGATTGAATGCTTGCTTAATTCTTTATCTTTCATCATTCAGTTTTGTGGAATGTACATGTGGATGTGAATGCTGTAACAATTTACATTTCAAGCAAGTGTGGAGAATGTTGTAATAAATTAGGTTTAAATTTCTACAATTTATTTTAATTCCTTGCTATTTATTTATTTCTATTCAGATTGAGTTCTTCATTCAAAAGACGTTCTAGAAATAAGGTTGTCCTACCATACGCCCTTGTTTATTATGGTGTAAGGTTGTCCTTAGAACTGAATTTGTGTCAACCTCTCAATGCTTGCTTATTGAGATTGATTTAATTTCAGCATTGTGAATTGATTTATTATTGTAAGGTTATTTCTTTATTTTATTCCGCTGTATTTATTTTAATTTGGCATAGTCCTATTCACCCCCCCTCCCTCTAGGACATATAGCTTCGCCATTTCAGTGGGCCCCACACAGATGATCAGACGGTGGTGCGCCGTCACCCGTGTGGTACCGCCGTGCCCTGCTAGGGAGGCAGGCAGTGCCCCCACACCCCCCTGGGGTTGTGCCCACCCCCTCCCAGGGTGTCGAATACATGCGAGGGACACCTTAGGCCCCACTTTCGCGGTCTAATATGCATGTATTTACACTTTTTGGCGCGTATCATGCCTGGGATTCGCCGACTTATAGTCCAAACTCATTGATTAATGGCCAAAAAGGGTCTGAGACCATTTCACAAGATCTAAGACGCATATACGTGCTATATTACAATGGTCAATCTCGCCTGTCGGTGAAACTTTGGGATCATACGATCATTTTTACCTTTCATCGCCCCCTTCCTAAGTCAGAGTGCGTTTATAGTGCTTCACGTTACCTATAACCCTATTCTAGTTTTATCCAAATCATTCTCTGATACCAACTTTTAACGCCCCGAATTTCGAGGGTCGAGCAAGGCTCAACTCCCAAGATCCAGTACATCACTTATGTAACATGGATAATAATATTTAAATGTTGTCCATACCAATGCATTCAACATGAGTGGGATTATACTAAAGCAGCATATCATACTCCAGATATAATTAAATTTAGCAAGCGGAAGACTGAAACACATATATATCTGAACAGGTAAATGTTTTACAACCTCTAGAGTATGATTATGTAGCCGGGCTAAATATGTACATGTATTATTTCAAAATAGATAAAATATTAAAATGTAAGTGTCCAACTAATCCATGTGTCCCTTTAATCCTGTCGAATCAGAATAAGGTCTATGTAGACCCGCCTGATATCTGAACATAAGAGAATTCCTCCTCCTCATCTATGAAGTCCAACTCAGCTGCATAGACTTTGCCCTCACCTGCATCTACAACAAAGTTTAGTTGGTGTTTTCAAACACCATACTAGGGTGGCAGTGAGTGATCAACTCAGTGGTACTATAGAGCAAAGGTTAACATGTTATCAAGTCAATCAAATAGTAATGATAAAGCAATACAACAATCACTTCCTAGCTACTCTGGTTAATGCATGAATGATATGCAGTAATGATGCATGCCCTCGCACAAAGCTCCCTCACAAGCGACTCCAACAACCAAGTTCACGCATGACAACCTCCCTAAAGTGCAACTTTCTTGTCAAAGCACATGCAATGCGATGCATGGTCGTATTAGACGAGTACTTAATTAAGCTTATTCATACAGCAGGTTTGAGAAGCTAAGACTACCTCCTTTTATATCATTAACTCAAACCGAAAGATCCATCTAGGGTCGTCAATCCTAGTTATTCACATACGAGAGGCAAATTGTAGGGCATCACCCTTGATGAAAAGTAGTCGATAGGCAAATTCATTGTTTATACTCACTGTCACTACAGGGTGGCTCGTCACCTCAGCATAGGCCGACAGCTTAAACACGATGTCGCATACCACCATGCCCAGCTCATGAGTTTGGGTTGCTCATTGGTCAATACGGGGAGGTTCGTCACCCCAGCATAGGGTGATAGCTCAACCATAGTGCCCCATACTACTATGCCCGGCTCATGACTCTTAACGGATCGCGGTACCATGGTTAAAACGGGCTTTTACATCGGTAAGTGGTACCCTAGATTCAAGCAGTGATGTCCACACATGGTAAACACACAATAGGCCAATTGGTTTGTTTGGTAAGTTCGATTAGTACGAGAACACGTTGACTTAATCGACATGAAGCGCATAAGCAGCCCTCGTGGCCTAATTACTGTCGACAATCGCCATGCAACACAGATTCGTCAGTTACCCAATGTGGTAAGACTAATTCAACCACCTGTACAAGATTGTTACCGATTGTTTGGGCCACATTATAGCCCCAATCTTATTCAAATGTAACATGTAAATACATGTGACAATTATATCAGTAACAAACAATCTAAATAAATTCCTCATTTAAGCATTGCATCAAACACATTGAACATGTTACCCAACATTTACATTTCATCCATAAATTGCATAGTCAAAATTAAGATTACATGAAGGAAACTATACATATGGATAAGGTAATTGAGAATCTTATCTCAATACCCTTACTAAATACAATTCATCAATAATTTCTCATTCAGACATTTTATCAAACACTTAAACTACACATTACCAAATACATAAACTATATTAGTTACGACATATATTATGGCAAATCCTTACACAAAGAGATCGTCATACATACGATAAACATGAATCTTAGATTTACAGTCATGACAAGCGCAAATCTCAATTTCATGTTCATCCAAACATTTCAACAAACGCATGGAATGCATCTTATATTCAACATAGTTTACACATGTATAATATATCGAATGTGTCGTATCTAAAACAATATGGCAGCAATCAAGTTAGACATAAATCATTAGCTGACATTGAAAATAATGAAAACCATAACCTAAACGTTTATAGTCCGCACCATTTTTTTGGAATACTCGATTTGGACGCGGTTCGAATTCTACATTCCCAAAAATGGAATGATAGGTACCTAAATCAAGAAATCCGTTAGCTAGGTTGATAAATGACTATTTTAGATCTTAACTATGGTGTTAGGGTTTATTTTTCTTACCCAAATCGTAACCGAGACTGATTGTGTAGTGAAAAGGAGAGGTGATTCAGCACGTGGAGTAGCAGGGAAGAATCACAGCAACAACCTCCCAAACTTTCTCTTCTCTCCTCACTCTTTTCTCTCTTCACTCTCCTAAGGCTTTTAGAAAATTCGTATGGAATGGGAATGGGGTGGTTTAAGGGCTTTATATAGGCCCCGAACTGATGCAAATGGCCCCAGGGCCATGATATACTTAATTTATAACCTAAGGGTGCATGTTTTTAACAAACTGGGCTCGTATGAAGGCTCATTACTCACCTACATCACAGAGTAAGCTCCTCGACAATGGTTCTATGCCGTGATGTGATTTGGTTGTGATTGGATAGGCCAATCAGCCATGAAAGACCCGCATCAGATCAACAGTCATGCTTGCTCGATCGAGGCCACAAGTATACAAATATGAGCAGGAAAATTTCCTTTTCCCCTGGGTAAAGTTGGTCAGAAATTGATGGTCCGAAATCCTCAATTTCACACGTAAGAAAATGGCCCAATTTACTTAAGTTTCAATACATTTTCTAAAGATATTCTTGTTTCTTACACACTTTACCCAGAGCTCAAGTTATGCATTTCCAAATACTATTTGGGCTCGATTCCCGTGATGGTTGTCAAGCCCAGTAGGATGGACATATCCCTATAGTTTCACGGTCATCAAACTTTTGACGTGCGGTCCAGGTCCGATACGGAGTTTCAATGTATTCCTAAGAGCAACAGGCTCGTGGGATTTCTCCCAGGTTCTCAAGTAGTGTTGAGGTGGAGATTTTAATGGTTTTAAGTCTTGCCATTTGTGTGAATGGTGGTTCGAGCTAAATCCACCGATTAATTTAGTTCAGTACCTAGTTAAATTTTGCCTAAATTTCTACAGAATATGATCCTTAGGAATTTCTTCTTGAGGTGGTACTCGAGCCTTTGTACAGATTTTTTCGAGACATTACAGAAATGAAGGGGAGCATGAACAAAGGAAAGTTTGAAATATTCATAGATCAACATATGAAGAATCCATAGTGGTCCTCCTCTAAGATATAAACATTTGGTGGTGATCTCAAAAATACCTTTATATAGGTGGCTGAGTACAAATGGTGCTATAACGAGTTTTTGACCCTATGTGAGCACCTCGACCAGTTGAACATACTTGTTCATGATTCACGAAGAATAATTATTAGTAAATCCAAAGTAACGGAAGGTTGTATGTTCTTCATAATCAATTGGCCTCTATGTTTGCGGTATGTTTGTATGCAGTGAGAATCAACCTTGTAGCCTTATTTTTAAATCGTTTGGGTTCTTTCTTAGTTAAATTCGGGAAGATAACCTTTCCAGAAGAAAGAAGTTGGGTCGAAGTTGTAACGTCAAAAATTATTAAACTCATAGGGCAACATTCAAAGAAGAATGTGTTGGGGGATGAGCTCCAAAATGTTGAAGCAATTGTGAGAAGAGCAGGGTTTGATGGATAATCATGGATGGAGAGTTTAATGCACTTGTAAATGCCAGAATTCCTTCATACCGCCTTGTTTTGAGACTAAACACGAGCAAACCAAGCATCCCATTCTAGTGGTCTCGGCCAGGATTGACGATTCTTCAGAGCCTTGGTGGGTTCAGGGATGGATTCGGATTGTATTAGTAAATTTTTGCCTGAGCAGACGGGGAATAGGTGATCTATTATGCTAACTTCATCAACATCAGTCATAGGAGAGAATGCTGGTCCCATATAATAATGGTCTTCGATAGGTGATTTGAAGACTATTTCATTGGAGTATTTTTCAGAGAGGGCATCTATTATGGTAACCAAATCATCCTGATGAAAAGACGGGGATGAAGATGATGAGGTAACCATTGTTAGAATTTGAGAATGAGAAAGGAATTAGGATGTTCTGAGGAAGAAAGAAGCGTGAGATGAAAAAATGTTGAAATAACGCTTAAATCGGCCGAGGTGATGAGTATTTATTAGGGCATCATTAATTTTTTTTTACTTTGTGTGATGCAAGTACACATATCGCAACAAGTTTAGCTCTTATTTTGAAAAAGGGAGGTTATGACTAACATGTAGGGATGTATCAGCCAAAGAAGGTTTCCATGGCAACCATGTGTATGGGTGGACTACTGCATTAACGAGGGATCACGTGTCACTTTCACCTTTTTTTTCAAATGTGAAGTGACATGGGAAGGCAATGTTTATGCCCATTGTTGCCAATTCTTGTGAAAGCCAATCAGAGTGAGTTAACGTGCAATCTGGATGGATTTGGGTGGTGTATTTGGAGATCTGTGGGGATATATGAAGAAGATCCAATGATGCTACAGTTGGAACACATCGAGCAACGCCACAATATTACTTAAGCGACCGATTGAAGAATGATCGTGCATAAGAAGTTACATGAAAAATGCAGAAGTAGAAGTAAAAGAGGCCATTTAATGCTTACACAGTTATAGTAACCATCCAAATGTGGGAAAGATCTAAATGGCCAGAGTAAGGTTATAAATAACAAAGGAATTCAGTAAGAAAATTATCTCATACCAACCCAATCTAACCTAATATTATGTTTTAATTATCCTTTCAATTACCTATGATTCAAATTTCTTAGTGGAATCAATTTAATTTTTTGCAAGTCAATTACGGTTCCTAGTGTAATCTTTTAGTACTTTTCACCCATTTTTTACATTCCAGTTTCGTTAATCAAGTAGTTTGTAATCTTAGTTGTAATTTGAGTTTACATCTAGGAAGATGTTTCGCAACCATTCTTTGTGAACGACTGTAAGAATCCCTTTCTCATTTCTCTATATCCATACCGAGAGTCATTTCGTGTAAAAGGAAAAGGTGCAACCCATCATCAGAGGATGAACCCTACTATTTGAATATCGCCTGAACCTAGTTACACATTAAACAAGTGGCTAAATATGTGGTCGATCTTGTTCAATCTTGGTCATATACTTCGTATTTGCCTATCTTGATGCTTGAGGTCATAGTTGTTCAGTTTGAATTGAGCCACAAACTAAATTCTGGCACCCCCGCACTTAACACGTGACAAAATTGTTAAAAACAATTAGCAACAAAATTCACGATGGATAAAAGTAGAAATAATTTCTAATAAAATTGAAATAACTTGATTAATGATTAAAAAAATGAAATTACAACTCTTTAAATAAGAAACTCAAACATAGGATGAAATTTTAGACTTAGACTACAACTCACACCCTAAAAATGTGACTTACTACAAATTGTAAACTTGCTATTTATAGAGAACCTCTATTCTTATTAGACTTCATGGTTTTTGGCCAAAAATAATAAGTGTCCAATTTGGCCCAACTGCATTATTTTCCTAACTTTTCTAAGGTCTTTTCATGTTGGCCACGACTTTTACAACTCAAAAGGATCAAAAGTTATACTCAAATTAAAACTTACTATTTATAGTAAAAATGAAACTAAATAGAACTTAACCGTCATCTAATGGAATTTCGTAAATCCAATGTGGTTAACCTGGCATAGAAGGGTTGGTTGGCTTAAGTAGGTTGTCTTGCCCAAAAAGGTATATAATATGTCAAAAAACTCGTTCCAATTTGCAAGACACATACTGATTCAAAATTTTAACGGTCCCGATTGTTTTCGCCTCTGATCTTTGAACCATCTTTAAGATGAAAGTGTCTGCCACCTGATTTACATCAACTAACGATATATCCTCGTTGTTTTCTATTGTGCGGCTCACTTTAGATCTAGATGAGGGAAGCAGATTGCGTACTGAGTAAACTTTATGGGGCCCACTGTCATTCATGCATTGTATCAACTCGGTCCATCCATTTTATCATATAAATTTAGGGATTTAACACAAAGACTAAGCATATCCAAACTCAAGTGGACCACACCAATGGAGACTGTGTGAATTGAATTCCACCATTGAAAAGTTCTTTGGGGCCACAAAACTTTTAGATCAAGCTGATATTTGTGTTTTATCTTCATCCATGTCTATATGATTTTTATGATTTTATGAATAGCATGGATGACAAATAAACATCACTAAGTGCCTTAGAAAGGTTTCAAGGGTGGAAATCAATACTTCCACTGTTTTTGTGGCACAGTCGACTTAAGCTTTTAATATACTACAATTTTGGGCTCAACCCTAAAATAATCTAGAAAAACGGATGTACAGAGTTTACTCAATACAGTAAGAGCATACTGAGTAAGTCAGTACGCAATCTAATTTCCTAGATGAGCCTCATTTTTAAGCTGATGTTGGAAAAAAAATAATGGAGTTGATTTTTAAATGGGAAAGATTTTTAAAGAACATCACATTGTCCTGCACAAAGCTTTCCACAGGAAGTTCATGTGAAAGGGTATAATAGGTGTTGGGAGAAAAAATAGAACAAGTCCAGAGACTCAAATATGGAATGGACCAACTCTATTAACACCGCCCAGGAATCTGAGGTAACAAGTCCGACCAAGGTAATTAAATAAACACCCAAAGGAGAGACTTAGCTCGAATTGCAGGAAATGAATCCCGACCGAGACTTACAAAGTCTTGAGCCACAAGGCAGAGTATATAAGATGCATAAAGTTGACTCGGTAAAAAAGGCAGCAGCATCCAAAGAGGCCAATTAAGACCCAAGGATCAGAAGCCACCCGACCGACTGTAAAACCGACCCATATTTAGGTCGGTTACAGTGTAACGCTCGTGAAAAATCCGTACTTGGGCTCGAGTACCAACTCGACCCGAAATCGCGTAGAATTAATTTCCATGGAAATTAAGCGTAAGTTAGCTAGCGCAACGCTAGAGTAGCTGGGAAATAGTCCCTGATCACTTTAAATACGTTCTACAAGACCCAAATCGAGTAGAACAAACGACTCTACAACACTCTATAACCTCGAATCAAACTCTAAGCAAGTCTGTTCTCTGGACCACATTGAATTTTTGTATTGGATTTAGACCGCGCGTCGAAGGTCCGATACCTCCTATCTTAGACCGTTAGAACCGCCCAGCTGGACTTGACAATCATCTCGAAAATCAAGTCAAACAGATAATCACAGACTATTTCATTGAACCCGGACTAAAGCGACCGCGAATAGGGACAGAATTGGAATTTCAAATTCAAATCTGGCACACGACTTGACGCGTCAGTATTAAGCGTTCTGACCGTCAGAATTCATCCAAATTACACCCTCGGATCAGGAAAAATTTCTATTTATTATCATGAGACTTTCAGCCCTGATCTACGTGCGGTGACCGCTGAACTGAAACTGGTCCGCCACGTGCGATCTGCGAACCCTGCCAGACTGAAAACTTAATACGTGCTACATCTGGTACGCATGAGCTTAAGTCCGATCGCAATCGACCAGGGGACCACCAGAAAGCAGCATTTGAACCGAAACAGCCCCGAAATGGATAGGCACCAAGTAAACTTCGTTCCGGAGCCTATTTTCGGCGTTTTTAAGCTTATAAAAGGGGTTGAAACCCTCATTTCCCTCTCCCATCCGAAAATTCCAAACCCTAGAGAAAAGGAGAGAGAGTTTGAGAGAAAGAGAAGAAGGGATTTTTCCCGCTTCCGAGCCACCGATTGCTGCTGCTTCAGCAACTCTTCCCAATCACCTAGCTGGTGATTTCTCCATTCTTTCAGGTACAAAACAACCCTAGAACTTATTGATTTAGGGTTTATCCAGATTTAGGGCGTGTTAGATAACGTATTTCATAAATCAGGTTCTCCTACTGCCGTAGACGAAGCGTACACGCTCCGTTCAAAATCACGCTTCCGTAAGAGACTAGGTGAGAATTTTAGACGCTTTGATTGACGGTTTACAACGCTTTCAATGTCGTTTAATAGTAGATTATCGACGGCATCGCCGTTTGACATGTACAACATGCTCTCCATTTCCTGTTTCGTAAATTAACGAAGAATATGAGATTTAGGGCATTTTAGTCATTTGTAGGAAGTACGGTCTACATCCATATTTTGCTGACGTGATTGACATGGTTTGTTGTCGCATTAGGGAGTTAGGAATGCTTGCATAATTAGTTCGGCGAAGAGATTCGCCTAGTTGCGCACTTTGGGTCGACATACTATATGTAGACTTAAGTGTGTAGTGCATGTGTTTGTATAAATGCTTGTATTAGTATGTATTGAATTAAATGATGTTATGCAGTAGTTTGAGATGGATTTCTTGGTTAATACGCTGACCTAAATGATTTCCTACATGTCGACCGTATGCATGATTCTATTACATGCGTGGAATGTATGTGTTTGAAGATTTGCTTAAGTTGAATGTTATAACATGTGTTAACATGCTCACATGATTGTATTTCAATTCCAATACCTTTGCATATATTGTTAATGTGATTTCATAGATGTTTGGGACTAGACTTAGTCCAGGCAGTCGGTAACCGAGCGAATTCGTGGCTGACTGGTCATAGCCACGACGATGCGTCGATGAACGTGATTCGTGTTTAGAGTTGGCGGCAGTGGTTAGGCTACGCGAAGTGTTTTACGCACTTCATGTCGTTCGACTTGAGATGCGATCGCGCTAGTCGAGCCCATCAAGTAACCCGACTGGCCGATGTATATTCACCTTGTATGAGTCATAACTGCTTGAACCTAGGGTACTGAACTTACCATTGTAAACCTTGTTAACCATGGTACCTAGATCCACGAAGACTCATGAGCCGGGCATGGTGGTATGGGACACCGTGGTCGAGCTGTCGGCCTACGCCGGGGCCACAAACCTCCCTGTAGTGACCAGTGAGCACCTAGACTCGTGAGCAGATTATGGTGGTATGGGACACTATATTCTAGCTGTCGGCCTACACTGATCAGGCGACGAGCCCTTTGTAGTGACCGCGAGCGTATTCTGAGTCCACGGGAGGCGACGACCCTTCCGTTGCAGCAGAGTACAGTAGGCCTGTATTGATAAGGTGATGGGGGAGCGGTGCAACGAGTGCGAGCAACAGCCCTGACAGCCCTTGCAGTGACCTACGAAATATACATCGTATGAGATTACTAGGAGTGACGACCCTAGACAGGATCTGTGTTGGGATTGATACAAGGGAAGTACCTTAGTTTCCCAATCCTGCTGTTTGAATGGACTAATAACAACTTGAAAATCATATCACCATAGCATTGCATGTGCCTGGAAGATGTGGAGCACTCTAGGGAGTGTGGCATGCCGTGGTCGTAAGATGTTGCCGCATGAGGGTGATCGTTGGTGAGGGCATACATCACGTCATATCATCTTGCATTAACAACAGTATTAGGATTGTCTGATTTACTGCTTTACTATTATCGCGTGATTGAATTGTGAACATGTTAATCTTTGCTCTATGATTCCACTGAGTTGATCACTCATTCCCACGTTACGGGATGGTGTTTGCAACACCCACCAGACCCTATTGTAGATGCAGGTGAGGCCGAGATCCAGGAGGTGGAGCCAGAGATCGACGAGGACCAGGATGAGTTCTCGTATATGCAGTATCACGACGGCTTCCCGTAGGCGACCTGGATCGAGGGGACATCAGTGGGATTTTTTTTGAACATTATTCTTTTATTTATGTACATGTATATGAGACTCAGAGATGTAGTCATACTTTGGAGACGGATGAGATTTACTTTGTTTTTCCATACAGTGATATATATATTGTTTAGTCTTCCGCTTGCTTTTATCACTGGATCTGAAGTATGAATTGCAGTTTTGGTATACTTTTACTCATGTGAATGCTTTAAATCAGACAACAATGAATCATAACCATTTTTGTTGCATAAGTGACGGTCTGGAACTCGGGAGTTGAGTTTATACACGACCCCCGATTTTCAGGGTGTTACAAGTTGGTATCAGAGCCTGAATGAGAGTATACTGGGCCTGGGTTATGGTCTTGTGACGTACGTTGTCGCTTCCTTTGACTTAGGTGGGTGCGAGAAGGGTCTAGAAACACTTCTAGGATCGCAGATTCTCCGATAGGCGAAGTCTATTAGAATCGATCGCAAGATCGAGTCTGTAACGCATCTCGGGTCGCGTAAGGCAACCCGAATCGCTTCTAAGCTGTAGGAAGTCGGGTTGAGACATCCTATGAGCGGTTTTAAACCGCAAAAGTGAATCCTTGGGTCGTGGGATGACCACGACTCCTGTAATCAATCGCCAGGGCTTAAAAACCCTGTTTCATATGCTGCATCATATGGTTTGGTATTCGGGATTGCGATGTGGTCCCAGAAATCCCCGAACACATATTTGGGCTCATACAGATCAAAATACAATGAACTAGGGGGTGGGCCATATATTTTTGGAACCCCTGGACCATGGGGGACCAGAACCATGTGGTCCCACCGGCCAACTTGGAAGTTGGCCGGCGATGCCATCGCCGGTCGGGCGATGCATCGCCGACCGGTGGGGCCCATTTGGCATGAAAGTTGGGCGCACGCCCTTAAATGGGTTGTACATCATTCCCATGTAGCTCCCATCTCCCGAAAACCCCTAAATCATACCCCTCCTTCACAAACAGTCCTCCCCATAGCCCTATTTTCGATTTTCAGCAACCACCTCCAAACTCCGGCGTCCCAAATCACTCCTAGGTCCTTCCTTGGCCAAAACCGACCACCACCCATCACTTATTGGGAGTTGGCAGCCCCTCTTCTTGAAGATCTCACCATTTGGAGCTCCAAAAATCCCCAAATAGAGCTGAAATCGTGAGGTGCTCCATTCTACCTTTTTATTTGTATTTCTCCTTGAAATTATAGCCTTGGGAAGCTTGAAGCATCCCTCTACGACGCCTAGATTTCCTTTTCCAGATTGGGCAGCCACTTCTTCGCATTTTCACCGTTTTCCATGGCTTTCGTGGAAGCCATTTTAGGCCTTTTATCACTCTCATCCATCATATCTTTGATAGGTAAGAGGAAAGCCGCAACAGACGAGGCTGGGCCGAGCCGCCCTGCTCGATCGAGAAGACCGCGGGACAGTGGGTTCTCGCTGCCGCAGAAGATTGACCGTGTACGTCCACAGGCGATATCAGCACCGCCTATACGGTCAGCTCCTGCGCATCCTTCTTTCAGACCTCCGGTATCGCAGATTAGACAGCCTCCACGACCCTTGACACAGCGGCCGAACCGGCCACAGCAGGCTCGGGTTCATGCATTGACAGCCGAGGCAACTGCGACGCCGACTTTCTAGCATTCAGCCTTCGAGGTCACGGCCCATATTGGAGGTACTCCCGTTCTTATCATGGTGGACACTGGTTCCACGATTTCTTTGATATCGCGTGCCGTAGTCAGGCGTCTTGGGTTACAGACTATCACTATGGATAGCGTGCGAGTCTTTGCAGCTCATGGAGATTATTCGGATGTCACCCAGATGTGTGAGGGTTGTTTGGTTGATCTGGGAGGCAGGACGATGACTCTTGATCTGGTCGTCGATCCCTCGCTTGTTTATCTCGACGTCATTCTTGGCATGGACTGGTTGACTGCAGCGAGAGCCGAGATTGACTGCGAGGCTCGTGTGGTGACGGTGTACGAGCCTGAGGGCACGCCTTTCACATTTCCCGTGCGGGTAAATCTTCCTTTCCGCATACTTAGCTATGCCACTCTATTGCGCGACGCTGGTGCCCAGGTACTTGAGCAGACGCCAGTTGTTTCTGAGTTCGGGGATCTGTTCAGGAAGATCCCTGGTTTGCCGCCCCGACGTGAGATCGATTTCACTATCGATCTGGTTCCTGGTTCTACACCCGTCTCACTGCCGACGTATCGCATGGCACCATGTGAGATGGAGGAGTTGAGGACGCAGATTGATGGTCTGCTAGAGCTTGGCCTTATACGGCCTAGCGTATCTCCTTGGGGAGCACCGTTCTTGTTCGTGAAGAAGAAGGATGGTTCGATGCGATTGTGTATTGATTATCGCAGGCTGAACCAGCTCACGGTGAAGAACAAGTACCCTTTGCCCAGGATCGATGACTTGTTTGATCAGTTGAGAGGAGCGCAGTACTTCTCGAAGATTGATCTTCAGTCAGGTTATCATCAGCTGCGCGTCAGGGATGAGGACGTGCAGAAGACAGCATTCAGGACCAGTTTTGGCCACTACGAGTTCCTCGTGATGTCGTTCGGTCTCACGAACGCACCAGCCGTGTTCATGGATCTGATGAACCAGATATTTCGGCCTTTTCTCTATCGATTCGTCGTTGTCTTCATTGACGACATTTTGGTGTACTCTAGGAGTCGAGAGGAGCATGAGGAGCACTTGCGTTTGGTCCTTGATACGCAGTTGTTGGCACAATATAAGAAGTGCGACTTCTGGAAGCAGGAGGTGAAGTTTCTGGGACACGTGGTGTCTAAGGATGGCATGGCAGTTGACCTGTCTAAGGTAGCTGCGGTGCAGGACTGGGAGCAGCTTGGTTCTGTCACTGAGGTGAGGAGTTTCTTGGGTCTCGCTGGCTACTATCGGCGCTTCATTCAGGACTTCTCGAATATCGTGAGACCCTTATCTCAGTTGACACGGAAGGACGTGAAGTTCGCCTGGAATGATAAGGCGGAGTCAGCTTTTCAGGAGCTAAAGGATAGACTTACGTCCGCCCCTGTGCTAGTATTGCCAGAGCAAGGGGTTAGATACACTATATACACTGACGCGTCTAGCGTTGGTTTGGGTTGTGTCCTTATGCAGAGGGATAGGGTAATTTCGTATGCCTCGAGACAATTAAGGAAGCACGAGGAGAATTACCCTACACACGACCTAGAGTTGGCAGCCGTTTTATTCGCACTGAGACTCTGGAGACATTACCTCTACGGAGAGGAGTTCGAGCTCTTTTGCGACCACAAGAGCCTCAAGTACATATTCACGCAGCGAGACTTGAATATGAGGCAGTGGCGATGGATGGAGACGTTGAAGGACTTCAAGTTTGAAGTCTCTTACCATCCTGGGAAGGCGAACCTTGTGGCTGATGCATTGAGCAGCAAGAAGGCGATAGAGTTTGCGGCTCCGCTGATGGTTGCCGAGTGGGATATGGTTGAGTTTTTGCGAGACTTTGAGCAGAAACTCACCGTAGAGGAGCCGTTTGAGTTCATCGCACATGTACAGGTGCGATCTCAGATCGATGACCGAGTCATCGAGGCGCAGAGGGACGATGCGCATCTTACTGAGCTTCGAGAGCAGGCCAGTGATGATGCTGACGCCGACTGGCGAGTTGGTATGGATGGGGGCTTACGTTACCGTGGCCGCCTATGCGTCCCAGATGTCCCTGACTTGAGACGAGAGATTCTCGAGGCTGCGCATTCTACTAGACTCGCGATGCATCCAGGCAGTACAAAGATGTATCGTGACGTGAAGAGGACGTATTGGTGGGAAGGTATGAAGACCCATATAGCTGAGTTCGTGTCCCGTTGTCTCACTTGTCAGCAGGTGAAGGCAGAGCATCGCCGACCACCTGGACTTTTGCAGCCTATGCCGATTGCAGAGTGGAAGTGGGATTTCATTTCTATGGACTTCATTTCTGGGTTGCCGAAGATGAGGAAGGGGCATGATTCCATTTGGGTGATCGTCGATCGATTGACGAAGTCGGCGCACTTCCTACCGATCAGAGTTACGAACTCTGCAGATGAGCTGGCTAGATTGTACATCCGAGAGATTGTGCGTCTGCATGGAGTTCCGTTGGAGATCGTGTCGGACAGAGACACGCGGTTCACTTCTATTTTCTGGACTCGCATTCAGGAGGCTATGGGTGTGAAGTTGAAGTTCAGTACTGCCTTCCACCCACAGACGGACGGACAGACAGAGCGAGTGAACCAGATCCTGGAGGACATGTTGTGAGCTTGCGCATTGGACTTCAAGGACAGTTGGGATGACTGTCTTGCATATGCGGAGTTTGCGTACAACAATAGCTTCCAGGCGAGTATCGGTATGGCACCTTATGAGGCGCTGCATGGACGACCTTGTCGCGCACGGCATTGCTGGTTAGAGGTAGGTGAGCGTAGCTTGATTGGCCCAGAGTTGGTGCAGGCGACGTCAGAGAAGATTGATATTATTCGACGTCGGCTTCTTACAGCGCAGAGCAGACAGAAGAGCTACGCCGATACGAGACGACGGCCACTAGATTTCACAGTCGGGGATCACGTGTTTTTGCGAGTTTCTCCTATGAAGGGAGTCCTTCAGTTCGGGAAGAAGGGGAAGCTGGCACCGTGATTCATTGGTCCATTCCAGATCCTCGATCGTGTGGGAGCAGTGGCTTACCGATTGGCTTTACCCATGCCCCTCGCGAGCGTCCACAACGTATTTCATGTTTCTATGCTGAAGAAGTACGTTGCTGATCCTTCCCATATCATCAGATGGGAGCAGGTGCAGTTAGGAGAGGATGTTACTTATATCCTGCGACCGACACGCATCTTAGACAGGAAGGAGCAGGTACTGCGTAGCAAGGTGATTCCCCTTGTGAAGGTACTATGGACGCATCACTCTGAGGAGGAGGCTACTTGGGAGACAGAAGCCGAGATCAGAAAGAACTACCCACAGCTTCTCGAGGAGTACGAACAGGTACAAATTTCGAGGACCAAATTATTTGTTAAGGGGGGTAGATTGTAACGCCCGTGAAAAATCCGTACTTGGGCTCGAGTACCAACTCGACCCGAAATCGCGTAGAATTAATTTTCATGGAATTTAAGCGTAAGTTAGCTAGCGCAACGCTAGAGTAGCTGGGAAATAGTCCCTGATCACTTTAAATACATTCTACAAGACCCAAATCGAGTAGAACAAACGACTCTACAACACTCTATAACCTCGAATCAAACTCTAAGCAGGTCTGTTCTCTGGACCACATTGAATTTTTGTATTGGATTTAGACCGCGCGTCGAAGGTCCGATACCTCCTATCTTAGACCGTTAGAACCGCCCAGCTGGACTTGACAATCATCTCGAAAATCAAGTCAAACAGATAATCACAGACTATTTCATTGAACCCGGACTAAAGCGACCGCGAATAGGGACAGAATTGGAATTTCAAATTCAAATCTGGCACACGACTTGACGCGTCAGTATTAAGCGTTCTGACCATCAGAATTCATCCAAATTACACCCTCGGATCAGGAAAAATTTCTATTTATTATCATGAGACTTTCAGCCCTGATCTACGTGCGGTGACCGCTGAACTGAAACTGGTCCGCCACGTGCGATCTGCGAACCCTGCCAGACTGAAAACTTAATACGTGCTACATCTGGTACGCATGAGCTTAAGTCCGTTCGCAATCGACCAGGGGACCACCAGAAAGCAGCATTTGAACCGAAACAGCCCCGAAATGGATAGGCACCAAGTAAACTTCGTTCCAGAGCCTATTTTCGGCGTTTTTAAGCTTATAAAAGGGGTTGAAACCCTCATTTTCCTCTCCCATCCGAAAATTCCAAACCCTAGAGAAAAGGAGAGAGAGTTTGAGAGAAAGAGAAGAAGGAATTTTTCCCGCTTCCGAGCCACCGATTGCTGCTGCTTCAGCAACTCTTCCCAATCACCTAGCTGGTGATTTCTCCATTCTTTCAGGTACAAAACAACCCTAGAACTTATTGATTTAGGGTTTATCCAGATTTAGGGCATGTTAGATAACGTATTTCATAAATCAGGTTCTCCTACTGCCGTAGACGAAGCGTACACGCTCCGTTCAAAATCACGCTTCCGTAAGAGACTAGGTGAGAATTTTAGACGCTTTGATTGACGGTTTACAACGCTTTCAATGTCGTTTAATAGTAGATTATCGACGGCATCGCCGTTTGACATGTACAACATGCTCTCCATTTCCTGTTTCGTAAATTAACGAAGAATATGAGATTTAGGGCATTTTAGTCATTTGTAGGAAGTACGGTCTACATCCATATTTTGCTGACGTGATTGACATGGTTTGTTGTCGCATTAGGGAGTTAGGAATGCTTGCATAATTAGTTCGGCGAAGAGATTCGCCTAGTTGCACACTTTGGGTCGACATACTATATGTAGACTTAAGTGTGTAGTGCATGTGTTTGTATAAATGCTTGTATTAGTATGTATTGAATTAAATGATGTTATGCAGTAGTTTGAGATGGATTTCTTGGTTAATACGCTGACCTAAATGATTTCCTACATGTCGACCGTATGCATGATTCTATTACATGCGTGGAATGTATGTGTTTGAAGATTTGCTTAAGTTGAATGTTATAACATGTGTTAACATGCTCACATGATTGTATTTCAATTCCAATACCTTTGCATATATTGTTAATGTGATTTCATAGATGTTTGGGACTAGACTTAGTCCACGCAGTCGGTAACCGAGTGAATTCGTGGCTGACTGGTCATAGCCACGAACGACGCGTCGATGAACGTGATTCGTGTTTAGAGTTGGCGGCAGTGGTTAGGCCACGCGAAGTGTTTTACGCACTTCATGTCGTTCGACTTGAGATGCGATCGCGTTAGTCGAGCCCGTCAAGTAACCCGACTGGCCGATGTATGTTCACCTTGTATGAGTCATAACTGCTTGAACCTAGGGTACTGAACTTACCATTGTAATCCCTGTTAACCATGGTACCTTGATCCACGAAGACTCATGAGCCGGGCATGGTGGTATGGGACACCGTGGTCGAGCTGTCGGCCTACGCTGGGGCCACAAACCTCCCCGTAGTGACCAGTGAGCACCTAGACTCGTGAGCAGATTATGGTGGTATGGGACACTATATTCTAGCTGTCGGCCTACACTGATCAGGCGACGAGCCCTTTGTAGTGACCGCGAGCGTATTCTGAGTCCACGGGAGGCGACGACCCTTCCGTTGCAGCAGAGTACAGTAGGCCTGTATTGATAAGGTGATGGGGGAGCGGTGCAACGAGTGCGAGCAACAGCCCTGACAGCCCTTGCAGTGACCTACGAAATATACATCGTATGAGATTACTAGGAGTGACGACCCTAGACAGGATCTGTGTTGGGATTGATACAAGGGAAGTACCTTAGTTTCCCAATCCTGCTGTTTGAATGGACTAATAACAACTTGAAAATCATATCACCATAGCATTGCATGTGCCTGGAAGATGTGGAGTACTCTAGGGAGTGTGGCATGCCGTGGTCGTAAGATGTTGCCGCATGAGGGTGATCGTCGGTGAGGGCATACATCACGTCATATCATCTTGCATTAACAACAGTATTAGGATTGTCTGATTTACTGCTTTACTATTATCGCGTGATTGAATTGTGAACATGCTAATCTTTGCTCTATGATTCCACTGAGTTGATCACTCATTCCCACGTTACGGGATGGTGTTTGCAACACCCACCAGACCCTGTTGTAGATGCAGGTGAGGCCGAGATCCAGGAGGTGGAGCCAGAGATCGACGAGGACCAGGATGAGTTCTCGTATATGCAGTATCACGACGGCTTCCCGTAGGCAACCTGGATCGAGGGGACATCAGTGGGATTTTTTTTTAACATTATTCTTTTGTTTATGTACATGTATATGAGACTCAGAGATGTAGTCATACTTTGGAGACGGATGAGATTTACTTTGTTTTTCCATACAGTGATATATATATTATTTAGTCTTCCGCTTGCTTTTATCACTGGATCTGAAGTATGAATTGCAGTTTTGGTATACTTTTACTCATGTGAATGCTTTAAATCAGACAACAATGAATCATAACCATTTTTGTTGCATAAGTGACGGTCTAGAACTCGGGAGTTGAGTTTATACACGACCCCCGATTTTCAGGGTGTTACATACAGAGTCAGCTATCAGATTAAGAGAGGATATCAATTATGGATCGGTTCCATTTCATCCAACAGAAGGCAAACAGTTTTATCGTTATAGTTAGCCGAGACTTTCTTATCACTCGAGTCAGTTAGGACCGAACCAAGCAAGGTAAAGACGGTGTAAATGAAAACACCGTATCGAAAATCTAGTAAAAGGATCTCTGATATCGAAGATCTCGGGATCAGATGGAGACCAAAAATGGATTGATATCGAATCTTCGAGATATCAAGAGAAGAATCCCTGCACGATGGGATTCTCCCATTCCTATAAATATAGGAGACCTCCAAGGTGAAAGGTACGTAAAAACTATTCAAAACAACCCTCACACAATCTTATCCCTGACTTTAGCATCGAAGGGTCCCTAGCTCTAGCCAGGGTCTCCTTTGTCTCCTTTTTGTGCAAGTGATAAGGTGGAGAAGGATGCACCAGTTTTTTGCATCAACAGATTGGCACCGTCTATGGGAAATAATACTAAAGTCATTTTTCAGGCTCTATCGAAAAGCTTCAAATAGGCTTTAATGGCAAGAACTAGTAGAATTACTTAAAACGAGCCTAATGGGGTCGTTATCACTAGACCACTAGCAACCAAAGGCCCTCCAGGTACGAACGGGGCCCAGAATCGACCTGATAACCAACAAGGTTCTGCGGCCCATCTAGCAACCTCTACTTCGACTAGGCATACTCAGCAGATCCGAGGGAATGGGCGATTAGATAGGAAGGTCCAAGAACTCATAGCCGATATGAACTTCATGAAGCAAATGCTGGAACAGATTCATCGTCAGTAAGTTCAGCTGCCTCAACGCGATAATGGCCAGGTGACAAACACCCCACAACAATTTGCTTACCCTCAGCCTGTCGCTCCCTAATCTGTCCCTCAACAGAGTTAGTACCAAGGTCCGGCCGAGCCTACAACCGCTCATTCCATGACCGCCCTGCTACCTGCCACCGATCTTCAACATGAAATAGATCGGAGAAGGTACAGCAAGCCCCTGATTGAGGGGACAGCAGATAGTGATGAACCCTAAAAACCTAACCTCCAGGACTTCAGGAGGGAAGTGCGAGAAGGCCGTGATATACATCAAACAAGGCCCGATGCAAAAGCATCCCCGTTCATAGAAGAGATAATGCAAGCTCAACTACCAGAACGATTCCGTCTTCTGCAGATTACACCCTTCACCGGTAAAACCGATCTAACTGAGTACATCGAATCCTTTCAGACGTATATGGAACTACACGACGCCTCGGATGTTGTAATGTGTTGAGCTTTCTCCCTCACTCTAGTCGACATAGCTCGACTTTGGTTCAAACAGTTGAAACCAAAGTCCATTAGCTCGTTCACAGAGATCAGCGATGCCTTCGAAATTGGTGGGAAGAAAAAGTCGAAACCACCTGCGCACCTGAACAACATAGTTCAAAACAAGGGAGAGCTACTAAAATATTATATCAAACGCTTCAATTTTAAGTCGTTCCAAGTTTGGAAACATTCAAACGAAATAGCATTCAACTTGATCATGCAAGTCGTTAGAGGTAAGTCATTTCTGATAACCTTGGACAAGAACCTACCTACTACTCTGGCTAAATTCATGGCCCGGTCAGATAAGTATGTGAATGCCAAAGAAACCCAGATCATGCGCGAAGCCACCCAGAATGCAAAAGTCCTAGCCAAAGAGTCAACCAAAAAAGAAGTTGACTCGAATAGTGGAAAGAAGCGTAAAGATGATTAGGCACATAAAGAACGCAGGTCAAGTAAATGACCTGACCTCAAATTTTTGATGTATACCCCGCTCAATAAACCACAAGGCAGGTTTTGAGGGAAATTAAGGGCGAAGGGTTCGTCAACTGGCCAGATAGACTCCGAAGCAATCCGAACCGATAGAGTAGGAACAAATACTTTCACTATCATCATAATCATGGGCACAACACGAGTGATTGTTATCACTTGAAAGAAGAAATCGAAAGACTCATCCGAGAAGGCCGTCTCAAGGAGCATGTTGAAAGAACTAGAACAACGGAAGAATGTTCGGGTTACAACCGACCCACGGAGGAAATTCGAACCATTGTCGGTGGTCCTCGAGGCGGAGGTGACTCAAACAATGCTCGAAAAAATCATGCCTGAAGCATCAGTTGACCTGAATTCAAAATCCTGATTTTAGCTAGGTCGTCGAAAGAGAAGAAAAGGGAGAAGTACTGCATATCGTTCACCGATGAGGACGATCGGAGCATTCATCATCCGCATGATGACGCATTAGTCGTCACCCTCACTATAGTGAACCGTAAGGTATTTCGCATTCTGGTTGATACGAGGTCATCTGCAGATGTACTGTTCACTCAAGCGTTCGACAAAATAGGTGTCGAATGATCAGCATTACAGCCAATTCATACCCCATTGATTGAATTCTCAGGTGGACGAACACTCCCCGAAGGAGTCATCCCGTTGCCACTTACTGCTAAAAACTCTCCACATCAGGCGACAGTAATGGTCGACTTTCTAATAGTCGACCAACCATCAGTCTACAATGCTATACTCGGCCGACCCTCTCTATGCTTTCTCCAAGTTATAGTATAGATGTACCATCTCTCCAAGAAATTCCTGACCAAGTCGTGAGTAGGAATTGTCAAAGGTGACCAACAGGACTTGAGGCACTGTTATGTTATGACCTTAAAAGCTCCAACCGAGTTAACCATGATTGAATCGTTAGACCCTCGGGCCGAGACCACGAGCAAGGGTAACCAGTAGAAGACCTTATCTCGATACCTCTGGTCGATACAGACGAGTCTAAGATAGTTCGAATTGGCTCATCTCTGTCGTCGCCCCTAAAAGATTAGTTGATATCCCTACTCCGACGATACGCTGATGCATTTACATGGAGCCATGAAGACATGCCTGGGATCAATTGTCACGTCCCAAACTCGAAAATCGATCTCACAAAATTTTTGATCTCCGAATCTGGTGCCAATAGCCTCCGTAGAACCCCATTCTCGACTCCCAGCGCCCATTCGCCAGGTTCCGATCCTAGGATGCTACGAGGAGGATTTTGAACACCAGTTTGATTCGTAATAAGCATAACCAAAGGCATAACCCACAAAAAATAACCAAAAAGACTATTACATTTTCACTATGATCAAAAACTTTACAAGTACAATGAGCATAAAGGGAAATACAATGATAATAGACCAAAAGCTCCAAAATAATCTGCCACGTGCTCAAGCCTCAGCGTTGCTGTGATCCAATGTCAGCTACACGTAACGGTCGTGCATAAGCTTATAGAAAGCTTAGAGGGTGGTGAAAGTGTGTGCACAAGGTGGTAATGCAGTTATACAATATCAGATGAATGCGGAACATGCTAATGAAAGCCAAGAATACCTTTAGCCGTACCAAGGCCATGCGATGCAAAGCATGAATGATGTCGGCCATACCAAGGCCATGCGATGAGAAATACAACTCAAGCATAAAAATCCTCATCTAAGTCCACATATCAATACAGCTCAACTCTGAAATATCACCGGGGTCTAGTACACTCTAAACCAGATCGCCACCCCATTGCGTGCAATAAGGTAAGTGGAAGAGACCTCACTATCTGCCTGCCATTATTGGTCTCGGCTTGTCGATAGCGGACCCATTCCTCGAGCTGGTCAAACTCAGCCTAGCTTTGCCCCCTACTCTCGGGCGAGTAAGGCCGCACCCCCTTCTAACCGACCATGACACAGTGGAAAGCGCGACCGTCTGGTAATCGGTATTAGGCGCTCATGCACCCACTCGGTCAAGACGTTAGAGCAACCTCTTGGTACCATAAGGGTTTAGGGACTTTCACCTAGGGATATCTATAGCACCCCATGTAGTATAAGATTTTTGGTATCCAATCTTGCCATCCACGATATGCCTGTGGAGGCTACAGCCCTGATGTCGCTAGGGCGTACAGTAACCAGATCACACAATGCGAATTCATGAATCACACTATCCAGTCATGAAACAATCCTACGTGTATCGTGCGCTCATGTGGGACAACACCGCCTAACCGAGAGCCCCTAAATAATCTGCCCCAAGGCACATGTTATGATTAGTCACTTCTCATATCAAGCATACATATGATGCGTATGATCATGAATCACAGAACTATGCTAAACATGTTATAAGGTAATGAATTATCCTTACAATGTAGTTGGGCCTAGACAGCCTGCACACAACAAGTACAGCCTATTAATGGGCCCTATGGAGATCGTAATGTGGACATTTAACCAACATTACACTCGTAATGTGGACGTCAAACCAACATTACTCCCAAGGCATAGCTCGACGTAAACATCATTACATAAACCATATTGGGATCACACATTGCAATGGACCTTAGGTACATCCCATTGGGCCTTAAATACATCAAATGGGCCATATCATATGGGCCTTATATTCATCAAGTGAGCCACATCAATGGGCCACACCAATGGGCCTTATGTGCATTGCAATGGGCCATAACCCGTTAGGCCTTAGAATATATGAAAAACGAGCCTAATCACATGAGCCTTACATTCATATCAAGGTGAGCCTTAACAACAACCCCAAATAAATCAAGATGAGCCTCATACACATACCAGGTGGGCCTCAATAATGGGCCTTTATACATCACAATGGGCCTCAACCCATGGGCCCTAATTCATCGCAATGGGCCTTAACCCATGGGCTTCAAATACATCACAATGGGCCTTAGAATATATCAAAATGGGCCTAATCCCATGGGCCTTATATATATATATATATATATATATATATATATATATATATATATATATATATATATATATATATCAAATGGGCCTACTTCCAAACATAAGTGTTGGTAATGATTTCCACCATTAAATTCCTTAGGCCCAACATGAAATATGTTTCCCATCCAACCTTTTCATAAATTATATATTGATAGATGAAGTGGAAACAATATCAACTTAACGAGAAAGTATTATTTTATTTTATTTTGGGCCCTTAGAAATTTTTGAACGGTGGACGTCATTTTCCACTACTTAAAATGGTGGGGTCCACTTTAACTAAGGATCAGACTCATTCTTTAGCTCATGTTATGAGCTTTCAAAATGGTGGATGGACTAGATGCAACACATGCATCATGGTGGGCCCCACTGTCATTGGACAATGTGAATAAAACACATGCATCAGGGGCTCCACCGTCCAGCGGACGGTGTGAATAAAACCCATATATCATGGTGGGTTCCACCGTCCACAGTCGTGGACGGTGTGGTAACACATACGTCAATGGTGGGTTCCACGTGTGTGGCCCACCATAATGTTTTCCCGCCATCCAACCTGTTGACAAGGTCACACGGACCTAAGTGAAAGGAAAAACACAAATTTCATCTTGATCCAAAACTTTTATGGCCCATAACAAGGGTTTCAATGGCAGAGGTTCAATCCCACTGTTTCCTGCAGTGTGGGCCACTTGATCTGTGGATGGACCTGAAATTTGGAGGGGGCCACCTCATGAACGGTGTGGATGCAAAATATACATCATAGTGGGGCCCATGGCTGGAGCCGTGGGTCTGTTGTCCGTCCACCCGCATGCCCGTGCGCAGCAGGTGCTACCTTCGCCTCTGGCAACAGCAGCGACCTGCTGCTTATGAATTATTTTTTTTTATTTTTGGGGGTTTTCTAGGATTTTTCCTCAGTGGGGCCTGCGTCTTGAGAATCCACTCCACCCATTGGATTCTAGGACTCAAAACACACCAAATAAGTCTAATGTTCAGCATTTTTGGCATGTAGAAACAGCAAGGTGGGTCCTAATAGCCTTGAATGGTAAAATACACAGTTTTCTGTGGTATGGCCCGCCTGTTTAACAGATCAGCTTCATTTTTTAGCTCAACGCCTAAAATGAGTTGGAAAAAGGGATGAACAGCATGGATTGAATACATATATCAAGGTGGGGCCTACATGAGCCAGCCCACCTAAAAACCTTTCTTTTTTTTTTTTGCTACTAATGTGAGTACGCCCACATCAGTACACATACTCCATGTTAGCCACCCCACACGGATCAATACCAAGACCACCAGTGATGAAACAAGGCATCTTTTACTCGGTCTGCCACGTGAGCTATGGAGGTGGGGCCCACGTCAGATCACACTGTTAGCCACAACAAGGTGGGCCCCCCCTATGGACAGTTGAGATGGCATATAAATATCATGGTGTGTCCCACATAAATGGGGTCCACCGGTAGATGGCATGGATGAAATACACCCATCATAAGTGGGCCATGATCATGGAAAGAGAGAGAGAGAGAGAGAGAGAGAGAGAGAGACATCGACAAGGAGGGAGGGGCCCCGCCACTATGGGCCCCTCTTTGATACAAGGCCTACATCAAGGTGGGTCCCACCATAAGTGGGCCCTTACATCACAAAATAAATAAGGAAATGAAGATCAAAGATCACCCACTGATTTTTTCTTACACCATAGGCTTCCTTAGCTCCTTAGCTTCGATTTCAACGGAGTTGATGAGGTTTGGATGGTTGAGATGGGAGATCTAGGGATGGAAAGGTGGGCCTCACACATGCATTTTTCTCTCCATGGGAAGGCTTGGACATATGGGGATTCTCTTGCTTGGGAGAGTGCTTTGAAAATGAGAGAGAGAGAGAGAGAGACTTATAAAGGCAGAGAGAGAGAGTGATGGGTGATGGAGTGATGGATGTGATGGTGATGGGTGTGTAAGATACTTTTTGACTTTTGTAGTTTTTGGTGTAAGAAAGATATGGCTGGTGTAAGAACTTTTTTACTATTGGGGCTTGTTTGGGAAAGGGTGATAGGTGATGTGTACTTGACATGTTGAGATTGATGGATTGATGGATTAATGTGACAAGTTGTAGATATTATCTTTGGTTTTGCAACGCGTGACATTTTTCTCACACCGAACAATGGCCCACATCTCCTGACCAGGGTATCGCCTTGGCGCGCGAGTCGCGGCATCGGAACCGCGGTGACGGTGCGGTCACTATGGTATAAATCTTGGGTTGAGTCGATACGGGTTGACGGCGTGTGACGCAGGGTCGCATGCAAATACCGGTTAAGGGTCGAAGGTTGCCAAAATTTGACCGGAAAGACCACGAAAGTCTATGGAATGGTACGGTCTAGGATACGGGGTTTACATCAATCCCTCGGTAATGACTCATCGCCTCAACATCGATCTAAACTATAGACCGATTCGACAGAAGCAGCGACCGCTTAGCCCAGAAAGGTATGCCATCATTGAAGAAGACGTCAGCAAGCTCCTCAAGGCTAAATTCATCGAGGAGATATACTATCCGGAATGGGTAGCTAAGTAACACCCTTAACGTTTCAATCCCGAGTATTAAAAGTTCTCGAGCGTTGTCGTGAGATTTACCGTAACACGTACATGGGTATGATACCAATTTAACTATCCTCACCTTGCATCTACCCTCGAACTTGAATCTAACCACTGGGAATGACCTTTATCCATAAATCAAGTCATCCGACCGTTAATCATGTGGTTGGATACATGTACCTTCCCTTGACTAAATCGATGAATAACTCTTTAACCATAATGATTTTGATGCAAGTTCTTTTGTAAGTATTGTTTGGAAATGGATATAAAACTAAGTAAAACCATTATATTTCACAAAACTCTTATATCAGCAATAATTATAAAAATGCCACTAACCTAGACCCCTGAATCCCATATCACATTGTTCCCATTATCCGTTTAATGTGAAAATTTGTACCATACCTATGTATCATAAATTAATTGTACATGTCGAATTTTAGCCATAGATAATTGTAAAAGTAACCAAATTGACAAATCAGCCCTTAACCGTTGATTTTGGTGTCCATTGAGTGAAGAAACCTCATGGGTAGTTGTAGTTGGATATTTCCCTTCATAAGAACAACTTGCCCATCACATGGACCAAGGGAGACGTATGAGGACCCCACCTTGGTAGGCCTTTTCTTAGGTGAAAAGTTATCCTATCGAGCTTATCAACTCCTTATAAATCTAGATCTTCAGATCTAGCCACTTCATGTCATCCATCGTAATTCAAACTTAGACCACACCTCGGCCCCACATGACTACGAGGTATATAAAATTTGTGCCCTGATCTAAGGTCCTACATCGTTGAATGCTGAAGTCAGTTCCTTCCTTTTAACACAAAAGGTGATATTTTATATTTAGGTTGTTCCCACCTTCCATCAACCACCAAATTTCGTCTAAAGGTTTACCTATCCTAACTATGCATTTCTCCCAAACTTGGGCCGTAATCATCAAGTATTGACTGTTAATTCAAATCAACTTTGTTTCAGGCATCCGCTAGGAGAATTTTCCAGACAAGACTATATAAGGCTCGAATCTGCTCCATATTTGGGTTCATGGTCCAACAACCTGATTAGACTAGTGAGCAGAGTGGATTCCCTATGAAAATCATGATGGACCCCACATTATGCTTGTAGATAATGGACAAGATAGCCTCATGTAAAGAGACGTTTTTGAAGGAAACCACTTTCCGCATAAACACTTCAAACGTAAGAGTGTATATCTTAAATTAATTCAAACTGGGTGGCCCATTTAGAACTTAGTCAGCTTCATATTTCACCTCTTGGGCCAATTTGACAAGAGGAAGCTAACGAACGGAGCGGATTTCCCACCAAACGTCATGTTAGTCCCCACCTATGCCCTATCCATTCAGGAGACTAAGAAGTTATGTGTAATCACGTAATTAGCTCCCCTCATTAGTCGAGTTCAAAATGAACAATTGCCTCACAAGTTGACTAGTGGTGTGGCCCACCCTTGCGAACATTTAGGATGATCAGGATCGTCCAGTGCACTCACAAGACAAATCCAACCAAGACCCAACAAACCTCAATGATAAAAGAGCAGAGATCATCCCTACCCTGCTGGACGTTTGGATCATCACGCCAAGAACAGTTAAATAGGCCACCTAAAAACTTAATCCACACCTCATCTTCCTGGCCTAAGACTCCAAGAAAAACCTAATGGAAGGAGCAGATCTCCTAGATATCCATGAGCATGGCCCCACCAAGTAATGCAGACCGATCCATTTCACATAGACGCAATCCATCGTTCTCTCCAAAACTTTTGCCTTGCAAAAAGACTCCTTTGAAGGGCTGCGGTGGAGTGATCCGGACCACTGATCTTAAGGACCATAAATGTAACACCCTGAATTTTTGCCAACATGGGGTTAGACGTCCTTAGGCAATGGGTCAACCATAACACCTTGGTAACCTCTCAGAACCCAATTCCAAAGCCAAATAAATCATTTAGAACCTAATTCTTTAGAAAATTAACATGAATTAGCCAGCGCTACACTAGATTTCCTGTAAAATTAGCATCAACCACTTTAAATATGATATGTAAAACCTAAAACCTATAGAATCGTTGACGCTACGTTACCCTGAAACTTAGGATCAAACTCTAAACCCGTTTGCTCTCAGGAACCCTTTGAAACTTTGTATTGGATCTAGACCGTGCGTCGAAAGTCTGATATCTACAATCTCAGACCATTATGACTGCTTAGTTGGACTTGACAATCGTTTCAAAAATCAAGCCCAACTGATGTTCTGAGGCTATTTCATTGAGCTTAGAGCAAGGAGTGTGAGAAAGAGTGAAATTCATAAAAATTTAAATATCATTTAAATGAATCTGGCACGTTTCTCTTGCGGGTTCAGTATAAGCATTTAGACCGTCGGAATCTGACCCAAATACACCCTCGGATCAGGGAACATTTCTCACTCAGATCAGTGTACTTGGAATCCCTGATTGAGTCTCAGTGACCACTGAACTGAAACTGGTCCGCCACATGCGATCTGGGAACACTACCGGACTGAAAACTTGATGTGAGCAAGATCCAGTATCCATGAGCTTAAGTCCGACCGCATTCGGCCGGGGGACCTCCCGAAATGCTCTTTTGAATCGGGAAAGACCCGATTTAGCTATAACCCAAGTATACCTTGACTTGGAGTCTATTTTGGTCATGTTTGGGCCTATAAAAGGGCCTTAAACTCTTAGCCTTCTAACCCATACGAATTTGGAGAAAACCCTAGGAGAGGAGAGAAAAGAGAGAGAAAGTGAGGGAGAAGCTGGTGATTTTTCCAAGGAGCCTTCCCTGCTGCTCCACGTGCCAAATCCTTCCTCCTACATCACTATTCTGGTGATTCCAACACCGTTCTAGGTAAGAAAACCCTAAACTTAAGCTGTTTTAGGAATTCCATCGATCAAGTAGCGAAGTAGCTAATCTACCTTGTAAATTAGGTCTCCATATCGACATTGACAAAGCGTAGACTTTCTATTCGAATCGATACGCTTCTACAGTGAAAGGTGAGGATTCTAGATGCTTAGGTTAACTGTTTTTAAAGCTCTCAATGTCGTTTAATAGTAGATTATCGACAAGATGGCCGTTTGACATGTAGAACACGCTGTTTGTTTTTCATTTCGACTATGTACGGAGAATATGAGATTTAGGGTATTTTAGGCATTTGTAGGAAATACTGTATACGTCCATATTTTTCTAAAATGATTGCCATGTTTATTTGTTGTGTTATTATACAAGAGATGCGTGTATGATCTGATTGGAGAAGAGATTCGCCCTAATGCATATATTGGTCGACATATGCTTTGTAGACTAATATGTGTAGACTAAGTGTTTGTTGAAATGCCTAAATCAATATGATTTATGCCTGCCATATGTTTGGAATGAAAAAACATGATTGTTGTGTATTAGACAACTCCTTGATATAGGGATCTGTCATATTATATGTTGGAATCAACATACGTCAAGTACGTTGGAGTTAAATAGTCTAAGTGTTTGTATAAATGTATGTATTAGTAAGTATTGAGTAAATGGTGTTGTAGATTAGCGTTGAGACTGGATTCTCAACTACTATGATGATGCACATGATTTCCTCCATGCTTGTTGTATTTGAATTTCCTACCTTAGGTGTGAAATACTCGTGTATGGTTAACTGCTTATGATGTATGTTATAATATGCTGAAAACATGCTAGAATTTCTTGTATTTTAATTTTGTCTCTCTCATATGATTATTGATGTAGATTACTTGTGTTTGGGGCTATACTCTAGTCCAGGCAGTCGGTAACAGTTTAGAATTCGTGGTCGGATTCTATTCACCACGAAGGATGTGTATGATGAACCCGAGTCGTACTAGAGTCGTCGGCAGTGGTTAGGCCACACGAAGTGCCTGTGCACTTCATGTCGGTCGATTCAACGTGCGCTCATGCTAGTTGGACTCATTAAGTAACCTGACTGACCATTGTGTGTTCACCTTGTATTCGTCATAACTGCTTGAACCTAGGGTACTAAACTTACCATTGGAAAGCCCCTCTAACCTTGGTACCTCGATCCCCTAAGACTCATAAGTCGGGCATGGTGGTATGGGACACCATGGTCGAGCTGTCGGCCTACGCTGGGGCCATAAACCTCCCCGTAGTGACCAATGAGCATCCTACTCTGAGCAGATTATGGTGGTATGGGACACTATATTCTTGCTGTCAGCCTACATTGATAAGGTGATGGGGGAGTGGAGTAACGAGTGCAAGCAACAACCCTGGCAGCCCTTTGAAGTGACCTTGAGTTTATCCTGACACCGTATGGGGGTGACGAGTCCTGATGCAGTCTTAAGGATATAAACTAGGCCTGTATTGATAAGGTGATGGGGGAGCGGTGCAACGAGTGCGTGCAACAGCCCTAGTAGCCCTTACAGCGACCTAAAAATATATCATCGTATGAGACTATTAGGAGTGACGACCCTAGACAGGATCATTGTTTGGGTATTAATATGAGGGAGGTACCCTAGTTTTTCAATCCTGCTGTATGAAAAGGACAAATACAACTCGATAATCATATTCATATCGCACTGCATGTGCATGAAAGATGTGGAGCACTGAGGGAAGAAAGCATGCCGCGGACGTAAGATGGTGTCGCATGAGGGAGTATGTCGGTGAGGGCATCCATCATGTCATTTCATGCTTGCATTAATCACAGTATTTAGGAATGTCTGATTGTTTGCTTAACTATTATCGCGTGATTGATTTGATAACATGTTAACCCTTGCTCAATGATTCCACTGAGTTAGATGCTCACTCCCACGTTACGGGACAGTATTGTACATACCAACCAGTTTCTATTTTAGTTACAGATAATGGCGATGCTTGCGAAGCAGAGCCGGACTTGGTGATGATGAGGAGGATCCCTCCTGTATGCAGGTTCTGATCAACGGGTTTGCAGGGTTACTGATTAGATGCCAATACACTTAGTATTTTACCTTTTATTTACACACTCATGTATATTATTTTCTTTCTATTGTAGAGTATACATGTATTTAGTTAACCTGGTAATGTGTTCACACTCTGAAGACCTACAACAGTTCATATATTCTATATATCTATCACATTCTTCCGCTTGCTAATTTAACTGTCTCTGCAGTATGATATGTTGTTTTGGCTTAATCCACCTCATGCTTTATGTACTACTGCTGCCGACATTCATCCATCATTGAAAATGTTGCATAAGTGATGTTCTGAAACTCGGGAGTGGAGTTTATGCTCGACTCCCGATTTTCAAGATGTTACAATAAATAAAGAAACTAACAGATCCAGACCATCCATCTGGAAGCCACGTTAAATCCGACCACTCCGAAGATGTTCGATTGAGAGGATCGGATCGATGGATGCCCTCGGAGCGTTAGAAACTGCGTAGGGAATGTGCAAACGGTTTGCGTAAGGAAATCAGGATCTAGCTGCCTAAACAGCTTGTGCAAAAAGTTTTCTGAGTCTGGACCGAAAGCTATAAAAAAAAACCAGTAAGGATTTGAGAGGAGAAACACGATCCGATCAAAAAGAGAAACCGCAAGATAAGAGAGAGCCATTCCAACCGCCTAGGATAACTGCCGGGCAATAGGAAAGAAAGAAAAGAAAAAGAAAGGAAAAGAGAAAGAAAGGAAAGGAAGAAAGGAAAGAGAAAGAAAGGAAAGAGAGAAAGAAAAGAAAAGAGAAAGAAAGAAGGAAAAGAAAAGGAAAGAGATTCACCGTCTGGGTTTGTTACAAATTCTAGGTTTAGAATCTAACCCTACATCACATACTCACTCTTAAGAAAGATAAACAATAAAGGTGAGGGTTTCATCCTTTAAGCTTACATGAATTTAAGATGATATATTTATTTTGCCTTTCATGTCTTGTTGATATTTTATCGCGCCTATTACGTAACTTTGCCTTAATCGAATTTGTGTATTTTATACTACCCTTTTTGTTCCTTTTATCTTTTCTTGAATTATCATTACATTCTCTCTATTTTCACTTTAATATGTTATCATCAACTATTGGCCCTTTTGAGATTATGGCATAATGACAAATATAAGTGATTCCTCTAAATTTATGTGAGGCCATGGATACAAGCCTTGCCTTGCCTTGCCTTGAGATGGCCCTGCCACTCGTCTCTTTATTTGAGTTAGCCCTTTCCACTCTTCTTGTTATTGAGTTGGCCCTTGCTACTCTTTTATCTATTGAGTTAACCATTGCTACTCTTCTTTTGTTGAGTTGACCATTGTCACTCTTCTTTTTATCATGTTGACCTTACACTGTCTATCTTTGAGGCTTATGCATGTGTCTTGCTATTCCAAAACCTCCATGATTCATATTGTATTCTTCATGATTTAGTTTATATTTTCTAGATGCACGTACTATGTTGGGAATCCCTCCTTTAGTGATCAATTAAATATCATGGACGTAATGCGCTTTCGGTAGCGGCCCTGGGGTGACATGTAATTCCATGTTCTTGGGTGAGAGTGCAACAGCTGGTGTGTGTAAATCATTCTATATGCGTGACACATCAGTTTGGGGAATTGGATGTCACTTAGTCGCCCCTTTTTCAGTTTTTGGAGAATTAGATGTCGATTAGTCACTCTTTTTTTGGTTTTTCATTGGGAACTGGATGTCTCTTTAATCGCAACTTTTTCAATTTTTGGGGGTTGGTTGTCGCTTTAGTCGCTCCAATCTGGGTTGCGAGATTCACTTAGTCTTGTGTGGTGTTCATCTTGGGATAACCGTGTAAAGCTATGTTAAGCGTGGGACACGTCGACGAATATCCGTAGTATGGGATGCGGGTCGAGTCGGATAACTATAACCATATTCCACATTGTGGCGATTGTTAAGTGTGATACACCACATATGCTTTGCTAGGCATGCACCTCATATAGATTATTTACGCACTGATATCTCTTATAGTGTGGATTACTTAATGTATCAGAACATTTATCTTATTTTTATGAATCTCTTGAATTACAGTTAATCTTAAAGGATAACCATCACCATGAGTAGGGCATTGACCCTCTCCCAATCGTGTAGATGTTGTAGGTGACATATAGATTGAAGAGTTAGGAGACTAGCTTTCTATAGAAGACTACACCAAGAGAATATGAAGATAGATTACTTAGTTTTATACTTCCGCTGCGAACTCAATGAATGTAATAAGTTTCCATTGTGAAGGCCTTTGATTATTCTCTTACTCTGATGAAATATAATCAATGCAGTTGGTTTTATTCTTGTGAATGTTAGCTTCTTGGATGTAAATCAAACAAAAAAAAATGGGTGCAATTTTTAGAGCATCCAGTTCATGCATTAACAAATGGTTTTCTCGGGCACGAGTATAAACTCGGGTCGTGAAATTTAAGGATGTTATAGTTGGTATCAAAGCATGAGAATGAGATTAACTGGGCATGAGGGAGTGGACCACGATAAGCTTTATGAGATTAGGAATATATTATGAATTAGATACATACACTCAATGAATCCCCAAAGGAATTAGGAAGTTGAAGAATTAGAAACCCACATTCAGGTTCTCCAATTTGAAATGTTAAGATTAGACGTGAAATTTAGAAATTTTGAATTTAGGTACCCCCATAATAAAACCTCAAATCATGGGATCTAGTCTCATGATTTTTCTGGAGTCTCAATTACAAGCCAGAGACTTAGGCTTTAAATTTTGAATAAAGGGGACGGATGGATCGGAAGTTAAAATTCTTGAAGTGACAAACTACCAATATAAAAAAATTTTGTGCATTCAAAACAACAACACTAAAGCTTAGGTTGAATGGATAATTTGGACCCATCTGTTATGAAATCTAGCCTATCCATTATCATCTAGTCCGGTTAGGATATCTGGCTTTCACCTAGACAACCCAGGTTCAAATCCTAGCGAACAAAACCATAATAAGGAAAGGTGTAAATGAGTTAATAAAAATAGCAAATCTCGGGGACAAGATTTTTATCTAAGGGGGGCAGATTGTAGCGTCCCGATTTCCACGTAGCCAATTACACTCACACTTATACATGTACATCTACCTCACGAGGGATAAAGTAAAATACTAAACATAACGGTTCAGTGCAAGTGAAACACATAAATAAATTTTGAGGACGAAATTATGTTTAAGGGGGGTAGATTGTAATGCCCCGAACTTTTCAATCCTGAGTATTGAAAGAGCGTTACCGTGAGATTTACCGTAACACATACATGGGTACAATACCAATTTAACTATCCTCACCTTGTATATACCCTCAAACTTGAATCTAACCATTGGGAATGACCTTTATCCATAAATAAAGTCATCCGACCGTTAATCATGCGGTCAGATACATGTACCTTCCCTCTACTAAATCGGTGAATAACTCTTTAACCATAATGATTTAAATGTAAGTTCTTTGTAAGAATTGTTTAGAAATGGATATAGAACCAAGTAGAACAATTGGATTTCATAAAACTCTTAGATCAACAATAATTACAAAAATGCCACTAACCTAGACCCCTGAATCCTATATCACATTGTTCCCATTATCTGTTTAATGTGAAAATTTGTACCATGCCTATGTGTCATAAATTAACCATATACATCAAATTTCAACCCATAGATCAATGTAAAAGTGACCTAATCGACAAATCAGCCCTTAACCGTTGATTTTAGTGTCCATTGAATGAAGAAACCTCATAGGTAGTTGTAGTTGGATATTTTTCTTCATAAGAACAACTAGGATTTCCCATCACATGGACCAAGGGTGAAGTATGAGGACCCCACCTTGGTAGGCCTTTTCTTAGGCGAGAAGTTATCCTATCGAGCTTATCAACTCCTTATAAATCTAGATCTCCAGATCTAGCCACTTCTTGCCGTCCATCGCAATTCAAACTTGGACCACACCTTGGCCCCACATGATTATGAGGTTATATAAAATTTGGGCCCCGATATATGGTCCTACACGGTTGAACGCTGAAGTCAGTTCCTTCCTTTTGACATAAAAGGTGATATTTTAGATTTAGGTTGTTCCCACCTTCCATCAACCACCAAATTTTGTGTAAAGGTTTACCTATCCTAACTACACATTTCTCCAAAACATGGGCCCTAATCATCAAGTATTGACCGTTAATTCAGATCAACTTTGTTTCGAACATCTGCTAGGAGAATTTTCCAGACAAGCCTATTTAAGGCTCAAATCTGCTCCATATTTGGGTTCATGGTCCAACACGACCTGATTAAACTAGTGAGTAGAGTTGATTCCCTATGAAAATCATGATGGACCCCACATTATGCCTGTAGATAATGGATAAGCTAGCCTCATGTAAAGAGACATTTTTGAAGGAAACCTCTTTCCGCATAAACACTTCAAATGTATAAGAGTGAACATCTTAAAGTAATTCAAACTGGGTGGCCCATCTGGAACTCAAATCATCTTCATATTTCACCTCTTGGGCCAATTCGACAAGAGGAAGCTAATGAACGGAGCGGATTTCCCACCAAACGTCATGTTAGACCCCACCTGTGCCCTATCCATTCAGGAGACTAAAAAGTTACGTGTAATCACGTAATTGACTCCCATCATTAGTCAGGTTCAACATGAACAATCGCCTCACAGGTTGACTAGTGGTGTGACCCACCCTTGCGAACATTCAGGATGATCTGGATCGTCCAGTGCATTCACAAGACAAATCCGACCAAGACCCAACAAACCTCAATAAGAAAAGAGCAGAGATCGTCCCTACCCTACTGGACGTTTGGATCATCACGCCAAGAATAGTCGAATAGGCCACCAAAAACTTAATGCACACCCCATCTTCCTGGACCAAGACTCCAAGAAAAACCTAATGGAAGGAGCAGATCTCCTAGATATCCATGAGCATAGCCCCACCAAGTAACGTAGACTGATCTGTTTCACATAGACGCAATCTATCTTTCTCCCCAAAACTTCAGCCTTGCGAAAAGACTCCTTTGAAAGGCCTGCGGTGGAGTGAACCAGACCACTGATCTTAAGGACCATAAACTAGGAAACTAACAGATCCAGATCGTAGAAAGGAAAAGAGAAAGAAATAAAAGGAAGAAAGGAAAGAGAGAAAGAAAAGAAAAGAGAGAGAAAAGAGAAAGAAAGAAGGAAAAGGAAAGGAAAGAGATTAACCATCTGGGTCTGTTACAAATTCTAGGTTTAGAATCCAGCCCTACGTCGCATACTCACTCTTAAGAAAGACAAACAATAAAGGTGAGGATTTCATCCTTTAAGCTTACATGAATTTAAGATGATATATTTATTTCGCCTTTCATGTCTTGTTGATATTTTACCACGCCTATTACGTAACTTTACCTTAATCGAATTTGTGTATTTTATACTATCCTTTTGTTCCTTTTATCTTTTCTTGAATTATCATTACATTCTCTCTATTTTCACTTTAATATGTTATCATCAACTATTAGCCCTTTTAAGATCATGGCATGATGCCAAATACAAGTGATTCCTCTGAATTTATTTAAGGCCATAGATACAAGTCTTGCCCTGCCTTGAGATGGCCCTGTCACTCGTCTCTTTATTTGAGTTGGCCCTTTCCACTCTTCTTGTTATTGAGTTGGCCCTTGCCACTCTTTTATCTATTGTGTTAGCCATTGCTACTCTTCTTTTGTTGAGTTGACCATTGTCACTCTTCTTTTTATCATGTCAACCTCGTGTTATCTATCTTTAAGGCTTGTTGTAACACCCTGGAAATCGGGGGTCGTGTATAAACTCAACTCCCGAGTTTTAGACCATCACTTATGCAACAAAAATGATTATGATTCAATGTTGTCTGAGTTAAAGCATTCACATGAGTAAAAATATACCAAAACTGTAATTCATACTCCAGATCCAGTGATAAAAGCAAGCGGAAGACTAAAGAATATATATATCACTGTATGGAAAAACAAAATAGATCTCAACTGTCTCCAAAGTATGAATACGTCTCTGAGTCTCATATACATGTAAATAACAGAAATCAAATGTCAAATTAGTCCCACTGAGTAGTCCCGCCAATCCAGGGCACCTAAGCAAAGCCGTTGTGGTACTGCATATATGAGAACTCGTCTTGGTCCTCATCATAGTCCGGCTCTGCCTCCTGAATCGCCGCCTCACCTGCATCTAAGACAGGGTCTGGTGGGTGTTGCAAACACCATCCCGTAACGTGGGAGTAAGTTGCTAACTCAGTGGAATAATAGAGCAAGGATTAGCATGTTCTCAAATCAATCATGCGATAATAGTAAAGCAGTAAAGCAAACATTCCTAATACTGTTGTTAATGCAATATGACATGACATGATGGATGCCCTCACCGACGATCTCCCTCATACGGCACCATCTTACGCCCGCGGCATGCTTTCATCCCACAGTGCTCCACATCTTCCAGGCACATGCAATGTGATGGTGATATGATTACCGAGTTATTATTAGTTCATTCAAACAGCAGGATTGAGAAACTAAGGTACTTTCCTTATATCAATCCCAACACAGATCCTGTCTAGGGTCATCACTCCTAGTAATCTCATACGATGTATATTTTGTAGGTCGCTGCAAGGGCTGCCAGGGCTGTTGCTCACACACGTTGCACCGCTCCCCCATCACCTTATCAATACAGGCCTACTGTACTCTCACTGCTACGGAAGGGTCGTCGCCTCCCGTAGACTCGGAATACGCTCGTGGTCACTACAAAGGACTCGTCGCCTGATCAGTGTAGGCCGACAGCTCGACCATGGTATCCCATACCACCATGCCCGGCTCATGAGTCTTTATGGATCAAGGTACCATGGTTGACAGGGTTTTCAATGGTAAGCTCAGTACCCTAGGTTCAAGCAGTTATGACTCATACAGGGTGAACATACAATGGCCAGTCGGGTTACTTAACGGGCTCGACTAGTACGAGCGCATCTCAAGTCGAACGACATGAAGTGCATAAAACACCTCGTGTGGCCTAACCACTGCCGCCAACTCCAAAACACGACTCGCGTTCATCGACGCGTCACTCGTGGCAAAGATAAGCCAACCACGAACTTGCTCGGTTGCCGACTGCCTGGACTAGGTATAGTCCCAAACAATTATGAATCCACATCAGCCATCATGTAAGAGTAATGAAAATGAAATACAACAATGTGAGCATGTTAACACATGTTATAACATACAACTTAAGTGAATCATCTAACACATGCCTTTCATACATATAATGAAATTATGCATATAGCCAACATGTAGGAAATCATTTACATCAGCATATCATTTGAGAATTCAATCTCAAACTAATTCATAACACAATTTAATTCAATACATACTAATACAAACATTTATACAAAAACTTAAACTACACACTTAAGTCTACAAATAGTATGTCGACTCAAAGTGCGCATTTAGGCGAATCTCTTCACCAAACTAATTATGCACGTATTCCTAATATCCTAATGCGACAAGAAGCCATGTCAATCACATCAGCAAATTATGGATGAAAACAGTATTTCCTACAAATGACTAAAATGCCCTAAATCTCATATTCTTCGTCTGCTTACGAAACAGGAAACAGACAGCATATTGTACATGTCAAACGGCGTTGCCTTCGATAATCTACTATTAAACAACATTGAAAGCATTGGAAATAGTCAATCAAAGTGTCTAAAATCCGCACCTTTTCTTCTAGAAGAGTATCAATTCGAACGGAGCGTATACGCTTCGTCTACGGCGAATAGGCAACCTAATACACAAGATCCATAAGCTACTTCGCTATGGAAACTAAGGAACCTTAAATCAGTAAGTATTTAGGGTATTTGCTTACCTAGAATCACGGAAAAATTGTTGGAAAGTGATTGGATTGCGTGGCTTAACCACGTGCAGCAGGTAGCACAAGCAGCAGGAAATTCCCTTCCACTCTCTCTCACAAACTCTCACTTTCTCTCTCACTCTTGCTAGGGTTTCTAGAAAATTCGGATGGGTGAGAGGAGTGAGGGTTTAAGCCCCTTTTATAACCTAATTCTTGCCCGAAATAGGCTTGGGAACAATGTTAACTTGATACCTAACCAAATCGGGGCTGTTTCGGTCCAAAAAGGCATTTCTGGTAGTCCCCTAGCCGAACGCGATTGGACTTAAGTTCATGCATGTCGGATGTCGCTCACATCCCATTTTCAGACCAGTAGTATTCGTAGATCGCACGTGGCCGTCCAGTTTCAGTTCAGCGGTCACCGCACGTAGATCAGGTCTACAAGTCTCATGATATAAAATAGAAATTTTTCCTAATCCAAGGGTGTAATTTGACTGAATTCTAACGGTCAGAACGCTTAATACTGACGCGTCAAGTCGTGTGCCAGATTTGAATTTCAAATTCCAAATCTAACCCTATTCTCACTCTCTTCAGTCCAGGCTCAATGAAATAGCCTATGAATGTCGGTTGGACTTGATTTTCGAAATGATTGTCAAGTCCAGCCAGGCGGCTATAACGGTCTAAGATTGTAGGTATCGGACTTTTGACGCGTGGTCTAGATCCAATACAAAGTTTCAAAGAGGTCCAGAGAACAAACCGGTTTAGAGTTTGATCTGAGGTTTTAGAGTATTATAGCGTCATTAGTTCTACTTGTTTTAGGTCTTGTAGAACGTATTTAAAGTGATCAGGGACTATTTCTCAGCTACTCTAGCGTTGCGCTAGCTAACTTACACTTATTTTCTAAAGGAATTAATCCCACGCGATTTCTGGTCGAGTTGGTACTCGAGTCCAAGTATGAATTTTTCCAGGGCGTTACACTTGTGCATGTGTCTTGCTATTCCAAAATGTAATACCCTATCCTGTACCGTTCTGTTGGCATCAACGGTCCTTACGGTCGAATTCTGGGCAATCCTCGACCCGTATCCGATGTTTGCACATGAACCTAAGCCGGATCTCGCATACCGACGTCGGCTCGATCTGAAACTTGTATCATAGCGACCGCACCATCACCGCGGTTCCAACGCCGTGACTCGCGCATCGAACCGATACCTAGGCTAGTAGGAGTGGGCCTACGTTCATTCCGAAGAAATGCCGCGTGTTGCGAATGCCGATAGAATCTCTACGATATGTCCATCAATCACATCAATCATAAGTCAAGTACATCCCATCACAAGCCATCACTCACCCATACCTCTCCTTACCCAAAGTCAATGCAACCCATACTTAGCCCATTCTTTTCTTATAAAAGTTAAAAGAATCCATCCCCTTCCAATCCATCACCACTCCTCTCTCTCTCTCATCAAGGAGAGGAAATGTCCAAACCTCTTATGAGAGAAGCCATGTGTGGTCCACCTTCCTACCTCTCATCTCCACCATCAAAGCCTCATCTCAACCGTTGAAGTTCGTCCTTTGGAGCTCAAGGATGCGTTGATGGAAGAAGAAGTCCAAGAAGATCAAAGGTGGGTGATTTTCTAATTTTTCTACCATTGATTTTGTGATTTTAAGGGCCCACAAATGTGGGACCCATATTGATGTATGTGTTGTATCAAAGAGGGACCCATAGTGGCGGGGTCCCTCCACTACTCCCATCTCTCTCTCTCTCTCTCTCTCTCTCTCTCTCTCTCTCTCTCTCTCTCTCTCTCTCTCTCTCTCTCTCTCTCTCCTTCCTTTTTGTTGGTGGTGATGTGTGGCCCATCGTGAAGTATCCATGCCATCCTTCCAATGGGCGAAACCCACCTGGTTGTCCATTTGAACAGGCCTGGGAAAAAATAATAATAATAATAATATAAATATTTTCTTGGTCCTGTAGGACCCACCATGTTGTAAACACAAATATCCACACCGTCCATCCAATTTACTAGACTGGTGGTCCACACGTGTGGACCCACCTTGGGATGGAAGCGGATTGGCTGGATGTACCTCACACCAACTATATATCTGGTACATAGACGCCAGCACCTGGATGTTTATTTTTAAAAATAATATATATATATATATATATATATATATATAATATAATAAATATACATATCTGCATAGCTGGTGGGCCACACGTGGGACCCACTAAATGTAATGTTTCATCCCTCACGGTGGATGGCCCACCTTGATGTCCATATTCTACATCTGCACCATCCATGGATTGGGACGGTGTCGTGGGACACCCGCATGATGTGTGTGTTGTACAGCCACGCCGTCCATCTGCTAGATGTGTGGACCCCACACGTGATGAATGGTTGATCCCCACCATCCATCCTTTTGTTGTCCAAGTAGTGGGGAGCACCATGACGTGTGTGTTGTATCTACACCGTCCAGGGCCCACCATGATGTATTTTCCACCCAATCTGTCCGTCCGTCCATGACGTAGCACCCACTCCACACGTGTGGAGGTGGGAGCCAATCTGATGTATTTATCCAATGTCTACACCATCCATCCCTCTCTGGATGGTGGGTGGACACCCTGATGTATGTAATCTGCACCCTCCATCTGTACAGTGCTATGTGTGCATGCCGTCGTGATGTTTGTGTTATTTGCACCATGATGGGTGTATTTACATCCACACTGCCCATTTGCACTATGCTGTGTATTTTGCATACGTCAGTAACTTCTGTGGGTCCCAACTAGACCGATGGCCCCGCCATTATATATGTATTTTATCTCACCATCCATCTGGATGGTGAGGACCCCACCTAACCTCTGTACTGATGCCACCATGTTCTGTGGGCCGGATCATCAGGCATGTGTTATATCTGACCATCCATCTGCAGTGGGGTGACCATGATGTATGTGTGCTCCATGCCATCCACTCGTTTACGAGTGAGACCGTCCATTAAATCCAAATATCTGATGACCACATGCATAGGATCCACCCTGATGTAAGTGTTTTGTCCATGGTACCTTGGAGTGTGGGTCCCACACGTGGAAACCTCCCATGATGTATGTGATTATCCACGCCAGCCATCCATTTGTTTTGACGAGGGGCCCTGCCCACACGTGTAACACATGTGGGCAGGTGGGACCCACCTTGCTGATTGTATTATGTATCCACAACCGTTTACTTCTGGACGGTGCTATATGGGTCGCACCATGATGTGTGGGTATATCCCCACCGCCTGTCCATTTTGATGGACATATGGCCCACCTTGACGCATGTATTTTAGCCACACCGTCCATCTGCTTCGTCTGCGCCGTACCCCATCCTCATGGGATACCATGATATATGTGTTTTATTCCAAGTCGTCCATCTATTCCTCTTTCTTTTGGACGTGGCCCACCATGATCCAGACAGTGGGCCCTATCATGATGCATGCATTCATCCATGCAATCAACCATCTAGGCATGGATGATGGGACACATGCAATGTATGTGTTTCTCTAACCGTTCAAATCATGGGGCCCACCCTAGTGTACGTATCCTATATTCACAACACCACCTTTGGACGGTGCCACATGGGGCCTACCATTGATGCATGTATTGTATATTTATGCCATTCATTTGTGCGACCTACCATGATGTGTGTGTTGCATGCACACGGTTCATCCACTTTTCTAGGCCCATTGGTATGACCCGTGACGCCTTCCACTTGATATATATGAGGCCCATTGATGTGGTCCACTTGATTTACACCTAGCCCATGTGTTGGGGCCCAATGTGATGTATTCAAGGCCCATGGGCGAGGCCCAAGAGTGAGTCCCATTGTGATATATTTTTGGCCCATGAGATAAGGCCCATTGTGATATGTATTAGGCCCATGACGCGTGGCCCATTTGACATATTCGAGGCCCGTGGGTGAGGCCCAATGTGATGTGATCAAGGCCCATGGGCAAGGCCCAAGCTGATGTATTTGAGACCCATGGGCGACGCCTAATGTGATGTATTCGGGGCCCATACGATGCGGCCCACTTGATGTGTATATAGCCCTTATGTGAGGCCACGAGCTCATTATATGTTTTGGCTCTATAGGTAGGTCACTCCTCGGGAACAATGTTGGTTAGATGTCCACATTGATGGGCAATGATGGTTTAATGTCCACGTTGTGACCTTCTCTTAGGCCTTGTTCAGTCTATTCTCATTAAGGCCGATTATCGATTACCGATTCTGATTGTCATGACCAATTGACCGATTAGCGATCAAGGCCGATTTCGATTGCCGATTACCGAATTTGATTATCGGGGTCGAGGCCGATTCTGATTGTCGATTACCGATTCTGATTATTGAGCCCGATTCTGATTATCGATCGATCCCGATTATTGTGACCGATTTGCCTACTCTAATTATCGATCGATCTGATTATCATGACCGATTTGTCGATTCTGATTATCGATCAATCCCGATTATCGTGACCGATTTGTCGATTCTAATTATCGATCGATCTGATTGTCATGACCAATTTTTCGATTCTGATTATCGAGCGATCCCGATTTGTCGACTCTGATTATCTATCGATCTGATTGTTGTGACTGATTTACTGATTCTGATTATCTATCAATTTCGATTGTCGTAGTCGATTGCTGATTCCGATTGACGTGATCGATTTACCGACTCTGATTATCGATCGAGGCCGATTACTGATTCTGATTTGTCATGGCTGTTTGTCGATTATCAATCGAGGTCGATTACCAATTTTGATTTATCGTGGCCGATTGGCTGATTATCAATCGAGGCCAATCATCGTGGCCGATTGTGGATTCCGATTATGATGCATTTGAGGGTCAGGCGATTGAGGCCCATTGTGATGTATGTTAGGCCCATCGTGACGTATATTAAACTTTTGAGTGAGGCCCATGGTGTTGTATATTTGGCCCTTGTGTGAGGTCATGGGTCCACTATATGTTAGGATCCAAGAGGGTCATTCCTTGGGGGCAATGTTGATTAAATGTCCACATTGTCAAGGTCAATTGTCGACACCGGTTGTTGATACCGATTATGAGTATGTAACAGCATAGCATCATGATACATGCCCATACGCATCATTTGCATGTTTGTTATGAGATGTGATTGATCATTGCATATGTCATTGAGCATGTTACTATGAGACTCCCTGATAGGTGGAGGTTATCTCACATGAGCTCGCGGTATGCGCAGGATTAATGCATGACTGGATTGTATGACTCATGCACCTTGCATTGTGATTACTGTACTCCCTAGCTATATCAGGGTCGTAGCCTCCACAGGCATATCGTGGATGGCCAGATGAGACACCAGAAATGTTTAGTTCTAGCATACGGGCGCCATAGATGTCCCTGGGTAAAAATTCTTAAACCTCCGTGGCCAGGAGATGACTCTAATGTCGAGACCGAGTGGATATATGAGCGCACGAGGGTCATATGTCAGTAGGCCGCGTCTCTCACTGTGTCGTGGTCGGTTGGAAAGGGGTGTGACCTTACCCGCCTAAGTGAGGGGGCAACTTCTAGGTTGAGTTTGACCAGCTTGAGGAATCGGTCCACTATCGACGAGCCGGACCCGATATTGGCAGGCAGATAGTGAGGTCTCTTCTGCTCTCCCAGTTGTGCGTTCGGATAGGGACGACAAGCTGGCGTATAGTGTACTAGACCCCGGTGATGATACTAGAGATGAACTATACTGATATGTGAATTTAGTGAGCAGGGGTTGCATATTCATTCATTCATTCATTCACTATCCACTCGGGCTGGTGGTGCACAACTATTTGTCATGTGTGCCTTCGCAATGGTCATGATTTCGATTGGGGCGCGCGACTAACCTAAGATCAGGAGTTTACCACATTGAGTCTGACTATCCAAATTTAGGTATGAGACTGGTTTGGATAAAAGTCCCTTGTGATGGACTTCATAGCCTGCGATACTACGTACTATCATCCCGACTTCACACTCTAGCATGGTCATTTCATTCGCACTGCATGTTACATTACATCCGCAGCATATGGTAGGCTGACGCTGTTTGTGTTACTCATCAAGAATGTATATTGCATTGCATCCTCCACATTTGATATTTGGCTCCCTATGACTACTCATTTGCATAGTTGATTTCTATTGCGTATTCTAATATTGTATGAGTCATGACATTGTTAGTATTTCTATTTATTCTGATAATTTATGATCTTGTCAATATTTCTGCTTATTCCAATATTATAAGATTTATGGATTATCAGTATTTCCGGTATTGTATGATGATGACATTGTATTGAATACTTGGCACTTACCTTGTACACACACTTACACCACCCTCTAAGCTTTCTATAAGCTTATGCACAATAAATGCGTGCAGGTGATGTTAGGTTGCAGCAATGTTGAGCTTAAAGCGTGAAGCGGTCTTCTGGAGCTTGATTTTCGATTTATGTATTTTCCTTTCAGCATTGTACTTAAAGGATTATATCAGTGGATATATGATGATGTTGCCTTTGTGAATTGGATAATCTTGTGGTTATGCTTATTACGAGTTAAATATATATTAAAAAAAAAACCTCCTTGTAAGATCCCAGGATCAGAATCTGGCATATGGATGTTAGGAGCCGGGAATGGGGTGCTATGGAGACTGTCGGCACCGGATTCGGTGATCGGGATTCCTATGAATCCGATTTTCGGGTTTAGGGCGTGACATAGAACCTCCATGATTCAAATTATATTCTTCATGATTCAGTTTATATTTTCTTGATGCAAGTACTATGTTGGGAATCCCTCCTTTAGTGATCGATTAAATATCATGGACATAATGCACTTTTAGTAGCGGCCCTGAGGCGACATGTAATTCTATGTTCTTGTGTGAGAGTGCAACATCTGGTGTGTGTAAATCATTCTATATGCGTGACACATCAGTTTGGGGAACTGGATGTTGCTTAGTCACTCCTTTTTTGATTTTTCTTGGGGAACTGGATGTTGCTTTAATCGCTTCTTTTCTAGTTTTTAGGGGTTAGTTGTCGCTTTAGTCACTTCAATCCGGGTTACAAGATTCACCTGGTCATGTGCGGTGTTCATCTTGGGATAACCGTGTAAAGCCATGTTAAGTGTGGGACACGCCAACAAATATTCGTAATATGGGATGCGGGTCAAGTCGGATAACTATAACCATATTCCACATTGTGGCGATTGGTAAGTGTGATACACTGCATATACTTTGCTAGGCATGCACCTCATAAAATTGTTTGCGCATTGATATCTCTTGTAGTGTGGATTCCTTGACGTTTCAGAACATTTATCTTGCATTCATGAATTTTCTGAATTACTGTTAATCTTAAAGGATAAATATCACTATAAGTAGGGCATTGACCCTCTCCCAACCGTACAAATGTTGTAGGTGACGTACAGATTGAAGAGTTAGGGGACCAGCTTTCTATAGAAGACTACACCAAGAGAATATGAAGACAGATTACTTAGTTTTATACTTCCGCTGCGAACTCAATGAATGTAATTAGCTTTCATGTGAAGACCTTTGATTATTCTTTTACTCTGATAAAATATAATCAGTGGTTGGTTTTATTCTTGTGAATGTTACCTTCCTGGATGTAAATCAAACGAAAAAAATGGTTTCGATTTTCTAAGCATCCAGTTCATACATTAACAATGGGTTTTCTCAGGCACGAGTATAAACTCGGGTCGTGAAATTTCAAGATGTTACAGCTAATGTCGTACTCGTTAAGAAAGCTAAATGGAAGTGGTGAGTCTGTATTGACTATACCGACTAAAACAAAGCCTGCCCAAAGGACAGTTTCCCTCTTCCGAGGATCGATCAGTTGGTGAATAGCATGGAAAAATATGAACTTCTTAATTTTATGGATGCTTATTCTGGATATAATCAAATTATAATGCATCAATTAGATAAATCTAAGACTACCTTTGTCACTGACAAAGGACTTTATTATTACCGTATGATGTCATTTGGTCTAAAGAATGCAGGAAAAACCTACCAACGATTAGTAAACAAAATGTTTGCTTGCCAGATCGGCTGAACCATAAAAGTATACATTGGCGACATGCTCATCAAAAGTATACAAGCGACTGATCATGTTGTTGACTTAGAAGAGATGTTTCTTATCCTTCACAAATACTAGATGAAGTTGAACCCGAGCAAGTGTGCCTTTGGGGTAAGCTCGGGTAAGTTTCTCGAATTCCTAGTAAGCCAACGAGAGATCGAAGCGAATCCAGAGAAAATCAAAGCATTGTTCGACATAGAATCTCCGAAAATGATTAAAGATATTCAAAGACTAACTGGACGACTAGGCCCAGCATTGAACTAGCAACGCCACCCCTTGGCTTTCTTGAACGTGAAGGGCGACTAGGCCTAGCTTCATCAGCGGCACTCTTCCGCTTTTCCATGAGAGAGAGGACGGTGAAAAGGGAGAAAAAGGCTACAATACCTTTATAAAGGCCATGAGAAAACGATGAAGGGGAGAGAAAGGGCTGAGATAATGGGTTGTCACGAATCTAGGTCTAAGAGAGGAGGGAAACGGGCCTCAAAAGGCTAAGATTGCAAAGGGAAAAGGAAGAAACGTGAGGGGTTAGAAGCTCACAAGATTTTGAGCCTCAAATGAGAGCTTGGGAGCTCCAATCGCAGAAAATGGGTGAAGTGACTGCTGGATATGGTGGAGAACAGTAGAGGGCTAAAGGAAATAATAGAAAATGAAAGAAGGGACGATTGAAAGGGAGGTTGGAGAGAGAAAATAGCAAATGTAAAGGGAAAGGAGAGCTTGAAGGGCTGATTTGTTAAGGAGGTAGGTATTTTCGAATGAACTAAGGGGCGAACCCTGTATGAAGGGGCCCCATTTAACCCCAAATGTCATCGACCCGAGCGGCCCGACCCAAAAATCTCGCCAACCGGCGAGGTCCTCGTCGACCTCTGTGATGTTCGACGATGCCTCACCATTTGAGCGAGGTCCTCCTTCCCTAAGGACCCCAAATGCATGTAGGTCCCACCTTGGATCATTCTGGATTAGCGTGGGTAGGCCCACGACTCCGTTTCAAACTATTTCGGATCGTTTTATGTACTAACTGTTGCACATCCACATTTAGTGATGTTTAACAGCTGAGATAGGATCAATAGAGATCTAGACCCATCAATAAATGATCTAGAAGTGTTCCAGGGTCGTTTCATGCGACCACGGATGCACACGGATTCATTCAAAATGATCGATTTGAGTGAACTTCGCCAATTGACGAAGCTAGAATTCTAATGGTGTTTCTATGGCTTTCTCGCACCCACCTAAGTCAAAAGAGGGACAACTTACGTCGTGTGACCATAACCCAGGTCCGGTTTAATCCAAATCATGCTCTGATACCAACTTGTAACACCCTGAAAATTAGGGGTCAGTAGAAACCCAATTCTCGAGTTCCAAAATGTCACTTATGTAACAAATATGATTATGATTTAGATGTTATCTGAGTTAGTGCATTAACATGAGTGAGATTATACCAAAACTGCAATTCATACTCCAGATCCAGTGATAAAACACAAGCGGAAGACTAGAAGATATATATATCACTATCTATAAAATAAAATAATCTCGATCTGTCTCCAAAGTATAAATGTATTTCTGAGTCACATATACAAATACCAAACCAAAAATCAAATGTCATGCGATAGTCCAACTAGCAAAATCCCGCTGATCGAGGCCACCTATGCGAAGCCGTCAGAAAACTGCATGTACGAGAACTCGTCCTGGTCCTCGTAGTAGTCCGGCTCCATCTCCTAAATTGGCTCGCTATCTGCATCTAAGAAAGAGTCTAATAGGTGTTGCAAACACCGTCCCGTAATGTGGGAGTGAGTGATAAACTCAGTGGAATCATAGAGCAAAGATTAGCATGTTATCAAATCATTCACGCGGTAATAGTAAAGCAAACAATCAGACATTCCTAGATACTGTTATTAATACAAGTATGAGATGCAGTAATGATGCATGCCCTCACCGACATTGTAACACCCTGAAAATCGGGGGTCGTGTATAAACTCAACTCCCGAGTTCCAGACCGTCACTTATGCAACAAAAATAGTTATGATTCAATGTTGTCTGATTTAAAGCATTCACATGAGTAAAAGTATACCAAAACTGCAATTCATACTTCAGATCCAGTGATAAAAGCAAGCGGAAGACTAAACAATGTATATATCACTGTATGGAAAAACAAAGTAATCTCATCTGTCTCCAAAGTATGACTACATCACTGAGTCTCATGTACATATACATAACAAAAGAATAATGTTCAAAAAGAAAAGTCCCACTGATGTCCCCTCGATCCAGGTCGCCTACGGGAAGCCGTCATGATACTGCATATACGAGAACTCATCCTGGTCCTCGTCAATCTCTGGCTCCACCTCCTGGATCTCGTCCTCACCTGCAGCTACAACAGGGTCTGGTGGGTGTTGCAAACACCATCCCGTAACGTGGGAATGAGTGATCAACTCAGTGGAATCATAGAACAAAGATTAGCATGTTCACAATTCAATCACGCGATAATAGTAAAGCAGTAAATCAGACAATCCTAATACTGTTGTTAATGCAAGATGATATGACGTGATGTATGCCCTCACCGACGATCACCCTCATGTGGCAACATCTTACGACCGCGGCATGCCACACTCCCTAGAGTGCTCCACATCTTCCAGGCACATGCAATGCTATGGTGATATGATTTCCAAGTTGTTATTAGTCCATTCAAACAGCAGGATTGGGAAACTAAGGTACTTCCCTTGTATCAATCCCAACACAGATCCTGTCTAGGGTCGTCACTCCTAGAAATCTCATACGATGTATATTTCGTAGGTCACTGCAAGGGCTGCCAGGGCTGTTGCTCGCACTCGTTGCACCGCTCCCCCATCACCTTATCAATACAGGCCTACCGTACTCTACTGCAACGGAAGGGTCGTCGCCTCCCGTGGACTCAGAATACGCTCGCGGTCACTACAAAGGGCTCGTCGCCTGATCAGTGTAGGCCGACAGCTAGAATATAGTGTCCCATACCACCATAATCTGCTCACGAGTTTAGGTGCTCACTGGTCACTACGGGGAGGTTTGTGGCCCCAGCGTAGGCCGACAGCTCGACCACGGTGTCCCATACCACCATGCCCGGCTCATGAGTCTTCGTGGATCAAGGTACCACGGTTAACAAGGTTTACAATGGTAAGTTCAGTACCCTAGGTTCAAGCAGTTATGATACATACAAGGTGAACATACATCGGCCAGTCGGGTTACTTGACGTGCTCGACTAGCGCGATCGCATCTCAAGTCGAACGACATGAAGTGCGTAAAACACTTCACGTGGCCTAACCACTGCCGCCAACTCTCAACACGAATCACGTTCATCGACGCGTCGTTCGTGGCTATGACCAGTCAGCCACGAATTCTCTCGGTTACCGACTGCCTGGACTAAGTCAAGTCCCACACATCTATGGAATTACATTAACACTATATACAAAGGTATTGGAATTGAAATACAGCATGTGAGCATGTTAGCACATGTTATAACATTCAACTTAAGCAAATCTTCAAAGCATACTTTCTATGCATATTCAACTTAAGCAAATCTTCAAGACATACTTTCTATGCATGTAGTGCAATCATGCATAAGGTAAGCATGTAGGAAATCATTTAGGTCAGCATTTTAATCACGAAATCAATCTCAAACTACTACATAACATCATTCAATACAATACATACTAGTACAAGCATTTATACAAACACATACACTACACACTTAAGTCCACATATAGTATGTCGACCCAAAGTGCGCAACTTGGCGAATCTCTTCGCCAAACTGATTATGCAATCATTCCTAACTCTCTAATGCGGCGACAAACCATGTCAATCACGTCAGCAAAATATGCATGTAGACCGTACTTCCTACAAATGACTAAAATGCCCTAAATCTCATATTCTTCGTTAATTTACGAAACAGGAAACGGAGAGCATGTTGTACATGTCAAACGGCGATGCCGTCGATAATCTACTATTAAACGACATTGAAAGCGTTGTAAACCGTCAATCAAAGAGTCTAAAATCCTCACCTAGTCTCTTACGGTTGCAGGATTTTGAACGGAGCGTGTACGCTTCGTCTACGGCTGTAAGAGAACCTGATTTATGGATTACGTTAGCTAACATGCCATGAATCTACGTAAGCCCTAAATCAGCAAGTTTTTGGGGTTATTCTATACCTGAAAAAGTGTAGAAATCACCAGCCAGGTGATTGGAAGGAAGTGCTGAAGCAGCAACTGTCAGGGGCTCGGAAGCGGGAAAAATCTCCTCTTCCCTTTCTCTCAAACTCTCTCTCTTTTCTTCCTAGGGTTTGGTGATTTTCGGATGGAAGGAAAAAATGAGGGTTTCAACCCCTTTTATAAGCTTGAAATTACCGGAAATAGGCTCCGGGACGAAGTTTACTTGATGCCTATCCATTTCGGGGCTGTTTCGGTCCAAAAACTGCTTTCTGGTGGTCCCCTGGTCGATTGCGATCAGACTTAAGCTCATGGGTACCAGATGTACCTCGTATTAAGTTTTCAGTCTGGCAGGGTTCGCAGATCGCACGTGGCGAACCAGTTTCAGTTCAGCGGTCACCGCACATAGATCAGGGCTGAAAGTCTCATGATAATAAATAGAAATTTTTCCTGATCCGAGGGTGTAATCTAGATGAATTCTGACGGTCAGAACGCTTAATACTGACGCGTCAAGTCGTGTGCCAGATTTGAATTTGAAATTCCAAATTCGTCCCCATTCGCGGTCGCTTCAGTCCGGGTTCTACGAAATAGTCTGTGATTATCGGTTAGACTTGATTTTCGAGATGATTGTCAAGTCCAGCTGGGCGGTTCTAACGGTCTAAGATAGGAGGTATCGGACATTCGACGCGCGGTCTAAATCCAATACAAAATTTCAATATGGTCCAGAGAACAAACCTGCTTAGAGTTTAATCCGAGGTTATAGAGTATTGTAGAGTTGTTTGTTCTACTCGATTTGGGTCTTGCAGAACGTATTTAAAGTGATCAGGGACTATTTCCCAGCTACTCTAGCGTTGCGCTAGCTAACTTACGCTTAATTTCCATGGAAATTATTCCTACGCGATTTCGGGTCAAATCGGTACTCGAGTCCAAGTACGGATTTTTCACGGGCGTTACAGACATACTCCCTCATGCGACACCATCTTACATCCGCGGCATGCTTTCTTCCCTCAGTGCTCCACATCTTCCAGGTACATGCAGTGCGATATGGATATGATTACCAAGTTGTTATTAGTCCTTTCAAACAATAGGATTGAGAAACTAAGGTACTTCCCTTATATCATTCCTAACAAAGATCTTGTCTAGGGTCGTCACTCCTAGTAGTCTCATATGATGATATATTTCTAGGTCACTGCAAGGGCTGTCAGGGCTGTTGTACGCACTCGTTGCACCGCTCCCCCATCACCTTATCAATACAGGAATAGTTGTACTATTGTTGCTGCAGAAGGGTCGTCGCCTCACGTAGACTTAGAATACGCTCGAGGTCACTACAAAGGGCTCGTCACCAATCAGAGTAGGCCGACAGCTTGAATGTAGTGTCCCATACCACCACAATCGGCTCACGAGTCTAAGTTGCTCACTGGTCACTACGGGGAGGCTCGTCGCCACAGCGTAGGCCGATAGCTCGACCACGGTGTCCCATACCACCATGCCTGGCTCATGAGTCTTAATGGATCAAGGTACCATGGTTATTAGGGTTTTCACTGGTAAGTTCAGTACCCTAGGTTCAAGCAGTTATGACCAATACAAGATGAACATACAATGGTCAGTCGGGTTACTTGACGAGCTCGACTAGTACGAGCGCACCTCAAGCTGAACGACATGAAGTGCATAAGCACCTCGTGTGGCCTAACCACTGCCGTCAACCAAAGCACGACTCGGGTTCGTCGACGCGTCCTTCGTGGCGAATAGAAGCCAACCACGAATTCAAAGCTGTTACCGACTGTCTGGATTAGAATATAGCCCCAAACACTTGTAATCTAAATCAATGATCATATGAGAGTGACAGAAATGAAACACAAATAATCCAAGCATGTTAGCAACATGTTATAACATACAACATAAGCAATTCAACCAAACACAAGCATTTCATATATATAAGGAAATCAATTCAATATAACAAACATGGAGGAAATCATCTACATCATCATATTAGTTGAGAATCCAATCTCCAAACTAATCTATAACCCCATTCACTCAATACTTACTAATACATACTTTTATACAAACACTTAGTCTACACACATTTGTCTACATAACATATGTCGACCAAAAGTGTGCATTAGGGCGAATCTCTTCGCCAAACAGATCATACACGCATAACCAGTATAGGAACACGAAAAATACTCATGGCAATCATATCGAAAAAATATGTACGTATACAGTATTTCCTATAAATACCTAAAATATCCTAAATCTCATATTCTTCGTACGTATTCGAAATGGAAAACAGACAGCATGTTCTACATGTCAAACAACATCCTTGTCATTAATCTACTATTAAACGGCATTAAAAGCTTTGAAAGTAGATAACCTAAGCATCAAAAATTCGCACCTTACGTCGTAGGAGCGTAATGAATCGAATAGGAACTTTACGCCTTCGCCAACGACGATATGACCACCTATTACACAAGGTAAGTCAGCTACTTCACTACTTGCATCGATAGAATTTCTAAAACAGGCTAAGGTTAGGGTTTTCTTACCTAGAATGAAGTCAGAATCACCGGAAGAGTGATTAAAACACGATAGCTAAGCACGTGTAGTAGCAGGATCGAGTGACGGGAACTTTCCCTTACAACTCTCACACAATCTCTCTCTTTTCTCTCCTCTTTCCTAGGGTTTCTTATAAATTCGTATGAGAGGGATGTGAGAGGGTTTAAGGTCCTTAAATAGGTTAGAAACTCACCTATTCAGACTTTAAACCAAGGTATACTTGGGTTATAGCCAAATCGGGTCCTTTTCGATCCAAAAGAATATTTCTGGAGGTCCCCTGACTGAATGCGCTCGGACTTAAGCTTATGGATGTTGGATCCTGATCACATTAAGTTTTCAGTTCGATCGGGTTTTCATATCGCACGTGGCAGACCAGTCTCAATTCAACGATTACCGAACCTAAATTAGGACTACAAGTTTCATGACATGAAAGGGCCAATTTTCCTGATCCGAGGGTGAAATTTGGTTGAATTCTAACGGTCAGAACGCTTAAAAATAACGCGCAAACGACACGTGCCAGATTTATTTAAATCACATTTAATTTATAAAGAATTCTACTCTTTCTCACACTCCTTGCTCTGGACTCAATGAAATAGTCCCAGGACATCATTTGAACTTGATTTTCGAGGTGGTAGTCAAGTCCAACTACGCAGTCATAATGGTCTAAGTTCATTGCTATCGGACTCACGGCACGCGGTCTAAGTCCATTACAAAGTTTCAAAGGGTTCCTGAGAACAGACGGGTTTAGAGTTTGATCCTAGGTTTCAGGATGTTATAGCGTTAACGATTCCATAAGTTTTGGGTCTTGCAGAACGTATTTAAAGCGATCAGTGCTAATTTCACAGCTAATCTAACATACCACTAGTTAACTTATGCTTAATGTCTAAAGGAATTAATCCTAAGTGATTTCTGCCTGAGGTGGTACTCGGGTCTCTGTACGGATTTTTTCGAGACGTTACACTTCGGCCATACTTTCAAGCTCACATTATCGTCGTCATAACTGACCTCCCACTACGTCAGATTCTTCAGAAACCAGAAGCTTCCAGCCGACTAACAAATTGGGTGATCGAGCTTAGTGAATTCGACATTCAATACAAGCCGAGAGTAGCGATTAAAGGACAGGTTATGGCTGACTTCATAGCTGAAGTTACACCACAAGCCGATTTACTTAACGAGATTATAGACAAGCCAACTAATCAGTCGACGACTACTTCTCCCGAGTCATCACCCGACCTAACCCCTTGGAAGCTTTATGTCTACGGCTCATCTAACTCTAAGGAAAGCGGGGCAGGAGTCGTCTTGAAAATTTTCGACCAAATCTACATGCAATATTCCTTAAGAGTTGGATTTCAAGGCTCGAACAATATAAAAGAATACGAAGCCTTATTGCTCGGCCTCCAACTAGCAGCCAGTCTAGGTGTTACTCATCTCATTGTATTCAGCGACTCACAGTTGGTCATCAATCAAATTACTAGCGTGTATCAAACATGTAAAGAGCCATTAAAAGCATACATGAAGAAAGCCAAAGAATTGATCGATGGTTTTCAACTATGTATTGTCACTCGGATCCCTCGAACAGAAACGCTAAGGCCGATTTATTGGCGAAGCTTGCCTCAGCTGACAAAAATGATATACCCAGGTCCGTTTCCGATCGAGTATGTCGCTAAGCCGAGTATCGACGACCCACTTAGCTCAACCATACAATTGACTCGGAACCTACTTGGCTCGACCCGATAATCTAATATCTTGACAGTAGAAAGGTGTCAGAGGATCGTACCGAGGCCCAACGATTGAAGATTGGAGCTTCTCGTTACACCATACTTGATAGGGTGTTGTATAAGAAAGGATTTTTCACTCCTTCTCTATGCTGCCTAAATCATGCAAAATCCGATTATGTACTGCGAGAGATCCAAGAAGGGATTTACGAAAATCACTCGGGAGGTCAATCACTCGCACACAAGGTCTTACGACAAGGGTATTACTGGCTGACCGTCCAGCATGATGTGCATAAGCTCATCCAGAGTTGCGACAAATGCCAACAATTCGCTGCCGTTTCGAGACAAACCCCCGAGGAGTTGACCCCTATGACCAGTTTTTAGCCTTTCGCACAGTGAGGAATCGACATCATCGGACCACTCCCTTTAGGGAATGGCCAGACCAAGTTCGCCATTGTTGCGACGGATTACTTCACAAAGTGGGTCGAACTCAAGCCATTGGCTAAGATAACTAAACAAAAGATCACAGACTATGTTTGGAAAAATATCCTTTACCGATTCGGGATACCTCGCACAATTATTACCGATAACGGGAAGCAGTTCGACAACAGGTAATATCGGGAGATGTGTGATAATCTCGGAATCAGAAATGTCTACTCATCCCCCCATCATCCTTAGATGAACGGACAGGTTGAACCAGTCAACAAGATCATTAAACAGAACCTCCGAACCAAACTCGACCGAACTAAAGGAGCATGGCCCAAAGAACTTTCTAAAATACTATGGGCATACCAAACCATCACTAGAACCGCCACGGGAGAAACTCCCTTCTCCCTTACGTACGGATCGAAGGCCGTCACCTCAGTCGAGATTAGACTGCCCTCAGCTCGGGTCAACTCGTTTAACGAGTGAGACAACGAAGATCTCCTAGCTCTCGGATTGACTTGTTGGAAGAACAAAGGGAAAGAGCTTGGCTGCGGATGATGGCTCAGCAATGACAGATAGCTCGGTTCGAAAATGCCCTAGTCAAGTTTAAATGCTTCCGAGTAGGAGATATGATCCTCCGAAAAATGTTTAAGCAAGGAAGTTGGTGAGGGCACACTGGGACCCAATTGGGAAGGACCCTATGTAATCTCGAGCACCGTCTGACCCGGAACGTATCGGTTGGAGGATCTAACCAAGCAGTTACTTCCCCATCCTTAGAATGTCAAGCATTTAAAAATCTATTATCCATAGGTCGGTAGTTGAGCAATTAGAAAAATTCGATCTAGCAAAGAATAATAAACATGTAAGCTGAGTTAAATGAATAAGAAAACCGAGTATATTCATTCATCAGTATGAGTCTTACATCGGATTACATTACTTTTTACTTTGGAATTACATTGATGGAATAACAAAGATAAAGGTGAAGAGAGCCGGCCACGACACGCGATGTCCCCTCTCGGTGTAAATGCTCTTAAGCCCGCCTTGAAGCTTGGTGTGTTTGAAGTGCTTGACACGCTTTGTAATCCAAAATGAAGCTCCAAGGTCCATCAGGAGCTAACATAGGAGATGGCTTGGATTCAGCTGTTGTCGCCACTCGGAGCAACCTCTGGCGTCGCCTCAGGAGCAGCCTCAGAAGCAACCTCAAGATAAGCCGCAGCAACAATAGACCTAGCTACCCCGGTCTCTGGACCTTCAGACCCAAAGGCACTTTCATCAAATTCCAAGAGGTCAAGGTCAGGGAAAGATTGCTTCATCGGTTCAATATATTTGATGTAACCATTCTGATACAAACGATCTTGCTCCTCAAAATACTCTCGGGACTCAAGAAAGGCTTTTATGGCCTGAACCTTGGCCTGTTTAATGACAACCTTAGTCTCGGTCTTCAACTGAGACAACTTCTCTTTCAAAGAAGATAGAGCCTGACAATTCAGCCGACCCTCCTTTCATGCCTCATGCAATTGCGAGGTCAAACGGGCACCCTTGGCCCTAGCCTCATCAACGGCCTTCCCGGTGAGCCCTAAGTCACCATTCATTATATTGAGCCGAGTCAGAGCAACAACGAGTTGTGCTTTTGCCTCCATTACTTGTTTCTGAGCATCGGTTAGATCCGAGCTAGCCCTGAGCACACAAGGAGCAAAGTGCAAAAGGAAAACATGAGGTCAGATTAAGCTCGAGGAAATCAGCAGGACAAACGTGAAGTTCAAGTGTTACCTCGAGAAGTATCTTCGCCATATGAGAGAGAGTCCGCCTCTAGGGAGCTTCGAAGAGGGCCGCAAACCCTTTTTCGCTCCTATGGGAAACTGCTCAGGGGACCATGTCCGACACAGCCCGTTAGAAGATCGACGTCTCCTGTTGAGTCGTCTCCCCTCCTGAGGGCTCCCCTCTCCTCTGCTCTGAAACTTGCTCAGCAACAGGTCCTGGCTCAGGAGTCACCACGTCCGCCACTTCTGTCCCTTCTTCCGGGTTGGGAATTTTCACGGTCGGAATGGGCGAGGCAGCTTGTCCCTTAGCCTTTGAAACCGTCTTCGGCTTTTTTGGAGGCCAAGGCTCTGACCTTAGAGAGGCCTTCATCTTAGAAGGCGGACGAAGGAAGGGCCTTGCCTCAACCATCTCTGCATCAAAAGCAAGATGAATTAAACAAAATTTAAAGGGAATACAACAAGACAACTAAAAAGTACCTATTAAGGCCGAGTTCAAACCCAAGTAAAAAAGACGCTCCGGTTAGAGAAGTCTCTTTCAAGAATGTTGCTCTGGACTCAAAGCCTTCAGATCCTTAATTCGAGCTAAAGCGTCGGCTCCGAATTTCGGCCTTCGCTCGGGGATATCTACGAAACGCCTTCAGTTAGACTCAAAGACACAGTACTGCGAGGAAATAAAGAAAAAGTATGTGTTGAGTCACCTGTTTGGGAGAATACTCGAGGAATGCGAGATTCGATGGGCCCTGACTCGACAGTCTCCCGGTGGCCACACGGCCAGAACCATTTATCTCTCCAGTGCTCGTTGGAGGTAGGTGGGTCAGTTATCAAAGGTTTGCCCTTGTTCCGCCAAGTACATAAAAAGTACTAGTGCGGCTGCAGCGGGTTCTACCGTACTTGAAAAAGATGGAGAAACTCGTCGATACTCAGTAGGGGCTGCTTTATCTACTCGGCCCGCAACATCAAGTATCCGAACAAGTTCCTCCACCCGTTCGGAACTATCTGCCCAAGCGCGATCCGAAGTCGGGAAAACAGATTCCGAGCAATTCCTTAAAGGGGCAGACGCAAGCCGCACTGCAAAACGACTTGAAAAATTACGACCATCCTAGCAGGAGGACGGTCGAGTAACTCACTCGGAAGAGGAAGGCGAAGAATGACCGAGTCCGTGACATGGTATCTGGCCCAAATCCTATCCAGATGCACCTCGGTTAAAACCGAGGGAACTGGACCCTTCTGCTCATCTCCGGCCTTCCCTCCCTCGGCTGCCGACTTAGCAGCCTTTGCCGATCTCCGGGTGGAGACCGACTCACTAGCTCCTTCACCCTCTTCATCCTCTTCCTCCGTTTCCTCCCCAAGAGGATTAGGTCTGTCAGGGGGCAGTCGCCAATGACACCTATCCGCGTGAGGGACCCACAGAAATAGGACGCTTTGGCGAGAACCCAGCCACCCTTTCAAAGTGCTGGAAAGCCACATTGGCGTCTACGGCCATCTCCGCCAACAACGAAGGTGATTCCAAGACGTCACTGGAAACTCCCTCCCGAGGGCTTGAGGAGCCGTGCATTACCATTGAAATTGAAAAAGAAAGGGAGGAAGAGAGTTCGAAACTCACCAGAGATAGCGAGAAGAACCGGAAAAGAGGCGAACGTGGAAGCGAAAATCAGAGAGGAAGGACGAAAATGGCGAAAAATGGGAGAGCAGTGAAAACAAAAATCGGAAAGAGAAGAATGCGCAAGAAAAATGGGAGAGGAGCATCTCGCTTCTCCTTTTATAGCCCTGCCACGTGGCAAGGGCATTTAAGGAGGAGTCAAATCGAAGCCGCTTCGACTCCTCCGCCCTCGCCACGCGGCACATGCCGGATGACACAGACGTTGCCCTCGCCACGCATCCAGCACTCATAAGTTGAAAGAACGCTCCGACGGCTTCTCGCTCGTGCGGCCTCGTTCAATGAACCGAGGTGTGTTCTGGACGACGCATGACTTCTGCGAGCCTTAAATGTTCCATCATAATGTCGGCCCCAGTTCAAACCGACTAAAAAACTCTTTACTCCTCAGCATCAACATGGTTAACGCGAGTAAGGGGGGCTTACTATTGGGAGAAAAAATAGAACAAGTCTAAAGACTCGGATATGGAATGGACCAACTTTACTAACACCGCCTGGGAATCCGAGATAAACAGTCCAACTGAGGCAAGTAAACTAAATGCCTAAAGGAGACACTTAACTCGGATTGTAGGAAATGAATCCTGACCAAGACTTACAAAGTCATGAGCCACAAAGTGAAGTATATAAATGCATAAAATTGACTCGGTAAAAGAGACAGTAACATCCAAAGAGGTCGATTAAGGCCCGAGGTTCAGAAGCTACCCGACTTTCTGCAAAACCGATCCATATTTAAGTCGGTTACAGAGTCGGCTATCGGATTAAGAGAGGATATTGATTATGGATTAGTTACATTTCATCCGACAGAAGGTGAACAGTTTTATCCTTGTATCTAGCCGAGACTCACTTATCACTAGAGTCGATTAGGACTGAACCAAATAAGGTAAAAATGGTGTAAATGAAAACACTGTCCCGAAAATCTAGTAAAAGGATTCCTAATCCTGAAGATATCGGGATCAGATGGAGACCAAAAATAGATTAATACCGAATCTCCGAGATATCAAGAGAAAAATCCCTGCACGATGGGATTCTCTCATTCTTATAAATATAGGAGACTTCCAAGATAAAAGGTATGCAAAAACTATTCAAAACAACCCTCTCACACAATCTTATCCTTGACTTTAGCATTCGAGGTCCCCGGCTCTACCTAGGGGTCTCCTTTTATCTCCTTTTTGTGCAGGATTTTTTTTTTTTTTCATAAAAAATCAGGCAACGCACGTCCCAATAATATCTTCCAAATTTCTCGTTGCAGGTGCTTATCCAAACCATGAATCGGACAGGCGGGAAAGAAGATAGCTGGTCATAAGAAAATTTGGTTTGTGAATTCGGTGGTTCTGATCATGATTTCAAAGTTTTCCCTGGGGCATGGCCCATCTGAGCCACAGACCATCCTGATTCTTAGGTTCAAAGGTGAACAGAAGGGCCAAACACAATGGATGGTGAAGATCTGATGGACAGATCATGTACAACCCACAATGGTGAGGCAACCGGTACCATGTGAGCGAAACCCTGATATTAAATCAATTTCCAAATTATTATATAGAAATGAGCACGCTGGATAGGACGGCCTCCACTAACACACGTGTCCCACTCTAGCGCGTGCAGGAAACATCTACTCCCGCGAGTAGGAGACCCAGTATCTCTCGAGGAGAGAGAGGAGGGTAGGTGTGAGATTGACCGACCCACTCTCGTTTATCACCCTCTCTTTCCACAAAACAATCGTATAAAACCCCCTTTCCCCATTCTATCATCTCAGCTTGCTTTCAATCTCCCTCTCGAGACAAAGCAAGCAAGCAATCTTCTCTCTCTCTCGTTTTTTCTTCTTTTCAATTAGAATAAAATTTCAGTTTTACCCATTTACCTACAACCACACAAGATGCAATCCCTCCACTCCACCAACCCCACGACAACCATCCAAGCCGTCCTCGACCATCCATCCAAGCCGTCCCGAATCCCGACGCGCATCCTCCTCTCCCTCTCTCGCCCCGACCCCTCATCCACATCCTCTCCCGGCTCCGTCTCCAGCCGCGCCGACTGGCTCAGCTCCTGTGCCATCCTCGCCAGCAAGGTCTCAATCCTCTCCCAGCAACAAGAGGCCCAAAAATCCAACGGCCCAGATCTATCTTCTTCTGTCAACGGCCACCACCACCCAACCCTAGACCTCGTCCCCATCGACGCCCGTCCCAAACCCCTCTCCATTGCCGACCTCTCCCCAGCACCGATGCATGGCTCCCAGCTCCGCGTGGCCTACCAAGGCGTACCTGGGGCCTACTCCGAGGCAGCCGCTGGCAAGGCCTACCCAAATTGCGAGGCGATCCCCTGCGATCAGTTCGAAGTCGCATTCCAGGCCGTCGAGCTCTGGATCGCGGACCGCGCCGTCCTCCCGGTCGAAAACTCCCTCGGCGGCAGCATCCACCGCAATTACGACCTCCTCCTCCGCCATCGCCTCCACATCGTCGGCGAGGTTCAGTTACCCGTCCACCACTGCCTCCTCGCACTCCCCGGCGTCCGCAAGGAGTACCTTACACGCGTCATCTCCCATCCCCAAGCTCTCGCCCAGTGCGAGCACACCCTCACCAAGCTCGGACTCAGCGTCGCTCGCGAGGCCGTCGACGACACCGCTGGCGCCGCTGAATTCGTCGCCAACAACGACCTCCGTGACACCGCTGCCATCGCCAGCGCCCGTGCCGCTGATCTCTATGGCCTCAACATCCTCGCAGACGGCATCCAGGACGACTGCAGCAACGTCACCCGCTTCGTCATGCTAGCCCGCGAGCCCATCATCCCCAGGACCGATCGCCCGTTCAAGACCAGCATCGTCTTTGCCCATGACAAAGGCACCTCCGTCCTCTTCAAGGTACTCTCCGCCTTCGCCTTCCGCAACATCAGCCTCACCAAGATCGAGAGCAGGCCCCACCGCAATCGCCCGATCAGGCTCGTCGACGACGCCAATGTCGGGACCGCTAAGCACTTTGAGTACATGTTCTATGTCGATTTCGAGGCCTCCATGGCAGAGGTTCGGGCTCAGAATGCCCTGGCGGAGGTGCAGGAATTCACTTCCTTTCTCAGGGTGCTAGGCAGCTACCCCATGGACATGACGCCGTGGACCCCACGGGAATGAGAAATTTCTTAGATTCAAATTCAAATTCAAATCAAATTGGAATGAAATTGAAATTCGGCTGTACTATCTTTTTTTTTTTTTCTTCTTCTTCTTCGTTTTCTGTTTTTTTTTATTTAAAAAATGGGATGTGGAATACTATCACCAAACAAGCAAATGTGGGTATAATATTGTGATTTGTTCATGTGATAATATGTACCTTTTTTAATTGGTGAATTTTTATGTGTATTTATATTTGTGGAAGGAAATGATTTTAAAGGGTAGAAAGAAAAAACAAATCCGTTTCATTAATATCATTTATTATTAGTAGTTTTTTTATTTTTCTTTTGCCCGGTGAGGTTGAGATCATGATTAATTTTTTTTATACATATTTCTGTAATTCGTAGCTCAAGGGGAGTATGATTATAAAAGAAGTAAGGGTGATATGTGTTGGGAAAAAATTTGTTAAATTCGAAAACTCGGATTTTGAGTAGGTCGGATCTGCTGGCACTGCATGAAGAGTCTAAGACAACGGCCGGAGCTGATGGAATAATGGATAGGCCAAGAGGTATAAACATAAGACGACTAAAGTTACTCGGTCGGAGAGATAACTGCGTCTGCGTAAGCCTACAAAAGGCCAAGTAAGTTAAAAGTCGTCCGACCGAGAGAGGAAAATTGACATGGTATATTGGTTCCGTTGACCACGGAATAAAGAAGAGTGATGAGTAAATATCGAGACTATTTCATCCGTAAGGAGGCAGAAAACTTACTCGCTTAAACCGACCGAGACTCTTTCAGAGTCGGTAATAGTCGAGCCGAAACAAGAAAAAACGGTGTGAATATAGATATCGCCCCGAAAATCTGAAAATACAAGTGTCCAATCCGGAGATCCTCGGGATCGGGCGAAATCAGTTGAAAGGATTAAATCTCCGGATAATCAGGAGACGAATCCTCGTATGATGAGAATTCTTAAGATTTATAAATATCCAGGTTCTTTGCAGAAGCAGGTACGCAATACAAAAACTCTAAAAACTCTTTGTCATTGATCAGAAGATTGACTTAAGCATCGGAGATTCCCCAACTTTAGCCAGGATCCCCTTTGTATCGTTGATTGTGCAGGTGAGAGACAATCCGAGTCGGGGAGCTGTCCCATAAAAATACACCAACAGTTTGGCGCCGTCTGTGGGAAACGGGCAAAAAGCCATTTTCTACGATCTGTTGAATGACAAGAACTAGGAGGGTGGATCAAGATGAAGCGGGGGAGGCCGCTGCCAGCACAGCTCAGGGGGCTCCCCTAACGGTACCTTCGGTAGCACCGCCTGCGGCATCTGCTGCAACTACCAGCCAGCCGAACCGAGGGAATGCACAGTTGGATCGAGAAGTCCAAGAGATGCGTTCCGAGATGACTGTTATGAAACACATGTTGGACTAACTGTGTAATCAACAAATGCAGCAGCGTCACGAGTCAGCAGAGGTTCTCTCACCAGCGTCTGTAGCACAGCCTGCTGCTCCGCAGTCGCCTCGAGAGCCGAGACAGCATCAAGGACCGAGTCAGCCAGCACCGGCTCGTTCTGCAACGGCCGTTTTGCCTCCCTCTGATTTGAAGCATAAAATATATCAAAGGAGGCGAAGTCGGCTTCCTATAGAAGAAACGAGGGAGAGTGCGGAACCTTTGAAAGCCGATATACAAGACTTCAAAATTGAGGTCTGGGAAAAGATGGAAAGAGAGATGGCAGACATGAAGCACGGTCGGAACACATACCCGACCAAATCCGTAACAAAAGCTTCTCCATTTGTGGACGAAGTAATGCAGGCGCGGTTACCGGAGAGGTTCCGCTTACCTCAGATAACTCCCTTTTTCAGAAAAACCGATCCGACAGAGCATATTGAATGCTTTAGAACCTATATGGAGTTGCATGATGCCTCAGATGCTGTTATGTGTCGAACCTTCTCTCTCACACTAACTGACGTAGCCCGGCTTTGGTTCAAACAATTAAAACCGAAGTCAATTAAGTCATTTGTTGAACTCAGTGACGCCTTCCTCAACAACTTCATCGGCGGAAAGAAAAAGCTAAAGCCGCCCGCACATCTAAACAACATAGTTCAGAAGGAATGAGAGATATTAAAAGATTATATCATGCGTTTCAATTTCGAATCTCTGTAGGTTCGGAGACACTCGGAGGAGACGGCGCTTAACGCTCTCATGCAAGGGGTGAGAATAAGCCTTTTTTGGCGTCCCTGGACAAGAATCCGCCCGAGACTTTGGGTGAATTTATGGCTCGCTCGGACAAAACGCCGACGCTGAAGAGACCCGACTCCTGCGCGAGAAGGTTTAGAACGCAAAACCCTCGGCTAAAGAGTCGGCCAAGAAAGAAGCCACTCAGCCGGAGGGAAGAAGCGAAAAGATGATCGGGCACAAGATGATGGCAGGTCGAGCAAATGACCCGGAAGAAGATTTTTTACATACACCCCTCTGAACAAGTCTCAGGAACAGGTGTTGATGGAAATCAAGAACGAGGGCTTCGTCAACTGGCCCGGAAAACTCCGAGGGAACCCGAATCGATGGAATAAGAACAAGTACTGTCACTATCATCGTGACCATGATCACAACACGAGTGATTGTTATCACTTAAAAGATGAAATCGAGCGGCTAATTAAAGAAGGCCGACTCAGAGAACATATGGAAGGATCTAGTGATCCAGCAGGATCGAGCGAAGATCGGCTCATAGAAGAAATCCGTACGATTATCGGAGGGCATCAGGGCGGTGGAGATTCCAACAATGCACGAAAGAATCACGCTAGAAGCATCAACCGTCTAGAATCCGATATTTTTCTGCTGTCTCGGCCTTCCAAAGAAAAGGAAAGAGAGAAATATTGCATCTCATTCACTGAGGAAGACGCTCGAGGCATCCATCATCCTCATGATGATGCGCTCGTAGTCGCCCTCACTATCACCAATAGAAAAGTGTTCTGAATACTAGTGGACACGGGGTCATCGGCGGATGTGTTGTTCACCTAGGCATTCGACAAAATGGGCATAAGACGATCGGCCTTACATCCAGTCTGAACCCCACTCATAGGATTCTCGGGTGGACAGGTACTTCCCGAGGGAATCTCTTTACTACCACTCACTTCCGGAACTGCACCTCACCAGACAACTACGAAGATCGACTTCCTGGTCATCGACCAACCATCGATGTACAATGCTATACTCGGTCGACCATCCCTAAGCCTCCTTCAAGCCATGGTATCTACGTACCACCTTTCCATGAAAATTTTGACTAAGTTGGGAGTAAGAATTGTGAAAGGAGATCAACAACACACCTGGCAATGTTATGCAACCCCAGTCAAAGCGCCGACGGAAATATCGATGATCGAATTGCTGGACTTTCGAATCGGATCTCACGAACGGGGGAAACCGATGGAAGAACTCGTATCGGAACCCTTAACTGAAACAGACAAGTCGAAAGTTGTGCAAATCGGCTCATCTTTGATTTCACCTCTTAAAGAAGAACTGATCGCCTTGCTTCGGCGGTATACCGATGTATTCGCTTGGAGCAACGAAGATATGCCCGGGATCGATCCCTCGGTCATAACGCACCGACTCAACATCGACCCGACTTACAGGCCAATCCGACAGAAAAGACGTCCTCTCGGCCCAGAAAGGTACGTTATCATTGAAGAGGAAGTCGGCAAGCTCCTTAAGGCCAAATTCGTTGAAGAGATATACTATCTAGAGTGGATAGTTAATGTTGTGCTCGTGAAAAAAGTCAATGGGAAGTGACGTCTCTGTATTGATTATACAGATTTGAACAAAGTCTGCCCCAATGACAGCTTCCCTCTTCCCCGCATTGATCAGTTAGTGGACAGTACTGCAAGACATGAATTGTTAAGTTTTATGGATGCCTATTCAGGCTACAATCAAATTGTAATGCATGAAACTGATAAATAAAAAACCACCTTTGTCACCGACAAAGGCCTTTATTGTTACCGAGTGATGTCATTTGATTTGAAGAACGCCAGAGCGACGTATCAAAGGTTAGTGAACAAAATGTTCGCTCGGCATATCGGCCGAACTATGGAAGTATATATAGATGATATGCTCGTCAAAAGTGTACACGCAGCCGACCATGTGACAGACTTAGAAGAAATGTTTCTAACTTTACGTAAGTACAAAATGAAGTTGAATCCTAGCAAATGAGCTTTTGGTATAAGCTCGGAAAAATTCCTCGATTTTCTCGTTAGTCAGCGAGGAATCGAAGCGAATCCCGAGAAAATCAAAGCTTTGCTCAACATGGAGTCTTCGAAAACAATTAAAGACATTCAAAGGCTGACAGGGAGAGTAGTCGCGCTTAACCGCTTCCTGTCCCGAGCCACAGATAAATGTCTCCCGTTCTTTAAGCAATTAAAGGGACGACAGACGATGGAATGGACGGAAGAGTGTGAAAAAGTATTTCAAGAACTGAAGTCTTATCTTGGTTCTCCACCATTGTTGTCCAAACCCGAGTCAGGAGAAGATTTGTTGCTATATCTGGCTGTGTCCGAAGTAGCGATTAGCTCGGCCCTCGTACGAGAGAGCGAAGGAAGACAATTACCGATGTATTACGTCAGCAAAGCTTTACTACCAGCAGAGACGAGGTATCCTCCGCTTGAGAAAATAGCCTTAATCCTGATTTTTAAAGGATCTGACGCAAAGGTAAGTCGGTCATAACGATGATGGTGTGAGCTTGAAAGTATGGCCGGAGTCGTCGCGAGGATACTACCAAGAACTGAAGTTTTATCTTGGTTCTCCACCACTATTGTCCAAACCTGAGTCAAGAGAAGATTTTTTGCTATATCTGTCTGTGTCCGAAGTAGCGATTAGCTCGGCCCTCGTACGAGAGAGCGAAGGAAGACAATTACCGATGTATTACGTTAGCAAAGCTTTACTACCAGCAGAGACGAGGTATCCTCCGCTTGAGAAAGTAGCCTTAATCCTGGTAGTATCCTTGCGACGACTCCGGCCATACTTTCAAGCTCACACCATCATCGTTATGACTGACTTACCTTTGCGTCAGATCCTTCAAAAACCAGAAACTTCCGGCCGACTTACAAAGTGGGCTATCGAGTTGAGCGAGTTCGACATACAGTACAGGTGGAGAACAACAATAAGGGGACAAGCCGTAGCCGACTTTCTTGTCGAAGTAACTTTTTAAGATAACATAATGCCTGACTTTGAAGGTATTATCGACGCAGCGGCCTCCTCTTCACTCGGCCTGTCATCCGACTCAATACCATGGCATTTATTAGTCGACGGCTCATCCAACTCTAAGGCAAGTCGGGCCGGGGTAGTATTGAAAACTCCTGATAAAACCTGTATGCAATATGTCTTACGACTTGGATTCCAAGTATCGAACAATACAGCAAAATATGAGGCCTTGTTACTCGGCCTTCGACTTACCGCAAGTTTAGGTGCAACTCATCTCAATGTTTTCAGTGGCTCGCAGCTGGTCGTTAACCAGGTTACTGGTCTCTACCAAACACGAAAAGAACAACTGAAGGCATACATGGAGAAGGCCAAAGAGTTAATCAGCGGATTCCAGAAATGCGAGGTGATTTGGATACCAAGGGCCGAGAATGCCAAAGCTGACTTGTTAGCAAAGCTTACCTCAGCTGACGAAGACGACATACCTCGGTCGGTCCCAATTGAATTCGTAGCTAAGCTAAGCATAAATGAACCAACAGACTCGACGATACATACCATTGACTCAGAACCTACTTGGTTTGATCCTATCGTCCGTTATCTCAACGATGGAGAACTACCTGAAGATCGTACCGAGGCTCGGTGCCTAAAGGTTCGAGCGTCGCGTTACACCATCTTGAATGGGGTGTTGTACAAGAAAGGGTTCTACGCTCCCTTACTAAGATGTGTGGATTCCCATGAAGCCAACTATGTCTTACGTGAAGTACACGAAGGGATATGAGGGAATCACTCAGGAGAACATTCGCTTGCCAACAAAGTGATACGGCAGGGATACTATTGGCCGACTATAAAACATGATGCTAAGAAGTTCGTCCAGAGGTGCGACAAGTGTCAGCTATCCCGAGGCAACCCCCCGAAGAACTGACTCCGATGTCTGGGCCATGGCCCTTTGCACAGTGGGGGATCGACATCATCGGACCCTTCCCTCTGGGGAAGGGTCAGACCAAATTTGTTCTGATTGCAGTAGATTATTTCACGAAGTGGGCCGAAGCCGAGCCATTAGCAAAGATTATCGAGCAGAAAACACAGGCTTTGTTTGGAAAAATATCGTCTGTCGGTTCGGGATACCTCGGACTATTATCACTGATAATGGAAGGTAGTTCGATAACAAACAATTCTCGAGATGTGCAGAAATCTCGGGATCCGAAATGTGTACGCCTCGCCTCATCATCCTCAGACGAATGGACAGGTCGAGGCCGTTAATAAAATTATAAAGCAGCATCTCCGAACGAAGCTCGATGGAGCAAAGGGAGTATGGGCCGAGAAACTGCCAAATATACTGTGGGCTTATCGAACTACAGCGCGAACAGCCACGGGAGAGACTACATTCTCCCTTTGTTTTGGCTCGGAAGCAGTTGCCCCGGTTGAGATAGGTATAAGTTCAGCCCGAGTTAATACATTCAGTGAGCAGGAAAATGACAAACTCCTGTCGCTCGGGCTCGATTTGTTGGAAGAGAAAAGAGAAAAAGCTCGATTACGAATGATGGCTCGAAAGAGGCAAGTGTCTCGATTTTACAACAACCGAGTCAAAGTCAGATGATTCCGAGCCAGGGATATGTTCCTCTGAAAGAAGTTTCCAAACATAAAGGGAGTTGGGGCAGGCACATTGGGACCCAATTGGGAAGATTCCTATGTCGTCTCGAGCACCATCCGCCCTGTAACATATCAGTTGGAAGACCTAAATGCGCAACTGTTGCATCACCCTTCGAATGCCAAGTATCTCAAGATCTATTACCCGTAAGGCAGAATAGAAAATGTTAAAGAATAATGGAAGAGAAATATAATTGAAGTCAATTCAATAAAACTAAAAAGTTTTCATTTTTTAGAAGTATTTAGCATTGGATTACATCACCCTATGGTAAAACTACAAGAAAGAGGGACGACACAATTTCTGACAGAAAGAGTGATCTCCCTCGGTCGAGGATCATTCTTCAAGCAGTCCTGGAAGGACCGGCCTCGTCAGCAGCAGCGTTCGCAGCGGGGGCTTCTTCGTCGGCGACATCAGCACCAGTAGCCTCGACCTCCAGACTATCGGCTTCAAATGCGGAGAGGTTAAGGTTGAGGAAGGCGGCCCTCATCTCCAAGACGCATACCCTGTAACCACCTTGATAAAGGCGGTCCCTTTCTTCTTCAAACTCTGAGGACTCAAGGAAGGCATCTACGGATCGGTCCTATGCCTCCTTGGCTCGACAAGCTTCCTCTTGTGCATCCTGGACGAGAGCTGCAGCGTCGTCCCTAGCCCGAGTGAGAGTGCTCTCGCAAGCACTGTGAACCTGAAGAAGATGCTGATGCTTTTCCTCAGCCTCCTTTATGAGCGAGGTCAAATGGACATTGTCAGCCTTGACTCCTTCAAGAACCATCCTTGCATCCTCAGCCGCTTTCTTGGCATCCTCGGCCGCCTTCCTGGCGATTGATAAGTCTCCAGTCATAATGCCGATGCGACCCTCGGCGATCTCTCGGCGATTTCTCGGCGACCCTCTGCCTCGGTTGCAACCCTCTTCACTGTCTCTGTCTCTACCGCGAGTTTTTGAGCAGCAGACAGTTCCAAGCAGGCCTTGACAATGCAGGGAGCCAACTGCTGATGAGAGATAGTAAGTCGCAGCAAGAACTTTATTCACCAGTAATAGAGAAATGAAACGAAGAGATTTTACCTCAAAGAGTAGCCTCGTCGTATGCCCGAGAGTCTGTAGAGTCGGGGCATTGTGGAAGCTGACAAAATCTTTCTTGCTCCCGTGAGCGATGGCCCAAGGGATCATCTCCGAGATGACCTTGGAGAAGGGAGACAACTCCTTTTGAGTCATCTCCCCTCTCGAGGATTCCTTGCTTGGTACCTCACTCGGCCTCGGGACCTCTTCTACCACGGGTCCTAGCTCGGGAGCCGACTGAGAGACAGGAAGACTTGGCTCCGCTTCTTCCACCTTCTCATCAGGGTCAGAAAGCACGACTACTTGTAGGGCGACTGGAGCGGGAGCAGATGGCGCAGCTGGCTCTTTCGCCTTTGCAGCGGTCTTCTGTTGCTTCGAAGGCCGAGACCCCTACAAGAGGGCCGACCTCGGCGGAGCTTTTACCTTTGAGATCGACTTTAGGGACGGACGAGATTCGGCCATGCTAGCGGAAGCCGACTTAAGGTACGGCTGAGCTTCGGTAAGATCCGAAAAGAAAAATAAAGGAGAGTCAGACAAGGAGCTGAGAGAATGAAGCAGTGCCGGATGAATTACCCGAGACGAATGAATCTAATCCCACAAGATGAAGACGCTCGGGTTATAGCAGTAACTTCCAAGATCGGTCTTCAACACTCAATTTCTTCAGCTCTTTGATCCGAGCAAAGCACAGGACCCGAGCTTCCCCCTTTCCTTCAGGATATCTGAAAAGCGAAATGAGGTCGGGATTAGTATAAGACAATGAAGAGGAACAAAGGGTATCGAGTCGAGTCACCGAGTCACCTGTTTTTCAAAAGTGCGAGAGACTCGAGATTCATAAGGCCATGGATTGGCCGACTCCCATCGTCCGCACGCCCAAAACCACCTCTCCTTCCAGTGTTTGTTAGAAGTGGGCGGGTCAGTTATAAGGGACCCACCTCTGCCTCTCCATGCACTCAGGAAGTATAGTCCAAGAAAATTTGGGTTTAGTCTTACTTAGTACAGGTAGAGGAATTCGTCGACCGTTAGTGGGGGCTGCTCTAGCTTGGCCCACAGCACAGCACACCCAAATAAATTCCTCCACCCGTTTGGAACAATCTGACCCGGAGCGAGTTTGACGCGGGACAAAAAATCACGAGCAATGGGCTGGAGTGGCAAGCGCAAGCCACATTGCATCGCGACCTAGAAAATTGCAAGTCATCTGAGCGAGGAAGATGAAGTACGACAGAGTCTGGGACTTGAAACCCAACTCGGATTCGGTTAAGGTCGAAATCAGTTAAGACCGAGGCAATGAGACCGCTGGGGTCGTCTTCGGCTCCTTCTCCTCTGGAAGAGGATTCAGAAGCCTCTACCGGCTGGTTCAAAGGATTCGGGACAACGGCCTCCCCAGCAATGATTACATCTACTTCCTCCTCTTCTTCTTCCAGTAAATCCGCTGCTGGATTGCGTCTCCCTAGACGGCTTATTAAAGAAAATCTGTCACGAGAAGGGCCCGCGGAAGCGGGACGCTTAGCCGTTGTTTTAGCGGCCCTCCTATCATGGTAGAAGGCGGCATTGGCATCAACCGCAATTTCTGTCGAAAGAGAGGGTGGTTCCGCAACGTTCCAGAAGCGTTGGGACACACCCTCGTCTCCGGAAATTCCCTTCCGGGGGCTCTGAGAGCCACGCACAGCCATTAAATTCTATAAAGAGGGAGGGAAGAACTCACCGGAGAAAGCTGCGACGGACGCGAAAGAAGATAAACGGGGAGAATACAACAGCGAAAGAAGAGGGAAGGGAAAAAAATCGTAAAAGAACGGGGAGGCGGGAGGGCGAGAGGCGAAAATAAAATTCGCACGTTCCTCCTGCTTGGCCTTTTTATAGCTATGCCACGTGGCAGATGCATTTAATGAAAAAGCGAAACGACGTTCGTCTCGACTCTCCCGCTCGACACGTGGCGCACGCCGACTGACAGTGGTAACGCCATCGCCACGCATCCAACTCCTATAAGCGGACGAAACGACCTAACGGCTGGCCGCATGTGCGACCTTGGGAGATGCACCATCATACGTTAGGGACGACGCAAAGGGCATTAAATGTCTCATCATGACCTCAGACTTTGATACGAACCGACCTAAAAACTCATTACTCCTTGGCGCCGTGAACGACACAAGGAGTAAGAGGGGCTCATTATTGGAAAAAAATATGTTAAATCTGGAGACTCGGATTTCGAGTAGGTCAGCTCCGCTGGCACTGCCCAAAGAGTCCGAGACAACGGTCGGAGCCGAGGGAATAATGGATAGGTCAAGTGGCATAAGCATAAGACGACTAAATTTACTCGGTCGGAGAGATAACTGCGTCTGCATAAGCCTACAGAAGGCCGAGTAAGTTAAAAGCCGTCTGACTGAAAGAGGAAAACCGACATGGTATGTTGGTTCCGTCGGCCACAGAATAAGGAAGGGTGACGAGTAAACACCGACACTATTTCATCCGTAAGGAGGCAGAAAACTTACTCGCTTAAGCCGACCGAGACTCTTTCAGAGTCGGTAACGGTCAAGCCGAGACAAGGAAAAGCGGTGTGAATATAAATGCCGCCTTGAAAATCTGAAAATACAGGTGTCCGATCCCGAGATCCTCGGGATCGGGCGAAATCAGTTGAAAGGATTAAATCTCCGGATAATCAGGAGACGAATCCTCGTACGATGAGAATTCTTAAGATCTATAAATATCCAAGTTCTTTACAGAAGCAGATACGCAATACAAAAACTCTAAAAACCTTTTGCCATTGATCGGAAGATTGACTTAAGCATCGGAGGTTCCCCGGCTTTAGTCAGGGTCCCCTTTATATCGCTGATTGTGCTGGTAGGAGACGATCCGAGCTGGGGAGCCGTCCCATAAAAATACACCAACAACATGTATATACTGACTTTATGGTTTTTGGATGGCAGCGTCTCAATCTCTTCATGCTTCCCACATGGGAAGCAGATTGCCTGGTGACTCCCGCCGGACTGTGAGGCCTACTGCGATGCATGTGCCGTTTTGCGACCCCGAACATGAGACAATTGAAAGGGGAAGCCCGGAGATCGAACGCCCACATTGAAAACTCACTGGGGTCTGAAGATTTTTAAGCTGATATTTGTATTTTTCCTTCGTCGGGTATGTATGACCTTATTAATAGGTTGGACGTCAAATAAACATTTCGGTAGGTCGTGAGAAGATTTCAACAGTGGGCGTTGTTGTCCCCACCATTTCTAATTCTTATGATGCGGTCCACCCGAGATTTAAACCTACCTCAACGAGCTGTTAAAATGGTTGGACGGCATGGATAAAACAGATACACAACGGTGGTCTCCATAGAGTCAGGTCACATGCTATTCAAGTCCTCTCACATGTAAAGGCAAATTAGAAACGTTTATTTCGTGGGGCACTTACGGGTATGACTTGGTCCGGATGGCACACAATAAGGCCTGTCTCGGACTTCCAACTCGAGTTTCCAATTTCTATACAAATTCTTCTGTATCAACCCTAACGACTTAGACTTAGAGAATGTGTTTACTCTCCGGTTGAGCCAATCGGATCTGAACTCGGGCTCAACCAACCGATCGGATCTAGGTTTACTGGAACCCAAGTTATGGAAGGTACACTGTGGATGGATCATGTCTCTAAAGACAACACCGACGGAATATTGCAACCGTAAATCATATGATTAGTTTCTTTGACGGTCTGGATTGTGCTGCAATTTTACCACCCATTATTATATAAGATGGTGGTTAACTATCATAGCAATGAGACGGCTTTATTAGATTATATTTAGGGCTGTCAACGGGCCGGTCCTGGGAAAGTCTCGATTCGGATTTAAGCCTGAGCCTGGCCCATTGACACCTCTTATTATATTTGTTCAGGAAGCGGATGGTACATCTCACCGTAGTGTAATTTAGGATGGTACATCTCGTTACTTTTGCACAGAGAATGGTTCAAGATACACATGAATTGGATGATCCTAGCCACTCGATCAACGGTCTACAAAGCAGCAACAAGAACTAAAAAAGGAACTAACGGTCCACATTAGGTGATGGAGGTAATCGTCTTATTCGTCTTATTGGTGTGATTTTCAACGAAAGATGGAGTTAATCGTCTTATTAGTGTGATTTTCAACAAAACAAACCATCTACAATGATGCCCAGTAGATGGACGTTCATTACTGAAATTTGACCTGCACGTACTAACTTTGCAGGTGGTCCAGAGGAGCATACGGCTTTCTTTCTTTCTTTTTTAAGAAAATGATTGAAAATGATTTTTGCAACATGTTTTTCACAAGTGTTGGGGACCAAGTGGAACGGAATCTTCCCTAGAAAGGCGCATAAAATACTCCAAGTCGGTGGCCCCACAAGAGGCATCTCCTCTGTCTATCACGTGTGCTCCTCGATGGTAGGAACAGGAGACCGAAAATGAGAAATTTGCGACTATACGACCCATTTATGGCCCATTTGCGAGACCAAGCCCACCTTATTTCACCCTGCGAAAATAGAGAAATTTAAGACTGTGGACCCCACCTTTTAGCCAGCTGTTTTTATAGAGGCATACAAACTTTGTTTTCCAACTTAGACCCGCACTTGCGGATTTGGAATTTCAGGATAAAAATACCCCTCCTTTCAAGGAAACGGACTAGGTAGTCCACCTGCCACCAGCCAATGGCGGATGGTCGGTGGTATGTGGGCCCCACCTTGATGTATGCTTTTCATCCATGCCGTCCATATATTTTTCCATATCATTTTATGGTATGAGACTAAGAGATATATCCAAATCTCAAGTGTACCACATTACACGAAACAATGTTGAATGAGCATCAACCATTAGAAACCTTTAGGGGACCCACTATGATGTTTGTGAGAAATCCTCCTCGTCTAAGTTCATTTATAGGGTCAAAAAGACCTAGATGAAGAGGAAAAATAAATTTCATAATGATCCAAAAAATCCGTAACCCTTAAAACGGTTTCAATGGTAGACATTCAATTCCCCACTGCCTTTTACAGTGTGGTCCACTTGATAGTTAGATCTATCTTATTTTTCGTCTCAAGCCTTAATATGAGCTCGTAAAATATATGGACGGTTTGGATATAACACATACATCATGATGGGACCCACAAAAGCAACATAGCAAAAATAAAAGAATAAAAAAATTCAGTTTACCCCGCTCAATTTCTAGTTTGCCCCGCTCAATTTCCAGTTTGCCCGCTCAAGAAATTGAGCAGGGCAAACTAGAAATTGAGCGGGGCAAACTGAAATTAAGCGCGGAAAATTAGAAATTGAGCGGGGCAAACTGAAAATTGAGCCGGGCAAACATGAAATTGACTCCGCTGTCAAAATCTAGTTTGTCCACCTTTTATCCAGCTGTTTTTATGAAAGAATACAAAGTTTTGCAACTTAGACCTCCACGTGCGGGGACCCAATTCTAGGATGAAAATACCCCTCATTTTCACTGTTGTCCACTTTTTCTTTCCCTTTTCACTGTTTTATTTTCATCTCCCTTTCCACTGCGCTTTCACGTTGCTTTCACCTCCCTTTTCACCCTCCGGTTCCACGAGAAAGATGAAAAAAACTCATTTTTTGGGCCCCCCTTATCAGCATTTTGTCTTCTTCCAAAAATGGTCAGTCCAGGGAAAAAATCATGCATCAGTTGGGCCCACATTGAATGTATGTAGTATAGGAAACAAATTTGCTACTCCCCCTGACACTAGCCCCGTGGCTAGTGGTGAGTGCTCTGTGGGCCCCACCATGATGTAAGTGTTTCATCCATTTGCAAAGATCATTTCAGGGCTTCATCCTAAAAATAAGAGGGATATAAATCTTAGATGTACCACGCTACAGGAAAACAATAGTGATTGGATATTCATCATTTAAATCCATCATTTCAAGTTTTCCCCGCTCAAAATTCAAATTTTCCTTACTCATTTTCTAATCTGCCCTGCTCAATTTCATGTTTACCCCGCTCAATTTCATGCTTGACCTGCTCATTTCCTAGTTTGCCCCACTGAATTTTTATTTTGACCCGCTCAATTTTCAAGTTGTCCTGCTGAATTTCATGTGTGCCCCGCTCAAACTGATAATGCTCCCCTCGCTCAATGGCATGATAGATAGCGTCACAAAATTAAACAAGCACCACTCATTTTTCATGTTTTCCCAGCTCAGTTTCTAGTTTGCCCCACTCAATTTCATGTTTCCCTCGCTCAATTTCATATTCGCCCCGCTGATTTTCTAGTTTACCCTTACTCAATTTCATGTTTGTCCCCGCTTAAAACTTAAACATAAATTTAAACCTAAAACCTAAATGTATTCTCAAATCCTTAAACCTAGACCTTAACTTAGTCTCAATTCCCTAAACCTTAACCTATAATCTAACTTAAACCAAAACCTATATCGTACACTTGTAACCTAAAACCTAAATGTATTCTCAAATCCCTAAACCTAAACCTTAACCTATTCTCAATTCTCAAAAAAGTTACGTTAATCCATTGAGATATGGTATGGTACAAGTGAATATTTGAGACAAAAAATGCATCCTAATTTAGGATGACTGATCCTTCTAATCTAGTCCACATTTCTAATCTAGTCCACATAATGTCCTTTTCGGGAGTGTACATGTGAAGAAATGATCAAAAGGGTCGTATTTGTTAAAAAATTGGGAGTTCTATACTTATAACCTAAAACTATTTCCAAATCCCAAAACCTATAACCTAAACCTAACCTTAACCTACACCTTAACCTATAACCTATAACCTTAACCAAAACCTATAACTTAAACCCAAACCGATTCCCAAATCCCAAAACCTATAACCTAAACCAAAACCAAAACCTATGACCTAAACCTGAAACCATTCTCAAATCCCAAAACCTATAACCTAAACCTAAACCTAATCCTTATCCTAAACCTATAACCTATAACCTAAACCATAACCAAAACCTATAACCTAGACCCGAACCCATTATCAAATCCCAAAACCTATAACCTAAATCTAACCTTAACTAAAACCTAAACCTATAACCAATAACCTCAACCAAAACCTATAACCTAAACCAATACCAAAACCTATAACCTAAACCCGAGCCCATTCTCAAATCCCAAAACATATAACCTAAACCAAAACCAAAACGAAAACCTATAACCTAAACCCGAACCCATTCCCAAACCAAAAACCTATAACCTATAACTTAAACCTAAACCAAAACCTAAACCTAAACCTATAACCTAAACCCGAACCCATTCTCAAATCCCAAAACCTATAACCTATCCCTAAACCTTAACCTAACCTAAACCTATACTCATAACCTAAAACTATTCCCAAATCCCAAAACCTATAACCTAAACCTATCCTCTCCCAAAACTTATAACCTAAACTCAATTCCCTAAAGTGAAACCTACACCTAATCCTAATATCAACTTCCTAACCTAAACCTAAACCTAAACTTAAAAACTCAAGCTTAAACCCAATCCTGAACCTGAATCCGATTTTCTAAACTTAAACCATAACTCATTCTCAAATCCAAAAACCTATAACCTAAACCAAAATCAAAACCAAAACCTATAACCTAAACCCGAACCCATTCTAAAATCCCAAAACCTATAACCTAAACCTAAACATAAACCTTATCCTAAACCTATAACCTATAACCTAAACCAAAACCTATAACCAAAACCAAAACCAAAACCTATAACTTAAACCCGAACCCATTCTAAAATCCCAAAACCTATAACCTAAACCTAAACATAAACCTTATCCTAAACCTATAACCTATAACCTAAACCAAAACCTATAACCTAAACTAAAGCCAAAATCTATAACCTAAACCCGAACCCATTCTCAAATCCCAAAACCTATAACCTAAACTAAAGCCAAAACCTATAACCTAAACCCGAACCCATTCTCAAATCCCAAAACCTATAACCTATCCCTAAACCTTAACATATAACCTAACCTAAACCTATAGTTATAACCTAAAACTATTCCCAAATCCCAAAACCTATAACCTAAACCTAACCTTTTCCAAAACCTATAACCTAAACTCAATTCTCTAAAGTGAAACATACACCTAATCCTAATCTCAACTCCCTAATCTAAACCTAAACCTAAACTTAAAAACCCAAACTTAAACCCAAACCTAAACCTAAACCTTATCCTGGAAAGGGAGATGAAAATCAAATAGTGAAAAGGGAGAGAAAAAGTGGATAGGAGTGAAAAGGAGGGGTATTTTTGTCCTGGAATTGGGTCTCCGCACGTGGAGGTCTAAGTTGCAAAAGTAAGTTTGTATTCTTTATAAAAATAGCTGGATAAAAGGTGAGCAAACTAGATTTTGATAGTGGGGTCAATTTCATGTTTGCCCCGCTCAATTTTCAGTTTGCCCCGCTCAATTTCTAATTGAGCGGGGTAAACTAGAAATTGAGCGAGACAATTAAGCAGGGCAAACTGAAAATTAAGCGGGGCAAACTAGAAATTGAGAGGGGTAAACTGATTTATTTATTTTTTGCTATGTTGCTTTTGTGGGTCCCATCATGATGTATGTGTTATATCCAAACCGTCCATATATTTTACAAGCTCATATTAAGGCTTGAGATGAAAAATAAGATAGATCTAACTATCAAGTGGACCACACTGTAAAAGGCAGTGGGGAATTGAACGTCTACCACTGAAACCCTTTTAGGGCTAAATGTATTCTCAAATCCTTAAACCTAGACCTTAACTTATTCTCAATTCCCTAAACCTTAACGTATAATCTAACTTAAACCAAAACCTATATCGTACACTTGTAACCTAAAACCTAAATGTATTCTCAAATCCCTAAACCTTAACGTATAATCTAACTTAAACTAAAACCTATATCGTACACTTGTAACCTAAAACCTAAATGTATTATCAAATTCCTAAACCTAAACCTTAACCTATTCTCAATTCCCTAAACCTTAACCTATAACCTAACTTAAACTTAAACCTATAACCTACACTTATAACCTAAAACTTATATGTATTCTCAAATCCTTAAACTTAAACCTACATCTAATCCTAATATCAACTCCTTAACCTAAACCTAAACTTGAAAACCTAAACCTAAACTCGGTCCCGAATCCAATTTCCTAAACTTAAACCTTAACCTATTCTCAATTCCCTAAACCTTAACATATAATCGACACTTATAACCTAAACTTAAACCTATAACCTAAACCTAAAACCTAAATGTATTCTCAAATACCTAAACCTAAACCTACACCTAATCCTAATATCAACTCCTTAACCTAAACCTAAACTTGAAAACCCAAACATAAACCCGGTCCTGAACCCGATTTCCCAAACCTAAACCTTAACCTATTCTCAGTTCTCTAAACCTTAACATATAACCGACACTTATAACCTAAACCTAAACCTAAACCTAAATGTATTCTCAAATCCTTAAACCTAAACCTATACCTAATCCTAATATCAACTCTTTAACCTAAACCTAAACTTGAAAACCCAAACCTAAACGTGGTCCCGAACCCGATTTCCTAAACCTAAACCTTAACCTATTCTCAGTTCCCTAAACCTTAACATATAACCGACACTTATAACCTAAACCTAAAACCTAAATGTATTCTCAAATCCCTAAACCTAAATCTCAAAAAAAAAAAAAAAAAACACATTTTTTTTTTTTTTTTGCAAAAGATGCAAACATTGATATTATCTACATATCGTTGATATTATCGACATAAGTTGTAGATATTATCTACATATCATCGATATATCGACGTTAGTCATAGATAACAATTTTTGATATACTTTAGCTACGGATTATAACTGTAGCTATAATTGCGTCGATATATCGACGATCTGTCGATATTATCAAAAAAGTTCAGAATTGTCCAGCGAGTTTGCCTTAAAAATATAGAATTTACGATAAACTTTAGCTACGGATTATATTCGTAGCTATAACCATAGCGGACAGGCAGCACTGCGGCCATCTTTTTTTTTTTTTTTGTTATGTTGCTTTTGTGGGTCCCATCATGATGTCTGTGTTATATCCAAACCGTCCATCTATTTGGAGAGCTCATATTAAGGCATGGGATGAAAAATAAGATAGATCTAACTATCAAGTGGACCACACTGTAAAAGGTAGGAATTGAACGTCTACCATTGAAACCCTTTTAGGGGTTACGAAAATTTTGGATCATTATGAAAACTTTTTTTCCCCTCTTCATCCAGGCCTTTGTAACCTCATGAATAGATTGGATGGAAAATAAATGTCATGGTGGGCCCTACAAAATTTTTAACGGTGAAAATCAGTTTTCCTGCTGTTCTTTGTAGTGTGGTCCAGTTGATCTTTGGATATGATTTTTTTTTTTTTTTGGATAATGCTTCGAAAGGATCTCAAAATATGGATGAGCGTTGTGGATATAATAAATACATAGTTGTGGGGCCATGTAACTTTGATCTCTTTTGAGCCGTTCGTACAACTCTCAGCGCTCGTCTTCGAAAGGGAGGGGTATTTTCGTCCTCAAATTTGTTGTCTATATAAGCAAGTCTAAGTTGCAAAACAAAGTTTGTCTTCTTTCATAAAACTCGGCTGGATAAATGGTGGGGTCCACAGTCCTAAATTTCTCGCTAAAATAAGCCCCAGCTGTACGGACGCCTTCCCAAAGGACTAAAATGCCCCTACTTTTTCCTTCAAGCGGGAAGGCGAGCGGTGAGCGCTGACGCTCCTTGAACTTCGAGTTGTACGAACGGTTCAAAAGATATCAACGTTACATGGGCCCCACAGTTATGTATTTATTATATCCACAACGTTCATCCATATTTCGAGATAATTTCGGAGCATTATCCAAAAAAAATAATCATATCCAAAGATCAACTAGACCACACCACAAAGAGCAGCGGGAAAATTGCTTTTCACCGTTAAAAATTTTATAGGGCCCACTATAACATTTATTTTCCATCCAATCTATTCATAAGGTCACAAAGACCCGGATGAAGAGGAAAAACAAATTTAATAATGATCCAAAACTTTTGTAACCCCTAAAAGGGTTTCAATGGTAGACGTTCAATTCCCCACTGCCATTTAAAGTGTGGTCCACTTGATAGTTAGATCTGTTTTATTTTCCATCTTAAGCGTTAATCTAAGTTCGTCAAAATAGATGGACAGTTTGGATATAACATAGACCTCATGATTGGACCCAAAAACAACAAAGATTCGATGTTGAAAAAAAAAAAGATTTTTATTTTATTTGATACAGAGATTTAGCTATGGATTATAGCCGTAGCTAAATCAACCAAAATCCGTAGTGAAAGAGGCCTGTCCGGGGTGGGTGCGCCGAGTTAGCGGCCCCCGTGCTAGTCGCTGACCTATCCGGTGGGGTCGCGCCGATCTGACGTGGCTAGGCCCATCTGGCGGACCCTATAGCTATGGATTATAACCGTAGCTATAGACGGTCCCTATACAATTTTTATTTTATTTTATTTTATTTTTTTTACATGGAGAACTTTATTATATGTATAATTTTCTCAAACACATATTTATATAAATATGTATATATAAGCATATAAATTTTTTTTCTCCCTTTTGTACATTTCTTTCTTTATTCATTTAAAAAGTATACCTTCTAAACCAAAATTAGTTACTCGATGAATCCTATATGATTTTGGGGTGGGAGAAGCTACTTTATCCAACCAACTTGGTTATTTACCAAGATTCCATCAGGTCAATGACCGTGAAATGCATGAAAATGACCGTGAAGTGTATAGAAATGACCGTGAATGGCATGAAAATGACCGTGAATCAACATGAAATTGCCAGGAATGACCGTGAAATGCATGGAAATGACCGTGAATCAATACGAAATTGCCGGGAATGACCATGAAAAGCATGGAAATGACAGTGAAGTGAAGCGAATTGACCGTGAAATGCATGGAAATGACTAAAGTGAAGGGAATTGACTGTGAAATGCATGGAAATGATTGTGAATCAACACGGAATCGTCGGGAATGACCATGAAATGCATGGAAATGACGATGAAGTGAAGCGATTGGACCACGAAATGTGGGGAAATGACCGTGAAGTAAAGGAGCAAGACCCTGAAATGCGTCAAAATGACCGTGAATCAACACAGAATTGCCAGGAATGACCGTGAAGTGAGGCGATGGACCATGAAATGCGTAAAAATGATCGTGAAGTGAAGGGGCATGAGCGTAAAATGCACCGAAATGACCGTGAATCAACAAGGAATAGGCGAGAATGACCGTGATATGCATGAAAATGACCATGAAGTGAAGTGATTGGACCATGAAATGCGCAGAAATGACTATGAAATGCGCCAAAATGACCGTGAATCAACACGGAATAGGCAGAAATGACCGTGAAATGCACCAAAATGACTGTGAATTAACATGGAATAGGCAGGAATGACTATGATATGCAAGGAAATGATCGTGAAGTGAAGCGATCAGACCGCAAACTATGCGGAAATGATCGTGAACTGAAGGGGCAAGACCGTGAAGTGCACTGAAATAACCATGAATCAACACAAAATAGGTGGGAATGACTGTGATATGCATGGAAATGACAATGAAGCGAGGTGATGGGATCGTGAAATGCAAGAAATTGATCGTGAAGTGAAGGCACAAGACTGTGAATGCATCAAAATGATGTGAATCAACACGGAATAGGCGGGAATGATCGTGATATGCATGGAAATGACCGTGAAGTGAGGAGATCAGACCATAAAATGTGCAGAAATGACTGTGAAGTGAAGGGGCATGACCTTGAAATGCGTCGAAATGACCGTGAATCAACAAGGAATAGGCAGGAATGATCGTGATATGCATGGAAATGACCATGAAGTGAAGCGATTGGACTGCGAAATGTGTAGAAATGACCGTGAAGTGAAGGGGAAAGACCGTGACATGTGCCGAAATGACAGTGAATCAATATGGAATAGGTGGGAATGACCATGATATGCATGGAAATGACAGTGAAGTGAAGCAATTGGACTGTGAAATGCATGGAAATGACCGTGAAGTGAAGGGCCATGACTGTGAAATGCGCCGAAATGACCGTGAATCAACACGGAATAGGCGGGAATGACCGTGATATGCATGGAAATGACCATGAAGTGAGGCGATTGGACCGCGAAATGCACGGATATGATCGTGAAGTGAAGGGGGAAGACCTTGAAATGCCCCAAAATTACCGTAAATCAACACGAAATAGGCGGGAATGACCGTGATATGCATAGAAATGACCATGAAGTGAAGCAATGAGACTGCAAAATGTATGGAAATGATTGAGAAGTGAAGGGGCATGACCGTGAAATGCGCCAAAATGATCGTGAATCAACACAGAATAGGCGGGAATGACCGTGATATGCATGGAAATGACCATGAAGTGATGCGATTGGACCGTGAAATGTGCGAAAATGACCGTGAAGTGAAGGGGGAAGATAGTGAAATGCACTGAAATGACCGTGAATCAACACGGAATAGGTGGGAATGACCGTGATATGGATGAAAATGACCGTGAAGTGAGGCGATTGGACTACAAAATCCATGAAAATGACCATGAAGTGAAGGAGCAAGACTATGAAATGCTCCGAAATGACCGTGTATCAACACGGAATAGGCGGGAATGATCGTGATTTGCATGGATATGACCGTGAAGTGAAGCGATTGGACTACGAAATGCACGGAAATGACTGTGAGGTGAAGGGGCATGACCGTGAAATGTGCCGAAATGATCATGAAACAACACAGAATAGGAGGGAATGACCATGATATGCATGGAAATGATCATGAAGTGAGGCGATTGGACCACGAAATGCGTGGAAATGATCGTGAATTGAAGGGACAAGACCGTGAAATGCATCGAAATGACCGGGAATCAACATGGAATAGGCAGGAATGGTCATGATATGCATGGAAATGACTGTGAAGTGAAGCGATTAGACCGCAAAATGTGGGGGAATGACAGTGAAGTGAAGGGGAAAAACCTTGAAATGCGTTGAAATGATCGTGAATAAACATGGAATAGGTTGGAATGACTGTGATATGCATGAAAATGACTGTGAAGCGAGGTGATTGGACCCCAAACTGTGCAGAAATGACCGTGAAGTGAAGGGGCACGACCGTGAAATGCGTCGAAATGACCGTGAATCAACACGAAATAGGCGGGAATGACAGTGATATGCATGGAAATGACCGTGAAGTGAGGCGATTGGACCATGAAATGCAAAGAAATGACTGTGAAGTGATGGGGCAAGACTGTGAAATGTGTCGAAATAACCATGAATCAACAAGGAATAGGCGGGAATGACCTTGATATGCATGGAAATGACCGTGAAGTGTTGGACCGTGAAATGCACGGAAATGACCATGAAGTTAAGAGGCTAGACCGTGAAATGCGTCGAAATGACCATGAATCAACATTGAATAGGCGGGAATGACCGTGATATGCATGAAAATGATTTTGAACTGAGGCGATTGAACCGTGAAATGCGCAGAAATGATCGTGAAGTGACGGGTAAAGACCGTGCAATGCACCGAAATGACCATGAATTAACACAGAATAAGCGTGAATGACCGTGATTTGCATGGAATTGACCATGAAGTGAAGCGATTGGACTGAGAAATGCACGAAAATGACCGTGAAGTGAAGGATCATGACCGTGAAATGCATCGAAATGACCGTGAATCAACACGGAATAGGACAGAATGACAATGATATTCATGGAAATGATCGTGAAGTGAGACGATTGGACTGCAAAATGTGCGGAAATGACCGTGAAGTCACCGGTAAGACCGTGAAATACGTCGAAATGACCGTGAATCAACATGGAATAGGCGGGAATGACCGTGAAGTGAAGCAATTGGTCTGCGAAATACACGAAAATGACCGTGAAGTGAAGGGACAAGACCGTGAAATGTACCGAAATGACCGTGAATCAACACAGAATAGGCGGGAATGACTGTGATATGCATGGAAATGACCATGAAGCGAGGTGATTGGACCGCGAAATGCACGAAAATGACCGTTAAGTGAAAGGGACAGACCGTGAAATGCGTCAAAATGACCGTGATTCAACACTGAATAGTCGAGAATGACCGTGATATGCATGAAAATGACCATGAAGTGAAGGGCCATGACCGTGAAATGCGTCGAAATGACCATGAATCAACACGGAATAGGCTGGAATGACTGTGATGTGCATGAAAATGACCGCGAAGTGAGGCGATTGGACCGTAAAATGCATAAAAATGACCATGAAGTGAAGGGGCAAGACCGTGAAAATTTTTAAAATGACTGTGAATCTACACAGAATAGGTGGGAATGACTGTGATATATATGGAAATGTCCGTGAAGTGAAGCGATTGGACCACGAAATGCACAAAAATGACCGTGAAGTGAAGGGGCATAACATTGAAATGTACTAAAATGATCGTGAATCAACACAGAATAGGCGAGAATGTCCGTGATATGCATGGAAATGACCATGAAGTGAAGTGATTGGACTGCGAAATGCGCGAAAATGACCGTGAAGTGAAGGGGCAAGATCGTGAAATGCGATGAAATGACCATGAATCAACATGGAATAGGCGGGAATGACCTTGATATGCATGAAAATGACCGTGAAGTGAGGCGATTGGACTGCGAAATGCGCGCAAATGACCGTGAATTGAAGGGGCAAGACCATGAAATGCTCTAAGATGACCGTGAATCAATAAGGAATAGGTGATAATGACCATAATTTACATGGAAATGACCACGAAGTGAAGTGATTGGACTGTGAAATGCATAAAAATGACCGTGAAGTGAAGGGGTATGACCGTAAAATGTACCAAAATGACCATGAATCAACATGGAATAGGATGGAATGACCGTGATATGCATGAAAATGATTGTGAAGTGAGGCGATTGGACCGTGAAATGCATGGAAATGACCGTGAAGTGAAGTGGTAAGATAGTGAAATGCACCAAAATGACCGTCAAGCAACAAAGAATAGGCAGAAATGATTGTGGTATGCATGAAAATGACCGTGAAGTGAAGCGATTAGATCGTGAAATGCGTGAAAATGATCGTGAAGTGAAGGGTCAAGACCCTGAAATGCGCCAAAATGACCGTGAATCAATGCAAAATAGGTGAGAATGACTGAGATATGTATGGAAATGACCGTGAAGCGAGGTGATTGGACTGTGAAAAGCATGGAAATGACGGTGAAGTGAAGGGGCAAGACCGTGAAATGCCTCAAAATGTCCATGAATCAACACGGAATAGGCGAGAATGACCATGATGTGCATAGAAATGACCATGAAGTATTGATTCATGGTCATTTCAGCGCATTTCATAGTCTTGCCCCTTCACTTCAGGGTCATTTTTATGCATTTTGTGGTCCAATCGCCTCACTTCACAGTCATTTCCATTCATATTACGGTCATTTCTGCCTATTCCGTGTTGATTCATGGTCATTTTAGTGCATTTCATGATCTTGCCCCTTCACTTCACGGTCATTTTCATACATTTTGCGGTCCAATCACCTCACTTTATGGTCGTTTTCATGCATATCACGGTCATTCCCTCCTATTCCGTGTTGATTCACGGTCATTTTGATGCATTTTTCGGTCATGCCCCTTCACTTCACTATCATTTTCACGCATTTCGCAGTCTAATCGCTTCACTTCACGATAATTTTCATGCATATCACGGTCATTCCTACCTATTTTATGTTGATTCACAGTCATTCTGGTGCATTTCTCGGTCATGCCATGCATTTCACGATCATTTTCCTGCATTTCACGTTCAATTCCCTTCACTTCACGGTCATTTCTATGCATATCACTGTCATTCCCTGCGATTCTGTGTTGATTCACAGTCATTTCAGCGCATTTCACGGTCATGCCCCTTTACTTCATGGCCATTTTCACACATTACACTGTCCAATTGCCTCACTTCACGGTCATTTCCATGCATATCGCGGTCATTCTCGGCAATTTCGTGTTGGTTCACGGTCATTTCAACGCATTTGAGGGTCTTGCCCTTTCACTTCACGGTCATTTTTGCGCATTTCGTAGTCCAATTACCTCGTTTCACGGTCATTTCCATGCATATCACGGTCATTCCCGCCTATTCCGTGTTGATTCATGGTCATTTCGGCGCATTTCACGGTCTTGCCCCTTCACTTCACGGTCATTTTTGTGCATTTCACGGTCCAATAGCCTTACTTCACGGTCATTTCCATGCATATCACGGTCATTCCCACCTATTCCACGTTGATTCACGGTCATTTTGGCGCATTTCACCGTCATGCCCCTTCACTTCATGGTCATTTCTGCACATTTTACAGTCTAATCGCTTCACTTCAGTATCATTTTCATGCATATCACGGTCATTCCCACCTATTCCGTGTTGATTCACGGTCATTTCGACGCATTTCACGGTCATGCCATGCATTTCACGGTCAATTCCCTTCACTTCCTGTCATTTCCATGCATATCACGGTCATTCCCGGCGATTCTGTGTTAAATTACGGTCATTTTGGCGCATTTCATGGTCTTTTCCCTTCACTTCACGGTCATTTTCGTGCATTTTACAATCCACTTCATGGTCATTTTTATGCATATCACGGTCATTCTCGCCTATTCCGTGTTGATCACGGTCATTTCAGAGCATTTCACGGTCTAACCCTTCACTTCACGGTCATTTCTACACATTTTGCGGTCCAATTGCCTCACTTCACAGTCATTTCCATGCAAATCACGGTCATTCCCGCCTATTCCACGTTGATTCACGGTCATTTCGGCATATTTCATGGTCATGCCCCTTCACTTCACGGTCATTTCTGTGCATTTCACAGTCCAATCGCTTCACTTCACGGTCATTTCCATGCATATCATGGTCATTCCTGCCTATTCCGTGTTGATTCACAGTCTTTTCGGTGGATTTCACGATCTTGCCCCTTCACTTCAAGGTTATTTCCGTGCATTTCGCGGTCCAATCGCCTCACTTCACGGTCATTTCCATGCATATCATGGTCATTTCGGCGCATTTCATGGTCATGCCCCTTCACTTCACAGTCATTTTCGTGCATTTCAAGGTCCAATCGCCTCACTTCGCGGTCATTTCCATGCATATCGCGGTCATTCCCGGCAATTTTGTGTTGATTTATGGTCATTTCGATGCATTTGACGGTCTTGCCCCTTCACTTCACGGTCATTTCCTTGCATTTTGCGGTCCAATCGCCTCGTTTCACGTGCATATCAAGGTCATTCCCGCCTATTCCATGTTGATTCACAGTCATTTCAGTGCATTTCACTGTCATGCCCCTTCAGTTCACGGTCATTTCTGCGCATTTCACTGTCTAATCGCTTCACTTCACGGTCATTTTCATGCATTTCACGGTCATTCCCGACGATTCCGTGTTGATTCACGGTCATTTCTCTAAACCTTAACCTACACCCTAACCTAAACCTATTCTCAAATCCCAAAAGCTATAACCTAAACCTAAACCTAAACCTTAACATAATCCCATAATCTATTGCCTAAACTGAAACCTATAACCTAAACCCGAACATAAACTCGAACCCGAATTCCTAAAACTAAACTTATACTTATTACCTAAACCTATTCTCAAATCCCAAAACCTATAACTATAACCTAAACCTTAACCTAAACCTATAACTTATAACCTAAACCTATGACCTAAACTCAATTCCCTAAACCTTAACCTACAACTTAACCTAAACCTATACTTATATCCTAAACCTATTCTCAAATTGTAACACCCTGAAAATCGGGGGTCGTGTATAAACTCAACTCCCGAGTTCCAGACCGACACTTATGCAACAAAAATGGTTATGATTCAATGTTGTCTGATTTAAAGCATTCACATGAGTAAAAGTATACCAAAACTGCAATTCATACTTCAGATCCAGTGATAAAAGCAAGCGGAAGACATGGTTAACAGGGTTTACAATGGTAAGTTCAGTACCCTAGGTTCAAGCAGTTATGACTCATACAAGGTGAACATACATCGGCCAGTCGGGTTACTTGACGGGCTCGACTAGCGCGATCGCATCTCAAGTCAAATGACATGAAGTGCGTAAAACACTTCGCGTGGCCTAACCACTGCCGCCAACTCTAAACACGAATCACATTCATCGACGCGTCGTTCGTGGCTAGGACCAGTCAGCCACGAATTCGCTCGGTTACCGACTGCCTGGACTAAGTCTAGTCCCACACATCTATGGAATCACATTAGCAATATATGTAAAGGTATTGGAATTTAGATACAATCATGTGAGCATGTTAACACATGTTATAACATTCAACTTATGCAAATCTTCAAACACATACATTCCATGCATGTAATGGAATCATGCATATGGTCAACATGTAGGAAATCATTTAGGTCAGCATATTAACCAAGAAATCAATCTCAAACTACTACATAACATCATTTAATTCAATACATACTAATACAAGCATTTATACAAACACATACACTACACACTTAAGTCTACATATAGTATGTCGACCCAAAGTGCGCAACTAGGCGAATCTCTTCGCCAAACTAATTATGCAAGCATTCCTAACTCCCTAATGCGACAACAAACCATGTCAATCACGTCAGCGAAATATGAATGTAGACCGCACTTCCTACAAATGACTAAAATGCCCTAAATCTCATATTCTTCGTTAATTTACGAAACAGGAAACGGAGAGCATGTTGTACATGTCAAACGGCGGTGCCGTCGATAATCTACTATTAAACGACATTGAAAGCGTTGTAAACCGTCAATCAAAGCGTCTAAAATCCTCACCTAGTCTCTTATGGATACGGGATTTTGAACGGAGCGTGTACGCTTCGTCTACGGCAGTAGGAGAACCTGTTTTATGAAATACGTTAGCTAACACGCTACGAATCCAAGTAATCCCTAAATCAGCAACTTTTAGGGTCGTTTCATACCTGAAAAAGCGGAGAAATCACCGTCCAGGTGATTGGGAAGAGTTGCTGAAACAGCAGCTATCGATGGCTCGGAAGCGGGAAAAATCCCTTCTTCTCTTTCTCTCAAACTCTCTCACCTTTATCCTACGGTTTGCAATTTTCGGATGGGAGAGAGAAATGAGGGTTTCAACCCCTTTTATAAGCTCAAAAATGCCGGAAACAGGCTCCGGAACGAAGTTTACTTGGTGCCTATCCATTTCGGGGCTGTTTCGGTCCAAAAGCTGCTTTCTGATGGTCCCCTGGTCGATTGTGATCGGACTTAAGGTCATGCGTACCAGATGTAGCACGTATTAAGTTTTCAGTCTGGCAGGGTTCGCAGATCGCACGTGGCGGACCAGTTTCAGTTCAGCGGTCACCGCACGTAGATCAGGGCTGAAAGTCTCATGATAATAAATAGAAATTTTTTCTGATCCGAGGGTGTAATCTGGATGAATTCTGACGGTCAGAACGCTTAATACTGACGCGTCAAGTCGTGTGCCAGATTTGAATTTGAAATTCCAAATCTGTTCCTATTCGCGGTCTCTTCAGTCCGGGTTCAACGAAATAGTCTGTGATTATCGGTTTGACTTGATTTTCGAGATGATTGTCAAGTCCAGCTGGGTGGTTCTAACGGTCTAAGATAGGAGGTATCGGACCTTCGACGCGCGGTCTAAATCCAATACAAAAATTCAATGTGGTCCAGAGAATAGACCTGCTTAGAGTTTGATCCGAGGTTATAGAGTATTGTAGAGTTGTTTGTTCTACTCGATTTAGGTCTTGTAGAACGTATTTAAAGTGATCAGGGACTATTTCCCTGCTACTCTAGCGTTGCGCTAGCTAACTTACGCTTAATTTCCATGGAAATTAATTCTACGCGATTTCGGGTCGAGTTGGTACTCGAACCCAAGTACGGATTTTTCACGAGCGTTACACAAATCTAAGCCTATAACCTAAACCTAAACCTATAACCTAAACTTATAACCTTAACCTAAACCTATTCTCAAATCCCAAAACCTAAACCTTTAACCTATAACCTAAACCTAAACCTTTAACCTATAACCTAAATATATAACCTATAATCTAAATCCAAACCTAAACCTATAACCTGTAACCTATAACCTAAACCTAACCTTAACCTATTCTCAATTCCCTAAATCTATAACCTATAATCTATAAACTAAACCTAAACCTAAACCTAAACCTAAACCTAAAACTATAACCTAAATCTAAACCTTAACCTATAACCTATAACCTAAACCTATTCTTAAATCCCTAAACCTATAACCTAAACCTAAGCCTATAACTTATAACCTAAACTTAAACCTAAACCTATAACCTTAACCTAAACCTATAACCTAAACCTAAACCATAACCAAAAACCTAAACCTAAACCTAAACCTATAACCTAAACCTATTCTCAAATCTTGAAACCTATAACCCATACCCAAAACTAAACCTATAACCTAAACCTTAACCTATAACCTTAACCTAAAACGTAAACCTAAACCTAAAACCTGAACGTATTCTCAAATCCCTAAACCTAAACCTAATCTTAACTCCTTAACCTAAACCTAAACCTAAATTGAAAACCCAAACTTAAACCCAAAACCGAACCTGAACCCAATTTCCTAAACCTAAACCTAAACCTAAACCTTAACCTAAAACCTAAATGTATTCTCAAATCCCTAAACTTAAACCTACACCTAATCCTAATCTCAACTCCCTAACCTAAAGCTAAACCTAAACTTGAAAACCCAAACCTAAACCCGATCCCGAACCTAAACCCCATTTCCTAAACCTAAACCTTAACCTATTCTCAATTCCCTAAAGCTATAACCTATGACTTAAACCTAAACTTAAACCTATAACCTTAACCTAAACCTATAACCTAAATGTATTCTCAAATCCCTAAACCTAAACCTACACCTAATCCTAATTTTCATGCATTTCACAGTCATTCCCGTGAAGTGAAGCGAATTGAGGGTGAAATACGTGGAAATGACCGTGAAGCAAAGGGAATTGACCATGAAATGCGTAGAAATGACCGTGAATCAACATGAAATCGCTGGGAATGACCGTGAAATGCATGGAAATGATCATGAAGTGAAGCAAATTGATCGTGAAATGCATGAAAATGACCATGAAGTGTAGCTAATTGACTGTGGAATGCGTGGAAATGACCGTGAAGTGAAGTGAAGTGAATTGACTGTGAAATGCATGGAAATGACCGTGAATCAATACAGAATTAGTGGGAATGACCGTGAAATGCATGGAAATGACCATGAAGTGAAGTGAATTGATCGTGAAATACGTTGAAATGACTGTGAAGTGAAGGGAATTGACCGTGAAATGCATGAAAATGACCATGAATCAACACGGAATCGGTGGGAATGACCGTGAAATGCATGGAAATGACTGTGAAATGAAGTAAATTGACCATGAAATGCATTGAAATGACAGTGAAGTGAAGGGAATTGACCGTAAAATGCATGAAAATGACCGTGAATCAACACGAAATCGGCAGGAATGACCATGAAATGCATGGAAATGATTGTGAAGTGAAGCAAATTGACTATGAAATGCGTTGAAATGACCGTGAAGTGAAGGGAATTGATCGTGAAATGCATGGAAATGACCGTGAATCAACACGGAATTGCCTAGAATGACCGTGAAATGAATGGAAATGACCGTGAAGTGTAGGGAAATGACCATGAAATACATAAAAGTGACTGTGAAGTGAAGGGAATTAACCGTGAAATGCATGGAAATGACCATGAATCAAAACAGAATCGTTGGGATTGACCATAAAATGCATGGAATTGATCATGAAGTAAATGAAATGAATGAAATTGACCTTTAAGTGAATGAAATGGATTTTTGTAAGACCCCGGATTTTTGCCAACCTGAGATTAGACGTCCTTAGGCAATGAGTCTATCCTAACACTTGATTAACTTCTCAAAACTCAATCTAAAAGTCTCAAATCCCTATTTCCTTCGAGAAAATCTCACATTTTACTACTTTATCCTTCAAAATTTTCTAAGAGCTCTCACATTAGACACAAATCTTAAAGTTTAGGTGATGTTGATCAATACTTAAGCTAAAAAGTACTATGAATAGTAAATAAATAAATGAAAAGGGTTTTTAGCCATTAACCTTTTGAAGTCTCACTAAATAAGTAGACTAATTGGATAGATCAGCTTCTCCTATCCCAAAATCATATATTGCATGTCAAATAACTCATCCCAGGTTCTAAAATACACCCATTTCAAATATCAGACGGAGAAACCACCCCAAACAGGTCAGTGGTCGGCGATGCCATCGCCGGTTTGGCGATGCATCGCCGAACTCGTCCGTACAGCGAGTTTCTGTACCTTTTTTTCTGCGCGTTTCTTCAGACTTTGAAAAATCATATCTCCTTCGTTATAACTCTAATTTAGGTGATTCAAAAATCAGATTGAAGATAAATGAGTCTAGTTTTATATAAAAATATGTAAAAAATATAATAAAATATTTAATATAGTTTAAAGCAGGTCATTGTGAGCAACTATCCGATAATCACTTGTTGGACAGCTGCTGCTTCTGGAATTTTTAGAATTTTTCTACAACTCAAAATCTTATGAAATTTGGAGGAGTTAGGGTAAACTTGATGATGAACCCCTAGAAAAATAATAAAAATAATATGATACCTATAAGTTCCCAAAATAGGGGATAGAATGGCCCTAGGACCGTATTCTGCCATAATTAGGGTAGAATTTGGTTGAGTACCAAACTGAACACTCAGTAGAATTAACTTAGACCACTTTAAATACGTTCTACGAGACCCAACGCGAGTGGAACCAATGACCCTATAACTCTCTATAACCTCAGATCAAACTCTAAGCCGGTTTGTTCTCTGGACCACTTTGAAATTTTGTATTGGATCTAGACCGCGCGTCGAAAGTCCGATACCTCCTATCTTAGACCGTTAGAACCGCCTAGCTGGACTTGACACTCATTTCGAAAACCAAGTCAAACCGATAATCACAGGCCATTTCATTGAGCCCGGACCGAAGAGAGTGCGAATAGGGACAGAATTGGAATTTCAAATTCAAAACTGGCACACGACTTGACGCGTCAGTATTAAGCGTTCTGACCGTCAGAATTCAGCCAGATTACACCCTTGGATCAGAAAAAATTTCTATTTTATATCATGAGACTTTCAGCCCTGATCTACGTGCGGTGACCGCTGAACTGAAACTGGTCCGCCACGCGCGATCTGCGAACCCTGCCGGACTAAAAACTTAATACGTGCTAGATCTGGTACGCATGAGCTTAAGTCCGATCGTAATCGACAAGGGGACCACCAGAAAGCATGTTTTGGACCGAAACAGCCCCGAATTGGATAGGCACTAAGTGAACTTTGTTCCTGAGCCTATTTTGGGCTTTTTTGGGCTTATAAAAGGGGTTGAAACCCTCTCATATCTCTCCCATCCGAATTTGGGAAAAGCCTTAGATTGAGGGAGAGAAAAGGTGAGAGATTGTGAGAGAGGTGGGAGAGAATTTCCTGCTGCTGGTGCTACCTGCTACACGTGTTTAAGCCACGCGATCCAAGCACTTTCCCGGCGATTCCTCCGCATTTTCAGGTAAGAAAATACCCTAGAAGTTGCTGATTTGAGGTTCCTTTCGTTTCCTAGCGAAGTAGCTAATAGAACTTGTGTATTAGGTCCTCTATTCGCCGTAGACGAAGCGTATACGCTCCGTTCGAATTTACACATCCATAAGAGACAAGGTGCGGATATTAGACGCTTTGATTGACTGTTTCCAAAGCTTTCAATGTCGTTTAATAGTAGATTCTTGACGGCAACGCCGTTTGACATGTACAACATGCTGTCCGTTTCCTGTTTCGTAAACTAACGAAGAATATGAGATTTAGGGCATTTTAGTCATTTGTAGGAAGTACTGTTTTCATGCACATTTTGCTGATGTGATTGACATGGTTTATTGTCGCATTAGAATGTTAGGAATGCGTGCTTAATTAGTTTGGCGAAGAGATTCGCCTAAATACGCACTTCGGGTCGACATACTATATGTAGACTTAAGTGTATAGTGTAAGTGTTTGTATAAATGCTCGTATTAGTATGTATTGAATTAAATGGTGTTCTGAATTAATTTGAGATTGATTTCTCAATTAAATTGCTAATGTAAATGATTTCTTACAAGTTGGCCATATGTACGATTTCATTATTGGTGTGAAATGCATATGCTTGATGTTTCACTTGAGTGGTATGTTATAACATGTGCTTGATGATTTCCTTATGATCTAGTTGAGATCGAATTCTCAATTAATATGCTGATGGAGATGATGTCCTATATGTTGGTGCTATGTATAATTTCATTATATGCGTGATAGACATGTGTAAGATGATTTACTCTGGTTGTATGTTATAACATGTGTTAACATGCTCACGTGGTTGTATTTCATTTCCAATACTCTCACTTGATTTGCTGATGTGATTCCATGTGTTTGGGACTATGCCTAGTCCAGGCAGTCGGTAACCGAGCGAATTCGTGGTTAGCTTATATTCGCCACGAACGACGCGTCGATGAACGCGAGCCGTGTTCTGGAGTTGGCGGCAGTGGTTAGGCCACACGAAGTGTTTTACGCACTTCATGTCGTTCAACTTGAGATGCGATCGTGCTAGTCGAGCCCGTCAAGTAACCCGACTGGCCATTGTATGTTCACCCTGCATGAGTCATAATTGCTTGAACCTAGGGTACTGAACTTACCATTGTAAACCCTGTTAACCATGGTACCTTGATCCATAAAGACTCATGAGCCGGGCATGGTGGTATGGGACACCGTGGTCGAGCTGTCGGCCTACGCTGGGGCCACAAACCTCCCCGTAGTGACCAGTGAGTACCTAGACTCGTGAGCAGATTATGGTGGTATGGGACACTATATTCTAGCTGTCGGCCTACACTGATTAGGCGACGAGTCCTTTGTAGTGACCGCGAGCGTATTCTGAGTCTACGGGAGGCAACGACCCTTCAGTAGCAGTAGAGTACAGTAGGCCTGTATTGATAAGGTGATGGGGGAGCGGAGCAACGAGTGCGTGCAACAGCCCTGGCAGCCCTTGCAGCGACCTACGAAATATACATCGTATGAGATTACTAGGAGTGACGACCCTAGACAGGATCTGTGTTGGGATTGATACAAGGGAAGTACCTTAGTTTCCCAATCCTGCTGTTTGAATGGACTAATAACAACTCGGAAATCATATCACCATAGCATTGCATGTGCCTGGAAGATGTGGAGCACTCTAGGGAGTGTGGCATGCCGCGGTCGTAAGATGTTGCCGTATGTGGGAGATCGTCGGTGAGGGCATACATCACGTCATGTCATAATTGCATTAACAACAGTATTAGGAATGCTTGAATTACTGCTTTACTATTATCGCATGATTGATTTGAGAACATGTTAATCCTTGCTCTATTATTCCACTGAGTTAGCTACTCACTCCCACGTTACGGGACGGTGTTCCTGGACACCCACCAGACCTTTTTGTGATTGCAGATGATGGCGCGGCCTGTGAGGCGGAGCTGGACTTGATGATGATGAGGAGGATCCCTCCTTTACGCGTGTTCTGATTGACGGGATTACAGGGAGGTTGATTAGATACTTTGACACTTGTCATTTTATATTTTTAGCGCACTCATGTATATTCGTTTTGTCTACTTTTGGAGTATACATGTATGTATATAACCTGGTAACATATCCACACTCTGGAGGCATACAACAGTTTATATATGTTATACATACTATCACAGTCTTCCGCTTGTTAATTTAACCGTCTCTGGAGTATGATATGATGTTCTAGCTTAATCTCACTCATGTTTAATGCGTTATCACAGACAACATTCAATCATACATATCTATGTTGCATAAATAACATTTTGGAACTCGGGAGTTGGGTTTTTGCTCGACCCCCCGATTTTCGGGATGTTACAATTTTCGACCATCGCCCTGATGGAATCTTGGAAAATAACTTCATTGGTTGGTTAAAGTAGTTTCTTCTACCCTAAAATCATATAAGGAACATCAAGTAACTAATTTTAGTTTAGAAGATATTCTTGTTAAATGAAAAAAAAAATGAAAAAAGAGAAATTTTTTTTATATGCTTATATATACATATTTATATAAATATGTATTAGAGAAAATTATAGGCAGAATAAAGCTCTCCATGTAAAAAATAAAAATAAAAATAAAAATTAATAGACGATCGCACTGTAGTCTGTTTATAGCTACAGTTATAATCTGTAGCTATAGGTGCCGCCATGGGCGTGGCCCGGCTAGATCGGCGTGGCCCTATCGGACAGGCCAGCAAATGGCGCGGGGGCCGCTAGTTTAGCGAGCCCACCCCAGATGGACCTCTATGGCTACGGATTTATATATCTATCGCTACGGTTATAATCCGTAGCCATAGGTCTGACTGTAGCAAATAAGTTTACCATTCTGCTTTGAACGTCTACCATTAAAACCCTTTTAGGGGTCACGGAAGTTTTGGATCACGAAATTTTATTTTTCCCTCTTCATCCAGGTCTTTGTGACCTTATGAATAGATTGAATGGAATATAATTGTTATGGTGAGCCCTGCAAAAGTTTCCATGGTGAAAATCAATTTTTTGCTGCTCGTAGTGTGGTCCAGTTGATCTTTGGATATGATTTTTTTTTTTTGGATAATGCTCCGAAATGATCTCAAAATATGGATGAACGTTGTGGATATAATAAATACATGACTGTGGGGCCCATGTAACGTTGATCTCTTTTGAACCGTTCGTAGGAGTTCGAGGAGCGTTAACGCTGGTCTTCGAGCACCAGCCGATCTGCTTGGAGGAAAAAGCAGGGGCATTTTCGACCTTTGGCAAGGTGTCCGTACAGCCGGGGCTTATTCTCGCTGGGCTTAGTCTCGTAAATGGGTCGTATAGTCGCAATTTTCTCGGCCAAAAATTGTCATTATAGAGAATTCAGGTGTGCCACAGTACATAAGACAGTAAGATTGGATCGTCGATCATACGATTTGTGTGGGGCCGCAACGATGTGTATCTTTAATCAAACACATTTATTAGATGTGGCTCATAGTTAATAGTTACATAGGGAAGATACAAAAATCAAAACTCAGGCAGACCACACCGCATGAACATGTAGGTTTTAGAAATCATTTTACATTATTTCTACTGGTTTGGCCTCTAAATATTTTAACGGGCTTATACTTTGAATGAAGGGTGAATATAATGGTTCTCGCATGATGGACGGAGTGGATGTCATATATATAATCATAGCCTGAGTGTGCTAAGTGCCGAGAAAAACACGTGTTGTACCCGATTCCGCTCCAGTGGGGGCCAATTGGTTGGAAATCAAGCAGTGAGGGAAGCGGATTGGCTGGCATACCTCGTATTGAGGTCAGCCTGTGGGCCTAATCATGAGGTGTGTGTTATATCCAAATGGTCGGTATATTTTTTGAGTTCCCCTTGAGATGAAAATTAAAACAAATATAACTATCAAGTCGACCACACTGCAAAAAAAAAAAAAAAGAAATGTGGGAGATTGAACGTCTACCATTGAAACTCCTTTTATGGTCATAGAAGTTTTGGATCAATATTAAATTTATTTTTCCTCTTTTTTTGTGACCTTACGAATAGATTGGATGGATAACAAACGTCAGGGTGGGCCTTAGGAATTGTTTGACAATAAAAATCATTATCTCCATTTCTTTTTGTGGTGTGGAACAGATGATATTTGGATATGATTTATTTTTTGGACAATGTTCTAAAATGTTCTCTAAAAATAGATGAACTGTGTAGATATAATAAATACATCACTGTAAGGCCATGTAACTTTGATCTCCTTTGAACCGTTCGTACAACTCGAGCTTGAGGAGCGTGTCTTCTCACGACACGTACGTACAGCAGCTATACAGTTGGTGTGAGGTACACCAGCCGATCCGCTTCCAGCAGGGAGTGCATTAATGAGCAGGAATCCTCCACGACACCCCGTTAGTTAAAAAAACTAAGGAAAATAAAAGAAAATAAAATAAAAATTAAGCGTGGACTCACCTCCTTATATATCTAAAACCCGCTGGATGTGCTGGCACTCGGTTTGTTTCTAGCAACATGTGTAGTATGTATCGGTGTGCTAGGATTAATCGAGACTTGTTGATGTATAAATTTGGGACTACTCCAATATTACAAGCGAAAATAAAGATGAATACCTTGGCTACAACAAAAGACCCTCTGATGGCAAAGTATGGCAAACAAGCTAGGTTTATTAAAATGTAAGGTTTTTTAAAGTATTTTCTAAATTGGATTGCACATAACCTTCACCATTAGGGATGCTTTTCTTTATAAGTGAGAGATAGAATGATTCGGATACAAGGCATATCACAGTAATCTTCTAAGATCTTCATTGATGATCTCAGATAGACCTGTGCTATAGTTATTTCCGTTGGTGTATTTTTATGAGTGGATCTTTTACTCAACCTGTCCTTTGCCTGCATAATAACAAATAAAAAGGAGACCCTGGCTAGAGCTGAGGAATCTCCGATGCTTAAGTCAGTTACGAGAACAATGGCAAAGGATTTAGGGTTTTTCTATTGTGTACCTTCTACCGTAAAAGAAATGATCATTTATAAGTTTGGAAAATCCTGTTGTATGAGGATTCTTCCCCTTTATCTTTGGAGATTTGATCCTCTTGACAGATTTTGCCTAATCCCAAGGATCTCGGGATCGGACACTTATACTTCTGGGTTTTCGGGATAGTATTTGTATTCACACTACCTTTTCTTGGCTCGGCTCACCCGTTACTAACTCTGGAAGAGTCTCAGCTAGCTTAAGAGAATAAGTTTTTTGCCTTCTTACGGGTGGAATAGTCTTCGTATTTATCCGTCATCCTTCCTCACTCCATGTCCGACGAAACCAACTTATTTGGTTGGTTTATTCTATCGGTCGGGTGGCTTATAACTTATTTAGCCTTTAGTCGGCTCACACAGACGCTGTTAACTCGCTGACCGAGTAACTTAAGTCGTCTTATACTTTTGCCTCTTGGCCTTATACACTATTCTCTCAGCTCTAACCATCGTCTCGGACTCCTCAGGCAGTGTCAGTAGGGTTGACCTACTCCATATTCGGGTCTCCGGACTTAACATATTTTTCCCCAACAGTGAGCCCCCTTACTCCTTGTGCCTTTCACGACACCAAGGAGTAATGAGTTTTTATGTCGGTTCACATCAGAGGCCGAGGTCATAATGAGACATTTAATGCTTTTTAAGTCATCCTTAACGTATGACGGTTCATTTCCCGAGGCTGCACGAGCGGTCAGTTATCACATCATTTTTTCTGCTTATGGGCGCCGGACGCGTGACGAAGGCGTTACTGCCGTCAGTCAGCGTGTGCCATGTGTCGAGCGGGGGAGTCGAGGCAAGGTCGCTTCGTCTGCTGATTAAATGCTCTTGCCACGTGGCAAGGCTATAAAAGAGGGCGGGAGGAGCGTGAAAATTTTATTTTTGCCATTCGCTCTCCCACTCCTCTGCTTTCTTTTGATTTTCCCTTTTTCTTCTACTTCTCTTCCCCCACGATCTATCGCTAGGTCTTCATTCATGCTGTTTTCTTCTCCATCATCTTCTTTCACGTCCATTGCTGCCTTCTTTGGTGAATTTTTTCCTCTCTTTCTATCGACATTAATGGCTACGCATGGCTCTCAGAGCCCTCAGGAGAGAACTTTCGGTGATGAGGGTGATTTGTAACTTTTTTAGAATGTTGCGGAGCCACCCTCTTTGCTGGCGGAGATAGCCGTTGATGCAGACGCTGCTTTCCGGCTTGTTTAGAGGGCCACTGAATCATCGGCAGAGCGTCCTTCTCTGGCCGGTCCTTCTAGTGGTGGGTCGTCTCTGGTAACCCATCCAGGGAGACCCAATCCCGCGTTGGATTCGCTGGAGGAGGAAGAGGGAGAAGATGAAACAAGGATCATTGAGGGGGTTGCTGTATCGGCCCCCGTAACTCAGTTGGCGCAGGCTTTTGAGTCATATTCTGAGGGAGAGGGGGCCGAGGATGATCTGAGCGGTCCCGTTGCATCAATTTTAACTGATTTCGATCTGAATCGAATCCGAGCTGGGTACCATGTCCCGGACTCGGTTATACTTTGGCTTCCTCGTCTGGATGACCTACCCGATCATCGCCCTGATGGGATGGTTACAATTTTTCAGGTCTTGATGCAATGTGGCTTGTGTCTGCCTCTCTAACCCATTGCTCAGGATTTTCTGTCTCGTGTCAAACTTGCTTCGGGTTAGATAGTCCTGAACGGGTGGAGGAATTTGTTCGGGTGCTCAGTGCTATGGGCTGAGCTTGAACAGCCCCCACTGACAGTCGATGAATTCCTCTACTTGTACCAAGTAAGACCGAATCCAAATTTTTTTGACTTTTACTTTCTAAGCGCATGGTGAGGTAAAGGTGGCTCTCTTATAATCGACCCACCAACTTCCAACAAACACTAGAAGGAGAGATGGTTCTGGGCGTGTGGACAATGGGAGATGGCTGATCCGTGGCCCTTCGAGCCTCGAGTCTCCCATTCGTTTCGTAAAACAGGTGACTTGGCGGCTCAATACCTTTTGTCTCTCCACATTGTAACGCGTTGAATTTAACCTTATGGTGCCTTGTAGATATCTTGAAGAAAAGGGGGAAGCTCGGATCCAATGACCTAGCTCGGATCAAGGATCTGAAAAAGCTAAGTGCAGAGGATCGGTCTTGAAAGTTGCTGCTACAACCAGAGCGTCTTCATCTTGCGGGTTTAGATTCATTTGTATCAGGTAACTCCTATGCGTTGCCATGTTCTCTTGACGCATTGTCTGAATCGCATTTGTCCTTCTTTTCAGACTACCTGAGGCTCGACCCTTTCTTAAGTCGGCCTCCGCTGACATGGCTGAGTCTCGACCTTCCCTCAAGCCGATCTCTAAGGTGAATGCTCCTCCTCCGTTGACATGGCCCTTTTATCAGGGACTCGGCCTTTGAAACAACCGAAGACAACTCCAAAGGCAAAGGAACCAGTTATCCCGTCTGCCTCTATTCCAGCCGCTCCATCCATAGTTGTGCTCTCCAACCCTGATGAGAGGGCGAAAGAGGTGGAGGCAGCGCTTCCTGTGTCTCAGTCGGCCCCTGAGCTAAAACTCGTTGTAGAGGAGGTCCCGAGACAGAGAGGGGCCGAGTGGAGAATCTTCAAGAGGGGAGATGACTCAACAGGAGCCATCACCCTTTCAGAAGATTATCTTGGGTATAATCCCTTGGGCCATCACTCACTGGAGCGAGAAAGACTTTGCCAGCTACTACAATGTCCCCACACTGCAGACCCTTGGTCACACGGCGAGGTTACTTTTCGAGGTAATATTTTTCCTTTCCATTACTCTGTAACTTCTGATTTTAGGCTCTTGTTACAACTCGTTGTTTCTCATTTGTAGTTGCCTCCTGCATGGTCAAGGCTTGCTCGGAGTTATCTGTGGCTTAGAAGCTTGAGGTTGAGGCAGAAACGGCCAAGAAGCTTGTGGCTGAGGTAGAGGGACGCCGAGAGATTGTCGAAGGTCGGATCGACATTATGACTGGCGACTTGTCACTCACCCGAAAGGCTATCAAGGATGCGAAGATCGCTCTTGAAGGTGCTAAGGTTGAGAATGCTCGTTTGGCGTCGCTTCTAGCGAAGGCCGAGGAAGTGAATCAGCATCTTCTTCATGTTCACGGTGCTTGCGAGAGAACTCTAGCTTGGGCCAGGGCCGACACCGCAGTGCTCATCTAGTAGGCTCGAGAGGAGGCCAGCCGAGCCAAAGAGGCTCAGGACCAGGCCGTAGAGGCCTTTCTCGAGTCTTTGGAGTTCGAAGAAGAGAGAGATCACCTTTATCAAGGTGGTTACAAGGCCTTCGTTCTGAAAATGAGGGCCTCCTTCCCCGACCTTGACCTCTCTGCTTTTGAGGCTGCTAGTTCAAAGGCTGAGATTACCGGGGATGGTCGTGCCAATTCCACTGCCGACGAAGAAGCTCCCACTGCAACTGTGGCTGGCTGCGAGGCTGATCCCTCTGGGGCTGCTTAGGAAGTAGTCTAATCTGGGACTGCTTGGGGAGTACCCCGACTGAGGGGTAGAGGCGGTGCTTCATTTTTGGCACTCACACCAGCGTAGTGCCGGCCAACGCTTCTTTTGGTATCGTCATTAGCTCCTCAGGATGGATTTTACCCAGAGCCGATTCAAGAGCATCTATAACCGAGAGAGACCACTCCCTTTGTCGGAACTAAGTATGTGCTTTTTCAATGTAATCAAAGTAGAGTTTGATGTAACCCGATGTAAAACACTTAGAAATGATGAATGGAAGTTCTCAGTTTTATTAAATCGACTCCGTTTACATTTCTTTTCCATGCATCCTCAGCGCTGTCTTAAGGATAATAGATTTTAAGATGCTCGGCGTTCCAGGGGTGAGGTAATAATTGCCCATTTAGGTCTTCCAACCGATACGTTCCAGGTCGGACGGTACTTGAGACGACATAGGGTCCTTCCCAATTGGGTCCCAGTGTGCCTGCACTAACTTCCTTTGTATTTGAAAATATTTTTCGGAGGACCATATCCCTAGCACGGAATCGTCTGACTTTGATTCGGGTGTTGTAGAACCGAGCTACTTGTCTCTGTCGAGCCATCACTCGTAGCCAAGCTTCTTCTCTTTTCTCTTCTAATAAGTCGAGCCTGAGCGATAGAAGTTCTTCATTTTCTCGTTTGTTGAATGAATTGACTTAGGCCGAACTTATTCTGATCTCAACCGGGGTAACTGTCTTCGAGCCAAAACAGAGGGAGAAGGGAGTTTCTCCCATGGCAATTCGAGCTGTGGTTTAGTAGGCCCACAATATATTTGGGAGTTCTTCAGTCCATGCTCCTTTGGCTCCATCGAGCTTTGTTCGGAGATGTTGTTTAATAATCTTGTTAATAGCCTCGACCTGTCCATTTGTCTGAGGATGATGAGGCGAAGCGTATACGTTTCGGATCGAGAGATTATTGCACATCTCGTGGAATTGTCTATTATCGAACTGTCTTCCATTATCAGTGATAATAGTCCGCGGTATTCCAAACTGACATATGATATTCTTCCAAACAAAGCTTGTAATCTTCTATTCAGTTATCTTTGCTAATGGCTCGGCTTCGGCCCATTTTGTGAAATAGTCCACTGCAACCACGACAAACTTAGTCTGACCCTTTCCCAAAGGGAATGATCCGATTATGTCAATCCCCCACTGTGTAAAGGGCCAAGGTCCAGTCATCGGGGTCAACTCCTCGGGGGGTTGCCTCGGGACAGCTACGAATCACTGACACTTGTCGCACCTTTAGATGAACTTCTTAGCGTCATATTGTATGGTCGGCTAGTAGTATCCTTGCCGCAGTACTTTGTGGGTGAGCGAACGTCCTCCTGAGTGGTTTCCGCATATCCCTTCGTGTATCTCCCGTAATATGTAATCGGCTTCATGGGAATTCAAACACCGTAGTAAGGGAGCGTAGAATCCTTTCTTGTATAGTACCCCGTTCAAGATAGTGTAGCGCGACGCTCAGATCTTTAGCTGCCGAGCCTCGGTGCGATCTTCAGGTAGCTTCCCCTCATTGAGATAATGGACGATAGGGTCGAACCAAGTAGGTTCCGACTCAATCACATGTATAGCCGAGTTGATCGGTTCATTGATACTCGGCTTGGTCACGTATTCGATCGTAATCGACCTTGGTATATCGTCTTCGTCGACCGAGGCAAGCTTTGCTAACAAATCATCTTTGACATTCTCAGTTCTGGGGATCCGAACTACTTCACATTGCTAAAATTCGTCGATTAATTCTTTGGCCTTCTCCATGTATGCCTTCAGTTGTTCTTTCCTTGTCTGGTAAATACCAGTAACCTGGTTGACGACTAACTGCGAATCACTGAAAACATTGAGATGAGTTACACCTAAACTCATGGCGAGTCGAAGGCCAAGTAGCAAGGCTTTGTATTCTGCTGTGTTATTCAACGCTTGGAATCCAAGTCGTAAGGCATATTGCATACAGGTTTGATCGGGAGTCTCTAATACTACCCCAGCCCCGTCTGCCTTAGAGTTGGAGGAGCCGTTGACGAATAATTTCCAAGGGACAGGGCCGGATGTGGGGTCGAGGGAAGAGGACACCGATGCACCGATGATTCTGTCAGACTCAGACATTGTGTTGATCTGTGGAGTTACTTCAACAATGAAGTCGGCCATGGCTTGTCCTTTAATAGCTGTTCTCGGCCTGTAATGTATATCGAACTCGCTCAATTCAATAGCCCACTTCGTAAATCGGCCGGAAGCTTCTGGTTTCTGAAAGATCTGACGCAATGGTAGATCGTTCATGACGATGATGGTGTGAGCTTAAAAGTATGGCCGGAGTTGTCGCGAGGATACTACCAGGACCAAGGCTACCTTTTCAAGGGGAGGATACCTTGTCTCTGCCGGTAGTAATGCTTTGCTGACATAGTACACTGGTAATTGCCTCCCTTCACATTCTCATATGAGAGCTGAGCTAATCGCTGCATCAGATACAGCCAGATATAATAACAAAGCTTCTCCTGACTCGGGTATGGACAATATAGGGGTGGAGACCCGAGATAAGACTTCAATTGCTAAAACGCTGCTTCACACTCTTCCGTCCATTTCAACGACTGTCGCCCCTTCAACTGCTTGAAGAACGGGAGACATTTATCAGTGGCTCGGGACAGGAAACGGTTGAGCGTGGCTACTCACCCGGTCAGCCTTTGTATGTCTTTAATCGTCTTGGGGGACTCCATGTCGAGTAGAGCCTTGATTTTCTCGGGATTCACTTTAATTCCTCGCTGGCTAACAAGGAACCCGAGAAACTTCTCCGAGCTTACACCAAAAGCACACTTGCTCGGATTTAACTTCATTTTGTACTTGTGCAAGGTCAAGAACATCTCTTCTAAATCCATTATATGGTCGGCCGCGTGTATACTTTTGACGAGCATATCATCTATATACACTTCCATGGTTCGGCCGATCTGTCGTGCGAACATTTTGTTCACCAACCTTTGATACGTCGCTTTGGCATTTTTCAAACCAAATGACATCACTCGGTAATAATAAAGACCTTTGTCAGTGACAAGGTAGTCTTAGATTTATCAGATTCATACATTATAATTTGATTATACCCAAAGTAGGCATCCATAAAACTAAGTAATTCATGTCCGTAGTACTATCTACCAACTGATCAATGCGGGGAAGAGGGAAGCTATCCTTAGGGCAGGCTTTGTTCAGATCTGTATAATCAATACAGAGATGCCACTTCCCGTTAGCTTTTTTCACGAGCATGACATTAGCTATCCACTCCGGATAGTATATCTCTTCTATGAATTTAGCCTTAAGGAGTTTGTCTACTTCCTCTTCGATGATAGCATACCTTTTGAGGCCGAGAGGACATCTTTTCTGTCAGATTAGCCTATAGGTCGGATCAATGTTAAGTCGGTGTGTCATGACCGAGGGATCGATCCCAGGCATATCTTCATGGCTCCAAGCGAATACGTCGGCATAACGTCGAAGCAAAGCAATCAAATCATCTCTAAGAGGCGACTTCAGGGACGGGCCGATTTGTACTACTTTCGATTCGTCTATCTCGGTTAATGGTTCCGAGACAAGCTCTTCCATCGGTTTCCCCTGTTCGTGAGATCTAACTCGAGGGTCCAGCGACTCGATCATCGATATCTCCATCGAGACTTTTATTGGTGTTGCATAGCAGCATTGTAACGCCCCGACTTTTCAGAACCTGAGTACACAACTCGTTTTTCAAAAAGCCGAGTGTTAACCTTAAAGGATGGTCAAATTCAAGTATACATTTTTTTCCTTTTATTAAAGTAGGTAAATGAGCATAGTGTGGACAAATCGACATAAAGGAAAATTTCATTATCATTCAAGTATACAAGAAGCTGCCCATAATGACTTATACATACCAATGTCTCTGAATTTAACAAACACAAGATTTATAAGAATTAATACATGAAGAATAGTAGAAAGCACGTAAATATAGCTGCAAGATCATGCACCTCCTCCGGGAAAATACAGTCATGCATCCCTGGTGATCGCACTCTGCTTTTCATCAAGTCTGAACATGCATATCACTTAAGCCACCTGTACTACCTGTACGATTTTATATTTGATGGATGAGTGGCGAACTCAGTGTGAATTCTCCTCAAGATTACACACTGCTGCATTAGGTAAGCATAGTTATAAAATAACCAAACAACCAAAATAGAGTAAATACAGTCTTATTAGATGCATGGATACATGAATACAATCATAGACCCAGGAAAAACATCCAGACGGTCTGTGCCCCGGGAAAAACATCCAGACGGGCTGTGCCTCGAGAAAAACATCTAGACATGCAATGAGGTCATCACCCAGGGATGTGACTGGTCATAAGCGCAACATGCGGCGTAATCGTAGGGCAGAGTGATCCAAGTCATCATCATAAATCGATCGGCTGGTCATTAGCGCAACACGCGGCATAATCGTATGGACATAATGATCCAAGCCGTTGTAGTATGCTATGCATGCATGAATTGCTAGCCCATTATTAGTCCATTTACAACCAGCCAATTTAGATAAGCTTAAAGGTCACTACGGGGAGCACATGGCCCAGCGTAGGCCGACGGCTCGGGCATAGTGTCCCATTACCACCATCCCCGGCCCATGAGCCTACCAAACCCGTCGACTAGTGGCCAATCATATTACGATATATGGGGCTTACCATCACATGGTTGCATGATATAAAGCATCGAACCCATATATATGGGGCTTACCATCACATGGTTGCATGGTATAAAGCATCGAACCCATATAGGAAAAATATTAAAACAAAACCATGTAGGGCGAGTATCAAAATATGCTACGTAGGACGAATATTAAAACCATATGATAAAGACCATCCTTGAAATCCATTGGACACAACAACCTTGGATGGTAGGCCCACATCAACGATCCTTCTAGACCACCACTCAATAACCACTAGATCGAAGGTCCATTGTAACCACCATTAATCGAGTTACATCCTAAGTATAGGTGTACATTTATAGGTGGGAGTTTCCTACTGATGTACCAGTTTAAAGTCCATAAGCAATCCAGGAATAATTCATGAACAAATATATAGGATGAACATTAAGCATGTAACATAGCAATTCAATTTCCACCAGCTAACACATGTGATTATAAAGGAAGATATCAATTATGAATTTAAATAAAAACTATAACTTAAGCTAATGAGAAGATGAAAAGCCCAAGGGGAAGAATCATCACCTTATACTTTGAATCGTCTTCTAGTGTTGCTGAATGCTTGCGCACTTAGGATTTGTATCCTACCACAAATCATGAATGTGTACAATTAGGTCCAAGTTCTACTCACTACTTAGGTTTAAGATCATGGCCTAGGATTTAAATTATTTATCTTAGGGTTTAGTTTTAAATTTAGTTTCTAGGATTTGAACCCTAGTTGGTGTATTAGTTACCATTTAACATTAATGATATAACTATTATTTGTGACCATGGTATTAATCAGTATTACATTTGAAGTATAATGATACAACCTATTATTACAGATAATATGTTCAAGTGGTGGATGTCATGCTCATATCACTAGGGGTAGTTTCATTTAGAATAACTAATATTAGCGCAACATGATAATAGTAATAATTATGGTGAGAGTTAACATCGTGATCTACTATCATGATAATATTTAAGAGTAATGTATGTAAATTTCTAATAAGTGTAACTTTGTTTAATATAGTTAGTATTAGCGTAAGTAGTCCATTAATGGTTAATCATTTATGATTAACACAATCTACTATTCAAAATAAATATCTAGGATGATAAATAAAATATTACCATTTAATAATTGTAATTTGTTTATAACAACTAGTCCCAGCATAATGATCTACTAATGGCTAACCATGGCTGATATTAATAATCCTAATAACAACAATGGTAAGAAATGGTAACAGTGCATTGAAACAAAGCTAGAATGGGGAGGAAAGGTTGACTCACCTTGATGACTTGGTTCAACACAACCACTCTTCCTAACATTTTCTCTCCTTCTTCCTCTCCACTCCTTCTTCATTTCTTCTTCTGAGAAGTCCAGAGGTGGCTGGCCTCGACTCAAGGATGGCCCAACTCAACACCAAGCGAGTCAACTTGGCCCAGCTGAACTTAGTCCCAACCGAGTTGACTCTGCTGAGCACCCATCTCTCTCTTTTCCTCCTCTTCTCCTTTCCTTTCGTTCTAACTCAGCTAAGGCACAACTCAACCTGTCAACGAGTTGAGACAGAGTAGCACAGCACCTCTGCCAGTCAGCTGAGTCAACTCGGTTTGACTCGACGTATGGTGCAACGCCACCACCACTCTCTTCCATCATTCCTTCTCCTCTACTCTCCTCTTTCCTTCTCCCTTTCTCCCCATTATTTCCTCCTCCTTCTTGTTTAAACAGGTCCAGCAACACATAAACATAGGTGCAGTTCGGTCCGGTTTGAGTGGTTATGCTGGTGCGGTGCAACAACCACACTACTCTCTACCCCGTTTCCCCTTCTTCTTTCTTTCTTCCCTTTACTGCTACTGGAAGCACCCAACAGCACTCGAACCAGGCCCATCCTGGCTGGAACAAGCTCAGCTCGAACCTGGCTTGTTCCGGACTCAGCTCGATTTTGAGTTGGTGCAACGTGCACCACTTCTCTCTCATTTCATGGCCTTCTTCTTCCTTTCCCCTGTTGTAGCGACCAGCAAGGTCAGGACGACCCTAGCTGGTTGAGTCAGACCGAACCCATGAATCCCAACACAGCAGTTAGGTGCGGTGCAACAGCCGCACCACCTACTCTCCTCCTTGCTTCTTTCTTCCTTCTTCCTTTTCACCCTTCTCTCTTGCATAGGTTGCTACAGAGATGGCCCACCCTTGCTAACGAATCTGATCTGAGGTTAAAGGCTGTAACAAGGCTAACTGACTGAGCTTTCAACAAGGAAGACAACCCACCATTAATGACAGATCGTAAACGTCTGCATTTTATTTTAAAACGGTGCCTAAGGATGATGTAAACAGGCTTATAGGAGCTTGGGAAATCAATGAATCGAAGCTTTAATGGGGTTTGAGCGTTGAAGGTTTCAGCCTTTTTCCTTCTCAAGCAGCTGTGGGAAGAGGAGATAAGGTGGGTTTGCTAAGAAGAGAAGTTTTCTCCTTTACTTGAAGGAAGACCTAACTCCCCTAGGCCGTCGGATTAGTAACGGATGGCTCAGATGAAGTGGTTTTACAGCGGCTCTAAATACAGCCCATTTTTATGAAATCGAGCGGTTTTAATTTACCATGGGCTAAAACCCCGCCCCACATGGATGACTTGGATTTGTCCAAGGAGGAGAGCTATGATTGGAGGAGAGATCCTCACATGGATCGTTGAGCTAGCGTGTGGAGAGAGAAACGGAGTTTCCATTTTTGGAAGTTTTGTGCTTTCGGGTCTTACTTGTGCTGGTTGTTGTGTGGACACACACGCGCAGGGGCTTGCACGAGTGACATGGTTCTAGTCAGGCCCATGCCGCGGGCACGATGGACGGTCTGGATCATCAAGGTTGGTGATGAAGATGGTCCATTTCACATCCCAAACGGACTCAGCCTGTCGGCTATGCAAAACTAAGAGAGAGAGAGGAATCCTTCCTCTTTCAGCAAAGCGCGGGTCAGACATCTCTGACCGGGTTCTCTGGTCCTGTGAATTGCGAGGGTGTGTAATCCCATGCACCCGCGAAATGACTGTGGGGCCCACTGTGATGGTTATGATAAATCCACTCCGTCTGTTCGAATGTATGGTTCATCTAAGGGTTCTTGGCCAAGGATGGGGTGGATCCAAAGATTTGGTGGGCCGTAAGCTATGATCAATGATTTTAAACGTCTATAGTGAGAATCTGACGGTCAGATTGATTCCAAATCGATCATCAACGGTTAAAGGATACTTAAGAATTTATTTAGGTGGTTGGGGCCACCCGTTCTATGATTTCATAACATTAAATATTTTTATTAGGGTTAGTTCAACATTTACTATCATTTATTTCTTTTATATATTTTGTCATATATAATTATATTATAACAAATTATTAATACATATATAAATTATATGAATATCAGTAAGCAGAGATTGATGTATAAATCATTTGTATATTATTTGTATTGTCATTTATGTGTTTGGCTTTAAATTTTATATAAGTCACTAAATTTTTCCAGTACATTTCATTTTTATATATTACGGATTCTATAGTTAGTAATTTATATTAATGTTGTTGTAAGTATACACATATAACATGGATTATAGTTACATATCATTTTAATATGAAACTTTAAATATTTATAAAAAATAATATTCCATTGTATATATATATTTAGGTTGTATTATTTTCTTGTATTTATATTAAATTAAATTAAATGGTAATACTCGAGTACTAGAAAGTACGGGGTGTTACAAGCATCGAGCATCTTGCTGATCTCCTTTTATTATATCTACTCCCGAGTCGGTCAGGAATTTCATGGAAAGGTGGTACATGGATACCACAGCTTGTAGGAGGCTTAGAGAAGGTCGACCGAGTATGGCGTTTTAACCGGATGATTGGTCGGCGATCAAGAAGTCCACCATTATAGTCGTCTGGTGCGGAGGACTCCCGACGGTGAGTGGTAATGAAGCGTTTCCTTCAGGAAGCACCTGTCCACCGGAGAATCCTATGAGCGGGGTTCGGACTGGGCGTAAAGCCGATCGTCCAATGCCCATTTTGTCGAACACCTGATTGAACAATACGTCCGCAGATGACCTAGTATCCACCAGTACTTCGAACACTTTCCTATTGGCAATAGTGAGAGCAATGACCAGCGCATCATCATGAGGATGATGAATGCCTCGGGCGTCGTCTTCAGTGAATGAGATACAATACTTCTCTCTCCTTTTTTCTTTTGGAGGTCGAGATAGCAGGAGAATCTCAGATTCAAGACGATTAATGCTTATGGTGTGATTCTTCCGAGCGTTATTGGAGTCTCCACTACCTTGATGTCCACCAATAATAGTCCGGATCTCCTCCGTGGGTCGATTTTCACTCGGGCGTTCTTCTGTAGTGCCAGATCCTTCCACATGTTCTCTGAGTTGGCCCTCTTTGATGAGCCGCTCGATTTCATCCTTTAAGTGATAATAATCCCTTGTGTTGTGACCATGGTCATGATGATAATGACAGTACTTATTTTTATTCCGCCAATTCAGATTCCCTCAGAGTTTCCCAGGCCAGTTGACAAAGCCTTCATTCTTGATTTCCATCAACACCTTCTCCTGAGATTTATTCAGAGGGGGGTATGTGGAAAATATTTTGTAGGGTCATTTGCCCGACCTTCTTCCCTCCAGCTGAGTCGGCTTCTTTCTTGGCTGCTCTTTAGCTGAGGATTTTACCTTCTAAACCGTCTCGCGCAGGAGTCGCATTTCTTCAGCATCTGTATATTTATTCGAGTGAGCCATAAACTCACCCAGAGTCTCCGACGGGTTTTTATCCAGGGATGCTAGAAAGGGCGTATCTTTGACTCCTTACATGAGCGCGTTAAGTGCCGTTTCCTCTAAGTGTTTTCGAACCTGAAGAGATTCGAAGTTGAAACACTTGATGTAGTCTTTCAGTAGCTCTCCTTCCTTTTGAACTATGTTGTTCAGGTGTGCAGGCGGCTCCAGTTTCTTCTTCCCACCGATGAAGTTAGTAAGGAAGGCATCGCTGAGTTCTGCAAACGAACTGATTGACTTCGGTTTTAACTGTTTAAACCAAAGCCGAGCTACATCAGTTAATGTGAGGGAGAAGGCTTGGCACATAACAACATTCGAGGCATCATGCAACTCCATATAAGTTCTGAAGCATTTAATATGCTCAGTTGGATCGATTTTTCTAGAAAAGGGAGTAATCTGGGGTAGGCGGAACCTCTCCGGTAACCGAGCCTGCATTATTTCATCCACAAATGGAGAAACTTTTTCCTCGAACTTGGTCAGGTATGTATTCCGACCATGCTTCATGTCTGTCATCTCTCTTGCCATCTCTTCCCGAACTTCTTTTTTGAAGTCCTGGATATCAGCTTGCCAAGGTTCTGCGCTCTCTGCTGTTTCTTCCATGGGAAGCCGACTTCTCCTCCTTTGATCTATTTTGTGCCATAAATCAGAGGGGGGTAGTATGGTTGTTGCCGAACAAGCCAGTGTTGGTTGACTTGAACCTTGATGCTGACTCAGCTGTTGAAGCGACAGTGGGGCAGCAGGCTAAGCATCGGATGCTGGCAGAGGAACCTGCGCTATTTCACGATGTGTTTGCATCTATTGATTATACAGCTGCTCCAACTTGTGCTTCATAACATTCATCTCAAAATGCATCTCTTGAACCTCTCGATCTAGTTGTGCATTACCTCAGTTCTGTTGACTATTGGTTGCAGCAGATGCCGCAGGCGGAGCTTCTTGAGCTACGCTAGCAGTGGCTTCCCCTGCTTCATCTTGATCCACTCTTCTAGTTCTTGCCATTGGAACTTGTTCTTCAGCTTTTCAGATAGAACATAAGAAATGACTTTTTGTACGTTTCCCACAGACGATGCCAAACTGTTGGTGTATTTTTATGAGTGGATCTTTTACTCAGCCTGTCCTTTGCCTGTACAATAACAAATATAAAGGGGACCCTGGCTAGAGCCGGGGAATCTCCGATGCTTAAGTCAGTTACGGGAACAATGACAAAGAATTTAGAGTTTTTCTATTACATACCTTCTACCGTAAAGGAGATGATCATTTATAAGTTTGGGAGAATCCTGTCGTACGAGGATTCTTCCCCTTTATCTTCTGAGATTTGATCCTCTTGACAAATTTTGCCCTATCCCAAGGATCTTGGGATCGGACACCTGTACTTCTGGATTTTCGGGACGGTATTTGTATTCACACTACCTTTTCTTGGCTCGGTTCAGCCGTTACCGACTCTGGAAGAGTCTCGACTGGCTTAAGAGAATAAGTTTTTTGCCTTCTTACGGGCGGAATAGTCTCGGTATTTATCCATCATCCTTCCTCACTCCGTGGCTGACGAAACTAATTTATTCAGTTGGTTTATTCTGTCGGTCAGGTGGCTTATAACTTATTTGGCCTTTATTCAGCTTACGCAGACACTGTTAACTCGCTGACCGAGTAACCTAAGTCATCTTATACTTTTGCCTCTTGGCCTTATGCACTATTCTCTCGGCTCTAACCATTGTCTCGGACTCCTCGGGCAGTGTCAGCAAGGTTGACCTATTCCATATCCGAGTCTCCGAACTTAACATATTTTTTCCCAACAATTTCCTTAGATCCTTGATTAAGATCTCAAATGAGTAACTTTAGTAAGATCTGTATAGCCGGTATATCAAATCTAGTAGAAATGTGTGGTGGGATGCCAAGGTGAAAAGTCTAAGGTGACTTATACAACAATACTAGAGAGTGATTTAGTCCGAGGTGACTTATACAACAATATTAGAGAGCAATTTGCTGACCTGAACTCTCTAGTCAAAATCAACCAATGAAAAAAAAGAAGACCAAGCTACTAAATTAAATTTCATAATAGAAAGTAGAGTTAATAAAAGAGATGCATACATCAAGGCAAGACTCAAAGGATGCATGTTGTTCAAGAAGATCAATGTACAACTGAATAAGTAAATCAACGCAAGGGGGACTCCACGATTACATTAAGCACCTCTTCTTTGGATTGCCTCGGAGCTTTCAAGAAAGGCAACGCCCATGAATGGACTATTTCTTAACTGTCGGTCTACTCATCTTCAGTATTCCACTGCTGAAAACTAAGCCATAGTAAGCTTACGGAATGGCTAGCATTAAATGGATGCTTTCAGGATGTTTCCAATGCATCATTTGAAGTAGCCAATTCAACCAACTCCAATGAAAGCAGAGGTAGAGATTGTGCATCAACATTAATTTGAAAATGAGCAGTAATATATCTCCAGCAATGCATCATACAACTCCAAATTGGATGATTTCTTTCTTGTCCATGTATGGTAAGAAACGAATTGAAAAAGCAGAAGTATTGGTACAAATGAGAGCTATACCATCTAAACTAGAGAGCATAAGACATAAGGTTAACCTTCAGTGGCTTGTTCAATTGTCTAGTTGGCAGTAAAGAAAAACATCCTATTGGCCAGTTCCAAATCAAACTTGGTGAGACCCATGTTATTGATACCATGCTTTCTAAAAGCATTTGGAAATAGAATGACCATAAGAAATTACAGAACCTGCAGGTACCAATGGAGTCCTGCGTATCATTAAGATTTGTTTGTCAAACATTGGAGAAATTACAGAGTCCTCACTAATATTTCTTCCACGCACAATACAAGAAAACAAATGAAACTTTTTTTTTTCCTTTTATTTTGATAGGTATTGAACCCATGTACCAATGTTGAAACAAATCCTGTCTGCCATTGCTATATGAACTCAAACACAAACAAATGAAACATTAAAAGTCCTTATTTTCAAATTCTAATGTACTAACTTCGACTTCACCTAGACAAACAGAGATTGATTTGGGAGAAATTTTTAAATCCAATGGTCCTAAGATGATATGCTTGATAAATATCCATGCAATGGCTTGTAGGTGAATATTCCACTAAATGTTACCATGTATCTCTCTAAACAATGGAACAAAAAAAATGCCTCACATTATTAGTTATAGAGAGAGAAGATTTTGGCAATCAAATAGTCCGGTGATGGTGTGCACAACATAATGCAATAGTTTGTAGGTGAATATCCCCAATTACGATAATGTCTAATCTTGATGGGCTTTAACAACCACACATTAGACATTTCATAAAAGAATTTACTCTTAACTTGTATCATTACTAGGTTTTGGTGGAATGGACAAAGGGAATGGTGTCCAGTGGTAAAAAAGGTGTCTAGTTTCTGGTTTCAATATTATTAAGCATCATAGAGTGATTTGTTGGAATATTTGGTTAAATTAAATATACTATTAAAAATTAAGAACAAAAAAAAAAAAGAAGATAAAAGACTTATTGAATTGAGTCAAGGCGTGACGTAAGTCACTCGGCTTGAAATCAAATTTGCTCCCCTTGGACAACATCCCAAGTGCAATAGGTTTCCAAAGCAATCAACCTCCATGATACAATGACTATGAAGCGGTCCCAGTAGTGCACTCATTATACACAGATTCGAACCACTTGTAGTTTAACCCGAAATTGCTGAGTTGACTCAGTAACAAACTCAGCAAAAATTCTTAAACCAAAACCAGAGAACAGAGAGATTTTTTAGAACATGAGAATAAAAATGATTTTTTTTCTTACTTTGAAATTGGAACAAAAGTCCTTTTATAGACTCTGAAGTGGTGTATTAAGCACCCTTTTGAAAGGGTTAGATCCATTAGGTTTAAACCCAACAGGTGTGACCAACCAAACAGTCGTGTCTATCTGGTTTAAAACGAAAAGGTGCAAATGCGAGTACACTTTCGCAAATAAAGTCTGACGAGTAGTCATACACACACACACACCAACGTGAGTACACCCGCACCTATGCCCTGCCCGTCCCATCCCATTAGGGTTGAAAGTTGGGCGGGTTCAACCCGACCGACCCGACATTGGGTTGGGCTCGGGCAGGATGTATTGAGTCTGATCTCAAGCTTGGGCTATAAAAACACCAACCCGATAAAACTTGGGTCGGGCTTGGGTTGAGGTCTAGGGTTGCCTGATCGAACCCGAACCCGATCAATATGTAAGTTACTTATAAATTATAATTGAGTGTGGATCATCGGTGTTGAAGGCACAAGAAATTCTAGTGCCATCAAGTTTCATTGGTACATATAGATTGCATGCCACACAACACGTCTTTTAAGGGAGTAGTTGTCTTATATTTTAGCTTGTTTGTTTAGAAAAAAATGAAATTCTTTACAATAAATAACTACATATGTAATTAATAAAATCACATATATATATATATATATATATATATATATATATATATATATATATATATATATATATAAATAAGTGTGTATTGAAATATAATAAAAGAATGTAATAATAAAAATACCAGCATGTATCCACCCGACCAACCTGACTAACCCAACTGAGCCCACTTGGGTTGGGCTTGGGTTGAGAATTTCCAACTCGAGGTTAGGTTGGGTTGGGTTAGGGTTGAGGCACAGGAACCTTTGGTTGGGCTAGGGTTGAGCACCAACCCGACCTAACCAGCCCGACTTTCAGCCTTACATCCCATCCCATCGCAACACAGACTCGACATGGCATGGCACAGCTCAGTTCGGTGCATGTGGGTCAATGACATAGATTAGACCTATTGGCATATCCCCCCCCCCCCCCCCCCCCCCCCCCCTCTCACATGATCAAATTCACATGCTCCCTAAATGTGGCTCATGCCCCAAGGCAAAAAGCCTATCTTATATACAAGATATTTTTCTTTGTTAAATCTGATGTGAGACCAAACCCACAACTCAACATCAACAGAAATTTCAAATGTGGAGGGAAACTAAAATATTTAAAATTTTAATTTTAATATTAATTTTAAAATAAAATATTACAATCCTCCACATGTTTTAAAATAAAAGTTTTTCGAGTTAAAGCGTAATAGTTGTGCAATGGTGTTAGTGTCAGTATAGACTTAAAATGACATGTCTATAGGAATCAGGTGACACCATAGTCTTAAAACTGAATCCTTTTAGTATAAATTGCAAGTACATGCTTACTCACACTACTCTTTCTCTACATGTGATTCCGTGGTTCGGTGCTTTTCGGCCATACATCATTACCTTAATTTTATGAGTGCTCTAGAGAATTTGCCTAGATTCTCATAAGAAGTGATCACCACCTCTACACCCATATAGGTGAATTCCATCAAGTGCATGCAACAACTGTATACACCACCAAATATATGGCTATGAATCCATTAAAATTTTTAAAAAAACCTCATCCTTTTACGTTGTTGCTCGTACTGTATACCATAAAAGAAGATCATATATCTTAGTGCAATCATTTACCTCGTGTTTTGTTGTTTACCCATTGAATGTATCTCATGGGATCTTCACTTGTATAGGTTAGGTTGTCAACACTAGTAGCTCATATATTAGGCTTAGCCCTATTCTCTTCGATATATCATTGACTAATCTTTTAGATAGTCCTTTGATTAGAGGATCTACCAGATTTTTTTTAACCTCATAAAGTCAATAAATATGACTCCATCACGTAACATGTGTTTCACTATATTGTATTTGAATCTAATATACCTACTCTTTCCATTATATATTTTACTATTTACTTTTGCTATAGCTGCTTAACAATCTAAATAAATAAACATGGTCGATATAAGCTTTAGCCATAATGGTACATCACCTAAGAGATTTCTAAGCCATTCAGCTTTTGATCCAGCCTTTTCTAAGACAATAAACTCAGATCCCATAATTGACCGAGCAATACATGTTTGCTTGGTATACTTCCAAGAGATTGCTCTTCTACCCAAGGTGAAGATATAACCACTAGTGGATTTTATCTCATCTGAATTAGTAATCCAGTTAGCATCACTGTATCCTTCTAATATAGTATAATAATTATTATAATATAAACCATAAGCCATACTGCCATTTACAAGGCATTCCAATGCTCTTTCAAAGGGTTATGTGAATATCTACTTAGCCTTCCTACTGTAAAAAATATGTCTGGTCTAGTACAGTTTGTTAGATACATAAGGCTACCAACTATTTTGAAATACTCCAATTGAGACATACTACTACCTGTATTCTTCATGAGAGTCACACTATAATCATAAGGTGTATTGACAGGTAAATAGTCAAAATGGTTAAACTTTCTCAGTAACTTCTCACTGTAATGAAATTGTGATGATATGATAATACTGTCTTTCCTGGTTACTTCAATACCCAAGATTACACTAACATCTTCTAAGCCTTTCATGTCAAATTTAAATGATAAAATTTTTTTACCCTCAATAACTAATTTAATATTAGTTCCAAAAATAAGCATGTCATCAACATAAAGACATATAATAACATAATCATTTTTAAAATTTTTATTATATATAATATTATTTATATGATAACCATTTGATTTTAAAACACCATCAAATTTTTCATGCCATTATTTAGGTGCCTATTTTAGACCATATACGATTTAATTAGTCTATATACTTTATTTTCTTTATCTGATATCTTATAACCCTCAGGTTGCTCCATATATATTTCTTATTTTAAATTTCCATATAGAAAAGCTACTTAACGTCCATCTGGTATACCACCAGATTATATATGGAGGCTATCACTATTAAGACCCTAATAGTTGTAATTCTAGTTACAGGGGAATAGGTATCAAAATAATCTATTCATTCTTTTTGTTTAAATCCTTTTACTACCAATTAGTCTTAAACTTATCAATAGTTTGATCTGGTTTTAGTTTCTTTTTAAATACCCATTTACAACTTATTGGTTTGTTTTCAAGTGGTAGGTCTACAAGTTTCCAAGTGCGATTAGATGTAATAGATTCTAACTCATCATTTATTGCATCATTTTAAAAGGTTGCATCTTGAGAGTTAATTTCTTTTGTATAGGTTGTAGGATCATTGTTCACAACTGTAAGTGCTATGATTTCATATCCTTTTGGTTGTTAAATTTTGCAGTGCCAAAACCTATATCTGTCTTGTACATCTTGTGTTTTATGATTGAAGACTATTCATTGCAATCAAGTCATCGCATTTCAAGATAAGATCTTAAATGAAGAAAGTTTTTAAGACATGGATGAAGAATTCAAGTATTGAAGTCTTCAAGTTTGTATGTTCAAGATTCGATCAAGTTCAAGTTTAGTAGAAGACTTTGTCAAGTCAAGATCAAGCTCAAGAAGGCCTACTACAAGATTTGTATATTCTCAAGCATCTCTTAAGGGTCATCTGAGTGTACAGACTTTCAATGTCCATCTCACTATTAAGGTTTGTTTGACCTTAGATTGACCTTAGGATGGGCTTTACAATAGGTCTTTCTGGATACATAACTCATATATTTTATTATGCTTGTTTGGAGTGTTCTAAGACCAGTCCTAGGGACTTCAAGACCAGTCCTAGCTCTGCTACGACCAGTCTTAAATTTTTCAGGACCAGTCCTAGGTTGTTGAATATTTTCAGATCTTTCTAGCTGTCCTACGACCAGTCCTGGACATCCTACGACTAGTCCTGTGAGTTCTACGACTCATCCTTCGACCGGTCGTAGCCCTACGACTTAAACTCCAGCAACCATTTTTGGGGTCCTACGACCGGTCGTAGGTGTCCCACGACCAGTCGTAGATGGCCCACGACCGGTCGTAGACCGCCTAGGACCGGTCGTGGAACAAAAAATCTTATCCCGCAAAAATCTTTCGAAAATCTTTGGAGCTACGACCAGTCCTAGTTTCCTAAGACCAGTCGTAGACGGGATTTTTTAGGCTATAAATAGAGCACGAATTTCAAAGTTTTAGTACTTCAAATCAATTCTATTTATGCATTCTTTAGGCTATACTCTGATATAAGTTTGTGTTTATTTTAAGCTACTTTGTGCTTATTTAATATTCCTTTTGCTAGCTTATTTTTATTTGATTTTGATCTACATTCCAATCTTATTAGAAAAGAGGAATTTCTAATATTCCTTCTTCTTAGATTCAAAATCAAATAGAACTAGTCCTTTTTGATTTAAAATCAATTAGACTTAGAACCATTCTTAAAATCAATTAGACTTAGAACCATTCTAAAAAATTTCTAGATACTGTTGTTAATGCATGCATGAAATGACATGATGGATGCCCTCACCGACATACTCCCTCATACGGCACCATCTTACGCCCGCGGCATGCTTACATTCCTCAGTACTCCACATCTTCCAGGCACATGCAATGCGATATGGATATGATTACCGAGTTGTTATTAGTCCTTTCATTCAACAGTATTGGGAAACTAAGGTACTTCTCTTATATCAATCCCAACACAGATCCTGTCTAGGGTCGTCACTCCTACAAATCTCATACGATATTATATTTGTAGGTCGCTGCAAGGGCTTCCAGGGCTGTTGCTCGCACTCGTTGCACCTCTCCCCCATCACCTTATCAATACAGGCCTAATGTACTCTCGTCGCTATGGAAGGATAGTCACCTCCGGTAGACTCAGAATACGCTCGCGGTCACTACAAAGGGCTCGTCACCTGATCAGTGTAGGCCGACAGTAAGAATATAGTGTCCCATGCCACCATAATCTTCTCACGAGTCATAGGTGCTCATTGTTCACTACGGGGAGGTTTGTAGCCCCAGCGTAGGCCGACAGATCGACCATGGTGTCCCATACCACCATGCCCGGCTCATGAGTTTTTATGGATCAAGGTACCATGGTTAACAGGGTTTCCAATGGTAAGTTCAGTACCCTAGGTTCAAACAGTCTCAAACAGGATGAACATACATTGGCCAGTCGGGTTACTTGACGGGCTCGACTAATATGAGCGCATCTCAGGTTAAATGAATGAAGTGCATAAAATACTTCGCGTGGCCTAACCATTGCCACCAACTCAAAACACGACTCGAGTTCATCGACGCGTCCTTCGTGGCAAATAGAAGCCCACCACTAATTCAATCCATTACCGACTGCCTGGACCAATGCATAGCCCCAAACATGTGTAATCCATACCAGTGATCATATGAGAGTAATAGAATTGAAGTTCAACAATACAAGCATGTTAACACATGTTATAGCATACAAAGTAAGTAAATCAACCAACACATGTATTCCATACATATAAGGAAATCAATTCATATAGTAAACATGTAGGAAATCGTATACAACATTAGGTGGATTGAGAATTCATTCTCAAAACTAATTTATAACACCATTCACTCAATACGTACTAATACAAACATTTATACAAACGCTTAGTCTACACACTTTAGTCTACATAGCGTATGTCGACCCAAAGTGCGCATTAGGGCGAATCTCTTCGCCAAACAGATTATACACACATATACAATATCATAACACGATAAATTTACATGTCAAGTATTTCAGCAAAATATGGACATATACAGTATTTTCTATCTAAAATACCCTAAAACTCATATTTACCGTAAGTTTACGAAACGGAAAACGGACAGCATGTTCTACATGTCAAACGGCATGCTCGTCGATAATCTACTATTAAACGACATTGAAAGCTTTGAAATCAATCAATCAAAGCGTCTAAAATCCTCACCTTTTGCCCTAGACGTGTATCGATTCGATTTGAACGCATACGCTTCGTCAACGGCGTAAAGGCGATCTAATGCACACGATATATAAGCTACTTCATTATTGAATCAAAGGAATCCATAAAATAGTGATAGGTTAGGGTTTTCTTACCTAGGAGTGCGTTGGAATCGCCGGAAAAGTGATTGGAGTGCGGTGCTTCGATACGTGCAATAGCTATAGCAAGTGGCAGGAAAATCTCTCCCACTACTCTCTCAAAATCTCTCACTTTCTCTCTCTCTCTCTCTATCTAGGGTTTGTTGCAAATTCGGATGGGAGGGTTGTGAGAGGGTTTAAAGCCCTTATATAGGCTAAAACATAACCTAAATAGACTTGGGAACAAAGTATACTTAAGTTATAACCAAATCGGGACTGTTCCGATCCAAAAGAGCGTTTCGGGAGGTCCCCTGGCCGAACGCGGTCGGACTTAAGCTCATGGTTACTGGATCTAGCACACATCAAGTTTTCAGTCCGGTAGAGTTCGCAGATCGTGCATGGCGATCCAATTTTAGTTCAGCGGTCATCGCACCTAAATCAGGTCAACAAGTCTCATGATATGAAGGAAAATTTTTTCCTGGTCCGAGGGTGAAATTTGGCTGAATTCTGACGGTCAGAATGCTTAATAATATCACGCAAAGTCTCATGCCAGATTTGGATTTAAATTCTCAAATCTTACCCATTTCTCACTCTCTTCACTCCAGGCTCAATGAAAGAGCCTCTGAACGTCGGTTGGGCTTGATTTTTGAAACGATTGTCAACTCTAGCTAAGCGGTCGTAACGGTCTAAGATTGTGGATATCAGACTTTCGACGCGCAGTCTAAATCCAATACGGAGTTTCAAAGGGTTCCTGAGGGCAAACGGGTTTAGAGTTTGATCATAGGTTTCAGGGTATTATAGCGTTATTAATTCTACAAGTTTTGGGTCTTGCAGAACGTATTTAAAGTGTTCAGGGACAATTTCACAGCTACTCTAACATAGCGCTAGCTAACTTACGCTTAATTTCTAAAGGAATTAATCCTAAGTGATTTCTTTGGCTTTGGAATTGGGTTCTGAGAGGTTACCAAGGTGTTATGGTTGACCCATCGCCTAAGGAAGCCTAACCCCAGGTTTTCTAAGGAACTTAAGAATTTAAAGGTGAGAACTAGGCTTTTTAAGGAACCACTTGTAGTAATCAGGGTGATTCCTTACTTGATTCAAGTAACACAATTGAAATTGGAGTCCTATCCTATCTAATTGGAAGATATAATAATTATGATCAAATCTAAACTTTCTTTGACCTAATTCTCAAAAGAGGAGAATTATGATAATTGGTAGGGATTCCATCACTAAACTATGCCCAAGAGATGATGACAAATAACAGGATTTACCAAACCCATAATCTTAAAACAGAAAAAGAAGATACTTAAAGCTATTGTAGATATACTATAATTTAAGTCACAATAAATCATTAAAAACTGAAAGTATTCCTAAAATATCAAACTAGAATCAAAGTAAGTTCAACATAAATATGAATCAAAGTAATAAAAACATCTCATCACACTACAAGCTTCACCTCTTAGCCCTAACTAAGAGGTTTAGCCCACCACAAACATGATTGGATCTAAAATCCTAGAACAAAACATGAAAATAAAGAAAAAAGGAAGAAAAATGCTGGGTGACAGCTCTCCACCCTTATACTTTTCTCCTACAAACCTTAGATGATACCTAGGGTTGCCCTGAGGACTCCTATTTATAGTTGAGCAACACCTTCTTTCACACCAACTTGGAAGAATATAGAAACCGCCTTAAATTTACGGAGTCCGCGAAAAATCTGTGTAACAGCTTCGATGCATCGATGGTCTTTTGATGCGATCTTTGAGATAAGCTTCGATGCATTGAAGGTCTTTCAATATCATCAAAACTGGTCCAGAACTGTCCTGCGAGTTTGGCTTAAAAATCCTGTAATTTTTGATTTCACCTTCGATACATCTAAGTACCTTCGATATGATCTTCGATACATCTAAGTACATTCAATATGATCGAAGGTGAATTTGGTAGTTTTTCAGAATTAGACTTTTCTGGTCCCAGAATCTATTTTCAGGATAATTTTCAAGATTTCTTTTCTTCACTTCAAGTCTTCGATTCTTTTCCTTCATTACTTGGTTTTCTTGAATCTTTAGTATGTGAATTCTTCAATCTTGGTCTCCTAAGATCCATCCCTTGCCTTAGGGATCTTTGAGCATTAAATTTATGCTTTTAGCACCTTTTCTAATCCAAGCTCTTAAATTCACATTGCAACACAAACATGAGTAAAATAGGACATTAAGCAGTATCATGTTCATAAAGCCAAGATATAATTGGAGAATAATATATAATATTTGACCCTCAACAATCATCTTCTACCAAGAAGGTGAAAAAACCCTATCCTAGGGTAGTTTCTGTTTTAACCCCAGTACTTTTTATTAGTTGTATCTTTTCTACTACTTTATTATAAGCACTTTTACTTGTAGACGCGATATCTGATTCATTGACTTCCTCTATTCCTATATATTTAAATTTTATAGGGAATATGTTATCAAAAAACTTTGCATCCCTAGCTTCTATAATTATATTAGGATCTAGAATATTATTCTCAGTTTTTAAAACTAGAAACTTGTAGGATGCACTATTTTGTGTGCACCCTATAAATACACAGTCGATAATTTTAGGGCCTAAATTTCTTTTTTTTAGTTTCAGAAAATCCTACTTTAGCACAACACCCTCACACTTTAATATATTTATAACTAGGAACATGATTCTTCCAATGTTCGTAAGGTGTTTGTTCAGAAGATTTAGAAGGAATCTTATTTAGGATATAACAAGAAGATATAATTGCTTCTCCCCACATATTTGACGGTAAGCCTGAACTGTTTAACATAACATTCATAATCTCCTTTAGAGTTCTATTCTTATGTTATGCTATTCCATTATGTTCAGGTGTATAAGGAGCTGTAGTTTCGTGAACTATTCCACTTTTTTCATATAATTCTCTAAATTGAGAAGATTCATACTCATCTCTTTTATTCATTCCAAGTCTTTTAATTTTTATATTTAACTAGTTTTCAACTTCAATTTTGTATTTAGAAAAAGCATTTAAAGCTTCATCTTTGTTCCTTAATAGATAGACTCTAGTGAACTTAGAGTATTCATTTACAAAAGTTATGTAATATCTTTTTCCACCTTTAGACATGAGATTTCTAAAATCATCTAAGTCACTGTGTAATAACTCTAATAGAATAGAAGATCGTTCTATTCATTTAAAGGGTTTTTTTTAATGAATTTTGATTCTACATATGTTAACATCTAAACCCAATCTTTCATTTTCTTCAAAGATACTGCATTCACACGACCAAATCTACTATGCCATAAATAAAAGGGTTCAACGATATAAATATAACTGGATGACTTCTTATTATTATCATTGGATATATTTACAATAAATAGACTATCACTACAAAATTCCTTACTAACAAAAGTTTCATTCTTAGTCATTACAAGCTTATTTGAATCAAATACTAACTTAACACCTGCCTTATTGAGGAGCGAACCAAAGACTAAGTTTCTTCTAATGTCAAACACATGTTGGAGATTAGTTAACATTAGAGTCTTTTCAGAAGTGAGTTTCAGATGTACTTTCCATTTTCATATAATTGGAGATGTTCTATCATTACCCATGAATACATGTTCATCATTTCCTGATACTTGGTAGGAGGTAAACATGATACGATTCTTGTAAATGTGCCGAGTTGCACTAGTGTCTAGTACCTACACCAAGTTGTTTATAAAAGAACTTCTGATACCACAGCTACTACCATGTCAAACTCATTGCATGTTTCTGTAAGATTATCTTGCGGCCTATCTTTATTTTTCTTAAGCCTGCAGGTTTTAATGTAATGCCTATGCTTTCCATAGTTATAACAATTTTTATTTTTCTTGAATTGATTTTTTGCATTATTCTTTTTGAGCCTGCATTCATTAACATAATGTCCAGGTTTGCCACAGTTAAGATGTTTGTCTTTCTTCTTTTTTTTTTTTCTTTTTTTTTTCAACTTGCTTCTACAAGATTCACCTTTGAATCTATCTCATTTTTATTTTTTTTGTCACTGTTTCTATTAGTCTCCTCTATTTGTATGTGTATGACAGTAGTTTCCAATGACACGTTATTCTTTTTATGTTTCATTTTATTCTTATATTCTTTTCAAGGGGGCGGTAGCTTTTCTATTAGCGCTCCTGACAGAAACGCTTCATCCAACTTAATTCTTTCTGTCAACAATTCATGAACTAGATTTTGAAAATCATGAATCTGATTTGAAACAGGTTTATCGTCTGTCATTTTATAGTGAAGGAAATTAGCGATTACATGTTTCTTAGCGCGCTTGCATCTTCCAAAATATACTTCTTTTCCAAAGCAGTCCATATATCTTTAGTAGACTCGTAAGAGGCATATACATCATTTAGTTCGTTGGAGAAAGAGTTTAAAATATAATTTTTACAATTATTTTCATCTGCTACTTTAGTTTTATTTGCTGGATCTATAGTAAATAATTCAAACAATATGTATGAAATTTAAGGGTGGTCAGTGCAAACATCAGTTTTTGTTTCCATTGTTTAAAGCATTGTCCAACAAACGGTTCGATTTCGGCTAACTTGCCAGAAGCATATACTGTTATGGTAGCCATAGTGTATTTAATTTAACAAATTCAATTTCAATATAGATGGAATATTTGGTTTAATTAAACAGACTATTAAAAATCGAGAACCAAAATAATAATAATAATTTTGAGAAGACTTATTGAATTGATTTGAGTAGCAACGTGAGTCACTTGGCTTGAAATCAAATTTGCTCCCCATGGACAGTGTCCCAAGTGCAACAGGTTTCTAAAGCAATCGACCTCTAGGATATAGTGACTATGATTCGGTCCCAGTGGTGCACTTATTGTACACTCGCTCGAACTACTTGCAGTTTAACCTGAAAGTGCTAAGTTGACTCAAGAACGAACTTAGCAAAAATTCTTAAACCAAAACTAGAAGAACAGAGATTTTTTAGAAGAGGAGAATAAAAATGATTTTTTCATACTTTGACTGGAACGGAAGTCCTTTTATAGACTTTGAAGTGGTGCATTAAACACCCTTTTAAAAGGGTTAGATCCGTTGGGTTTAAATGCAACATGTGTAACCAACCGAATAGTCGCATCTCTCTAATTTAAAATAAAAAGGTGTAAATACGAGTACACTCTCTCAAATAAAGTCCCCTGAGTATCCATACATACATACATACATACACGAGTACACCTGCACCCACACCCGCGCCCAACCCAGCCCATCCCGTCCCATCGGGCACATGCACACAGACACAGACTCGGACTCAGACTCGGCTTGGCTTGGCACAACTCAACTCAATGCGAGCGTGTGGTTAATGGCATGGATTAGAGCTATTGGCATATCCCCCCCCCCCCCCCCCCCCCACCTAAGGACCAAATTCACATGCCCCCTAAATTGGGCTCATGCCCACGGAAAAAAAAGCCTATCTTATATATAAGAAATTTTTCTTTATTAAATCCGATGTGGGACAAAACCCACAACTCAAAATCAACAAAAATTTCAATGTGGAGGGAAACTAAAAATTTGAAATTTCGATTTTAATATTAATTTTGAAATAAAATGCAACATGATTAGCAATTAGAGATATTGTTGGACCACTTGAAAGGCCTATCTTAATTAAATTGGGTAATCATTTAGAAAATGATCGAGTTGGTTATTTATATAAAAAAACACTTCTATGGTGCTCTTATGCCCAAAGAGCAACATGTACACTTGTAGGTGAAGATAATATGTGGTGTCTACCCTAACTTAGGTTCATGTTGCATACTAACTACTAACAGCTAACAAGCCAGAAACACCCATACTCTAGTGAATTACTCACAACGTTGGCATAACAGTTAACATTTGAGAAATATAAGACAATGTCCTTATTATGAAATAAAAATCGCGGTGAGAAAAATGTAGCATGATGATTCCTGATCGATGCATCATGTGCAATTTAGAACTGGAATCAACCTGTAACACCCCAGATTTTTTCCAACCTAGGGTTAGACGTCCTTAGGCAATGGGTCAACCATAACGCCTTGGTAACCTCTTAGAACCCAATTCCAAAGCCAAAGGAATCATTTAGAACCAAATTCTTTAGAAACTTAATGTGAATTAGCTAGCGCTACACTAGATTTCCTGCAAAATTAGCACCAACCACTTTAAATACGATCTGTAAGACCCAAAACCTATAGAATCAGTGACGCTACGTTACCCTAAAACCTAGGATCAAACTCTAAACCCGTTTTCTCTCAGGAACCCTTTGAAACTTTGTATTGGATCTAGACCGCGCGTCGAAAGTCCGATTGTCCCGAACTTAGACAATCCTGACCGCCTAGTTGGACTTGACAATTACCTCAAAAATTAAGTCCATACGATGTCCTGAGACCATTTCCTTGCGTCCGGAGTGAAAAGTGTGAGAAAAGTGAATTTATTTGGAAAATTAATTCAATTTAAATGAATCTAGCTTGCGGGTTAAGTATAAGCATTCAGACCGTCAGAATCTAACCCAAATACACCCTCGGATCAGGGAACATTTCCCACTCAGGTCAGTGTACTTTGAATCCTCGATCGAGTCTTAGTGACCGCTGAACTGAAACTGGTCCGCCACGTGCGATCTAGGAACACTATTGGGCTGAAAACTTAATGTGATCAGGATCCATCATCCATGAGCTTAAGTCTGACTGCATTCAGTCAGGGGACCTCCAGAAACATCCTTTTGGATCGAAAAAGACCCGATTTGGCTGTAACCCAAGTATACCTTGACTTGGAGTCTGTTTTGGTTATGTTTAGGCTTATAAAAGGGCCTTAAACCCTTAGCCTTCTAACCCATACAAATTTGGAGAAAACCCTAGGAGAGAGGAGAGAAAAGAGAGAGAATGTGAGGGAGAAGTTGGAGCTTTCTCCCGGGATTCTTCCCTGCTGCTCCACGTGCCAAATCCATCTGCCTACATCGCTATTCTAGCGATTCAAACGCCGTTCTAGGTAAGAAAACCCTAACCTCAAGCTGTTTTAAGGATTTCATCGATAATTAGCAAAGTAGCTGACCTATCTTGTGAATTAGGTCGCCATATCGACGTTGACGAAGCGTAGGCTTTCTATTTGAATCGATACGCGTCTACGGCGGAAGGTGCGGATTGTAGACGCTTAGGTTACTATTTTTCAAAGCTTTCAATGTTGTTTAATGGTAGATTGTTGACAAGGATGCTGTTTGACATGTAGAACATGCTGTCCGTTTTTCATTTCGAATACGCATGAAGAATATGAGATTTAGGATATTTTGGGTATTTGCAGGAAATATTGTATATGTACGTATTTTGCTAATATGATTGCTATTAGTATTTGTTTTGTACCTATACTAGTTATGCGTGTATGATCTGTTTGGCGAAGAGATTCTCCCTAATGCATATATTGGCCGACATATGCTATATAAACTAATGTGTGTAGACTAAGTGTTTGTTGAAATGCCTAAATCAATATGATTTATGCCTGCCATATGTATTGAATGTAAGAACATGATTGTTGTGTAATAGACACCTCCTTGATATAAGGATCTGTCATATTATATGTTGAAATCAACATACGTCAAGTATGTTGGAGTTGTGTAGTCTAAGTGTTTGTGTAAATGTATGTATTAGTAAGTATTGAGCAGATGGTGTTGTGGATTAGCGTTGAGACTGGATTCTCAACTAATTTGACGATGTACATGAATTCCTCCATGCTTGCTGTAATTCAATTGATTACCTTATGTGTGAAATGCTTGTGTATGGTTAAATTACTTATGTTGTATCTTATAACAGGTTGCTAATATGCTTGAATTACTTGTTATTTCAATTCTGTCTATCTCATATGATTATTGATTCATATTACATGTGCTTGGGGCTATACTCTAGTCCAGGCAGTCGGTAACAGATTAGGATTCGTGGTTGGATTCTATTCACCACGAAGGATGTGTATGACGAACCCGAGTCGTACTAGAGTCGTCGGCAGTGGTTAGGACACACGAAGTGCTTGTGCACTTCATGTCGGTCCATTCAACGTGCGCTCGTGTTAGTCGGACTCATCAAGTAACCCGACTGACCGTTGTATATTCACCTTGTATTGGTCATAACTGCTTGAACCTAGGATACTGAACTTACCAGTGATAACCCTGATAACCGTGGTACCTTGATCCACTAAGACTCATGAGCCGAGCATGGTGGTATGGGACACTGTGGTCGAGATGTCAGCCTACGTTAGGGCCACAAACCTCCCCATAGTGACCAGTGAGCACCTTAGACTCGTGAGCAGATTATGGTGGTATGGGACACTATATTCTTGCTGTCGACCTACACTGATAAGGTGATGGGGGAGCGGTGAAACGAGTATGAGCAACAGCCCTGACAGCCCTTTGTAGTGACCTCGAACGTACTCTGAGTCTACATGAGGCGACGACCCTTCCGTAGCAATAAGAGTACAACTAGGCCTGTATTGATAAGGTAATGGGGGAGCGGAGCAACGAGTGCGTGCAACAGCCCTGACAGCCCTTGCAGTGACCTAAAAATATATCATCGTATGAGAATACTAGGAGTGAGGACCCTAGACAAGATCCTTGTTGAGAATGATATAAGGGAAGTACCCTGGTTTTCCAATCCTACTGTATGAAAAGGACTAATAACAACTCGGTAATTATATTCATATCGTACTGCATGTGCCTGGAAGATGTGGAGAACTAAGGGAAGAAAATATGCCGTGGACGTAAGATGGTGTCGCATGAGGGAGTATGTCGGTGAGGGCATCCATCATGTCATTTCATTATTGCATTAACAATAGTATCTAGGGATGTCTGATTGTTTGCTTTACTATTATCACTTGATTGATTTGATAACATGTTAACCTTTACTCTATGATTCCACTGAGTTAGCTACTCACTCCCACGTTACAGGACGATGTTGCGCACACGAACCTGTCCTTATTTTAGTTTCAGGTGATGACGCTGCTTGTGAAGCGGAGCCGGACTTGTTTGATGATGAGGAGGATTTCTCCTATATGCTGGTTCTGATCGACGGGTTTATAGGGTTACTGATTAGATGTCAATACACTTGGCGGTTTGCCTTTTATTTACACACCCATGTATATTCTTTTCTTTCTATTTTGGAGTATACATGTAATTAGTTAACCTTGTAACATGTTCACACTCTGAAGACTTACAATCATTTATATATTTTATATATTTATCAGTCTTCCGCTTGCTAATTTAACTGTCTCTAGAGTATGATATGCTGTTTTGGCTTAGTCCCAATCTTGTTTAATGCCATTCTATAGACAACATTCATTCATCATTATCTATGTTGCATAAGTGACGTTTTGGAACTCGGGAGTTGGGTTTCTACCCGACCCCCAATTTTCAGGGTGTTACACAACCGGTCATATTTTTATTCACTATGCTATGACCAAGTCTGTTTTGAATTATTTCTGAGAACGGTTTGAAATTAGCTGGATCTTCAATGCCACATTTGGGGATTGGTTTTCTTTGGGATCCTATGGAGGTTTTGGAGGGAGAGGAATAATAGGATTTTTAAAGACAGTCTTCTAGCACAGTTTTTATTCACTTGCATGTGTTCTTAAAGAAACCCTACTAACACATCTTTCCATAATTTTACAGGCATGCACACATGATTGATCAAGCATATATACAAGAATGCATATATAGAAGCATCTATATAAATAATGGAAAAAAAGAAAGATCAAACTGAAAGCATACCATTTTCTACAAATCACATCTGTTAACCTCGTATCCTAGATCGTACCATTCCATAGACTTCCGTGGTCTTTCCGATCAAATTCTGGCATCCTTCGACCCTTAACCGACATTTGTGTACGACCCTGATTCACACACCGTCGACCCGAGTCAACTCAACTTGTGACGTGTACCCTAGCGACTAGGCCGTCGCCACAGTTCCGATGCCGCGACTCACGCGCCAAGGTGATACCCTGGTCAGGAGATATGGGCCATCGTTCGGTGTGAGAAAAATGCTACGCGATGTAAAATTCAAGAGAATCTCTACGGCTTGTCACATTAATCAATCCCATCATGTCAAGTACACATCAACTTTCACCCATTCCCAAGCAACACCAAAGTCAAAAAGTTCTTACACAAGCCCGTACTTTTCTTACACCATTTGCTACAAAAGTCAAAAAGTCTCTTACACCCATCACTCACCACATCCATCACTCCATTAACCATCACTCTCTTTCTCCCTTTACAACTCTCTCTCCCTCCTTCATTTTCAAATCACTTTCCCAAGCAAGAGAGCTTCACACGTCCAAGCCTCTCCAACCAACAAGCGTGGCCCACCTTTCCTACCTTTTCATCTCCCATCTCAACCATCCAAACCTCATCTCCTCCGTTGGAATCAAAGCTAAGGAGCTAAGGAAGCTTAAGGTGCAAGAAGAAGTCAGTGGTTGATCTTTGATCTTCATTTCCTTATTTCTTTTATGATGTAAGGACCCACTTATGGTGGGACCCACCTTGATGTAGGCTTTGTATCAGAGGGGCCCATAATGGTGGGGCCCTCCATCCTCGCTGATCTCTCTCTCTCTCTCTCTCTCTCTCTCTCTCTCTTGTATGGTGGACTCCACTAGGATATACAATCCACGCCGTCCCATTCGTAGGGCCCACCTTGTTGATCATCTTCGGGTGGGCCTAGATGTAAGCAAAACACACATAATGGCTTGATCCAAAAAAAAAAAAATCAGTTGGGCCATGTCCCTGTGGGACCCACCATGATATTTGTGTTACACCCACGGGTGCTGGAGTGAGGGTGGGCTGCCAGGGGGTGGCTAACAGTGATGTGAACTGACAATGGGGTCCATGGGACCCACTTCAGTCCTCCACCCCTCCAAATGGGCTGCACCATGGTGTGAGTGCTTCATCCAACCCGTCCCCCACTCTGGACGGTGGACCATGGCTATTTGGGGCCCGCTCCCAAACCTAGATCCATAGCTCAATTCGTAGACTGAGTGGAGATACCTCGTTTCAACACTTGAGGTCTTGGTAGCGATCCTTAGTGTGGTGGCAGACAGTGTAGTGTGGACTGACGGTGTGGTCCATGGGACCCACCTAAAACGTCCATTCATCATGGTGGGCCACCCCACGTGTGATCCAGATCATCTGAACGGTGGGCCCCCATGGCTCATGTGCTAAACGGAGTGAATGATACCTCGTTTCAACAGTGGGCCCCCATAGCTCATGTGGTAGACTGTGTGAAAGACCCCTCATTTCAACGCTGAGGTCTTGGCATCCATCCCTAGTGGCAGCGGCAGCAGTGAAGTGTCAGCTGGCGTGGGGTCCATGGGACCCACCCTATTCATGTCGTCCACCCATCTAATGGGCCACATTGTGACACGTGTGGTGTCCACCATCCTTGGACGGTGGGACCCAACCCCCACATGTGGGGCCCTCCTTGATGTATGTGAACGTCCAGGCCACGGCCTAGACGTTGCATCTATGTAATATATATATTATTATATTATATATATGATATATTATATATTATATGTATGGATGAGGGTGGGCCCTACGTGGGACCCACCTTGCCCCTTTAATGCATAAAGTTGCTCAGCAGCAACAACTTTATATAAAATAAAAATATATTATATACCTTATATGTATGAACGATGGGCCCTACATGGACCCACCTCTGCTCCATTCTAGCAGTAACAACTGCCCTATTTTTGCTGTGTACGACAGTAGGTGGACCCCACCACCAGCAGTTGTACATAACATTGAGTTTAGTGGGTCCCACCTGTTCCATCCACGATGTCTCTCTATGGGACCCACCATGATGCATGTGTTGTATACAAACCATCCAACCATTTAAGATATCATTTTAGGGTGTGAGCAAATGAATGGGTCAGATCTAAAGTTCATGTGGACCCCACCATTCAAATAGTGGACCGTGATATCCGTCGTTCAACTTCTTAGGGCAACAGTAGTTTCCAAATTAGTTAATATTTGTTTCCATTTCATCTATCTCTATGTTAACTTGTGAATAGGTCAGATCTCAAAAATATATGAGGGTGGGCCTGATTTGATATGCCTGAGGCCCATTTGACTTGGCCAAATTGATTCGGCCCATTCAACTCGGCCTATTCAATCAGCCCATATGATTAGGCCCATCTTGATGTAGTTATAGTCCATCCATTAAGGCCCACCCTGATATACATAAGGAATATGTTATGAGGCCTAATTGATGTATTTGTGACCCATGGTTGATGTAAGACCCATATCATAGTCCATGCCATTCCGTATGCTTCTGCGGTCCCTCCAGTCGAATTCTGGCAATCCTCGACCTATTTTTGACTTTTGTGCATCATCCTAAGCTGAGTCCTGCGTACCGAAGTCGGCTCAAACCGAAACCTATACCTTAGCGACCGCGTCGTCGTCGCGGTTCCAACGCCGTGACTCGCGCAACGAACCGAAACCTAGGGTAGAAGATATAGGCCCGCGTTTAATTCAAAGAAGCGCTGTGCATTGCAGACTTCGAGGGAATCTCTATGAAATGTCCCATCAAATAAAGTTAAGTACATCACCTTACCTTAATGCCACATCACCCAACAATAAGTACAAGTGCCCACTCTCTTTTTTCCCACAAGTCAACACTTCCCTTCCCTCACCATTCCTCCTTTTTACAATTTTCAAACTCACCCATACCCATCCATCTCCCATCCTTACAACACCATTCCATCCATCCCTATACCTATTATTTCTATCTCCCTCTCTCATTCTCTAGAAAATATCCAAATTCTATGAGAAATTCCACACGTCCAACACTCTCTCCCAACTCCAAGTGTGACCCACTTTTCCCACCCTCTCATCTCTCATCCTCACCATCCAATCATCATCTACCACCATCCAAAGTGTAGGCAAGGAGCTAAGGAGATTAAGGGCCAAGAAGGCCTAGAGGTGGGTGATATTTGAGTTTCTACTATTGATTTCATGATTTGAGGGCCCACTTGTTGGTGGGACCCATTTTGATGTATGTGATGTATCCATGAGGGGCCCATAGTGGCGGGGTCCCTCTATCACCATTTCTCTCTCTCTCTCTCTCTCTCTCTCTCTCTCTCTCTCTCTCTCTCTCTCTCTCTCTCTCTCTCTCTCTCTCTTTGAATGGTGATGATGATGAAGGGGTGAGTGAGGCCCTCCATGAATCATATATTTCATGTGGGACCTATTGGATGAATGTTATGGATCTACGCCATCCAGGCCATTTCCGGACCTGGATGGAAGGAAAACATAAATATCAGGTGGGCCACGTCCATGTGGGACCCACCACAATGATGTGTTTATCTATGCTGTCCAGCGTCCCTGGACGCTGGATGGGCATGGTGACTAATATGGAGTGCGTGTGGAGACATGGGCGTGTACTGACAAGCTAAAAAAAAAAGAAGTTACTTTGGGGTGGACCATGCATGCAGGCCCCACCTTAATGTATGTATGTAATCCACACCGTCCATTCCATTTTCCATATCATTTTAGGCGTTGATCTAAAAAATGAGGCTGATTTGAGATTTTGGCGGGCCATGAAATAGAAAACCGTTTCTTTACAATTGAAAATCACCCTGCTGTCTCCATGCCCATAAATATGCCCAATATTGGGCTCGTTGTATTTGTTATGGGTCGTAGGAGTGGGTGGACGGAGTGGATCTTACTGATGTGGGCCCCACCTAGGCATTTCTGTAGGAAAATAAAAAAATAAATATATGCAGCAGCTGAAGCTACCGCTGTCAAAGCGCACGCAGGCGCGGGCGGGCTGGGCCTCACGGCCCCAGTTGTGGGCCCCACCGTGATGCGTTTCGAACATCAACATCGTCCATTGTGGGGGCCCCCTTCAAAAAATGACCTGCCCCAAAAATCAGCCGTATACCGAACTCAGGTGGGCCATACCATCTAAAATCATGTGAAGACATGCCTAAAACGTATAAAATCACTTGGTGGGGCCTACCTGAAATTTGGATGTGGTTGAAACCTGGTTTGGACCCTCAGCCAGGTGAGACACACATAATGGGTGGACTGGATTTGTGGACCACATCATGGTGGGCTCCCTGTCCAATGTAACCCAATCAACAGGTTGGGTGAAAAATAAGCGTTACAGTGGGCCCCCTGGTCCACGTGACCTCATGAATAGGTTGGTTGGCAATAAACATCACTGTGGTCCCCCTGGCCCACGTGACTTTATGAATAGGTTGTATGGAAAATAAACATCATCGTGGGCCCCCCTGGTCCACGTGACCTTATGAATAGATTGGATGAAAATAAACATTACAGTGGGCCCGGGTTAAGTGGAAAATAAACATTATGGTGGGCCCCAGGTTTGAGTGATTTTATCAATAGCTTGGATGGAAAATAAATATTATAATAAGCCCCACATGGGACCCACTTGATGTATGTATTGTAATCCACGCCTCCCATTAGTTTGGGCCCCACCATGGGTATGTACCTCATTTATGCCGTCCATCCTTTCAATCACTATGGGATCTACCATGATGCATGTGTTTCATCCAAACCGGCCAACCATCTTGGAGATAATTTAAGGCCCATTGTTGAGGCCACCTTGATTTACATGTGGCCCATACGATCAGGCCCATCTTGATATAATTATGGCCCATTGTTGAGGCTCACCTTCATTTGTATAAAGCCCGATGTCGAGGCCTGCCCTAATAAATATGAGGCCCATATTATGAGGCTCATTGTGATGTATGCAAGGCCCACGTAACTAGGCCCATCTTGACGTATTTGTGGCCCGATGTTGAGGCCCACTTCGATATATACAAGACCCATGCTTTGAGGCCCATTCGATGTATTGGAGGCCCATGGGTCAAGGCCCGTTGAGACGTACACAAAGCCCATTGTAGTGTGATTCCACCATGGTTTATGTGTTGATAACGGGCTATGCCTTGGGAGCAATGATGGTTTGACGTCCACATTGTAAGGATAATGTTGGTTAAATGTCTGCATTGTCACTCTCCCGAAGGCCCACTGATAAGCCCATATTTGTAGTGAGTAGGCCGTCTAGGCCGATATCCATTATGCACAAGCCCATCACCCTATGACATGTTTAGAATAGATCCATGATTCATAATCATACGCATGTATGTCTGATATGTCGAGTGACTGAGCATAGCATATGCCTTTGGGCAGATTGTTTATGGGCTCCCTAATAGGCGGAGTTGCCCTACATGAGAGCGTGATGTGTGGTAGATTGTTGCATGTTTAGTAGAGTGATTCATGCACTTGTATTTGTGTGATCATGATTATTGTATGTCGACAAAGAGTACCGGTACTTCCCAAGGTGAACTTTTTGGACGAATGAATCCTGACTCAAGTAACTCGTCCAACTGTTGCTACAGCTCACGCAACTCCATCTGTTCCATACGGTACGGGGCCTTCGAGATGGGTGCGATACCATGCACAAGATCTATTTGGAACTCAATATGACGGCGAGGCGATAGCCCTGGGATCTCCTGAAACATGTCGAGGAAATCACAAATAATTGGCAAATGGTTAATACATGCTGCAATAGGCTCTTCTATGGCGCAGGACATCAAGCATGACAATGGCTCTCCTCTAGGCTCAGCAACAAACTAAAACTGCGACAAGCTTGGTATGTAGAATGTAACTGTCCTCATGAAGCAATCTAAGATGGCGTAGTAAGAAGGATGCCTCGTTGAGGCTCTGCGTAGATTACCGCGAGCTCAACCAGGTCACGATCAAGAATAAGTACCCACTCCCGAGGATAGATGATTTATTTGACCACCTACAGGATGCATAGTTTTTTTTTAAGATTGACCTGCATTTTGGTTATCATCAGATTTGAGTCCAAGAGGAGGACATCCCAAAGACAGCTTTTAGGACTCGTTATGGTCATTTTGAGTTTCAGGTCATGTCATTCGGACTGGCCAATGCACTCGCGGTTTTCATGCAGTTGATGAATGAGGTCTTCCATTCATATCTCGATAGTTTGTTGTGGTCTTCATCGACGACATTCTGATATATTCAAGGACCCATGAGGACCATATGCAGCATTTGGAGATTGCCTTATAGACCCTCCGTGCCCACCAGGTGTATGCAAAGCTGGAGAAGTGTAAGACCCGTGTCTTAATCCTTACCATTCCGTTGGCCTCCGTGGTCCTTCCGATCAAAATTCGGCAATCCTCGACCTGTATTCGACATTTACGCACGAATCTAAGCCGAGTCCTTCATATCAGAGATGAATTGACCTGAAACTTATACCATAACGACCGCGCTGTCGCCGCGGTTCTAACGCAGCGACTCGCGCAGCGACTCGCGCAGCGACTTGATACCCAGGGTAGAAGATGTAGGCCCACGTTCAATTCGAAGAAAACACCGAGCATTGTGAACTTCGATAGAATCTCAACAACATGTACCATCAATCAATCAATCAGTCCCATCAATCAAGTACACATCACACATCAAGTCAAGTGCAACAACCCATACCTTTCTCTTACACAAGCAAGCTCAAAGTCAACTCTTACATCCCTTCACCCATCACTCCACCCAACCACCACATCACTCCATCACCTTTTCACCCATCACTTCCCTCTCTCTCACATTCATTCTCAAAAAAAAATCCCAAGCAAAAGAGCTTCACACGTCCAAGCTCTCTCCCTCTCCCAAATGCCAAATGTGGTCCACTTTCCCTACTATCTCATCTCCCATCTCAACCGTTGATCCATCATCTACCTCCATCAAACTTATAGGCAAGGAGCTAAGAAGGCTAGGGGAGCAAGAAGGAGGCCTAGAGGTGGGTGATTTGCTGTTGATTTTCAAGTTGATGGCCCACTTGTGATGGGACCCAATCTAATGTATGTGTTGTAGTCATATGAGGGGCCCATAGTGGCGGGGCCCCTCCACTATGCCGATCTCTCTATCTATCCCTTTCCCTTATTGATGGCCCACCTAATATGTTTGTGTGGCCCCCCATGAAGCATGCATTCTATCTAGGCCGTCCACCAAGTGGTCTACATGGCCGTCCGTTTGGACGTGCTTGATCAAAGAAAACACAAACATCAGATTGATCAAGTGGGCCACGTTCATGTTGGACCCACCTTGATGTGTGGGCCACGTTCAAGTGGGACCCACCATAATGATATGTTTATCTATGTCGTCCAGCGTCCTTGGACGCTGGATGTGCTGGTGGCTAACTTGCAGTGCATGTACTCACATGGGAGTGTACCAAAGTCAGCAACAAAAAAAATAGTTTTTGGGTTGAGCCACTCATGTAGGCCCCACATTAATGTATGTGTTTAATCCACGCCGTCCATTCCATTCCCGGATTCATTTTAGACGTTGAGTCAAAATATGAGGCTAATTTGATAATCAAGCGGGCCATACCATAGGAAATAGTGGTATTATCGTTAAAATCCACCTGGATTCTTCTATTCGTCAAAAGCAGGTCGCATATTGGTCTCATTTGGATGATCAGGAGCCGTAGAATCCAATAGATGGGTTAGATTTTTCATATGTGGGCCTCACATGGGAAAAACCACAGAATTTGTGGTTTTTTTTTTAAATACAAGCAGCAGCAACTGTTGCTACTACTGACACAATGCAGGCAGTGCCTGCGGTTGGCGCGGGCGGACGAACTGGCTGAGGCTCACGGCCCCAGCTGTGGGCCCCACGTGATGCATTTTAAACATCCACACCGTCCATTAGGAAGCCCCTTAGGGCAGTGGGCCCCCTGCCAAATATCAGCCGTATATGGATCTCAGGTGGGCCATACCATCTAAATCATGTGAAGACATGCCTAAGACATATAAAATCACTTGGTGGGGCCTACTTGAAATTTGGATGCAGCTAAAACTTGGTCTGGACCCTCAACTAGGTGGGACACACACAATGAGTGGGCTGGATTGGTGAACCACCTTGTGGTGGGCCCCGACCGTGGCCTCATGAATCGGTTGAATGGCTAATAAACATTACGGTGGGCCCCTGGTCCTATGTAACCTTATGAATAGGTTGGCAAATAAACATTCCAGTAGGCCCCATTGGACGACCCCACTGTGATGTGTGCATGGCCCACCATGATGTATGATTTGTATATCCACGTTGTCCATTATGGTGGGCCCAGAAACATGTGACCCTATGAACAGGTTTGAATGACAAATAAATATTACAGTGGGCCCTACCCTGGTCCACTTGACCTTATGTACAGGTTGGATGGAAAATAAATATTATGGTGGGCCCTCCATGCCCCAATCAATGGGCTGGATGGAAAATAAATATTATGGTGGGCCCTCCATGCCCCAATCAAAGAGCTGGATGGAAAAATGAATATTATGGTGAGCCCCCTATTCATGTGACCTTATCAACGGATTGGATAGAAAACTAAACATTATGGCGGGCCTCACATGAGGCTCACTTTGGTAATTATGGGCCCATGTATTTAAGCCCATCTTAGCATGTATATAGGCCCAATGTTGAGGACCACTTTGGTATAAATGGGCCCATGTATGTAGGCCTTCTTGATGTGTTTATAGGCCCATTGTTAGGGCCTACCTTGATATATATAGGCCCATGTTATGAGGCCTATTTGATGTATTTGTGGCCCATTTTTGGGGCCCATTCTGATATATATAAGGCCTATCTGATTAGGCCCATTTGATACACATAAAGCTTATATGATTGAGCTCATTTTAATGCATTCTAAGGCCCATGGGTGATGGCCCATTGCAAAGCACCTAAGGCCCATTGGTGAGGCTCATTGAGGTGATCCACTTGATGAATGTAAGGCTCATATGATATGGCCCAATTGATGTACTTAAGGCCCAATCGAGTGCAACTAGGTCCATTACAATGCGTGATCCCTCCATGGCATATAATGATATTTATAGCAAGTAATTCCTTGGGAACAATGATGGTTAGATGCCCACATTATAAGGATGACGTCGGTTAAATGTCCGCATTGTCAATCTCCCTAAGGCCCACTAATAGGCATACTTGTAATAAGTAGGCCGTCTAGGCCCATCTCCGTTATACACAGAGCCCATCTCTATATACATGTTTAGTATAGATCCATGGTTCATTATCATACGCATCATATGTATGACTGATATGAGAAGTGACTGATCATAACAATGCCTTCAGATGAACTGTTTATGGGCTCCCTGATAGGCGGAGTTGCCCTGCATGAGCGCATGGTACACGCAGGACTGTTGCATGACTGGTAGTGTGACTCATACACTTGCATTGTGTGATTGTAGTTACTATATGCCCTAGCGACATTAGGGCAATAGCCTTTACAGATACATCGTGGATGGCTGGGTTGGATACTCAAAATATTTGGTCCTAGCATACGGGCGCTATAGATGCCCTTGGGTGAAAATCCCTAAACCCGATGGTACCAGAGGATGACTCCAATGTCGAGACCGAGTGGATATATGAGCGCATGAGGGCTGAATATCAGGAGGCCGCGTCTCCCACTGTGTCGTGGTTATTTGGAAAGGGGTGTGGCCTTACTCGCCAGAGGGTAGGGGGAAATACTAGGCTGAGTTTGACCAGCTCGTGAATGGGTCCGCTATTGATATGCCGGATAGGCATTGGCAGACTATTGGCTAGGCAGATAGTGATGTTTCTTTCGCTCACTTGGACTGTGTGGCTTGGAGAGTGGCAACACCATTTAAAGTGTAATAGACCCCGGTGATTATCCAGAATGAGAACTGTACTGATATATGATGAGGATTGACATGTTTGACTTGTATTCTGCATCGCATGGCCTGGATGTGGCCTATCACATTCATATCTTGCACCGCATAACCTTGTTACGGTGATTGCGTTCATGTACTCATCAACACATTACCGTATTATTCTGACATTGCATTCTGAGCACGCTCGTATTGCGCACACACTTACATCGTTCTCTAAGCTTTCTATAAGCTTATGCACAATTGATGCTGCAGGTGACGGCAGGACACAGCCTTAGTCTCGCCACCATTGGAGCGTGCAGCCGAGATTCTAGAGTTTTTATTATTATCTCTATCTTGTATTTCCCTTTCCTACACATTATACCTAAAGTTTTTTATCATAGTAGATTTTGTGATGGTGTTCTTGTGGTTATTGTTCATGGGTTATGCTTGTGGTTATGCTCATTACGAATCAAATCATGTTTGAAATCCTCCTTATAGCATCCCAGGATCAAAACTTGGTATATGGGTGCCGGGAGCCGAGAATGGGGTACTACAGAGGCTGTCGGCACCGGATTCGACGATCGAGAATTTTGTGAGCCCGATTTCTGAGTTTGGGGCGTGATAAGAAGTGTGAGTTCTGGCAGGAGGAGGTGAGATTCCTCGGTCACGTGGTGATGAGGGAGGGTGTCGCAGTGGACCCCTCGAAGGTTGAGACAGTGCGTCAGTGGGGCCAGCCCACGACTGCATCCAAGATCCGCAGTTTCCTTAGTTTAGCGAGATACTATCAGTTTTTCATTAAGGGCTTCTCTCGTATTGTAGCCCCATTGACCAGGCTGACTCGGAAGGGCGTAGATTTTTTTTGGATTGACGCATGTGAGCAGGCTTTCGTGGAGCTGAAGGACCGTTTGACATCCGTTCCTGTCCTCACTCTTCCCTTAGGGAGTGATGGATTTGTTGTATTTACCGATGCCTCACGTATTGGATTAGGTGCTGTCCTGATGCAGCACGGCAGACCCGTAGCCTTTCCGTCTCGTTAGCTTAAGGTTCATGAGCTGAACTACCCCACACATGATTTGGAGCTGGCTGTAGTCGTCTTCGCACTGAAGGTGTGGAGACACTATCTCTATGGGGTTAGATTCGAGCTCTTCTCTGACTACAAGAGCTTGAAATATCTATTTTCTTAGTCTTAGTTGAATATGAGACAGATACGTTGGATGGAGCTTTTGAAAGATTATGATTTTGACCTCCAGTACCACCCAGGCAAGGTAAACGTGATGGCGGATGCCCTCATCTATCAGCCACGAGGCCTGGTGACACATATGATGATTCGGGAGTGGAGGATGCTTGAGTATATAGCAGAGTACGACTTCGATTTTGGTCTGCAGTCTCCTATCATTCAACTATCGAGCCTGTTGATTCAACCCTCTCTTGTCGCAAGGGTGATCGAGGCTCAGTAGGGAGACGAGTCGTTACAGGATTACCGAGCAGAGGCAGCATTTGAGAGTCAGATAGATTGGCAGATTGGTTCTGATGGTGGACTTTGCTTTAGAGGCTGATTATGTGTCCCAGATATTCCTGAGTTACGTAGAGATCTTATGACCGAGGTACATCGATCACAGTTTTCTATCCACCCTGGCTCGACGAAGATGTATCATGATATGAGGAGACAGTATTTTTTTTTGGAGGGGGGGATGAAGCGCCAGATTACCAGTTGTGGGCGAGTGTGACACATGCCAGCATGTCAAGGCCGATCATCAGAGACCCCCTGGTTTATTGCAGCCATTGAGCGTCTCAATGTGGAAGTGAGATCACGTATCTACCAATTTTATCATAGGTTTGTCGAGGACTCAATGCGGTCATGACGCTATTTGGGTTGTTGTGGACAGTCTAACGAAGTCAGCACATTTTCTTGTGATTCGTGAGACTTGGCAAACGGACTGACTCGCCAGGCTATTTATAGAGGAGATAGTGAGATTGCATGGCGTTCCGGTCTCTATCGTTTCTGACTGAGACCCGAGGTTCACATCTCAATTTTGGAGGAGATTTCAGAGAGCGATGGGCACTGATTTGCAGCTCAGTACCGCGTATCATTCGCAGACCAATGGCCAAAATGAGAGGGTCAATCAGATACTTGAGGATATGCTTTGGGCCTGCGTAATTGATTTCGAGGGTAGCTGGGATGAGCATCTGCGATTGGCTGAGTTCGCATACAACAACAGCTATCAGGCGACCATTAACATGGCTCCTTTTGAGGCATTATCTGGCAGGCTATGCAGATCTCTGAGTTGTTGGACCGAGGTTGGATAGCGGCGTCTCCTAGGTCCCAAGCTTGTATAGCAGACATCAGAGGCTATCGATATCATCAGGCAGATGATGCGCACATCTCAGAGCCGACAGAAGAGTTTTGTTGATCGTCGGTGTCGTCCCTTGGAGTTTGATGTAGTGGACCATGTATATCTTAAGGTCTCACCCATGAAGGGCGTAGTTCGATTTGGAGTGAAGGGCAAGCTTGCCCCGAGATTCATTGGGCCTTTCGAGATCAATGAGCGCATTGGCGCCATGCCCTATCGGCTTGCCTTACCATCTCAGTTGTCTGGCGTTCACAACATTCTTCACGTCTCTATGTTAAGGAAGTGTAGGTCAGACGTAGTCCCTATTATCGATTGATACTCATTGGAGGTTTGTGAGGACGCTTCTTACATTGAGCAGCCTGTTCGTATCCTTAATTGAAAGGAGTAGGTCCTCCGGACCAAGGTCATTCCCTTGGTAAAAGTTTAGTGGGGTCACCATTCTGTTGATGAGGCGTCATGGGAGCTCGAGGCGGAGATTCGAGAGCGTTATCCCCATCTCTTTGATGATTGATTGCATGTTATATCTTGTATGCTGTCTTCGATTTTATACGATGATGCCTTGTTTCCTATTTTATTATGAGTGATGTTTCCTTGCAATGATTATGCAAATTTTGAGGACAAAATTTTTATTTGGAGGGGAGAGTTGTAAGAACCGTATCTTAGTCTGTGCCGTTCCGTATGCTTCCGCGGTCCCTCCAGTTGAATTCTAGCAATCTTCGACCTATTTTCGACGTTTGCTCGCCATCCTAAGCTGAGTCCTTCATACCGAAGTCGGCTCAAACCAAAACCTGTACCTTAGCGACCGCGTTATCATAGTGGTTTCAACGCTGTGACTTGCGCACCGAACCGAAACCCAGGGTAGAAGATGTAGGCCCTGTTTAATTTGAAGAAGCACCGCACGTTGCGAACTTCGAGAGAATCTCTACGAAATGTCTCATCAAATAAAGTTAAGTACATCACCTTACCTTAATGCCACATCACCCAACAATAAGTACAAGTGCCCACTCTCTCTTTTTCCACAAGTCAACACTTCCTTCCCCTCGCCATTCCTCATTTTTACAATTTTCAAACTCACCCATACCCATCCATCTCCCATCCTTACAACACCATTCCATCCATCCCTACACCTATTATTTCTATCTCCCTATCTCATTCTCTAGCAAATATCCAAATCCCATGAGAAATTCCACACGTCCAAAACTCTCTCCCAACTCCGAGTGTGACCCACTTTTCCCACCCTCTCATCTCTCATCCTCACCATCTAATCATCATCTACCACCATCCAAAGTGTAGGCAAGGAGCTAAGGAAACTTAAGGGCTAAGAAGAAGGCCTAGAGGTGGGTGATCTTTGAGTTTCTACTGTTGATTTCATGATTTGAGGGCCCACTTACTGGTGGGACCCATTTTGATGTATGTGATGTATCCATGAGGGGCCCATAGTGGCGGGGTCCCTCTCTCTCTCTCTCTCTCTCTCTCTCTCTCTCTCTCTCTCTCTCTCTCTCTCTCTTGAATGGTGATGATGATGAAGGGGTGAGTGAGGCCCACCATGAATCATATATTTCATGTGGGACCCATTGGATGAATGTGCTGGATCTAAGCCATCCAGCCCATTAGCAGACCCGGATGGAAGGAAAACATAAATATCAGGTGGGCCACGTTCATGCGGGACCCACCTTAATGTGTGGGCCATGTCCATGTGGACCCACTATAATGATGTGTTTATCCATGGACGCTGGACGGGCATGGTGGCTAACATGGAGTGCGTGTGCAGACATGGGTGTGTATTGACAAGCTAAAAAAAAAGAAGTTGCTTTGGGGTGGACCATGCATGCAAGCCCCACCTTAATGTATGTATGCAATCCATGCCGTCCATTCCATTTTCCATATCATTATAGGCGTTGATCCGAAAAATGAGGTTGATCTAAGATTTTGGCGGGCCATGAAATAGAAAACCATTTCCTTATAGTTGAAAATCACCCTGCTGTCTCCATGCCTATAAATATGCCCAATATTGGGCTCATTGTATTTATTATGGGCTATATGAGTGAGTGGACGTAGTGGATCTTGCTAATGTGGGCCCCACCTAGGAATTTCTGTAGGAAAAAAATAAACATATGCAGCAGTTGATGATTCCGCTGTCAGAGCGCACGCAAGCGCTCCTGCGTGCTGGCGGGTGGGTGGATGAACTGGGCCTCACGGCCCCAGCTGTGGGCCCCACCGTGATGCATTTCGAATATCAACACGGTCCATTGTGGGGCCCCCTTCTAAAAATGGCCTGCCCCAAAAATCACCCGTATACGAAACTCAGGTGGGCCATGCCATCTAAAATCATGTGAAGACATGCCTAAAACGTATAAAATCACTTGGTGAGGCCTACCAGAAATTTGGATGTGGCTGAAACTTGGTCTGGACCCTCAGCCAAGTGGGACACACATAATGGGTGGACTGGATTTGTGGACCACATCACGGTGGGCTCCCTGTCCAATGTAACCCAATCAACCGGTTGGGTGAAAAATAAACATTATAGTGGGCCCCCTGGTCCACATGACCTCATGAATAGGTTGACTGGCAATAAACATCACCGTCCCCCCACCCCCCCCCCAAGTCCACGTGACCTTATGAATAGGTTGTATGGCAAATAAATATCACCGTGGGCCCCCTAGTCCAAGTGACCTTATGAATAGATTGGATGAAAATAAACATTACAATGGGCCCAGGTTAGGTGGAAAATAAACATTACCTTGGGCCCAGGTTAGGTGGAAAATAAACATTACTGTGGGCCCCAGGTTTGAGTGATTTTATCAATGGGTTGGATGGAAAATAAATATTATAGTAAGCCCTACATGGGACCCACCTGATGTATGTATTGTAATCCACACCTCCCATTAGTTTGGGCCCCACCATGGGTATGTACCTAATCTTTGCCGTCCATCGTTTCAATCACTATGGGATCTACCATGATGCATGTGTTTCATCCAAACCGTCCAACCATCTTGGAGATAATTTAAGGTCCATTGTTGAGGCCACCTTGATTTACATGTGGCCCATACGATCATGCCCATCTTGATATAACTATGGCCCATTGTTGAGGCCCACCTTGGTTTGTATAAAGCCCGATGTTAAGGCCTGCCTTAATAAATATGAGGCCCATATTATGAGGCTCATTGTGATGTATGCAAGGCCCACGTAAGTAGCCCCATCTTGACGTATTTAAGGCCCGATGTTGAGGCCCACTTCGATATATATAAGACCCATGCTATGAGGCCCATTCGATGTATTGGAGGCCCATGGGTCAAGGCCCGATGAGACGTACATAAGGCCCATTGTAGTGTGATTCCACCATGGTTTATGTGTTAATAACGGGCTATGCCTTGAGAGCAATGATGGTTTGACGTCCACATTATAAGGATAATGTTAGTTAAATGTCCACATTGTCACTCTCCCTAAGGCCCACTGATAAGCCCATATTTGTAGTGAGTAGGCCATCGAGGCCGATATCCGTTATGCATAAGCCTATCACCCTATGACATGTTGAGAATAGATCCATGATTCATGATCATATGCTTCATTGTATGTCTGATATGTCGAGTGACTGAGCATAGCATATGCCTTCGAATGGATTGTTTATGGGCTCCCTGATAGGCGGAGTTTCCCTACATGAGTGCGTGGTGTGCGCAGGATTGTTGTATGTTTGGTAGAGTGATTCATACACTTGCATTTATGTGATCATGATTATTGTATGCCTTAGCGACATCAGGGCCAAAGCCTCCACAGACACATCGTGGGTGGCTTGATTAGATACCGAAAATATTTGGTTCTAGCATACGGGCGCCATAGATGTCCTTGGATGAAAATTCCTAAACCCGATGGTACCAGAGGATGACTCCAACGTTGAGACCGAGTGGATATATGAGCACAAGAGGGCCGAATACTAGGAGGCCTCATCTCCCACTGTGTTATGGTTGGTTGAAAACGAGTGTGGCCTTACTCGCTCGAGGGTAGGGGGCAATACTAGGCTGAGTTTGACTAGCTCGTGAATGGGTCCGCTATCCACGTGCCGGATAGGTATTGGCTGACTATTGGTTAGGCGGATAGTGAGATTTCTTATGCTTACTTAAACTGTGTGGTTAGGAGATCGCCAGTGCCATTTAGAGTGTACTAAACCCCGGTGATTATCCAGACTAAGAACCATATTAATTTGGTACTATAGTGAGGAGTTGCGTTGATATCTGGATGAGGATTGACATGCTTGACTTGTATTATGCATCGCATAGCCTTGGTACGACTGATTGCATTCATATATCCATCAATATGTTTTCGCATTACTCTGACCTTACATTCTGAGCACGATCGTATTACGCACATACTTACACCACCCTCTAAGCTTTCTATAAGCTTATGCATGATTGATGCATGCAGGTGACGCTATGATGCAGCCGTAGTCTTGTCACAGTTGGAGTGTGCAGCCAAGCTTCTGGAGTTTTTGTTACTTTCATTATATTGTATTTTCCTTTTGTACGCCTTGTACTCAAAAGTTTTTGATCATAGTGAATTGTGTGATGATGTTCTTATGGTTATTGTTTGTGGGTTATGCTTGTGGTTATGCTCATTATGAATCAGATTGATGATTAGAAATCCTCCTTATAGCATCTCAGGATTGGAACCTGGTGTATGGGTTCCGGGAGCCGAGAATGGAGTACTATGGAGGCTTTCGGTGTCAGATTCGGTGATTAGAAATTTTGTGAGCCTGGTTTCTAAGTTCGAGGCGTGACAGTTAAGGCCCACTTTGATATATATAAATCCCATGTTACGAGGCCCATTTTGATGCATTCTTAGACTCACGGTTTATGCCCCATTGCAACATACATAAGGCCCATTGGTGCGGCCCATTGATGTGGCCCACTTGATGAATAGAAGGCCCATATGATATGGCCCATTTGATGTATTTAAACTCCAATGGGATGTACCTAAGGTCCATTACAATGTGTGATCCCAACATGATTTGTGTAATGATGTTTACGACGGGCTATGCCTTAGGAGCAATGATGGTTTGACGTCTACATTGTGAGTATAATGTTGGTTAAATGTCCACATTATGACTCTCTTTAGGGCTCATTGATAGGCCCGTACTTATTATGTGTAGGCCGTCTAGGCCATCTGCGTTGTAAGGATAGTGCATTACTTCATAACATGATTAGAATAGTTCCATGATTCATGATCATACACATCATATGTATGCTTGATATGAGAAGTGACTGATCATGGCATATGCTTTCGGGCAGATTGTTTAGGAAATGCCTTAATTTAAAGGTTACCCCAATTTACTCTAACAAATCAACCATAACTTTAGGTTGATTTGAACACCTTGGATTTCTTTACATCATGGGGTACATGATCAACTATTTAAGAAAGGAAACTAAATCTCACTACCATGGTACTTCAATAAAAAAATATATATATTCTTTAAGGTTGAACTACAATGACCTATTAAAAAGGTTGAGCATACACACAAAACTATAGATGTATGTTACATGAAGCAAAGTTTGAGACAATAGCCTCCTTTCAAGAGTTATGTAGCCATTGAAATTCAAACAAGAGTTATGTGGTTGTACCATTGTGAAATTAATGTTTCTCCTACATGTTACATATTTTAACAAGAAAAATCAGCATACAGTTTCTGCATAACCAACTACTAAAAATTGGAAAACAACACCTAGTTATTAAAACAGTCAATTTTCAAAACAGAGTAACAATAGGAAGCAATGATGAAAAATAGTAAGAATAAATTAATTGATACAATGCCGTTGGTTAAACCATGAGTACAAGCAAGAATCACTTGACTCATTTCCATGAATAACCCATTCCACAAAAATAACAAATAGAAACAACTGGGATGAATCATTTCAATTGTGAAGAATAAAGACACCTCTGCCACCTTCTTCATCACTCATTGATAGTGATCCAAAAATTGAAGTCTAGATAGTTAGCCCTTACAGAGCTCCATAGTCGATCTTCTTCCCTTACAGGGCTCCATGGTCGATCTTCTTCAGTAGAAATTCTTTGACCACAAGCAACATGTTCAATACTAGAAAAATGTAGGTACTCCCAACTTTCTAATCATATTACAATCAAAAGCATGGATAGATCTCAATGTTGAACTACACTCAAATGATAAGATTCATACCAGCTACTATGGATCCAAATTGAGAATTTACAAACAAGCTCCAACCATAGGGAATGTACAAGGGGCAGTTGTTCACGAATGCATGTATGAGAGGGTACAATGATGTGTTGTTGCCAGTAGAAGTGATTATGGTAGTGGGTGGATATAAACTAAATACAACTGTTAGATTTGGTAAGAGTAGAACTCTAGTTTTCAAACGTCCTTGACAACATCACGGATCATAATCATGCCTAGAAACCAAATTCATTCAAATATAATTGTTGCTTACCTAAATAGTTTTCTTTTTTAATGGCATGCTTATCTAAATATATTACAATTGATTTCTATGTAATTGACTTGATTGAACTATATATAAATTTGCCATTAATCCACAAAGTCGAATGAATGCGAATCTACTCTTTTGAGTCATCTATGGTGGTTTTATTTGATTGAATATCATTATTACCTTTTTTACTATCACTTCACTCCTGTGTGCATGACGACTAACTTCTATATCTTTTGCCAATAGATTCTCTAAACTAATATGTCTATTACAAATAGATACCAAAAAATAAAAACCAACATTAAATTTAAAAGAATCTGAGAATCTGCATACAGAGCAACAATTATCACAATCCATAACAAAAGGGGGAAATGAAAATGGAGAAGGTGTGTGAAGCGCTCCTACATAAAGCCTATAGTAGATGCCATGTGACAGGTCAATTGACGCCCTCATAAAAAAAAAAAAGGTGGTGGTAGTACAAAGAAAAGTTGTTGTATGTTGATATGAGAGGTTGGAGGTGATCATCAGAACTTTTAATACATCTTTATGGCCGGCATGTTCGATGCTCCTCATAATAAGTTCCACGAAGTAAGCCTTATCCCTGCAAAGAACCTTTTTCTCAGTGTGTCCAGACAGTATCATCAACACCCAAAACAACTAATGAGACCAACATGACTGCATTATATCATTGCATGGTTCGAGACTTAATCATAACAGCAGATGGTCAGGGCATGGAAGTTTCACTGGTAGGGAAGGGATACAAAATCATTGTTGCATCACTTTTTAATGGCCATGACAGATCACTGAGATGACTTCAAGAAAGTATAAAATGATAAAAAGCCATGATCACCTTGCAAAAGCAACAAGGCAATGCTTAGAGACCTTGACAACAGATGCTCCTGTTGTGAATTTTTTTCCAAGCTTCTTTGAAGCCTCACTTAGTTTAACACCTGAAACAATAAGCCATGCATCATGTGGAGTTATATAACAATATTAGAAACTCCATGCATTATGAGGTGTCACTGTCTGCAATGGTTGATTTTAAAAACCAAATTGACAAACATGTCTAAAAACATATAAAGTAATCAAGTATTACATTTTTCATGGATAAGGCTGAAAAAAATTCATAAAAAAGAAATTAAAATAGAAATAGAATACAACATTAGAGTTTAAAAGGAAACAGCCCCAAAAAAGAGAAACATAATGCGAAAAAAATAAAGGAAAACCAGTATTAAATTTTGTGTACGAATTGTAAAAATGCATTAAACAAAGAAAATTAACCTAAAAATCAATTGCTTACATGTAAAGATGTACTTTTAGGTACATGTAAAAAAAAAAGAAAAAGAAAAGAAAAAAGATAACAGCCAAATGTGAAACGATCAATGCACTCAGTGAGCGCTAAGAGTCAGTGAGGACATCATCTCCTGCCATTAAAAGATGGACAACAGGAATAATCTAGCAGACATTTCAAAATGCAAATACTTAAATGCCCATTTTGAAGTTTGTGCTAAGTTACCTGTCCATCATTATTGGAAGGCGGATGGTAAGGGCACGTTTCTATCAGTGCACACAATTGCACACATTCTTTTTTCCAAAACTCTTCTTTTAGATAATTGTGTCCAATAGCTTCAGACATGTAAACATCAGATCATGTTGACTTGGCACACTTCAAGTGTCATGTCCTTGTTACATAGTTAACAGTGAGACATAGAACTGTTCCTCAGTCATTTAGAGAGAAGCCTAAGGGCATCTCTTGACTAATTTTGCCAACCTAGTATGGAAGAAGCTGAAATAAGCTGACAGATAGTGATTCTACTAATTCTCTCATAGAAAGCACCATGCACTTGGTACTTGAATGGTTTCTTAAAACAATCATACACATGAATTTGAACCTAAGGGGAAGTTGGTCAAATATAAAGCATAAGATACATCTCTACTAATTTTGAAATCATCACCAATCAAGCTACATAGCATTGACAACTAGACAAAAAAAAGGACATGGAAATCGTCATCTTAGCTCAATAATAAAGATAACAGGAGTTGCAATATTTATATTAATAATAAATGACAATAATAGTAATGTCAATTTGTTGTCCATAATAACCAATAATGGTAACAAAACGAGTTTAGTAGACAATCACGTCAACAGTATGTGCTGGAAAAAAAGAAATAAACCAACTGAATCTTTAACTCATTACCTCATACAAAAGCTCCAATGCACTCAAAGTCATAATCTAATCATTTTTGTCATTAACTTCTGCTTCCAATACCCAAGGAGATTAGATTGATAAACTGCTAATGCCACAGAGCTAGAAATTGAGAAGAGCTTTGCAATAAGGGCCAAAACCCGAATCCGTGCCTGGAATATCCATATGCAGTAAGAAAAAGACTGATTCATGGCATCGAGTAGGTAACAGATAATTTATAGTTTGAATGATGCCTGGCAAAGCCAACCAAAATAGCTTCTTATTTATTTATTTACACATGCACTCACACCTCACACACACCCATGCACTTACGCCATATTGGGATTTGACCACAATGGGTACTCGAACCCATGACCTCATGTTGAAACTCTTGTGAGTCTACCACTGAGGCATGAGTAAGGACCCAGCCAACCAACATAGCTGAAAGCACAATTTGGTACACAAAAGTTCATTTGCATTTATAGAAAAAAAAATCACATGTTTTAATCTATTAAGAACTTGTTGTGAACTTGGAATCTTGTTCTTTTCAAGGAAGACGTCTTCAAGCAGAGTAATGTGGTGGAGAAGGGATTTGGAAAATCTTGAGAAAATAGTAATGTGATATATAGATCATGGTTAAAATATAAAGTATATAACATGGCATGCAAAAATAAGGCAATAACTTGACTTTAAAAGAGCCTGGGAAAGGGAAAATTGAACAATTAATCAAACTTGTTGAATGGCATGCACAATGTTGTGTCACATAATCCCCGAGTATCAAAGTTGACCTCTCTAGCATCTGCTTAATGTTACCCTTGATGTCATGCTTTCAAATTGCATTTCTCACAACTTCAGACTCCATTTGCATAGAGATGCCCATATGGACCCTACCAGCTGGGATAGCCATGATGTTGCCTTGTCAGATCTTCTGATGCCGATCTCTGTCTCTGGCACTGGCCTTGCCCTCCTTCATGTTGCTCTGATTGTTGGAAGGATTGGAAGGACTCAGGGTTGCCAGGGATGATTGCTCCATTGATGTCGGAGAGTTTTCTAGAGAGAGAGAGAGAGAGAGAGGAAATCTAAGGGGCCGTTTGAATGATGCTAGATGGAGAATTTTTAAATGGAAGATGAAATAGGGAAAAGAAGAAAAGAGGGAAAAGAGGCGCTCGATGGCTTTGGGATTGATTTGGAAATCCTCTTTCCAATAAGATAACATTTTCAAATCTGTATGTTGTGAGTTTTCCACTAAATAATAACAAAAAATCTACTAACACGTCGTACATGCATGGGACAGGTTTATGGATGGTTAAGATTTTATTATATAATAAAAATGTATAAATGTTTACCACTTACAACTAGACTGATAATTTGGATGGTCTGGATAACTCTAAATCTTTGCCACTAGTGCTATGAATAGGTAACCATTGTTTTAAATCAAATACAAAACTCATATTATTTTAAATTAAATTCATAATGGTAACTTGATCTTTAGATCTGGTATGGCTCTGTGGGCCCCACCATGATCGATTTGTTTCATCCATGCTGTCTATCCATTTCTTAACATAATTTTATCATTTACCTTAAAAAATGAGGATGAACTAAATCTTAGGTGGACCACATAACACGAAAACAATAGTGAATTGGATGTCTACCGTTAAAAAATTTGTTTCACCAACGGCTTATTTGGTTTTAGCTTACGACTAAAATCCGTAGCGATAGCTGACGGCTAAAATCAGTAGAGAAAACCTTCCAAGATCGGTCGGCTTTTCTTGGTTTTTTGATAGTGTTAAAAACTTAGAGCTGAATCACAGAAGAAATCAATCAAATAAGTTCTTTATCCTTTAATTCAGAGCATAGTTCACATATCAAGTTTTTCAATGCTTAGTGGAAATCAACTTACTTCTCATAAAAATACTATCTTTTCATAATGTTAGCCATGCTCATCACTTCAAGATTAGTTGAAAACTCGAGTACTGATTCCGAACTTATCTCCTTTTCCTCCTTTTTCCAATTTTTTATTTTATATTGACGGTCAATTTTTTATTCATTCTTTTGCGGACCTTGCATTATTTTTGCATTCTTTTCCAGTCTTTTTTTGGTCTTTTCATCATACATGACCTTTTTGTTGATCTCATATTTTTTAATTGGTCATTTTCTTCTTTTAAGGTGGATAAAATTCTCCAAACTCAATTCTCAATATCTTTCAATGATCACCACACTAATAATAAAAAAATCTAGTACTATCCATGAAAAGCAAATTGAACGTGTCTTGTAATTTAGATTAACATGCTATTTAAACTTCCTCTTAATTAATTGAATGTAAGAACCATAAGTGATAGGATACTTAGTTGCTCAAACTCCAACAATTCAAAATTTAATTTCTATCTTATCATTATACTCAAAACAGTCTTAAATGCACAACTTATTGCTTTCCAAATAGATAAACATTGAATTTTTTTTTATTTTTTTTTGTAAAATTTGCTCAAAATTGAGAAAACATTGATTAGTATACCTAATCTTTCATCCCCAACCTAAAATCTACATTCTCCTCAATATAAAAGAAATAAGCATGATTTGCAAAAGAGAACATAATTAAAGGAGAAGTGATGGAAAGATAGTACCTGATGAAAGAGTTTTGAGGCTTTTTCCAAAGGATCTCAGCATGAAGGTGGGTTAGCACAAGAATTAAACAACCAAAAAGAAAACTATCCTAAACAAACAGAAAGTAAACTACCCTAAAATAGCAGAAGCAAACTATCTTAAAACACCAAAAGCAAAGTATCCTAATTCTAAATTCTATGAAATCAATAAATCTAACCATACCTCCGTCAAACTAAGAGGTCAATCCTAGTAAATAGAATCAATCAGAGGTATTTTCATGTCCTCTGAATCAAATTTTTCAAAAAATGGCTTCAACCGATGTCCATTTACTTTAAAAACATTGCCATTATGCAGATTCTTTATCTCGATAGCCCCATGAAGATAGACATTAGTAACAGTGAAAGGGCTGGTCCAACGAGATTGGAGTTTACTTGGAAAGAGATGTAACCGAGAATTGTACAAGAGGAACTTTTGGCCTGGCGTGAATGATTTTCAAAGAATGTGTTTATCATGAAACACCTTCATCCTGTCCTTGTAAATTCTCCAATTCTCGTATGCATCATTCTGGATCTCTTCAAGTTCATTCAATTGAAGTATACGAAGTAAGTCGGCATTGTCTAATTTGAACTTCAGATTTTAATAACCCAGTAAGCTCTATGTTCCAACTCCATAGGTAAGTAATAAGCCTTCCCATAGACAAGTCTAAAGGGAGACATTCTAATAGGGGTTTTAAATTTAGTATAGTAAGCCCATAAAGCATTGGTCAATTGGATTTGTAAGGCACGTATCCTAGTACCGTACTGTTCCATTAACTCCCGTGATCCTCTACGACAAATTCTGGTAACCCGCGACCTATAGACAATGATCGTGCGTGACCTTAAATCGTATCTCGAAGATCTTAGTCGACTCAACTTGAAACATATACCCTAGATGAAATTGTGGTGAGGACCGCTATAGCAGAAGTAGGAATAGGTCAAAGTGTCCTAGAGGGGGGTGAATAGGACTTTATAAAATTTTATGACACTTAAAAATACTATAATCTCAATCTTGATCTAACATGCAACAATCAAGATATACTCAATTTAGCTCTAGTGACTTCCAAGCCATGTAGAGGATCCAATCATCAAACTACTCAATATTTAACAAGATATAACAAATAATTTGTGATAGATGAACTATGTGAAAGTGTGTGAGATGTGATTCTTATCAGTTCTAGATAATCATGTTATCATGCTTTATATGAACATTTAAAGTAATTAGTAAAAGAATATGCAACCAGCAATCCCAAACATAGTCATTTATAGTGGTTCGAGTATATGCCTACTCCACTCCTGGTGAATGAACTTAACCGTTGAGAAAAAGATCCACACAAGGAACCTAGATTTTATGCCCTACACAGGAGCAAAGGATCCATACAAGGAACCTAAGTTTTAGGCCACACAGGTCAAGGACCTATACAAAGGACCTTAGTTTATGCCCTACATAAGAGCAAGGGTCAACACACAACACCCAAACGTACTATCCCATCGGAGGCCTCCTATTAGGGTTTGAAAGGGTGAGATATACTTGTGACCTAATCCTATACAAGGAATGATCAACAATCTCTAGACTTTAATGACTTAGAGATAAGTAAATGAGCCCCATTCTGCACGTTGATGAAGATATACTCCCTTGATGATGAAGATTCTACAACTCCCTTGATCCATAGCACTGATAATGCTCCAATGTAAGGCAATGGGGTTGGAACAAGGTTTATTGGAATCCACTCTAATGAATGTTAATCATTTAAGAGACGGAGTGATTCTAAGGTTTTAAGCATTTAAGGGATCCCAGCTCAATGATTTGCCATTAAGATGGTAGCTGGATAATCCTTGAATGAGGAAGTTCATTCACCAATCTACTCTACTGAATATCAATGATGAGGGTGGAATGAAGGATGAAATCCCATGAGAAAAAGGGCGTAGGGTAGGTGATATGTCATTATTCTCTCAAAGCTCTCTCTCTTTTTCTCCATACAGCAACCGAAAATAAGCTCTCCTTATAAAGGCAAAAAGTCCCAATGGAAATAAAAGTGTCAGTGATTGATTGAGTTCGATGTCATCGAACTTGATTCAATCTCATCGAACATATAATTTCAATGCCATTGAGAATCAGTTTGATAATATGAACTCAACTAAAAACACATTTCGGGAACTTTTGATAGAAGATCTATATCATCAAAACAGATTCAATATCATCGAATTTTGAATTTCGGTGTCATCGAATCACTATTTAATTCCTCGACATGACATTGCTCAAAGCTTGATAGACTTTTAATGGAAGGCATTGATGTCATCTATCCTGATTCGATGTTATCAAAATTTAAATACTAAAATCATCGAATACTAGTTCAAGTCCTCGCTCTTTTCGGATGATATTCCTATTAAGCTTGCTGGACATAAATTTGTCTAGATTCGATATCATCGAACCATTTGAAATTTGTCTAGATTTGATATCATCGAACCATTTTCAATTTTATCGAAGTTTGAATTTTGATGACATCAAATCTCGTTCGATTCCTCAAGCAATATCAAAATATTTTTCTGGAAGACTTGCTAGATAATGCTCTAGGATCTTCGATATCATCGACTGTCCTTCGATATCATCGATTGCTGATGTTCGATATCATTGAATGTATGTTTGATCCATCGAGTATTTGGTCCAAATTACTTTATGGTTACTGGACATAAAATGGCCTAATTCGATGTCATCAAGTACTGTCCGATATCATCGATCATGAGCGTTTGATGACATTAACACAGACTCGATATCATCGAGTTCAACTGAAAAACTTAGAAATATTTTCCTGTTAAAAACTTAAGTTTTCAGAATTTTAAGTCTTAGGTTGTTCTAAGGCTTTTAAGGCATTATATACCTGAGTATTTTGGGACATGGGATGTGAGGCTTAGTTTAGCTTTGACGAGCTCAGAGTACACATCTAGTTGAGGCAATGGCTTGAACGTTCTTCATATGGGGCTCACTTGACTCATCGACTCAACCCCCAAGTTAATTGACAAACCAGAGCACTTTCATAAGAGACCATGCTGTGGCTGCGGTTCAAATACCGTGTCTTATGCATCAATGTGATACCCAAGCTAAGAGTTGTGGGCCCGCGTATATTTCGAGGAAACACCATGCATTGCGAATCCCGAGAGAGGAATCTCTACCCAACCTATCACATCACTAATCAACAATAACCCATCACTCACCCATACCTCTCCCATCATCAAGTCGAAATAACTCATACCTATCCCATCCCTTTCTTACCAATAATGTAAGGCAACCCATACCCCATGTCACCTCATGCTCCCAAAAGTCAACTAAGCCCATACCTCATCTCTCCTTACACAACCATCATTCCTCTTATACAACACCACTACTCTCTCATTTCACTCCATCCCATCTCATTTCTCTACCCAAATCCCAAGCAACTAAGAGAGAAAATCCTAAGGAGAGAAAAGAGCTCAAGATTAAGACCCACTTTCCTATCCCAAATCTCACCATCTAACCCTTCAATCTTCATCATCATTCATTAAAGAGAAAGCCTAAGAGATAAGGAGTCCAAGGAACCAAGAAGAAGGACCATAGGTGGGTGATCTTAGGTATAGATCTTCGTTTGGATGCATGGGCCAAGTGGGGCCTAACGGTTAATGGTAGAGATCCCATTTTGGACCCAAGGTGTGGCCAATGGCCCACCAAGATGCATATGTTTATTCCATGATGGGGCCATTCTCCATGGACCCCACCATGATGTTTATTTTGATAGCCAACATGAAGTGGTCATCTAAACCCTCAATCTTGTGGTGAGGATGGCATCCCCACCTTAATTGCATATTTGTAGGCCCACATGTGGTGGGACCCATTTGATGTAGGTGTTGTAACACTTGGAGGGGAATTCATGGTGGTGGAGTTCCTCCCTCACACACGTTTCTCTCTCTCTCTCTCTCTCTCTCTCTCTCTCTCTCTCTCTCTCTCTCTCTCTCTCTCTCTCCCTCCCTCTCTTTCCATCTTCTTGTGGTCCACCTGGTGTGTGCATGATTGATCAAGACCGTCCATCAGGTGGGACGGCCTTGCTATCCAGATTTTTAGACATTTTGTCGGCCCACCTTGATGTCCCTTGTGCATGGTTGTAGGGAAGACTCAAATATCAATTTGATTTAGTGGGCCACCTTGATGTACATGCGGTGTCCACACCGTCCAGCCCAATAAGGGCAGTGTCCAACAGTGGGACACCCGCTATGCACAAACCGGGGCCCACCTCTCTGCCACATTTAGCAGCTGTGGACCCCACTGTGATGTATTTTATTTAGGCTGTCTAGGGCCAGTAGGCCCACCATGATGTATTTTTATCTAGGCCATCCATGGATAGTAGGCCCACTGTGATGTCTTTTATCCAGGCCATTTGGGGCTAGTAGGCCCTCCGTGATGTATTTGATCCATGCCATCCATCCGGCAGGCAGGGCCTGCCTTGCTGCTGGACTGGCCGTCCAGTGGGCAAGCCCACCTGCTTAGACAGGCTTGAACGTAGGGAAAAACACAAATTTCAACTGGATTCCCAGCTGGTGGACACCTTGATGTATGTGTTGTACCCCCACCGTCCAGTAGATGGGATGGTGGGACCCATCTTGACGTATGTGTTTTATTTCACACCGTCTAGCAGTATGGACATGGGACCCACCTGATGCATTTGATCTCCACCATCTAGTGTGGGTGGTGGGATCCACCGTGATGTACATGTTGTATCTCCACTGTCCAGTAGTTGGGACGTGGGGACACACCTAATGTATGTATTTTACCCAACACCGTCCAGTGTGGACGGTGGGATCCACTTGATGTATGTTTCATCCACACCATCCAGCGTGGGATGGTGGGACCCCCTTGGTATATGTATTTTATCCTCACCGTACATCTGCAGAATGCTACTGGACCGTCCATCAAGCAGCTGCAGGGCCCACCTGATGTATGTGTTTCATCCATACCGTCCAGCCCATCAGGACCTGCTGTATGTGCATGGGCCACCTACTGTATGTGAGGCCCACTGTATGAGGCCCATTGTGATTGTGTGAGGCCCATTATATGAGGCCCATTGTGATTGTGTGAGGCCCACTATGATGTGAATAAGACTCAATTGTGATGTATGAGGCCCATTGAGATGTGTAAGGCCTATAAGTGAGGCCCAATATATGTGTGAGGCCCATTGTATGTGTAAGGCCCAATTGTGATGTGTAAGGCCCACCATGATGTATGTGATACACACACTATCCATCCATTTTCCAATTAGTGTAAGGGCTGTGGGCCCTTGTTATGATTTCGATTCCAATCCCAATGGACCACACCATAGGCCAATAGTGGTTAAATGTCCACCATTGTAAACATCCCTAAGGCCCATCATTAAGCCCATTTCCACCCTTACCTTATTAGGCTAACCTAAACCGTTGGGCCCCCATTAATGGTGGTGCTCTTCACTATGCCTTGTAGGAATTATATAAACCCTGAAGCCCACCTTATATTCATATCGGGCCCCATAGGAAGGCCCAATTTATTGCACGATAAAAGGGTGAGGAAGCACACTTGATTGTACATGGTTCACCCTCTCAACTCAACTTGTTGACTTAACCATGAGGTCCATTCTTGATGTAAGTACGACGCTTAGGCTATCCATTGTTTGGTACATCATCACCCCTTGTCGTAGATGGAAGAATATGTGGTATTAGATTTAGTATATTCACTGTTAAAGGTTATCTCGATTCGTGGGTTAGATCCACCGTCCTTGTAGGGGACCCCGTCTTAGGTTATATGATATGCTACCTTGAGTAGGTTGTGATAATCTAACATGGATCATTCCATATAGACTTCTATATGTCTAGTGGGGCATATCATTCAGCCCTATTCTTTTAAGTGACATACCGGTTAAGCCAATATGTAAATGCTATCTTATCTAGCTCTTAGGTTTGTCAAATTTTGTAGTGTCAAAACCTCTTAGAATCTGTATCTTGTTTAACAGTTATTGTAAGATCAACTTCATGTCAACCTTGCCAATCTTGTCTACATTCAAGTGTAGGATTAAGAAGTTCAAATACAACATCAAGAAGTTCACTTTCAAGAGCAAGAAGTTCAAGTAAAAGATCAAGAGGTTCAAGAACAAGAAGTTCAAGTAGTATATCAAGTCTTCAAGCTTCAACTAATTCAAGAGAATGATATGTGATGAATCAATCTCACAAGTAAGGTTTGTTTGACCCTAGATTGACCTTAGGATAGGTCATACAATTTGCACTTATATCATAAGTTATTTGATAATTTTATAGGTCATTTTTTGACCAGTCCTAGTCATGGTTCGACTAGTCCAGACACTGGCTCGACCAGTCCAAGAATTTTCTCAACCAGTCCAGGGTTTGTTATGAAATTTCAAAAATTTCTATTGGACCCTCGACTAGTTCTGGAGACTGCTTGACCAGTCAAGTAAATAGTGCTCGACCAGTCGAGCAGGCTTGACTCAAAGTCCAGCAACATTTCTGGGTCCCACTCGACCAGTCGAGCACAGTGATCGACTAGTCGAGCAGGTCACTCGATTTGTCGAGTAATGATCTTATCTTATCGCGCCAGAAATTTTGAAATATTGTTGGTCCTTTGACCAGTCGAGCTGACCAATAGGCCAATCGAGTGAATAGTATTTTTCCCTTTAAATTGAGGACGATTTTCAGAGTTTTTCAATTCATTCAAAGATATTCAAGTTATAACTTTAAGAAACTTGTCCTCACATTCGAGAAGCTAATTAGTTAGTATTTAAGATTCTTTTAATAGCTTTTTTGTATTTGATTTTGTGATCTCTATTCAATTCTATTTCTTTTGAAAAGGGAATATTAATTTTACCCTTTTTGAGATTAAAATCAAATCAAGCTAGCCCAAGTTGATTTATCCTAAAAATCATTTAAACCTAAGAACCTTTTCATATGTGAGATTGAACATTGAACATCTACATCAAATTGGTTCTACTGGGCTTCGTCAGAAGAAGAATCTTCAGATAAATAAATTTTAATGTTCTGTATTTGGTTTATAAGATTGTCAGAAAATGTTTCATTTCTAATTTTGACTGAGATAGCTAGAAAATCTCAGTGAGTGGGGTTTTAATTGTGGTATCCCTTTGAAAACACAATTGTAAAGGTTTTTGGGTGAACCTTTGAAAACCTATTTCGTAGTGAAAGCCAATATCTCGTGGGTGAGGATTTTGGGAGTGGAGTAGTTATGTAGTTGTTTTCTAATAGTTGGTGTACACACAAGCAAACCATTATAATTGTTTATTATTGTGCATTTATGGTGAATGATTGTCATTTATTTTCTACACATGTGGTGAATGTTGTAATAGAAGTAGATATATTTTTTTTTGTTCTTTATTCCTATATATTAGTTTGGGACTTTGATACACAAACTGTTCTAGAAATCAGGTTGTCCTACCATAAACCATTGGTTTTGGTGTATGGTTGTCCTTAAAACAACATCCATATCAATCTCTCAATACTTGTGCATTTGAGGTTGTTATTTATTTCTGCTATTTGGGATTGATAAGTGTTATCTTGTTCTAGTTCTTTCTTATTCCGCATTTAAATTTTAATTTGGCATAGTCCTATTCACTCCCCCCCCCCCACCACCCAAGGACTCTTAGCTCGGCCTTCTCAAGTGGTATCAGAGCCTAATAGTTAATTTGTTTGGATTTATTTCCTGAGCTAACCAATATGAGCTTATATCATGTCAAATTTTGATAGCCTTTTTGTAAGCCCCGTATCCTAGACCGTATCGTTCCATAGACTTCCACGGTCTTCCCGGTCGAATTTCGACAACCTTCGACCCTTAACCGATATTTGTCCGCCCTGATTCGCACGCCGTCAACCCGAGTCGACTCAACCCGAGACCTTTACCATAGCGACCGCGTCGTCGCCGCGGTTTCGATGACGCGACTTGCGCGCCGAGGTGATACCCTGGTCAGGAGATTTAGGCCAACATTCGGTACGAGGAAAACACCGCGTGTTGCAAAACCTAAGAGAATCTCTACAACTTGTCAAATCAATCCATCAATCCATCAATCAATCAAATCCCATCAAGTCAAGTATACATCACCTTTCACCCTTCCCCAAGAAACTCCAAAGTCAAAAGTTTCTTACACCCATACCTTTCTTACACAAAAGTAAAAAAAAAGAATCTTACACACCCATTACCACCACATCAACACATCCATCACCCATCTCTCTCCCTCTCTTTTCAACCCTCTCTCTCCCCCTTTCTCAAAACCACTCTCCCAAGCAACACAAAAGCATCACACATCCAAGCCTCTCCCATCTCTCCCAAAAACCACAAGTGTGGCCCACTTTCTACCCTCTCATCTTCCATCTCAACCATCCAAACTCCATCTCCTCTGTTAAAATCGAAGTTAAGGAGCAAAGGAAGCTAAGGGAGCAAGAAGAAGCCGGTGGGTGATCCTTGATTTTTACCTTTCATTCATTTATTTGATTAAGGGCCCATATTTAGTAGGACCCACCTTGATGTACATTTTGTAACAAAGAGGGGCCCATAGTGGTGGGGCCCCTCCATCACCTCCATCCTTACCGATGTCTCTCTCTCTCTCTCTCCATTTTTTTTTATGTATGATGACATGTGGCCCACTTTGATGCATGACCCTATCCACGCTGTCCATTGATGTGGACCCCATGGTTTACATGGGTGGTATGTGCACCCACTGCTGCTGGACATGGTAAAACACAAATATTAACTGATCCAAAAAAAGTGGTCCATGTGGGACCCACCTTGATGATGTGCATATCCACACCGTCTGTCACAGTGGAGGTGTACTGACGCAGGGTGTGTGATAACAGGGAAGTGTGGACTGACGTGGGGTGTTAACCAGTGAAGTGTCAACTGACGGTGGGTCCATGGGACCCAACCACGCCGTCCATCCTTACAAACGGGCCACACCATGGTGTGTGTGCTTCATCCAAACCGTCCACTACGCTTGGACGGTGGAACCCACGTCCGTGTGGGGCCCTCCTTGATGCAGCATCCACGCTCAGACCCAAAGCTCACTGACAGACTGAGTGGAGATGGTCTTGGCAGCGATCCCTAATGTGGTAGCTGATAGGGTAGTGTGGATTGACGGTGTGGTCCATGGGACCCACCTGTTACGTCCATCCATCATGGTGGGCCACCCCGCGTGTGATCCAGACCATCTGAATGGTCGGCCCTCATGGCACACGTGCTAGGCAGAGTGAAAGATACCTTATTTCAACGGTGGGCCTCCATAGCCCACGTTGTAGGCTTGAGTGAAAGACACTCTGTTTCAACGCTTGAGGTCATGGGGTCGATCCTGTGGAGGTGGCTAACATGGAGTGTGTGTCCTGACATGGGTGTGTGTTTAACGGTGGGGTCCAGGGGACCCATCCATGCCATTCACCCGTTTAAAATGGCCCCACCGTGATGCATGTATTGTGTCCACCATCCATCTGACGGTGGGACACACCCTATGTGTGGAGCCCATCCTTGATGTATGTGGCTGTCCAGGACGTCCAAGGGCCTGGACGTCAACACCTCATGTAGTATATATATATATATATATATATATATATATATATATATATATATATATATTATATTATATGTGGTGGGCCCTACGTAGGACCCACCCACGTGTAATGATGCACGTCCAGGCCACCCATGTGTGATGTATGCGTCCAGGGGCCTGGACGTGGTTGGGATAGTAGATATAATATTAATATATATTATATTATATTATATATTATATATTATATTATAAAGTATACTTGAATGGAAGGTGGGCCTTATGTGGACTCACCCTTCCCTTTTAATGCAAAAAAAAGGCTGCATGTACAGCAGCTGAAGTTATAATATATATATATATATATATATATATATATATATATATATATATATATATATATATATATATATATATGTACCTTATTTCATATGAGGGTGGCACCTACGTGGGACCCACCTCTGTATCTTTAAGCAGTTGAGGCTGCACGTCTAGCAGCTATGTAGCTGCTCTTGCTCCCCTAACGTCAGCTAGGTCCAAGGGAGCCATTGTACATGTGGATGCAATCCACACCGTTCATATTATTCGATGTGTAGGCCCCACAAGGAAGTTTTTGTTTATCTTCATGGCCCACCACTTAGGTGGTGAGGCCTACCATGATGCATGTGTTGTATCCATGATGTTCAACTGTAACATCTCGAGGGGGTCTAGCAAAAACCCAACTCCCGAGTTCCAAAATGTTATTTATGCAACATAGATATGTATGATTGAATGTTGTCTGTAATAATGTATTAAACATGAGTGAGATTAAGCTAGAACAGCATATCATACTCTAGAGACAGTTAAATTAACAAGCGGAAGACTCTGATAGTATGTATAACATATATAAACTGTTGTATGTCTCCAGAGTGTGAATATGTTACCAGGTTATATACATACATGTATACTCTAAAAGTAAACCAAAAGATATACATGAGTGTTCTAAAAATATAAAATGACAAGTGTCAAGGTATCTAATCAACTTCCCTGTAATCCCGTCAATCAGAACATGCATAAAGGAGAAATCCTCCTCATCATCATCAAGTCCAGCTCCGCTTCTCAAGCAGCGTCATCATCTGCAATCACGAAAAAAAAGGGACTGGTGGGTGTCCGGAAACACCATCCCATAACGTGGGAGTGAGTGATCAACTCAGTGGGATAAGAGAGCAGAGATTAGCATGTTATCAAATCAATCATGCACAAATAGTAAAGCAGTAAATCAAACAATCCTAATACTGTTGTTAATGCAATATTACATGACGTGATGTATGCCCTCATCGACGATCTCCCTCATACGGCACCATCTTACGACCGTGGCATGCCACACTCCCTTAAGTGCTCCACATCTTCCAGGCACATGCAATGTAATGGTGATATGATTTTTGAGTTGTTATTAGTCCATTCAAACAGCAAGATTGGAAAACTAAGATACTTCCCTTATATCAATCCCAACACAGATCCTGTCTAGGGTCGTCACTCCTAGTATTCTCATATGATGTATATTTTGTAGGTCGCTGCAAGGGCTGCCAGGGCTGTTGCTCGCACTCGTTGCACCGCTCCCGCATCACCTTATCAATACAGGCCTACTGTACTCTACTGCTACTGAAGGGTCGTCGCCTCCCGTAGACTCAGAATACACTCGCGGTCATTACAAAGGGCTGCCAGGGCTGTTGCACGCACTCGTTGCTCCGCTCCCCCATCACCTTATCAATGTAGGCCGACAGTAAAAATATAGTATCCCATACCACCATAATCTGCTCACGAGTCATATGTGCTCACTGGTCACTACGGGGAGGTTTGTGGCCCCATTGTAGGCCGACAGCTCGACCACGGTGTCCCATACTACCATGCCCGGCTCATGAGTCTTCGTGGATCAAGGTACCATGGTTGACAGGGTTTACAATGGTAAGTTCAGTACCCTAGGTTCAAGCAGTTATGACTCATACAGGATGAACATGCAACGGCCAGTCGGGTTACTTGACGGGCTCGACTAGCACGATCGCATCTTAAGTCGAACGACATGAAGTGCGTAAAACACTTCGTGTGGCCTAACCACTGCCGCCAACTCCAAAACACGGCTCGCGTTCATCGACGCATCGTTCGTGACAAAGATAGTCCAACCACGAATTCGCTCGGTTACCGACTGCCTGGACTAGGCATAGTCCCAAACAAATATGAATCCACATCAACAATCATGTGAAAGTATTGGAAATGAAATACAATCATGTGAGCATGTTAACACATGTTATATCGTACAACTTAAGTAAATCATCTGACACATGCCTTTCATACATATAATGAAATTATGCATATTGCCGACATATAGGAAATCAGTTCCATCAGCATATTAATTGAGAATTCAATCTCAAACTAAATCATAATGAAATCATCAAGCACATGTTATAACATACAACTTAAGTGAATCATCAAGCACATGCATTTCATTCATATAATGAAATCATGCATATGGCTAACATGTAGGAAACCATTTACACCAGCATATTAATTGAGAAATCAATCTCAAACTAATTCATAACACCATTTAACTCAATACATACTAATACAAGCATTTATACGAACACTTACACTACACACTTAAGTCTACATATAGTATGTCGACTCGAAGTGCGCATTTAGGCGAATCTCTTCGCCAAACTAATTATGTATGTATTCCTAACATTTTAATGCGACAATAAACCATGTCAATCACATCAGCAAAATATACATGAAAACAGTACTTCCTACAAATGACTAAAATGCCCTAAATCTCATATTCTTCGCCGGTTCACGAAACAGGAAACGGACAGCATGTTGTACATGTCAAATGGCGTTGCCGTCAATAATCTACTATTAAACGACATTGAAAGCGTTAAAAATAGCCAATCAAAGCGTCTAATATCCGTACCTTATCTCTTATAAACGTGTGAATTCGAACGGAGCGTATACGCTTTGTCTACGGCGAACTACGAACCTGATTTACAAGTTCTATCAGCTACTTCACTATGAATCCAAGGGAACACTAAATCAGCAACTTCTAGGATATTTTCTTACCTGAAAATGTGGAGAAATCACCGGCGAAGTGATTGAAGCGCGTTACTAAAGCACGTACAGCACGTGGCACAAGCAGCAGGGAATTCTCTCCCACCTTCTCTCATAAACTCTCACCTTTTCTCTCTCCTAATCTAGGGTTTTTCTCAAATTCGGATGGGAGAGAGGAGTGAGGGTTTCAACCCCTTTTATAAGCTCAAAAATGCCCGGAATAGGCTCGGGAACAAAGTTCACTTAGGGTATATCCAAATCGAGGCTGTTTCGGTCCAAAAGTACATTTCTGGTGGTCCCCTGGCTGAACGCGATCGGACTTAAGCTCATGCATACAGGATCTAGCACGCATCAAGTTTTCAGTCCAGTAGGGTTCGCAGATCGCAAGTAGCGGTCTAGTTTTAGTTCAGCGGTCACCGCACGTAGATCAGGCCTGCAAGTCTCATGATATGAAATAGAAATTTTTCCTGATCTGAGGGTGTAATTTGGCTGAATTCTGACGGTCAAAATGCTTAATACTGACGCGTCAAGTCATGTGCCAGATTTGAATTTTAAATTCCAAATCTGTCCCTATTCGCACTCTCTTCAGTCCGGGCTCAATGAAATAGCCTGTGATTATCGGTTGGACTTGATTTTTGAAATGATTGTCAAGTCCAACAAGGCAGTTCTAACGGTCTAAGATTGTAGGTATCGGACTTTCGACGCGCGGTCTAGGTCCAGTACAAAGTTTCAAAGTGGTTAAGAGAACAAACCGGCTTAGAGTTTGATCCAAGGTTATAGAGTATTATAGAGTCATTGGTTCTACTCGATTTGGGTCTTGTAGAACGTATTTAAAGTGATCAGGGACTGTTTCCCAGCTACTCTAGCGTTGCGCTAGCTAACTAATGCTTAGTTTCTAAAGGAATTAATCCTAAGTGGTTTCTTTGGCTATGGAATTGGATTCTGAGCGATTTTCCAGGTGTTTTAGTTAACCCATTGCCTAAGGACGTCTAATCCCAGGTTGGCCAAAATTCGGGGTGTTACATCAACCAATTGTGAGATAATTTTACAACATGAAAAATAATGGTGAGCGAGGTCCATAGTCCAAGTGGACCCCACCTTAGCATGTTATGAAGCCCATCTTAATGTATCTGTGATAGTCCATTGGGGCCCACTTTGATGTGGATGTAAGGCCCATGTTATGAGGCCATTCGATGTACTGTGGCCCATGGTTGAGGCCCACTTTGATATATATGTAAGGACCATGGGTTGAAGCCCATTTGATGTATTAGGGGCCCATGGGTTAAGGCCTATTGAGATGTACTAGGGCCTATGGGTTGAGGCCCATTTGATGTACATATGAGGCCCAATGGGTGTGGCCATTTGATATATAAGGCCCGCTTTACGAGGCCCATTTTGATGCATTCTAAGGCCCACGGGTTATGACCCATTGCAATGTACATAGGGCCCATTGGTGCGGCCCATTTATGTGGCCCACTTGATGAGTATAAGGCCCATATGATATGACCCATTTGATGTATTTAAGGCCCAATTGGATGTACCTAAGGTCCATTGCAATGTGTGATCCCACAATGGTTTATGTAATGATGTTTACGACGGGCTATGCCTTGGGAGCAATGTTGGTTTGACGTCCACATTAACGAGCAATGATGGTTAGATGTCCTCATTGTGACCTTCCCTTAGGCCTTGTAGGCCATTCTTTTCATGGGTTAACCCAAATAAGTGGGCCCCATTCGCTGTTGACAAATGACTTCATAACCACGGTCGATGCCGATTATCGACCCTGATTATTGGTGTCGATTACCGATGCTGATTATCGGTGCCGATTTTCGAGGTCGACGCCGATTATCGACTCTGATTATTGGTGCCGATTACCGATGCTGATTATCGGTGCCAATTATCGTGGCCGAATGCTGATTTGTGATCGAGGCCGATTGTCGTGACCGATTGTTGATTTTTGATTGACGTGACCAATTTATCGATTCCAATTGTCGTGGCCATCTGTCGATTTGTGATCGAGGCCGATTGTCGTGACTGATTGTCGATTTTTGATCGACGTGACCGATTTGTTGATTTCGATTATTGAGCGATTCTGATTGTCGTGACCGATTTGGTATTTTCGATTATCGTGGCCGATTGTCGATTTCGATTGACTTGACCGACTACCGATTAGCGACCGAGGCCGTTTATCATGACCGATTTGCCAATTTTGACTGTCGAGGCCAAGTATCGAGGCCGATTCCAAGTGTTGATTCTAATTGTTGGGGCCGATTTCGATTGTCGAGGCCCACTGTGATGTATCGAGGCCCATGAGACATGTCCCATTATGATATATTTTCAGCCCATATGGTGAGGCTTGACTTGATGTATATTAGGCTCGTGGGAGCGGCCCATTGTGATGTATATTAGACCCGTGAGATGCGAACTACTTGATATATATGTGGCCCATGAGTCGCGATGCATATTAAGCTCTTAAGTGAGGCCCATAGTGTTGTATATTTATCCCTGCTGTGAGGGCATGAGTAGACTATATGTTAGGTTCTATATGGGCTATTCCTTGGGGGCAATGTTGGTTAAATGTCCACATTGTCGAGGTCAATTGTCGGTGTCGGTTATTGATACCTATTATGAGTATGTGGTAGCATAACATCATAATACATATGCATCATCTGCATGTTTGTTATGAAATGTGATTGACCATCGCATATGCCACAGGGCAAGTTATTCATAGGGCTCCCTGATAGGTGGGGTTACCCCACATGAGCACACGGTATACACAGGATTTATGCATGATTGCACTGTGTGACTCATGCATCTCACATTTGTGTGACATGACCATTGTACTCCCTAGCGACATCAGGGCTGTAGCCTCCACAGGCATATCGTGGATGGCCATATGGGACACTAGAAATGTTTGGTTCGAGCATCGGGCTGCCATAGATGGCCCTGGGTGAAAATCCTTAAAACCCTCTTGGTACCAGAGGACGCCCCAACGTCGAGACCGAGTAGATACATAAGCGCCCGAGTGCCGAATACCAGGAGGCCACATCTCCCACTGTGCCGTGGTCGGTTGGGAGGGGGTGTGGCCTTACTCACCCGAGCGTAGGGGGCATTGCTAGGCTGAGTTTAACCAGCTCTTAAATGGGTCCACTATCGACGTGCCGAATAGGTATTGGCAGACTATTGGTCAGACAGATAGTGAACTTTCTTACGCTCACTTGGACTGTGCGGCTAGGGAGAGCGGCAGTGCCATTTGGAGTGTACTAAACTCTGATGATGATCCTAGAGAGGAACCATACTGATATATGGACTTATTGATTAGGAGTTGCATGCTCATCCATTTATTTATTCATTCACTATTCACTCGGGCTGGTGGTGCACAACTAATTATTGTGTACCTTCGTTATGGCAAGGATTTCAGTTGGGCGCGCTACTAACGTAAAATTAGGAGTTTACCATGTTGAGTCTGACTATCCAAATTTAGGTATGGGACTGGTTTGGATAAAAGTCCCTTGTGGTGGACCCCGTAGCTTGCGATACTGCGTACTATCATCCCGACTTCACACTCCAGCATGGTCATATCATTCGCATCGCATATTGCATTACATCTGCATGCATATGGCATTTTGGGTTGCTATGTTTCTGCACTTATATGGCCTAGACAGACTTAGCAGGATTTAGATATTGCATTACATCCTCGGCATCTGATATTTGGTTCTTTATGACTCCTTATTGCGTAGCTATTCTATATTGCATATTCTGATATTGATTGACTTATGAACTTGTTCGTACTTCTACTTACTCTGTCATTGTATGATTTATGACCTAGCCAGTACTTCTGTTTACTCTGATAATTCATGCTCTTGTCAGTATTTCTGCTTACTCTGATAATTCATGATCTTATCAGTGTTTCTGCTTGTTCAGACATTATATGGTTTATGGATTACCGATTTTTCGGTATTGTATGATTATGACATTGTATTGAATACTTGGCACTTACCTTGTGCACACACTTACACCACCCTCTAAGCTTTCTATAAGATTATGCACGATAAATGCGTGCAGGTGATGTTAGGTTGCAGCAGTGTTGAGCTTGGAGCGCGTAGTGGTCTTCTAGAGCTTGATTTTCTATTTATGTATTTTCCTTTCAGTGTTGTACTCAAATGATTATATTAGTTGATATGTGATGATGATGTTGCCTTCGTGAATTGGGTAATCTTGTGGTTATGCTTATTACTAGTTAAATGTACAAAAAAAAAATCCACCTTGTAGGATCTCAGGATCGAAATCTGGCATATGAATGCTAGGAGCCGAGAATGGGGTACTACGGAGGCTGTCGACACCGAATTCGGTGATCGGGATTCTTGTGAATCTGATTTCTGAGTTTGGGGCGTGACACTTTCAATTACCCGGCCACCACCATTTGATGGCTCCAATTATGCCTATTGGAAAGCTAGGATGAGAATGTTTTTGAGATCTATCGATGAAAATGTGTGGCAATCCATAGTGACAAGGTGGAACCCACCTACCATTGAAGTTCTAGGCATTGATAGTATTAAAACTCTTAAGATTGCACCTTATAATACTTGGACCACTCTTCAGAAAAATTAAGGCAGTGTTAATGCCAAGGCTTTAAATGTAATTACTTACGCACTATCACCAAATGAATTCAAAAAGATTATATCCTGTGATACTACATGTAACACCCTGAAAATCGGGGGTCGTGTATAAACTCAACTCCCGAGTTTCAGACCGTCACTTATGCAACAAAAATGATTATAATTCAATGTTGTCTGATTTAAAGCATTCACATGAGTAAAATTATACCAAAACTGCAATTCATACTCCAGATCCAGTGATAAAAGCAAGCGGAAGACTAAACAATATATATATCACTGTAAGGAAAAACAAAGTAGATCTCATCTGTCTCTAAAGTATGAATACATCTCTGAGTCTCATATACATATACATGAACAAAATCAAATGTTCAAAATAGTCCCACTGAAGTCCCGTCAACCCAGGTCGCCTAAGCAAAGCCATCATGATACTGTATATACGAGAACTCGTCCTGGTCCTCGTCGAAGTCTAGCTCTGCCTCCTGGATCTCATCATCACCTGCATCTACAACAGGGTCTGGTGGGTGTTGCAAACACCATCCCGTAACGTGGGAGTGAGTGATCAACTCAGTGGAATCATAGAGTAAAGATTAGCGTGTTCACAAATCAATCATGCGATAATAGTAAAGCAGTAAATCAGACAATCCTAATACTGTTGTTAATGCAAGATGACATGACGTGATGTATGCCCTCACCAACGATCTCCCTCATACGGCACCATCTTACGACCGCGACATGCAATCGACCCTCAAGTGTTCCACATCTTCCAGGCACATGCAATCGTATGGTGATATGATTTCTGAGTTGTTATTAGTCCATTCAAACAGCAGGATTGGGAAACTAAGGTACTTCCCTTGTATCAATCCCAACACAGATCCTGTCTAGGGTCGTCACTCCTAGTAATCTCATTCGATGTAGTAATCTCATACGATGTATATTTTTATAGGTCGCTGCAAGGGCTGCTTGGGCTGTTGCTCTCACTCGTTGTACCGCTCCCCCATCACCTTATCAATACAGGCCTACTGTACTCTACTGCTACTGAAGGGTCGTCGCCTCCCGTAGACTCAGAATACGCTCACGGTCACTACAAAGGACTCGTCGCCTGATCAGTGTAGGCCGATGCAAGAATATAGTGTCCCATACTACCATAATCTGCTCACGAGACTAGGTGCTCACTGGTCACTACGGGGAGGTTTGTGGCCCCAGCGTAGGCCGACAGCTCGACCACGGTATCCCATACCACCATGCCCGGCTCATGGGTCTTCTTGGATCAAGGTACCATGGTTAACAGGGTTTACAATGGTAAGTTCAGTACCCTAGATTCAAGCAGTTATACTCATGCAGGGTGAACATACAACGGCCAGTCGGGTTACTTGACGGGCTCGACTAGCGCGATCGCATCTCAAGTCGAACGACATGAAGTGCGTAAAACACTTCGCGTGGCCTAACCACTGCCGCCAACTCCAAACACGGCTCGCGTTCATCGACGCGTCGTTCGTGGCCAAGACCAGCCAGCCACGAATTCGCTCGGTTACCGACTGCCTGGACTAAGTATAGTCCCAAACAATTATGGAATCATATCAGCAAATTATATGAGAGTATTGGAATTGAAATACAACCATGTGAGCATATTAACACATGTTATAACATACAACTTAAGTAAATCTTCAAGCACATATATTTCATGCATATAGTCAACATGTAGAAAATCATTTATGTCAGCATATTAATTGAGAAATCAATCTCAAACTAATTCATAACATCATTTAATTCAATATATACTAATACAAGCATTTATACAAACACATACACTACACACTTAAGTCTACATATAGTATGTCGACTCGAAGTGCGCAATTAGGCGAATCTCTTCGCCAAACTAATTATGCACGTATTCCTAACTTTCTAATGCGACAACAAACCATGTCAATCCCATCAGAAAAATATGAATGAAATCAGCACTTCCTACAAATGACTAAAATGCCCTAAATCTCATATTCTTCGTTGATTTACGAAACAAGAAATGGATAGCATGTTGTACATGTCAAACGGCGATACCGTCAATAATCTACTATTAAACGACATTGAAAGCATTGGAAACTGTCAATCAAAGCGTCTATAATCCTCACCTTATCTCTTATGGATGTGTCGTTTCAAACGGAGCGTATATGCTTCGTCTACGGCGATAAGAGAACCTGTTTTACGAGTTACGTTAGCTAACATGCTACGAATCCTAGTAAACCTTAAATCAGCAACTTCTAGGATTGTTTCATACCTAGAAACGCTGAAGAATCACCGGCTTGGTGATCAGGAGGTGTTGCTACAGCATGTGCAACAGGTGGCACGAAGACGGGAAAAATCTCTTCTACTCTATCTCACAAACTCCCACCTTTTCTCTCTTCCAAATTAGGGTTTCTCTCAAATTCGGATGGGAGAGAGGAGTGAGGGTTTCAACCCCTTTTATAAGCCTAAAAACGTCGAAAATAGGCTCCGGTACAAGGTTCACTTAGTGCATATCTAATTCGGGGCTGTTTCGGTCCAAAAGATGCTTTCTGGTGGTCTCCTGGCCGAATGCGATCGGACTTAAGCTCATGCGTACCAGATATAGCACGTATTAAGTTTTCAGTCCGGCTGGGTTCGCAGATCGCATGTGGCGGACCAGTTTCAGTTCAGCGGTCACCGCACGTAGATCAGGGCTGCAAGTCTCATGATATGAAATAGAAATTTTTCTTGATCCGAGGGTGTAATCTGACTGAATTCTGACGGTCAGAACGCTTAATACTGACGCGTCAAGTCGTGTGCCAGATTTGAATTTAAAATTCCAATTCTGTCCATATTCGCACTCTCTTCAGTCCGGGCTCAATGAAATAGCCTGTGATTATCGGTTGGACTTGATTTTTGAAAAATTTGTCAAGTCCAGCAAGGCGGTTCTAACGGTCTAAGATAGGAGGTATCGGACTTTCGACACGCGGTCTAGATCCAATACAGATTTTCAAAATGGTCCAGAGAACAAACCTGCTTAGAGTTTGATCCGAGGTTATAGAGTATTGTAGAGTCATTGGTTCTACTTGATTTGGGTCTTATAGAACGTATTTAAAGTGATCAGGGACTATTTCCCAGCTACTCCAGCGTTGCGCTAGCTAACTTAGACTTATTTTCTAAAAGAATTAATTTTACGCAATTTCGGGTCGAGTTGGTACTCGAGTCCAAGTATGGATTTTTCACGGGCGTTACAATCTACCCCCCTTAACAAATAATTTCGTCCTCGAAATTTATTCTTTTTCGTACTCCTCGAGAAGCTGTGGGTAGTTCTTTCTGATCTCGGCTTCTGTCTCCCAGGTAGCCTGTTCCTCAGAGTGATGCGTCCACAATACCTTCGCAAGGGGAATCACCTTGCTACGCAGTACCTGCTCCTTCCTGTCTAGGATACGTGTCGGTCGCAGAATATATGTAACATCCTCTCCTAACTGCACCTGCTCCCATCTGATGATATGGGAAGGATCAGCAACGTACTTCTTCAGCATAGAAACATGAAATACGTTGTGAACGCTCGCGAGAGACGTGGGTAAAGCCAATCGATAAGCCACTGCTCCCACACGATCGAGGATCTGGAATGGACCAATGAATCACGGTGCCAACTTCCCCTTCTTCCCGAACCGAAGGACTCCCTTCATAGGGAAAACTCACAAAAACACATGATCCCCAACTGTGAACTCTAGTGGCCTCCGTCTCGTATCGGCATAACTCTTCTGTCTGCTCTGCGCTGTGAGAAGCCGACGTCTAATGATGTCAATCTTCTCTGACGTCGCCTGCACCAACTCTGGGCCAATCAAGCTACGCTCACTGACCTCTGCCCAACAATGCAGTGCGCGACAAGGTCGCCCATCAGCGCCTCGTAAGGTGCCATACCGATACTCGCCTGAAAGCTGTTGTTGTACGCAAACTCCGCATAAGCAAGACAATCATCCCAACTGTCCTTGAAGTCCAATGCATAAGCTCGCAACATGTCCTCTAAGATCTGGTTCACCCGCTCTGTCTGTCCGTCTGTCTGTGGGTGGAAGGCAGTACTGAACTTCAACTTCACACCCATAGCCTCCTGAATGCGAGTCCAGAAAATAGAAGTGAACCACGTGTCTCTGTCCGACACGATCTCCATCGGAACTCTATGCAGACGCACAATCTCTCTGATGTACAGTCTAGCCAGCTCGTCTGCAGAGTTCGTAACTCTGATCGGTAGGAAGTGCACCGACTTCGTCAGATGGTCGACGATCACCCAAATGGAATCATGTCCCTTCCTCGTCTTCGGCAGCCCTGAAATGAAGTCCATGGAAATGAAATCCCACTTCCACTCTGCGATCGGCATAGGCTGCAAAAGTCCAGGTGGTCGGCGATGCTCTGCCTTCACCTGCTGACAAGTGAGACAACGGGACACGAACTCTGCTATGTGGGTCTTCATACCTTCCCACCAATACGTCCTCTTCACGTCGCGATACATCTTCGTACTGCCTGGATGCATCGCGAGTCTAGTACAATGCGCAGCCTCGAGGATCTCTCGTCTCAAGTCAGGGACATCTGGGACGCATAGGCGGCTACGATAACGTAAGCCCCCATCCATACCAACTCGCCAGTCGGCGTCTGCATCATCACTGGCCTGCTCTCGAAGCTCAATCAAATGCGCGTCGTCCCTCTGCGCCTCGATGACCCGGTCATCGATCTGAGATCGCACCTGTATATGTGCGATGAACTCAAACGGCTTCTCTATAGTGAGTTTCTGCTCAAAGTCTCACAAAAACTCAACCATATCCCACTCAGCAACCATCAGCGGAGCCGCAAACTCTATCGCCTTCTTGCGGCTCAACGCATCAGCCACTAGGTTCGTCTTCCCAGGATGGTAAGAGACTTCAAACTTGAAGTCCTTCAACATCTCCATCCATCGCCGCTGCCTCATATTCAAGTCTCGCTGCGTGAATATGTACTTGAGGCTCTTGTGGTCGCAAAAGAGCTCGAACTCCTCTCCGTAGAGGTAATGTCTCCAGAGTCTCAGTGCGAATATAACGGCTGCCAACTCTAGGTCGTGTGTAGGGTAATTCTCCTCGTGCTTCCTTAATTGTCTCGAGGCATACGAAATTACCCTGTCCCTCTGCATAAGGACACAACCCAGACCAACGCTAGACGCGTTAGTGTATATAGTATATCTAACCCCTTGCTCTGGCAATACTAGCACAGGGGCGGACGTAAGTCTGTCCTTCAGCTCCTGAAAAGCTGACTCCGCCTTGTCATTCCAGGCGAACTTCACGTCCTTCTGTGTCAACTGAGATAAGGGTCTCGCGATCTTCGAGAAGTCCTGTATGAAGCGCCGATAGTGGCCAGCGAGACCCAAGAAACTCCTCACCTCAATGACAGAACCAGGCTGCTCCCAGTCCTGCACCGCAGCTACCTTAGACAGGTCAACTTCCATGCCATCCTTGGACACCACGTGTCCCAGGAACTTCACTTCCTGCTTCCAGAAGTCGCATTTCTTGTACTGTGCGAACAACTCATGCTGTCTGAGCGTATACAGGACCAAACATAAGTGCTCCTCATGCTCCTCTCGACTCCCAGAGTACACCAAAATGTCGTCAATGAATACAACGATGAATCGATAGAGGAAAGGTCGAAATACCCGGTTCATCAGATCCATGAACACGGCTGGTGCGTTCGTGAGACCGAACGACATCACGAGGAACTCGTAGTGGCCAAAACTGGTCTTGAATGCTGTCTTCTGCACGTCCTCATCCCTGACGTACAACTGATGATATCCCGACTAAAGATCAATCTTCGAGAAGTACTGCGCTCCTCTCAGCTAATCAAACAAGTCATCGATCCTGGGTAAAGGGTACTTGTTCTTCACCGTAATCTGGTTCAGCCTGGGATAATCAATACACAATCGCATCGAACCGTCCTTCTTCTTCATGAATAGGAAGGGTGCTTCCCAAGGAGACACACTAGGCCGTATAAGGCCAAGCTCTAGCAGACCATCAATCTGCGTCCTCAACTCCTCCATCTCACACGGTGCCATGCGATACGTCGGCAGTGAGACGGGCGTATAACCAGGAACCAGATCGATAGTGAAATCGATCTCTCGTTGGGGCGGCAAACCAGGGATCTTCCTAAACAGATCCCCAAACTCAAAAACAACTGGCGTATGCTCAAGTATCTGGGCACCGGTGTCTCGTAGTAAAGTAGCGTAGCTAAGTATGCGGAAGGGGAGATTTACCAGAACTGAAAATGTGAAAGGCGTGCCCTCTGGCTCGTACACCGTCACCATATGAGTCTCGCAGTCAATCTCGGCCCTCCCAGCAGTTAACCAGTCCATGCCAAGAATGACGTCGAGATAAACAAGAGAGGGATCGACGACAAGATCAAGAGCCATCGTCCTGCCTCCCAGATCCACCAAACAACCCTCACACATCTGGGTAACATCTGAATAATCTCCATGAGCTGTAAAGACACGCACCCCATCCAAAGTAATGGTCTGTAGCCCAAGACGCCTGACTACAGCACGTGATATCAAAGAAATCGTGGAACCAGTGTCCACCATCACGAGAATAGGAGTACCTCCAATATGGGCAGTGACCTCGAAGGCCGAATGCTGAGAAGTCGGTGTCGCAACTGCCTCATCTGTCAATGCATGAACCCGTGCCTTCTGTGGCCGGTTCGGCCGCTGTGTCATGGGCCGTGGAGGCTGTCTGATCTGTGATATCGGAGGTCTGAAAGAAGGGTGCGCAGGAGCTAACCGTATAGGCGGTGGATATCGCCTGTGAACGTGCACGGTCAATCTTCTGCGACGGCGAGAACCCACTGTCCCGCATCCGAGAAAAATAACTCTGCGCCAAGTGGCCCGTCCTCCCACGGTATGTGCACGATAACTAGGGGCGTCGAAACGATGGTGCTGGCTTAGAGCCCGAGTAGGAGGGTCGACGCGAGGCCTCTTGCCAGCGAAGGGCCTGTCTTGCATGTCTGGTCGTGGCCTAGAAGCAACAGGGCCACGAGATCGCGCAAGTCGATCCACATCCTGCTCTGCCCGCATATACATGTGAATTAACTCCGCATATGAGGGAATGCTCACACAGCGCATCTTCGACCGAATATCTGGTCGCAAACCCTCCTAAAAGCGCCGTATGTGCATCTGCTCATCAGCCAAAATAGTCGAGACATATCTGCCCAACTCCGTGAACCGATGCTCATACTCCGTAATTATCATGGCTCCCTGTCTGAGGTGGAGAAACTCATCTCCCGGTCATGCCTGTACGTCTAGGGGTAATACTTCTCGTGAAAGCGGAACTCAAACGCTGCCCATGTCCATATAAAGTCGGCGGCAACGGTCCGCAATACGCTATCCCACCACAGGCTGGCCTCTTGCTCAAACAGGAATGTAGCTAGCTCTACCTGCTTGGCCTCTATGCAATGAAGCATCCACAATATCTTCGACACACGGTCGAGCCAATACTCGGCCTCCTCAGGTCTATGAGAACCCGTAAAAGTGGGAGGCCGTAAGAGCTGAAATCGTTCTAATAGGCCCTGTGTATCTGCGGCATTCCCCGCAGGGTAAGCAGGTGGTACAGGATGAGTCATGCCCTCATACTGGGCGTATGTATAAGCATCCCCAGCTGGATGCGCAGGTGGTACAGGTAGAGTCACACCCCCACCCTGGGCTAATGTCCCCACAATGGTAGTCAGAAGCTGCTGCTGCTGCTGCATCATAGCCATCATCTGCTCAAATCTGTCAGGAGGTGGAGCAGGCTGTGGCGTGTGCTGCGTCGAAGTAGATGCACGATAAGGCTCTCTGACTGGCGGTGTGAACGGCGGTGGTCCAACTGTAGGACCAGCAGTAGGCTGAGACGCACGAACTGTCTTAGGAATCGGGCCTACAACAGGGTCCGCATGAGTGTCAGACTGCGAAGGAGTCTGATCCATAGGCTCACTCAATGCAAGCCGAGCCGTGCTCCGCGTAGCCTTAGGCGGCATTCCCTATATTCAAAATAGGGCGCAACCTTGTCAGTCTCAATAGCACAAATACACCGCAATCATTCACACAAGGAGTCTAAGGCATTCCATGCATTTCATTTAATCAAAATTGTCACAATACAAGGGATATATCTTTACAAGCATCATGACGAGAAATACATGGAAACTAAGATAGTTAAAATTATAACAGCAACATAAGCAAAGCACTAACCTTAACAAGCTTACACAACAAAAGCAGGAAATAACTAACTACTGACAACAACATTAAAGATCTCACCGCTAGTCCGAGTCGGGTGACGGAGGAGGAACACCCTTATCCTGCAAGCAGCACAGGATCGCCTTCAAGGTGCGAGTCACCTTTCTGAATTTTCTCTTCGTAACGGCCTTGGCATCTTCGACTTCAGCGCGAAGTTCCTGAACTTCCCTTCTCAAGGCGATCTGGCTCTCCTCAATCCGAGCAATGCGATCATCGCCAGTAGCCTGAGCAGAAGGAGGAGGGCTCTCATCTGTATCCTGAGCCTCCTCTTCTGCGTCTTCCTAGACTTCTTTCTGAACTTCTGCTCCAGGTTCTCCTTCACTTGAATCCTCTTCATCATCAAAGTCATCCTTGCTATCCTCCTCAAGCTGATTTTCACGGTACTGAGACCCAATCTTCATCTTGACCATACTCGACTCATCAATGCTATGAATCGAAACTGGCAATTTCGGCCCAAGTCTGTAAGCAAACTCAAGCGCGATCTTGCATATCAGTCGGCCAAAAAGAAGCGATTTCGACGTTCTTCTTGACTTGGCTATGAGGATTATCTGTCGCAAGATGAAAGTGGCCATACATACATTCTCTCCCTGGGCCACCAGATACAGAAAATCAACCATAAGGCGCGTGCACTCAATGCGATTCGTCGACCTGGGATACACATTGAACGTGCAGATATGGTGCAGCAGACGCAAATCATCAGACATATAAGTCGCCTTGAGGCTATTATTAGGCTGCCATGGAACCAATTTACCGCACAGAAACCTGATGCGGCGATCTCGTTCACGCCTACTCCTCATATTCTTCTCACTAGGATGAACATTACCAAGAGGCACGTTCAGAAGTCGCGCAATCAGTCGCACATCAATCGTAGCCATCCGATCTCTACCAAAAGGGATTTTGAACTGCAATGGCTCAAAGGTAGGATTCTGGATACGAGCGTAGAAGGCACGAACGGTGCTCACATTAGCACGAGCGCGAGCTTCAAAGATTGGACCCCAATGCGCAGCTTCAATGCGCTCGAACAATAGAAATTCGCCAAATAGTCATCCTTCCACATCCGCCTCAAACAACACTTTGCGATCAGTGTATTGGCCGTGAGGCATCTCTGATAGAATTACTCACCCAAGATGAGTATGGGGATCCAAATCCTGCTTTGTATGGAAGTCTCGGGCTGTGGGTGGACCTGTGGCGGCGCTTGAACTTGCGGCACCACCCCGCGGTCTTCTCGATTGAGCAGGGCGACTTGGCCCAGCCTCGTCTACTGCAGTCTTCCTTTTACCCATCAAAGATAAGATGGTGGAGAGTGATAAAAGGCCTAAAATGGCTTCCACGAAAGCCATGGAAGACGGAGAAAATGCGAAGAAGTGGTTGTACAAACTGGAAAAGGGAGATCTAAGCATTGTAGAGGGATGCTTCAAGCTTCCCAAGGATGTATTTTCAAGGAGAAATGAAAATGAAAAAGTGGAATGGAGCACCTCACGATTTCAGCTCAATTTGGGAGTTTTTAGAGCTCCAAAAGATGAAATCTTCAAGAGAGAGGGCTGCCAACTTCAAAGGAACGATGGAGGGTGGTCGTTTTTGGCCAAGGATGGATTTAGGGGTGGTTTGGAATCACGATTTTTGGAGATGGCAGCTGGAAAACAAAAATGAAGCTATGGGGAGGGCTGTTTGTGAAGGAAGTGCACGATTTAGGGGTTTTCTACCCACGAACCATATATGGGGGGTGTGAAATACCCAAAATATCCTCAGATCTTGAAGCACACTTCAAACGGGGGAGGGTGGTCGGTGATGCATCGCCGGATCGGCGATGGCATCCCCGACCGACCACCTATTCGGTCAGCAGGACCGCATGGGTCTGGTCCCCCATGGTCCAAGGACCCCAAATATGTATGGTCCCAACTTTGGTTCATTGTATTTTGACCTATATAGGCCCAAACATGTGTTCGGGGCTTTCCGGGACCAATCTGCAATCTCGAATACAAAACCCTATCATGCAGCATATGATTTTGGGGTAGAAGGAGCTAGTACATCCATCTAGACTATTAGTTGCTAAATAAAGTGAATTTAGAATGGCCTTATGGCCATTTTTCATGAAATTTTACTATTCAATGTAAAATTTTGTGAAAGTATTATTTTATATTATTTTCATATTAGGTTTGATACCTAACATGAAAAGGATAAGAAATAATTGAAGATTGAAATGGTGAGAGGTAGAATTTTGAGGATTTTTGGTGAAACGGGATTTTTAAGCCCTAGCGATTGAATACAGGAGTCGTGGTTGTCCCACAGCCCAAGGATTCACATTCACGGGTTTAGGATCATTTAAATAACGTCTCAACCCCCTCACCAACAACCTAAGAGCTATCCAGGTTGCTTTACGCGACCCGAGATGCGTTACAGACTCGATCGTGCGATCGATTCAAATAGACTTCGCCTATCGGCGAATCTGCAATCCTAGAAGTGTTTCTAACCCTTCTTGCACCCATCTATGTCAAAGGAAGCGACAACGTACGTCGCGAGACCATAACCCAGGCCCAGTATACTTTTATTCACGCTCTGATACCAACTTGTAACACCCTGAAAATCGGGGGTCGTGTATAAACTCAACTCCTGAGTTCCAGACCGTCACTTATGCAAAAAAAATGATTATGATTCAATGTTGTCTGATTTAAAGCATTCACATGAGTAAAAGTATACCAAAACTGCAATTCATACTCCAGATCCAGTGATAAAAGCAAGCGGAAGACTAAACAATATATATATCACTGTAAGGAAAAATAAAGTAGATCTCATCTGTCTCTAAAGTATGAATACATCTCTGAGTCTCATATACATATACATGAACAAAATCAAATGTTCAAAATAGTTCCACTGAAGTCCCGTCAACCCAGGTCGCCTAAGCAAAGCCATCATGATACTGCATGTACGAGAACTCATCCTGGTCCTCATCGAAGTCTGGCTCTGCCTCCTGGATCTCATCATCACCTGCATCTACAACAGGGTCTGGTGGGTGTTGCAAATACCATCCCGTAATGTGGGAGTGAGTGATCAACTCAGTGGAATCATAGAGTAAAGATTAACATGCTCACAAATCAATCATGCGATAATAGTAAAGCAGTAAATCAGATAATCCTAATACTGTTGTTAATGCAAGATGACATGATGTGATGTATGCCCTCACCGACGATCTCCCTCATACAGCACCATCTTACGACCGCGGCATGCAATCGACCCTCAAGTGCTCCATATCTTCCAGGCACATGCAATGGTATGGTGATATGATTTCTGAGTTGTTATTAGTCCATTCAAACAGCAGGATTGGGAAACTAAGGTACTTCCCTTGTATCAATCCCAACATAGATCCTGTCTAGGGTCGTCACTCCTAGTAATCTCATACGATGTATATTTTTATAGGTCGCTGCAAGGGCTGCCAGGGCTGTTGCTCACACTCGTTGTACCGCTCCCCTATCACCTTATCAATACAGGCCTACTGTACTCTACTGCTACTGAAGGGTCGTCGCCTCTCGTAGACTCAGAATACGCTCGCGGTCACTACAAAGGACTCGTCGCCTGATCAGTGTAGGCCGACAGTAAGAATATAGTGTCCCATACTACCATAATCTGCTCACGAGACTAGGTGCTCACTGGTCACTACGGGGAGGTTTGTGGCCCCAGCGTAGGCCGACAGCTTGACCACGGTGTCCCATACCACCATGCCCGGCTCATGAGTCTTCGTGGATCAAGGTACCATGGTTAACAGGGTTTACAATAGTAAGTTCAGTACCATAGATTCAAGCAGTTATGACTCATGCAGGGTGAACATACAAAGACCAGTCGGGTTACTTGACGGGCTCGACTAGCGCGATCGCATCTTAAGTCGAACGACATGAAGTGCGTAAAACACTTCGCATGGCCTAACCACTGCCGCCAACTCCAAACACGGCTCGCTTTCATCGACGCGTCGTTCGTGGCCAAGACCAGCCAGCCACGAATTCGCTCGGTTACCGACTTCCTCGACTAAGTATAGTCCCAAACAATTATGGAATCACATCAGCAAATTATATGAGAGTATTGGAATTGAAATACAACCATGTGAGCATGTTAACACATGTTATAACATACAACTTAAGTAAATCTTCAAGCACATATATTTCATGCATATAATGAAATCATGCATATTGTCAACATGTAGGAAATCATTTATGTCAGCATATTAATTGAGAAATCAATCTCAAACTAATTCATAACATCATTTAATTCAATATATACTAATACAAGCATTTATACAAACACATACACTACACACTTAAGTCTACATATAGTATGTCGACCCGAAGTGCGCAATTAGGCGAATCTCTTCGCCAAACTAATTATGCACGTATTCCTAACTTTCTAATGCGACAACAAACCATGTCAATCACATCAAAAAAATATGAATGAAATCAGCACTTCCTACAAATGACTAAAATGCCCTAAATCTCATATTCTTCGTTGATTTACGAAACAGAAAACGGATAGCATGTTGTACATGTCAAACGGCGATACCGTCAATAATCTACTATTAAACGACATTGAAAGCGTTGGAAACCGTCAATCAAAGCGTCTATAATCCTCACCTTATCTCTTATGGATGTGTCATTTCAAACGGAGCGTATACGCTTCGTCTACGGCGATAAGAGAACCTGTTTTACGAGTTACGTTAGCTAACATGCTACGAATCCTAGTAAACCTTAAATCAGTAACTTCTAGGGTTGTTTCATACCTGGAAACGCTGAAGAATCACCGGCTTGGTGATCAGGAGGTGTTGCTACAGCATGTACAACAGGTGGCACGAAGACGGGAAAAATCTCTTCTACTCTCTCTCACAAACTCCCACCTTTTCTCTCTCCCAAATTAGGGTTTCTCTCAAATTCGGATGGGAGAGAGGAGTGAGGGTTTCAACCCCTTTTATAAGCTCAAAAACGCCGAAAATAGGCTCCGGTACAAGGTTCACTTAATGCATATCTAATTCGGGGCTGTTTCGGTCCAAAAGATGCTTTCTGGTGGTCTCCTGGCCGAATGCGATCGGACTTAAGCTCATGCGTACCAGATATAGCACGTATTAAGTTTTCAGTCTGGCTGGGTTCGCAGATCGCATGTGGCGGACCAGTTTCAGTTCAGCGGTCACCGCACGTAGATCAGGGCTGCAAGTCTCATGATATGAAATAGAAATTTTTCTTGATCCGAGGGTGTAATCTGACTGAATTTTGACGGTCAGAACGCTTAATACTGACGCGTCAAGTCGTGTGCCAGATTTGAATTTAAAATTCCAATTCTGTCCCTATTCGCACTCTCTTCAGTCTGGGCTCAATGAAATAGCCTGTGATTATCGGTTGGACTTGATTTTCGAAATGATTGTCAAGTCCAGTAAGGCGATTCTAACGGTCTAAGATAGGAGGTATCGGACTTTCGACGCGCGGTCTAGATCTAATATAGATTTTTAAAATGGTCCAAAGAACAAACCTGCTTAGAGTTTGATCCAAGGTTATAGAGTATTGTAGAGTCATTGGTTCTACTCGATTTGGGTCTTGTAGAACGTATTTAAAGTGATCAGGGACTATTTCCCAGCTACTCCAGCGTTGCGCTAGCTAACTTAGACTTATTTTCTAAAAGAATTAATTTTACACAATTTCGGGTCAAGTTGGTACTCGAGTCCAAGTATGAATTTTTCACGGGCGTTACACTACAAAACAAGCTTGAGATATCTTAGAAATGACACACGAGGGTACAACTACTGTTAAGAAATCTAAACTTCAAATCCTCACCACTAGGTTTGAGAAAATATGTATGGAAGAAAGTGAAACATTCATGGACTTCTATAGTAAGTTAAATGACATAGTCAACTCAATGTGGGGTCTTGTAGATAACATCTCAGAAAGTAAAGTCTGTGCAAAGATACTGCATTCATTACCTGAAAGGTTCAATTTAAAAGTCACTGCCATTCAGGAACTTCATGATACGGATAACATACAAGTTGAAGAACTTGTTGGTTATTTACAAACCTACGAGTTAAATTTTAAGGCTCCTAAAGGTATTTCCATAGCCTTAAAATCTTTTAAAGGTATTTCTCATAATTTTAATGATTCTGATTATGAAAATTCAGAGGATGATATGACACTTTTAGCCGAGAAGTTTTATAAAATTTTTAAAAGTAAAAAGAGAGTTGATTTTCAAAAATCCTTTAAGAAGAAAAAGGGTAAATCTAAAACTTAGAAATCACTTAAAAACAACTAATGTTTCAACTTCCACGAATATGGGCATTTGACAAATAAATGTCCAAAGAAGGACAAACCTAAAAGGAAAGGTATGTTGGCTACATGGGATGAATCATCCTGCTTTGAAGCTTCTTCTCAGTCAGATGATTCTGATTCTGAGTCTACTGATGAGGTTAAGGCCTTAATGACTCTACCCAGAGTCACTTCCTCAGAAAGTTATGATTCAACTTATGATGATAATATGAAAATTGATCCTAAAAATGATGAAGATTTACAAGATGCCTACAATGCCCTATATAGAGAGAGTTGCAAGATAGTTGTAAAATTAAAACTTTAAAAAGAAAAGTTTTTAAAGCTAAAAGAAATTTTTGTTACTTTAGTTTTAGAAAAATCACATCTATCTGAATGTTTTCAAAAAACCAAGTGCGATTTAGATTTCAAAACATCTCAAATTGAAAATCTAAAATCAAAAAATGATAATCTAAAATTAGAAGTCTCTTATCTCTTGAGTTTAAAGGATACTTGGAGGTATGCCCAGGGTGATTATAAACTAGAAAGACTCCTAACCAGATCAAGGAAATGTAGCGATCGATTTGGTCTGGGCTATGATAAAAATACCCCTCCTAAAAGTAAAGCCTACTCCTCCTAAATTTGTTAAAGGAGAGTCCTTGTAATGCCCGTAAAAAATCCATACTTGGGCTCGAGTACCAACTCGACCCGTAATTGCGTAGAATTAATTCCTATGGAAATTAAGCGTAAGTTAGCTAGCGCAACTCTAGTGTAGCAGGGAAATAGTCCCTGATCACTTTAAATACATTCTACAAGACCCGAATCGAGTAGAACCAATGACTCTACAATACTCTATAACCTCAGATCAAATTCTAAGCAGGTTTGTTCTCTTGACCACTTTGAATCTTTGTATTGGATCTAGACCGCGTGTCGAAAGTTCGATACCTCCTATCTTAGACCGTTAGAACCGCCTTGCTGGACTTGACAATCATTTCGAAAATCAAGTCCAACCGATAATCACAGGCTATTTCATTGAGCCCGGACTGAAGAGAGTGCGAATAGGGACATAATTGAAATTTTAAATTCAAATCTGGCGCACGACTTGACGCGTCAGTATTAAGCGTTCTGACCGTCAGAATTCAGCCAGATTACACCCTCGGATCAGGAAAAACTTCTATTTCATATCATGAGACTTGCAGCCCTGATCTACGTGCGGTGACCGCTGAACTGAAACTGGTCCGCCACGTGCGATCTGCGAACCCTGCCGGACTGAAAACTTAATATGTGCTAGATCTGGTACGCATGAGCTTAAGTCTGATCGCATTCGGCCAGGAGACCACCAGAAAGCATCTTTTGGATCGAAACAGCCCCGATTTGGATATGCACTAAGTGAACCTTGTACCGGAGCCTATTTTTCGCATTTTTAGGCTTCTAAAAGGGGTTGAAACCCTCACTCCTCTCTCCCATCCGAATTTAAGAGAAACCCTAATTTGGAAGAGAGAAAAGGTGGGAGTTTGTGAGAGAGAGTAGAAGAGATTTTTCCCGTCTTCGTGCCACCTGTTGCACGTGTTGTAGCAACACCTCCTGATCACCAAACCGGTGATTCTTCCGCGTTTTTAGGTATGAAACAACCTTAGAAGTTGCTGATTTAAGGTTCACTAGGATCCATAGCTTTTTAACCAATAGATCTTGTAAAACAGGTTCTCTTATCGCCGTAGACGAATCGTATACGCTCCGTTTGAAACGACACATCCATAAGAGATAAGGTGAGGATTTTAGATGCTTTGATTGACGGTTTCTAACGCTTTCAATGTTGTTTAATAGTAGATTATCGACGGCATCGCCGTTTGACATGTACAACATGCTATCCGTTTCCTGTTTCGTAAATCAACGAAGAATATGAGATTTAGGGCATTTTAGTCATTTGTAGGAAGTACTGATTACATTCATATTTTGCTGATGTGATTGACATGGTTTGTTGTCGCATTAGAAAGTTAGGAATACGTGCATAATTAGTTTGGCAAAGAGATTCGCCAAATTGCGCACTTCGGGTCGACATACTATATGTAGACTTAAGTGTGTTGTGTATGTGTTTGTATAAATGCTTATATTAGTATGTAATGAATTAAATGATGTTATAAATTAGTTTGAGACTGATTTCTCAATTAATATGCTGACGTAAATGATTTCCTACATGTTGACTATGTACATGATTCCATTATATGCATAAAATGTACGTGCTTGGAGATTTGCCTAAGTTGTATGTTATAACATGTGTTAACATGCTCACATGATTGTATTTCAATTCCAATACTCCTACATAAATTGCTGATGTGAATTCATATATGTTTGGGACTATACTTAGTCCAGGCAGTAGGTAACCGAGCGAATTCGTGGTTGGCTGGTCTTGGCCACGAACGACGCGTCGATGAACGAGAGTCGTGTTTGGTGTTGGCGGCAGTGGTTAGGCCACGCGAAGTGTTTTACACACTTCATGTCGTTCGACTTGAGATGCGATCGCGCTAGTTGAGCCCGTCAAGTAACCCGACTGGCCGATGTATGTTCACCCTGTAAGAGTCTTAACTGCTTGAACCTAGGGTACTGAACTTACCATTGTAAACCCTATTAACCATGGTACCTTGATCCATGAAGACTCATGAGCCGGGCATGGTGGTATGGGACACCGTGGTCGAGCTGTCGGCCTACGCTGGGGCCACAAACCTCCCCGTAGTGACCAGTGAGCACCTAGACTCATGAGCAGATTATTGTGGTATGGGACACTATATTCTAGCTGTCGGCCTACACTGATCAGGCGACGAGTCCTTTGTACTGACCGCGAGCGTATTCTGAGTCTACGGGAGGCGACGACCCTTCAGTAGCAGTAGAGTACAGTAGGCCTATATTGATAAGGTGATGGGGGAGCGGTGCAACGAGTGCGATCAACAGCCCTGACAGCCCTTGCAGCGACCTACGAAATATACATCGTATGAGATTAGTAGGAGTGACGACCCTAGACAGGATCTGTGTTGGGATTGATACAAGGGAAGTACCTTAGTTTTCCAATCCTGCTGTTTGAATGGACTAATAACAACTCGAAAATCATATCACCATACCATTGCATGTGCTTGGAAGATGTGAAGCACTTGAGGGTCAATTGCATGCCACGGTCATAAGATGGTGCCGTATGAGGGAGATCGTCGGTGAGGGCATACATCACGTCATGTCATATTGCATTAACAATAGTATTAGGATTGTCTGATTTACTGCTTTACTATTATCGCATGATTGATTTGTGAACATGCTAATCTTTGCTCTATGATTCCACTGAGTTGATCACTCACTCCCACGTTACGGGATGGTGTTTGCAACACCTACCAGACCCTGTTGTAGATGCAGGTGATGCTGAGATCCAGGAGGCAGATCCAGACATTGACGAGGACCAGGACGAGTTCTCGTACATGCAGTACCATGATGGCTTTGCGTAGGCGACCTGGGTTGATGGGACTTCAGTGAGACTATTTTGAACATTTGATTTTGTTCATGTATATGTATATGAGACTCAGAGATGTATTCATACTTTAGAGACAGATGAGATCTACTTTATTTTTCCTTACAGTGAAATATATATTGTTTAGTCTTCCGCTTGCTTTTATCACTGGATCTGAAGTATGAATTGCAGTTTTGGTATACTTTTACTCATGTGAATGCTTTAAATCAGACAACATTGAATCATAATCATTTTTGTTGCATAAGTGACGGTCTGGAACTCAGGAGTTGAGTTTATACACGACCCTCGATTTTCAGGGTGTTAAAAGTTGGTATCAGAGCGTGAATGAAAGTATACTGGGCTTCAGTTATGGTCTCGCAATGTACGCTGTCGCTTCCTTTGACATAGGTGGGTGCGAGAAGGGTCTAGAAACACTTCTAGGATCGCAGATTCGCCAATAGGAGAAGTCTATTTGAATCGATCGCACGATCGAGTCTGTAACGCATCTCGGGTGGCGTAAAGCAACCCGGATAGCTCCTAGGTTGTTGGTGAGTGGGTTGAGACGTTCTTTGAATGATCCTAAACCCGTGAATGTGCATCCTTGGGCCATGTATTCAATCGCCAGGGCTTAAAAATCCCATTTCACCAAAAATCTGTAAAATTCTACCTCTCACCACTCCAATCTTCAATTATTTCTTATCCTTTTCATGTTAGGCATCAAACCTAATGTGAAAATAATATAAAATAATACTTTCACAAAATTTTACAGCAAATAGTAAAATTTCATGAAAAATGCCCATAAGGACATTCTAACTTCACTTTCTTTAGCAACTAATAGTCTAGATGGATGTACTAGCTCCTTTTACCCCAAAATTATATGCTGCATGATAGGGTTTTGTATTCGAGATTGTGGATTGATCCCGGAAAGCCCCGAACACATGTTTGGGCCTATATAGGTCAAAATACAATGAACTAAGGTTGGGACCGTACATATTTGGGGTCCTTGGACCATGGGGGACCAGAACCATGTGGTCCCGCTGACCGAATAGGGGGTCGGTCGGCGATTCTATCGTCGATCCGGTGATGCATCGCCGACCACCCTTCCCCGTTTGAAGTTTGCTTCGAGATCTGAGGGTATTTTAGGTATTTCACACCCCCCATGTATGGTTCGTGGGTAGAAAACTCTTAAATCGTGCACTTCCTTCACAAACAGCCCTCCCCATAGCTCCATTTTCATTTTTCAGCAACTATCTCCAAAATTCGTGATTCCAAACCACCCCTAGATCCATCTTTGGCCAAAAACGACCACCCTCCATCGTTCCTTTGAAGTTGGCAGCCCCCCCCTCTTGAAGATTTCATCTTTTGGAGCTCTAAAAACCCTCAAATCGAGCTGAAATCGTGAGGTGCTCCATTCCACTTTGTCATTTTCATTTCTCCTTAAAAATACATCCTTGGGAAGCTTGAAGCATCCCTCTACAATGCCTAGATCTCCCTTTTCCAGTTTGGACAGCCACTTCTTGTGTATCCCAAGTCGACAAATCGCATTGAGTGTACGCGCCTTATGGTTGATTTCCTGTATCTGGTGGCGCAGGTAGAGAACGTATGTATGGCCACTTTCATCTTGTGACAGATAATCCTCATAGCCAAGTCAAGAAGAACGTCTGAATCGCTTCCTTTTGGCCGACTGATATGCAAGATCGCGCTTGAGTTTGCTTACAGACTTGGGCCGGAATTGCCAGTTTCGATTCATAGCATTGATGAGTCGACTATGGTCAAGATGAAGATTGGGTCTCAGTACCATGAAAATCAGCTTGAGGAGGATAGCGAGGATGACTTTGATGATGAGGAGGATCCAAGTGAGGGAGAACCTGGAGCAGAAGTTCAGGAAGAAATCCAGGAAGAGGCAGAAGAGGAGGCTCAGGATATAGATGAGAGCCCTCCTCCTTCTGCGCAGGCTACTAGCGATGATCGCATTGCTCGGATCGAGGAGAGTCAGATCACCTTGCAAAGGGAAGTTCAGGAACTTTGCGCTGAAGTCGAGGATGCCAAGACCGTTACGAAGAGAAAATTCGGTAAGGTGACTCGCACCTTGAAGGCGATCCTGTGTTGCTTGCAGGATAAGGGTGCTTCTCCTCCGTCACCCGACTCAGACTAGCGATGCGACCTTTGATGTTGTTGTTAGTAGTTAGTCATTTCCTGCTTTATGTTTTGTAAGCTTGTTAGGGCTAGTGCTATGCTTATGTTGCTGTTGTAATTTTAACTATCATAGTTCCCATGTATTTCTCGTCATGATGCTTGTAAGGATATATTCCTTGTATTGTGACAATTTTGATTAAATGAAATGCATGGAATGCCTTTGACTCCCTATGTGAATGATTGCGGTGTATTTGTGCTATTGAGACTGACAAGGTTGCGCCCTATTTTGAATATAGGGAATGCCGCCCAAGGCTACGTGGAGCACAACTCGGCTTGCATTGACTGAGCCTATAGATCAGGCTCCTTCGCAGTCTGATGCCCATGCGGACCCTGCTGTGGGCCCAATTCCTGAGACAGTTCATGCGTCTCAGCCTACTACTGGTCCTACAGTTGGACCACCGCTGTTCACACCACCAGTCAGAGAGCCTTATCGTGCATCTACTTCGATGCAGCACACGCCACAGCCTGCTCCTCCTCCTGACAGATTTGAGCAGATGATGGCTATGATGCAGCAGCAGCAGCAGCTTCTGACTACCATTGTGGGGACATTAGCCCAGGGTGGGGGTGTGACTCCACCTGCACCACCTACACATCCAGCTGGGGATGCTTATACATATGCCCAGGATGAAGGCATGGCTCATCCTGTACCACCTGCTTACCCTGCGGGGAATGCCGCAAATACATGGGGCCTATTAAAGTGATTCCAATGCTTACGGCCTCCTACTTTTACGGGTTCTCATAGACCCGAGGAGGCCGAGTATTGGCTCGACTGTGTGTCGAAGATATTGCGGATGCTTCATTGCACAGAGGCCGAGCAGGTAGAGCTGGCTACATTCCTGTTTGAGCGAGAGGCCAGCCTGTGGTGGGATAACGTATTGCGGACCGTTGTCGCCGACTTTATATGGACATGGGTAGCGTTTGAATTCCGCTTCCATGAGAAGTATTATCCCCAGACTTACAAGCATGACCGGAAGAATGAGTTTCTCCGCCTTCGACAGGGAGCCATGACAGTCACGGAGTATGAGCATCGGTTCACGGAGTTGGGCAGATACGTCCCGACTATTTTGGCTGATGAGCAGATGCGCATACGACACTTTTTGGAGGGTTTATGACTGGATATTCGGTATAAGATGTGCTGTGTGAGCATTCCCTCATATGCAGAGTTGATTCACATGTCTATGCGGGCAGAGCTGGATGTGGATCGACTTGTGCGATCTCTTGGCCCTGTTGCTTCTAGGCCACGACCAGACATGCAGGACAGGCCCTTCGCGGGAAAGAGGCCTTGCGTCGACCCTCCTACTCGGGCCATAATGTCAGCACCATCGTTTCGGTGCCCCGAGTTATCGTGCACATATTGTGAGAGGACGGGCCACTTGGCGCAGAGTTGTTTTTCTCGGATGCGGGACAGTGGGTTCTCGACGCCGCAGAAGATTGACCGTGCACGTTCACAGGTGATATCAACACTGCCTATACGGTTAGGTCCTGCGCACCCTTCTTTCAGACCTCCGGTATCACAGATCAGACAGCCTCCACGGCCCATGACACAGCGGCCGAACCGGCCACAGCAGGCTCGGGTTCATGCATTGACAGCTGAGGCAGCTGCGACACCGACTTTTCAACATTCGGCCTTCGAGGTCACTGCCCATATTGGAGGTACTCCTATTCTCGTGATGGTGGACACTGGTTCCACGATTTCTTTGATATCACGTGCTGTAGTCAGGCGTCTTGGGTTACAGACTATTACTATGGATGGGGTGCAAGTCCTTGCAGCTCATGGGGATTATTCAGATGTTACCCAGATGTGTGAGGGTTGTTTGGTGGATCTGGGAGGCAGGACGATGGCTCTTGATCTTGTCGTCGATCCCTCTCTTGTTTATCTCGACGTCATTCTTGGCATGGACTGGTTGACTGCTGGGAGGGCCGAGATTGACTGCGAGACTCGTATGGTGACGGTGTACGAGCCAGAGGGCACGCCTTTCACATTTTCAGTTCGGGTAAATCTCCCCTTCCACATACTTAGCTATGCTACTTTACTACGAGACACTGGTGCCCAGATACTTGAGCATACGCCAGTTGTTTTTGAGTTTAGGGATCTATTTAGGAAGATCTCTGGTTTGTCGCCCCGATGAGAGATCGATTTCACTATCGATCTGGTTCCTGGTTCTACGCCCGTCTCACTGCCGACGTATCGCATGGCACCGTGTGAGATGAAGGAGTTGAGGACGCAGATTGATGGCCTGCTAGAGCTTGGCCTTATACGGCTTAGTGTGTCTCCTTGGGGAGCACCGGTCCTATTCGTGAGGAAGAAGGACGGTTCGATGCGATTGTGTATTGATTATCGCAGGCTGAACCAGATTACGGTGAAGAATAAGTACCCTTTACCTAGGATCGATGACTTGTTTGATCAGCTGAGAGGAGTGCAGTACTTCTCGAAGATTGATCTTCAGTCGGGATATCATCAGTTGTGCGTCAGGGATGAGGACGTGCAAAAGACAGCATTCAGGACCAGTTTTTTCCACTACGAGTTCCTCGTGATGTCGTTCGGTCTCACGAACGCACCAGCCGTGTTCATGGATCTGATGAACTGGGTATTTCGACCTTTCCTCTATCGATTCGTCGTTGTATTCATTGGCGACATTTTGGTGTACTCTAGGAGTCGAGAGGAGCATGAGGAGCACTTACGTTTGGTTCTGGATACGCTTAGACAGCATCAGTTGTTCGCACAGTACAAGAAGTGCGACTTCTGGAAGTAGGAAGTGAAGTTCCTGGGACACTTGGTGTCCAAGGATGGCATGACAGTTGACCTATCTAAGGTAGCTGCGGTGCAGGACTGGGAGCAGCCTGGTTCTGTCACTGAGGTGAGGAGTTTCTTGGGTCTCGCTAGCTACTATCGGCACTTCATACAGGACTTCTCGAAGATCGCGAGACCCTTATCTCAGTTGATACGGAAGGACGTGAAGTTCGCCTGGAATGACGAGGCGGAGTCAGCTTGTCAGGAGCTGAAGGACAGACTTACGTCCGCCCCTATGCTAGTATTGCCAGAGCAAGGGGTTAGATATACTATATACACTGATGCATCTAGTGTTGGTCTGGGTTGTGTCCTTATGCAGAGGGACAGGATAATTTCGTATGCCTCGAGACAATTAAGGAAGCACGAGGAGAATTACCCTACACATGAACTAGAGTTGGCAGCCGTCATATTCGCACTGAGACTCTGGAGACATTACCTCTACGGAGAGGAGTTCGAGCTCTTTTGCGACCACAAGATCCTCAAGTACATATTCACGCAGCGAGACTTGAATATGAGGTAGCGGCGATGGATGGAGACATTGAAGGACTTCAAGTTTGAAGTCTCTTACCATCCTGGGAAGGCGAACCTAGTGACTGATGCGTTGAGCCACTGAAGGCGATAGAGTTTGCGACTCCACTGATGGTTGCTGAGTGGGATATGGTTGAGTTTTTACGAGACTTTGAGCAGAAACTTACCGTAGAGGAGCCGTTTGATTTCATCACACATGTACAGGTGCGATCTCAGATCGATGACCGGGTCCTCGAGGCGCAGAGGGACGACGCGCATCTGACTGAGCTTCGAGAGCAGGCCAGTGATGATGCAGACGCCGACTGGCGAGTTGGTATGGATGGGGGCTTACGTTATCGTGGCCGCCTATGCGTCCCCGATGTCCCTGACTTGAGACGAGAGATTCTCGAGGCTGCGCATTGTACTAGACTCGCGATGCATCCAGGCAGTACGAAGATGTATCGTGACGTAAAGAGGACGTATTGGTGGGAAGGTATGAAGACCCACATAGCAGAGTTCGTGTCCCGTTGTCTCACTTGTCAGCAGGTGAAGGCAGAGCACCGCCGACCACGTGGACTTTTGCAGCCTATGCCGATTGCAGAGTGGAAGTGGGATTTCATTTCCATAGACTTCATTTCTGGGCTGTCGAAGACGAGGAAGGGACATGATTCCATTTGGGTGATCGTCGACCGTCTGACGAAGTCGGTGCACTTCCTACCGATCAGAGTTACGAACTCTGCAGACGAGCTGGCTAGACTGTACATCAGAGAGATTGTGCGTCTGCATGGAGTTCCATTGGAGATCGTGTCAGACAGAGACACGTGGTTCACTTCTATTTTCTGGACTCGCATTTAGGAGGCTATAGGTGTGAAGTTGAAGTTCAGTACTGCCTTCCACCCATAGACAGACGGACAGACAGAGCGGGTGAACCAGATCTTAGAGGATATGTTGCGAGCTTGCGCATTGGATTTCATGGACAGTTGGGATGATTGTCTTGCATATGCAGAGTTTGCGTACAACAACAGCTTTCAGGTGAGTATCGGTATGGCACCTTATGAGGCGCTGTATGGGCGACCATGTCGCGCACCGCATTGCTGGGCAGAGGTCGGTGAGCGTAGCTTGATTGGCCCAGAGTTAGTGCAGGCGACGTCAGAGAAGATTGATATTATTCGACGTCGGCTTCTTACAGCGCAGAGCAGACAGAAGAGTTATGCCGATACGAGACGACGACCACTAGAGTTCACAGTTGGAGATCATGTGTTTTTGCGAGTTTCCCCTATGAAGGGAGTCCTTCGGTTCGGGAAGAAGGGAAAGCTGGCACCGCGATTCATTGGTCCATTCCAGATCCTCGATCGTGTGGGAGCAGTGGCTTACCGATTGGCTTTACCCACGCCTCTCGCGAGCATTCACAACGTATTTCATGTTTCTATGCTGAAGAATTACGTTGCTGATCCTTCTCATATCATCAGATGGGAGCAGGTGCAGTTAGGAGAGGATGTTACATATATCCTGCGACCGACATGTATCCTAGACAGGAAGGAGCAGGTACTGCGTAGAAAGGTGATTCCCCTTGTGAAGGTATTGTGGACGCATCACTCTGAGGAAGAGGCTACCTGGGAGACAGAAGCCGAGATCAGAAAGAACTACCCACAGCTTCTCGAGGAGTACGAAAAGGTATAAATTTCGAGGATGAAATTATTTGTTAAGGGGGGTAAATTGTAACGCCCGTGAAAAATCCATACTTGGGCTCAAGTACCAACTCGACCCGAAATTGCGTAGAATTAATTCCTATGGAAATTAAGCGTAAGTTAGCTAGCGCAACGCTAGAGTAGCTAGGAAATAGTCCCTAATCACTTTAAATACGTTCTATAAGACCCAAATCGAGTAGAACCAATGACTCTACAATACTCTATAATCTAGGATCAAATTCTAAGCAGGTTTGTTCTCTGGACCACTTTGAATCTGTGTATTGGATCTAGACCGCACGTCGAAAGTCCGATACCTCCTATCTTAGACCGTTAGAACCGCCTTGCTGGACTTGACAATCATTTCGAAAATCAAGTCTAACCGATAATCACAGGCTATTTCATTGAGCCCGGACTGAAGAAAGTGCGAATAGGGACAGAATTAGAATTTTAAATTCAAATCTGGCACACGACTTGACACGTCAGTATTAAACGTTCTGACCTTCAGAATTCAGCCAGATTACACCCTCGGAGCAGGAAAAATTTATATTTCATATCATGAGACTTGCAGCCCTGATCTACGTGCGGTGACCGCTGAATTGAAACTGGTCCGCCACGTGCGATCTGTGAACCCTGCCAGACTGAAAACTTAATACGTGCTAGATCTGGTACGCATGAGCTTAAGTCCGATCGCATTCGGCCAGGGGACCACCAGAAAGCATCTTTTGGACCGAAACAACTCCGAATTGGATATGCACTAAGTGAACCTTGTACCGGAGCCTATTTTTGGCATTTTTGGGCTTATAAAAGGGGTTGAAACCCTCACTCCTCTCTTCCATCCGAATTTGAGAGAAACCCTAATTTGGGAGAGAGAAAAGGTGAGAGTTTGTGAGAGAGAGTAGAAGAGATTTTTCCCGTCTTCGTGCCACCTGTTGTACGTGCTGTAGCAACACCTCCTGATCACCAAGCCGGTGATTCTTCCACGTTTTCAGGTATGAAACAACCCTAGAAGTTGCTAATTTAAGGTTCACTAGGATCCATAGCTTTTTAACCAATAGATCTTGTAAAACAGGTTCTCTTATCGCCGTAGACGAAGCGTATACGCTCCGTTTGAAACGACACATCCATAAGAGATAAGGTGGGGATTTTAGACGCTTTGATTGACGGTTTCCAACGGTTTCAATGTCTTTTAATAGTAGATTATCGACGGCATCGCCGTTTGACATGTACAACATGCTATCCGTTTCCTGTTTCGTAAATCAACGAAGAATATGAGATTTAGGGTATTTTAGTCATTTGTAGGAAGTACTGATTACATTCATATTTTGCTGATGTGATTGACATGGTTTGTTGTGGCATTAGAAAGTTAGGAATACGTGCATAATTAGTTTGGCGAAGAGATTCGCCAAATTGCGCACTTTAGGTCGACATACTATATGTAGACTTAAGTGTGTAGTGTATGTGTTTGTATACATGCTTGTATTAGTATGTATTGAATTAAATGATGTTATGAATTAGTTTGAGACTGATTTCTCAATTAATATGCTGACATAAATGATTTCCTACATGTTGACTATGTACATGATTCCATTATATGCATAAAATGTACGTGCTTGGAGATTTGCCTAAGTTGTATGTTATAACATGTGTTAACATGCTCACATGATTGTATTTCAATTCCAATACTCCTACATAAATTGCTGATGTGAATTCATGTGTTTGGGACTATACTTAGTCTAGGCAGTCAGTAACCGAGCGAATTCGTGGTTGGCTGGTCTTGGCCACGAACGATGCGTCGATGAACGCGAGTCGTGTTTGGAGTTGGCGGCAGTGGTTAGGCCACGCAAAGTGTTTTACGCACTTCATGTCGTTCGACTTGAGATGCGATCGCGCTAGTCGAGCCCGTCAAGTAACCCGACTGGTCGATGTATGTTCACCCTATAAGAGTCATAACTACTTGAACCTAGGGTACTGAACTTACCATTGTAAACCTTGTTAACCATGGTACCTTGATCCACGAAGACTCATGAGCCGGGCATGGTGGTATAGGACACCGTGGTCGAGCTGTCGGCCTACGCTGGGGCCACAAACCTCCCCGTAGTGATCAGTGAGCACCTAGTCTCGTGAGCAGATTATGGTGGTATGAGACACTATATTCTAGCTGTCAGCCGACACTGATCAGACGACGAGTCCTTTGTAGTGACCGCGAGCGTATTCTGAGTCTACAGGAGGCGACGACCCTTCAGTAGCAGTAGAGTACAGTAGGCCTGTATTGATAAGGTGATGGGGGAATGGTGCAACGAGTGCGAGCAACAGCCCTGACAGCCCTTGCAGCGACCTACGAAATATACATCGTATGAGATTACTAGGAGTGACGACCCTAGACAGGATCTGTGTTGGGATTGATACAAGGGAAGTACCTTAGTTTCCCAATCCTGCTGTTTGAATGGACTAATAACAACTCGGAAATCATATCACCATACCATTGCATGTGCCTGGAAGATGTGGAGCACTTGAGGGTCGATTGCATGCCGCGGTCGTAAGATGGTGCCGTATGAGGGAGATCGTCGGTGAGGGCATATATCACGTCATGTCATATTGCATTAACAACAGTATTAGGATTGTGTGATTTACTGCTTTACTATTATCGCATGATTGATTTGTGAACATGATAATCTTTGCTCTATGATTCCACTGAGTTGATCACTCACTCCCATGTTACGGGATGGTGTTTGCAACACCCACCAGACCCTGTTGTAGATGCAGGTGATGCTGAGATTCAGGAGGCAGAGCCAGACTTTGACAAGGATCAGGACGAGTTCTCGTACATGCAGTACCATGATGGCTTTGCGTAGGTGACCTGGGTTGATGGGACTTCAGTGGGACTATTTTGAACATTTGATTTTGTTCATGTATATGTATATGAGACTCAGAGATGTATTCATACTTTAGAGACAGATGAGATCTACTTTATTTTTCCTTACAGTGATATATATATATATTGTTTAGTCTTCCGCTTGCTTTTATCATTGGATCTGAAGTATGAATTGCAGTTTTGGTATACTTTTACTCATGTGAATGTTTTAAATCAGACAACATTGAATCATAATCATTTTTGTTGCATAAGTGACGGTCTGGAACTCGGGAGTTGAGTTTATACACGACCCTCGATTTTCAGGGTGTTAAAGTCCTCTAACTCAAAAGGAAAAAGTCTAAATCAAAATAATTTTTAAAATTCTAAATCTTTTCGTGCTATGAAACGTAAAAGCAATCATATCAACTATAGAAACTAGAATCATAATCCTTTGGCTAAAAACATTATGGATGTACTTAAGGAGCTTTTAAAATCCAACTCAAATGGTAGAATATATAACAAGTACAAGTATCGAAAAACCAATAATGTTCCAAAACCCGAAACTGCAATGAAATAGGTCCCTAAGATTACTTGTTTGGTTGCTCACACTGCTTTTAAGGCTTTAAGTCAATCAAAGTGGTTCCTAGATAGTGGATGCTCTAGACATATGACAGGTGACAAAGATTTATTCACCAATCTCAAAGATATGGCTAATGGTTCAGTCACTTTTGGTGATGGTAGCAATTGCAGAATTGTTGGCCAAGGTACAATTCAACTCTTTAATCTTTCACCATTTGAGAATGTCTTAGAAGGTCTAAAGAATAATCTCTTAAGTATATCACAAATATGTGATAATAAATATATCATCAAATTCAACAATCAAGGGTGTGAAATTTCTAATGAGAATGGTTCTCTGATATTGACTGGTCGTAGAACTTATGAGAACTATTATATTGTTAGTAACTCAAGCTCGTCTAAGTTATTGTGCTACATGGTCCTAACCAATGAATTCGATCTATGGCATAAACACCTAGGACATGTACACTATTTTAATCTCTATAGGCTGAGCAAAGGTGAAGTAATATGTGGTCTACCCAAGTTAAAGAAAATGGATAAAATTTGTGGCAATTGTCAGATTTGAAAACAAACTAGAAGTGTTAATCACAAGAAAGTGAACTCTAGTGGCACATCCAAATCTCTTTAGCTCCTCTACATGGATTTAGTTAGACCTATTAGAACGGAGAGTTGAGGTGGTAAAAAATATATTCAGGTAAGAGTAGATGATTTTACCAGGTTTACATGGGTAGTTTTCAAGAGAGAGAAATCTGAAACTCTTGATAAAGTGAAAAGGGTACTCAAACATATTCAAATTGAGAAGGAATCACTAGTTATTAAAATTTGAAGTGATCATGGTTCCAAATTTGATAATAGCAGCTTTGAGAAGTTCTGTAGCAATCATGGGATATTACATGAATTTTCTGCTCCTAAGACACCTCAACAGAATAGGGTTGTTGAAAGAAAAAATTGTGTACTTCAAGAGATGGCTTATGTTAAGTTAAATAGCATTAAACTTCCTAAAAATCTTTGGGCTGAAGCTGTTAACACTGCTTGTTATATTATTAATCGTGTATATACTAGAAAATCGAATAATAAGACTGCATATAAACTGTGGTTCAATAAGAAGCCAATAATCAAGTATTTTCAAGTTTTTGGTAGCAAATGCTATATTCTATGTGACCAGGAAAATTTGAAAAACTTCGATACTAAAAGTGACAAAGGTATTTTCCTAGGATATGATCTAAATAGTCAAGTGTATCGTGTTCTCAATAAGAGGACTGGTGTAATTCAGAAATCTATTAATGTTGTCATAGATGATCATCTGAATACATCTGCCACTAGTTCAGAAGATGATGAAGTCTCATTAATTGATAAACCAAACTCTTCATCTGGTCAAAATAATGGCTGAGCTACGATCAGTTAAAGACCATCCAACTGATCAAATACTTGGGAATCTTCTCACTGGTGTGTGCACTCATAAACAACTTGAAAACATATGTAACTATGTATACATCACTTTCCAGATTGAGCCGACCAATGTAAAAGAGGCACTTACTAATGAAAACTGGATTATAGCTATGCAAGATGAAATTAGTCAATTTATTCAAAATGATGTATGACATTTGGTTCCTAGACCTAATGAACATATAATTGAAACTAAGTGGATCTTTAAAAATAAGTCTGATGAATTATGTAACATTATAAGAAATAAGGCGAGACTGGTTGTACAAGGGTAAACTTAGATAGAAGACATCAATTATGATAAAATCTTTGCCCTAGTAGCTTGTCTTGAATCTATCAGACTATTCATATCCATTGCTTGTTATAAAAATTTTAAAATCTATCAAATGGATGTTAAAAGTGCTTTCTTGAATGGTGATCAGCATGAAGAGGTATATGTACAATAACCTAAAGGTTTTCAAGACCCTAAACATTCTAACCATGTTTATCATCTAAAAAAGGCACTCTGTGGTATAAAATAAGCTCCCAGGGCATGGTAGAAAAAGTTAACTAAGTTTCTACTAAGTCATAACTTTGGAATGAGGAGTGTTGAGAAGACACTATTTGTAAAGAAATACAATGATCACATTCTAATAGTACAGATATATGTTGATGACACTATCTACGGATCTACTTATGCTAACATGTCTGTTCAGTTTACATAATTAATAAAGTCTAAGTTTGAAATGAGCATGGTAGGAGAATTGAACTATTTTCTAGGCCTGTAAGTGAACATCTTGCTGATGGTATATTTATCTCTCAAACTAAGTATGCTCTAAACTTAGTGAAAAAATTCAGATTTGAGAGTGGTAAGAACTTCGATACTCTTATGAGTAAGACACTTAAACTCTTTAAGAATTTAACAGGTAAAAGTGTAGATCTTAAGTTGTATCGTAGTATGATAGGTAATTTATTATATTTAACTGCGAGCCAACCTGATATTGCATTTAGCGTAAGAATCTGTGATAAATATCAATCGGACCCTAAAGAGTCCCACCTGATTACTGTAAAGCATATTTTAAGATATGTTGTAAGTTCGACCACACTTGGCCTTTGGTATCCTCATGATACTAATGTTCAATTAGACGGTTATTCGAATGCTGATTGGGCAGGTAATATTGGTGACCGCAAGTCTAATAGTGGTGGATATTTTTATGTTGGGAACTGTTGAGTTTCTTGGTATAGCAAGAAACAGAGTTCTATATTTCTTTCCATAGCTGAGGCTAAGTATACTGCAGCCGGTAATGTTTGTACCCAACTTGTGTGATGAAGAGAATATTAAGTGATTATGGATTTGCCCAAGATACTATGGTTTTGTATTGTGACAATTCTAGCATAATTAACATTTCTAAAAATCCAATTCAGCATTCATAAACTAAGCATATTGAAATTAGATGTCATTATATTCATGAATTAGTTGAAGATAAGATTATTTAAGTGGATTATATTTAGACTGAAAATCAACTCGCTGACATATTTACAAAGCCGCTTGATAGAAATAGGTTTTTTAAGTTGAAATTGGATATGGGTATGTGTAATATGAACTGAAATATTTATGTTTATTTGTACAATATTACATATTTTTATTTTATTTTATTTTTATAAATTTTCTAAATTTCAAAATATGAAAATATGTTGAATTTTTGAGGTGCTTGTGTAAGACCCGTATCCTAATCCGTACTGTTCCATCGACTCCCGCGATCCTTCCCGTCAAATTTCTACAATCCGTGACCTGTAATCGACGTTGCGCACAACCGTAAGTCGTATCCTATACGTTTGAGTCGGCTTAATCCGAGACTTGTACCATTGCGACCGCACAGTCGCTGCGGTTCCAACGCCGCAACTAACTCATGTACCGATCCGATACCCTGACTAAGAGATGTGAGTCGGCATTTATTTCGAGAAAATGCCATTCATTTGCAATCCCAACAGAATCCTACAACATGTCCCATCAATCCCATCAATCACCTCTCATGTCAAGTACAAAGCAACCATGCTTTCTTTCTCCACAAGTAACCACCAAGTCAACTCTCATGTCAAGTACACCATCACCTCACCCATCACTCACATCCATCACCTATCATTCACATCTCCTTACATCTCATCTCCCTCTCTCTTTTCTCACACCATTTTCCAAACCCCAAGCAACAGAGGCTGCCACGTCCAAGGTTTCCCATGAGAGAAAATGTGATTTTAGAGGCCCACTTCCCATCCCAAAAGCTATAATCCTAGCCATCCATTTCTCATCTCCACCATCAAAGTGAAGCTCTAGGAGAGTAGCTTTCCAATGGACCAAGAAGATCAAGTGGTGGGTGTTTCCATAGACTACTTTTCATGTTTTTAAGATGGGCCAAGTGAGGCCTACCGATCAATGGTATGGATCTCACTTGGGACCCTAAGATGTGGTCGATGGTCCATCTTGATCATCAATATCATTCCATGATGGGGCCATTCTCCATAGATCCCATCATGATGTTTACTTTCTTGCATTAAAGAGGTCATATAGACCGTTCATTTTGGATGGAGAGGGATCTCCATCGTTGATCCTTTATTTGGAAGGCCCATATGCAATGGGACCCATTGATGTATGATTGGATGGTTGAAATGGAGGGCCCATAGTGTCGGGGTCCCTCCATCACGCATGTCCCACTCTTTTACTCTCTCTCTCTCTCTCCCTCTCCTTTTTATTTATTTTTCTTGTATGTTGATGTGGCCATGTGGCCCACTTGAATGAGCTCCACAATGAAATATGTATTTTATCCAAGCCGTCCATGAGTGGGGCCCATCTTAAATGTATCATCCATCTTGTGGTGGCCCACCTAAACAGAAAAAAAAGAGAAAAGGAAAGAAACGTGCAGCATCTGGAAGTTGCTGGACGTGGGAGGAAAACACAAATATTGGCTTGGTTTTACAAGCCATTGGGGTGGGCCACTTGTATAGGACCTACCTTGATGTATGTATTCAATCCAAGCCGTCCATTCTCTTCCCTAACTCATTTTAGGCGTTGAGCCAAAAAATGAGGTTGACCGGAGTATTTAGTGGGATGTAGTGTCAAAAATAGTATTAATACCATTGAAATCTTTCCAGATTTCTTTTTATACGATGAAAGAGGCCCGATATTGGACTCGTTGGATTTACTATGAGCAGTGGAATCCAATGACTGGAGTGGATTTACTTGGAGCGGGCCGCGCATACAAAAAACCTCAAAAATATAGGTTTTTTTTTTTAAAAAATAAAAATATAAAGAGGCAGCAGACGCTACTACTGCTGCCAGGTGCAGGCAGTGCCTACCACGATAGGCTGGGCCCCATGACTCCAGCTGTGGGCCCCACCTTGATGCTTATTTTCCATCTAAGCCGTCCATATGGTGGGTCCCTACCTTAAGTAGGCCCCACCCAAAAATTGGCTTGATCCAAATCTCAGGTGGCCCACACCACACGAAACAGCAGTGATTGGACTCTACCTTTGAAATTTCTTTTGGGCCCACAAAAGTTTTGAATCAAGTTGAAATTTATATTTTCTCTTCAACCAGGTTTGCGTGACCTTATCAACGGGTTGGATGGCATGTAAACATTATGGTGGGCCCCACGTGGGACCCACAATGTTGCATGTGTTTTATGCCCACCGTCCAGGCGAACTGTGGGAGCCCACTATGATGTATGTGTTTCTGTTGGGACCCCCTCCAGCGGACGGTGGGACCCCCTCCCTCACGTATGTTGTATTTGTACGGTCCATCTATATGGACCCACCATGATGCATGTGTTGCATCTAAACCGTCCATTTATTTTCATTTTATGGTTTGAGCAAAAAAAATGTGTTAGATTTATGGTTCAAGTGGGCCCACCTTGGTATATGTATAGGGCCCATATTAATTTAACTGTGGTCATTCATTGAGGCCTACCTTGGTATATATCTAAGGCCTATGGGATTAAGCCCATTTGGCATATATAGGGCCCATGGGATTAGGCCCATTTGACATATATAATGCCCATGGGATTAAGCCCATTTGACATGTTTAAGGCCTATGGGATTAAGCCCATTTGACATATATAAGGCCCATGGATTAGGCCCATTTGATAAGGCCATAAGATTAAGCCCATTTGATGCATGTAAGGCCCAAGTTGTGAGGCCCACTTTGATGTATTTCAAGGCCCATGGATCATGGACCATTGCAATGTACATAAGGCTCATTGGTGAGGCCCATTAATGTAGCCCATTTGATGAATGTAAGGCCCATGTGATTCTGCCCATTTGATTTATCTAAGGCCCATGGGTCGAGGCCCAACGGGAGGTCCTTAGGGTCCATTGCAATGTGTGATTTCCCATGGTTCATGTAATGACATTTATGGCAGGCCGTGCCTTAGGATCAATGATGGTTTGACGTCCACATTGTAAGTACAATGTTGGTTAAATGTCTGCATTGTAACTTTCCTTAAGGCCTATTGGTAGGCCCATACTCGTTACTATTCATCACTTTATAACATGCTTAGTATAAACCCATGACTCATGCCCATACGCATCATATGTATGCTTAATATGAGTAGTGACTGATCATACCATACGCCATTGGGCAGACCATTTATGGGACTCGTTATGAGATAAAGTGCCCTACATGATCGCGCAGTACACGCTGGATTTCTGCATGATTTGATGTGTGATTTATGCATCTCGCATATGTGTGACTTGATCACTGCACGCCCTAGCGACATCAGGGCCATGACTCCATAGGTACATCGTGGATGGCCGTATCGGATACCATAAATACTTGGTTCTAGCATTGTGGGCACTTAGGATGTCCTTGGGTGAAAGTCTCAGAACCTTTTTGGTTCCAGGAGATGCTCCAATGTCTAGATCGAGTGGATACACGAGCGCCCGAGTGCCGAATACCAGTAAGCCGCGTCTCCCACTGTGTCATGGTCGGTTGGAAGGGGGTGTGGCCTTATCCTCCTGAGTGAGGGGGCTATAAGCTAGGCTGAGTTTGACCAGCTCGCAAATGAGTCCGCTATCGATGAGCCGGGTAGGTATTGACAGACTACTGGTCAGGTGGATAATGAGGTCTATTCCACTTGCTTGAATGTGCAACTAGGGAGGAGGCAGTCAGTGTGAGTGTATTAGACCCCGGTGATATCCAGAGAGGAACTGTACTGATATGTGTACTTGATGAGTACCGACTTGCTTGGATTGCATTTCGCATATGACATTCGGCTATGTAAGCCTCGCATTACATCGGTGTGGCTGATGGCATTCATGTCTCACATCGCATGGCCTTGGTATGGCCAATAGCATTCATGCCTTGCATCACATAACATTAGTATGGTTAGTTTTATTCATGGACTTACCGCATATTTCCTCACTACTCTGACATTGTACACTTGGCGTTTGCCTTACACACACACTTACACCACCCTCTAAGCTTTTGTAAGCTTATGCACGATAGTTGTGTGCAGGTAGCGTTGGACAGCAGTAGCGCTGAGGTAGGAGTGTGTATTAGGACATTTTGGAGCTTTTTGATCACCTTGTATTTCTCTTTCCGCATTGTACTTAAAATTTTTGATATAGTGGATATGTGGTGATGTTGTCATGTGACTTGGTTATGCTTGTGGTTATGCTCCATTACAAAAAAAAAAATATTCTGAAAATCCTACTTGTAGGATCCCAGGATCGGAATCTGGCATACGATTGTCAGGAGCCGAGAATGGGGCACTACGGAGGCTGTTGGCACTGAATTCGGCGATCGGAATTCCTGTGAATCTGATTTTTGAGTTCGGGGCGTGATAGCTTGACTAGTCAAGTACACACTTTGATTAGTCGTGGCACGACCGGTCGAGTATGCACCCGACCAGTCAGCCCGCTCGGGTTTGGGGGTTTTTTTTACCTAAAAAGTAATTTCTTTTCATTTGCTTCATCTTCCCAACCAGCCCTAGCACAACCAGTAGAACCCACCTTCGATTCCTCCATGGTTCGTGCATTATTTTCAATTTCCTTGTAGATTTGAGTTCTTTGTACTTCCATTTCCTTGTTTGTGTTGTTTATTTTAAGGTTTATACTGGTTTATTTGGTTTTCTAGCTAAAAATCTAATTTACTTGAAACCCTTCTTTCTCCTTTTTCAATCCTTGTATTTCTTATTTTTCTTGTTGTAATAGAGAGTAAAGATAAGAAGAAAGGATCTCATGGTCCCTCTTCTTTTCGTTCCGCTCCTATCACGGTGATCCCAACTATGTGTGGGATATTCGCTTACACAATGTGATAGTTGAATGGATAGTTAACACTAATCATTTGACACCTTTTGGTATTATTCCACTCCTTCAATTTGTAGGATGGGATAACATTTTACATTGGGGCGGTCCTGCATACCATTCCATTGCGTAGGCCATGTTTACTTGCATTAGTAACTTCTCTACTGAGAATCTAACGTTTACCATTACAACCAGAGAAGGTCAAATTGATGTGGACCGTCACTTAATTTCTAGATTAATGGACCTTCTAGTTAATGATGAAGGTATTCCTATTTATACACTTGTAGCAAAACCGTCTGAGAATCTAACGTTTACTTGCATTAGTAACTTCTCTACTGAGAATCTAACGTTTACCATTACAACCAGAGAAGGTCAAATTGATGTGGACCGTCACTTAATTTCTGGATTAATGGACCTTCTAGTTAATGATGAAGGTATTCTTATTTATACACTTGTAGCAAAACCGTCTGAATCTGAGAAAAGAATTCTCAGTAGAGTTTTATGCAACATGAATGTGGAATGGAGTTCTAGGATTGCACTCACTTCTAATTTTATGTTACCCAAATATAGGGTTCTCCATCGAATTTTCATTTCTAATGTCTACTTTAGATCTGGTAACAAGATTGAGCTCACTACTTTCATGGCTCGTATTCTTTATTCTATTGTTACTGGTGTCTCTATTTATTTTCCATCTTTTATCTGTTACATCATTATTCAGTTCTGTTTCCATCCAAGTCATAGTGATATACCTTTTACCAATCATATAACTGCACTAGCCACCCATAGTTTTGTAGCTTTGCTTGTTGGAGAAGCTTCCATTAACCATCTACCATTCAACAACTCGAACATAAATAAGATGAATTTAAGGTTGGCACCAGTCCAAGTTGATATGGGTGCAGCTGAAGTAACTAAGGAGGAGGATTCTTTGTCTCCAGATGATGTCAATATGGATGACATATTTGATGACATTGAGTTTGACTTTGTGGCTAATCCTGATTTTCAGCTTTTTGACTTTGATGCATGTTTGTGATCTCTTGAGGAGAAGGTAGAGGGTATGCATGTGTCTAAAGAAATTTAATTTAAATACATGCGTAAATATCTTAGGCGTATTAACAAGGGATGACATCTAATAGATCCTTCTATACTTGCTCCTTCCTTTGGTTCAGATTAGTTTTAATTTTCTAATTTGTAAAAACTTTTATACTCGAATTTCAATTGACTCTATATGCTTGGACATGTTTTCTTGCTTTTGTGGACATGTTTTTAATGGCTATCTTGACAATGTTTATGTTATCTTGAACTTACTTCTTAATCTCATTACTCATTGCTCTTATTCTACTCTTATATTTCCATCATTTATATGTTATTTCCTTTGTCATATTGTGACAAAAAGGGGGAGAATTTGTGTTGGTATGTCTATTTAATGATATATTGGATTCTATGGAGTGGAAGATGTGGAGAATATGTGGAGAAGTGGTTATTTTTTTTTTTATCTTTATTTGTTCACATACAGGTACTGCAAGCAATTTCTTATATTCTCTTAGATTTTATGGAGTAATGTATTAAGGGGGAGTATTGGTTTGCTGACCAGTTTTTAACCAGTGCATGATTCTTTATTGATCTAACTAGTGCATGATTCTTTATTGATCCAACTGGTGCATGATTTCTTGATCTTCATTTGTTTTGTCATAAATTTGACAAAGGGGGAGATTGTAAATGCTATCTTATCTATTTCCTAGGTTTATCAAATTTTATAGTGCCAAAACCTCTTGGAATTTGTATCTTTTTTAACAATTATTGTAAGATCTACTTCATGTCATCTTTGCCAATATTGTTTACATTCAAGTATAAGATCAAGAAGTTCAAGTACAACATTAAGAAGTTCACTTTCAAGAACATGATCAAGAGGTTCAAGAACAAGAGCTTCAAGTACTAGATCAAGTCTTTAAGTTTCAACTACTTCAAGAGAATGATATGTGATGAATCAATCTTATAAGTAAGGTTTGTTTGACCCTAGATTGATCTTAAGATAGGTCCTACAATTTGTACTTATATCATAAGTCATGTGATAATTTTATACGTCATTTTTTGACAAGTCCTAGTCATGGTTCTACTAGTCCAGACACTGGCTCGACCAGTCCAAGGTTTGTTGTGAATTTTCAGAATTTTCTATTAGACCCTCGACCAGTCTTGGAGACTGCTCGAGCAGTCGAGCAGGCTTGACTCAAAGTCCAGCAACATTTTTCGATCCCACTTGACCAGTTGAGTGCAGTGCTCGACTAGTCAAGTAGGCCACTTAACCAGTTGAGCAAGTCACTCAACCAGTCGAGTAACAATCTTACCTTATTGCGTCAGAAATTTTGAAATGTTGTTGGTCCTTCGACTAGTTGAGTTAACTGTTATTGAGTGAAAAATATTTTTGCCTATAAATTGAGGACAATTTTCAGAGTTTCAATTCATTTAAAGATATTTAAGTTATAACTTTGAGAAACTTGTCCCCACATTTGAGAAGCTAATTGGTTAGTATTCAAGATTCTTTTAATAGCTTTTTTACATTTGATTTTGTGATCTCTATTCAATTCTATTTCTATTGAAAAAGGAATATTGATTTTACCCTTTTTTGAGATAAAAATCAAATCAAGATAGCTCAGGTTGATTTATCCTAAAAATCATTTAAACATAAGAACCCTTTCATATGTGAATTGGACATTGAACATCTAGATCGAATTGGTTCCATCGGGGTTCATCAGAAGAAGAATCTTCAGATAAGTACATTTTAATTTTCTGTATTTGGTTTGTTAGATTGCCAGAAAATCTTTCATTTTTTATTTTGACTGAGATATCCAGAAAATCTCAGTGAGTGGGGTTTTAATTATGGTAGCCCTTTGAAAACACAATTGTGAAGGTTTTGGGTGAACCTTGGAAAACCTATTTCATAGTGAAAGTAAATATCTCGTGGGTGAGGATATTGGGAGTGGAGTAATTGTGTGGCTATTTTCTAACCGTTGGTGTACACATAAGCGAACCACTATAATTGCTGGAGTTGTGGTGAATGTTTATTATTGTGTATTTTTCGTGAATGATTGTAATTTATTTTCTGCACATGTGGTGAATGTTATAATAGTAGTAGATATTTATTTTTATTTTATTCTTTATTCCTCTGTATTGGTTTGGGACTTTGATACACAAACCGTTCTAGAAATTAGGTTGTCCTACCATAAGCCATTGGTTTTTGGTGTAAGGTTGTCCTTAGAATAACATCTGTATCAACCTCTCAATATGTGCATTTGAGGTTGCTATTTATTTCTGCCTTTTGGGATTGATAAGTGTTATCTTGTTCTAGTTTTTTCCTTATTTCACATTTAAAATTTAATTTTGCATAGTCTTATTCACCCCCCTCTAGGATTCTTAACTCGGCCTTCTCACGATCATCGCCTGCTATATCTGATAATCATGCTAGAGTACTTAGTCTAGTAGGACACACTAAGAACATGCTTAGTATAACATCATGATACATGCCCCATACACATCATTTGTATGCATGTTATGAGGAGTGACTGATCATAGCATATGACATTAGGCTGAGATGTTTATGAGACTCCTTGTGAGATGGAGTTGCCCCACATGATCGAGCGATATGCGTAAGTTTGATTTAGACTGGATGGTATGACTCATGCATCTCACATTTTGTGTGACATGATCACTTGGCCCCTAGCAATATCAGGGCTGCGGCTTCCATAAACATGTCGTGGATGATCAGATTGGATACCAGAAATATTTGATTATATCATATAGGCACTTTGGATGTCCTTGGGTGAAAGTCCCTAAACCCGTATGGTACTAAGAGGTTGCTCTAATGTCTAGACCAAGTGGATACATGAGTGCCCGGGTGTGAATACCAGTAGGTCGCGTCTCCCACTATGTTATGGTCAGTTGAAAGGGGGTGTGGCCTTATCCACTTGAGTTAGGGGACAAGGTTAGGATGAGTTTCACCAGCTTATAAATGGGTCCGCTATTGACGAGCCAGGTAGATATTCGTAAACTACTGGCTAGGCAGGTAGTGAGGTCTTTTCCACTTGCATGGTTATGCGTTCAGTTTAGGCAACAATCTGGTGTAGAGTGTACTAGACCCCGATGATATTCCAGAGATGAATCGTACCAACATGTGGACTTAATGCGGACTGACATGCATGCATTGCATCTTGCATATGATATTTGGTTATATAGGCCTTGCATCGCATAACCTTGGTTTGGTTGACACCATTCATGAACTTGCTAATATTTCTGTTTACTCTGATATTATATCTTAGCACATGCATTGTACACACACGTACACACCCTTTAAGCTTTGTTGTAAGATTATGCCTAATTGTTGTGTGCAGGTGACGCTAGGTCGCAGTAGCATTGATGCAGGAGTTTGTGGCAGATCTTCTTAGAGCTTTTGGTTATTCCTGTATTTCCCTTTTCGCATTGTACTCAAATGTTTTAATATAAAGATATATGGTGATGTTGTTTTATGACTTGGTTATACTTGTAGTTATGCTCCTTTACGAAAGAAATTTAGACTAAAAATCCTCCTTGTACGATCCTAAGATCAGAATCTAGCATATGGGTGCAGGGAGCTGAGAATGGGGTACTACGGGGGCTATTGGTGCCGGATTACCGATCAAAAATTCCGTGAGCTCAGTTTTTGAGTTTGGGGCATAACATGATTGACCAATCCTTTCGATCAGGGTTAACTGTTTTCTTCAAAATGTGTTTGATCTCCCTATTAGAAATCTCAGCTTGCCCAGTTTTTTGTAAGTGATATGGAGTGCTCATCTTATGAAAGCTGACATATTTCTTCATTAAGTTCGCGAATGGCCTATTACAAAAATGTGATCCCCTATCACTAATAATGGCACGAGGCATTCCTAACCAGGAAAGGATGTTCTCTTTTAAAAACTTAATGACCTTTGATGTTCATTATTCCGGCATGGAATCGGTTTGACCCATTTAGTGATATAGTCTATTGCTAGCAGAATGTCTAAATTCTTAAAGGATTGGGGGAATAGTCTTATGAAATCGATGCCCCGACAGTCAAATGCTTCAATAATTAGAATGGGGTTCAGAGACATCATATTTTGATGAGACAATGCTCCTAACTTCTGACAACGCTCACAAGCTTTACAAAACTCATGAGTGTCCCTGAACATAGTGGGCTAGTAGAAGCCACATTGCAGAATCTTGGTCGTGATCTTCTTAGCTGAAAAGTGACTACCACAGGCCTGAGAGTGATAGAAGGAGATGACACTTTGGTGCTCATTTTCTTCCACACATCTCCTTAAGATTTGGTCTGGGTAATATTTAAACAAATTTGGATCATCCCAGAAGAACTTATGAACCTTAGCAAAATTTATTTTCTTAAGTTACGCAGTCCAATGTGTCAGCATGAAACCTGTGGTAAGATAATTAACAATATCAACAAAGTAAGGTGAATGGGAGACTTTGAATAATTGTTCATCATGGAACATGTCATTTATATGTGTCGTCTTAAGGGAATCAGAGAGATTAAGGGGGGAAAGATGGTCAGCCACTACATTTTCTACTCCTTTTTTATCTTTTATTTCCAAATCAAATTCTTGCAGTAGGAGGATCCATCTTATCATGTGGGGCTTAGCATCATTCTTAGAAAGAAGATACTTGTGTGCTGCATGATCTGTGTAAATGAAAATCTTGTATCCTACCAAGTAGGTCCTAAATTTGTCCAAAGCTAACACTACGACTAAGAGTTCCTTTTCTGTAGTCGAGTAGTTCACTTGGGTTGGATTTAGAGTTCTACTTGCATAATGAATAACGTAGGGCTTCTTTTCTTTTCTTAGGCCTAAAACTGCCCCAAGAGCATAGTTAGAAGCTTCACACATAAATTCAAAAGGAAGGCTCTAGTCAGGTGGTTGCATGATAGGTGCAGTGGTTAATATGCCCTTGTACTTAGTAAAAGCTTCTTTGTATTGATCAGTCCACTCGTATGGTGTATCCTTTTGAAGTAGATTGCATTGAGGACGAGAGAGGTGACTAAAGTCCTATATGAATCTTCTGTAAAATTTTACGTGTCCTAGGAAGGATTGCATATCTCATATGTTCTTGGGTGGAGGTAGGTTAGAGATAAGATCAATTTTAGCCTTATCTACCTCAATTCCCTTGGACAAGATGATGTGTCTAAGGACAATTCCCTTACGAACCATGAATTGACACTTTTTCCAATTCAGTACCAAGTTCTTTTCCTTGCATTGCTTCAACATAATTTATAAAATTTCCAAACATTCACTGAAGGATAGACTAAAGATCGAGAAGTTGTCCATGAAGACCTCTAAATATTACCCCACCATGTTAGAAAAAATACTCAACATGTATCGCTGAAAAGTGACGGGGGCATTACATTGTTCGAATGACATCTTTCGATAAGAAAAGGTGTCGTAAGGACATGTAAATGTGCTCTTTTCTTGATCTTCAAGGGGCCATCTCGATTTGATTGTAACACGAATAACTGTCGAGGAAGAAATAGTAATAGTGACCAACTAGTCTTTCCAAAAATTGATTAATAAAGGGCAAAGGAAAGTGGCCCTTGTGATGGATTTAATTTCCTGTAGTCAATGCACATTCTCCGAATAGTAGTAACTCTGGTTGGCATGAGTTCATCATTGGCATTGGCTACGATGGTGATTCCAGACTTCTTGGGAACCACCTGAGTTGCACTCACCCATTGGCTATCGGATATTGGGTATATGATACCAACATCTAATAGCATAAGAGCCTCGGCCTTAACCACCTCCTTCATGTTTGGATTTAGTCTGCATTGTAGTTGTCGTGAAGTCTTCACATTATCCTCAAGATGAATGTTATGAGAAGAAATCAAAGGGTCAATTCCCTTGAGGTCCGCAATCAACCATCCAAGGGCTCCTTTATGCTCATGAGAGTAGAGATGAGCATACTCTCCTGTTCTTGCTCAAGGTGGGAAGAAATCACCACCGGGTATATCTCATCTTGACCTAAATAAACATATTTCAAATCAGAGGGCAAATGTTTTAAGTCAAGCTTCAATGCCTTGAGGTTAGACTGTAGAGGCGCTACATCATTTTGGGGCAATTCTTCAAATTGTGGCCTCCATTGATTAACTTTAAGTACTGGCATAATATCAAGCATGTCACCCGTCTCCCTAATCATATCATCATCCAAATCATGGGAGTGGGTCAGGCACATCTCTAGAAGATCAGAGGATAAGGTCAAAAGTGTTTTATTCTCTATTAAAGAATTAATCAAGTTAACATCGTGGGCATCATCATCATCCTCTACCTGTTTACCCGTATTGAAAAAGATATTTAACTCCAATGTCATATTTCCAAAAGACAAACTCATGACTCCATTCTTGCAATTAATGATTGCATTTGATGTGGCAAGGAATGAGCGACCTAGGACGAGAGGGATTTGAGTGCTCATGGCCATGATGGGTTGAGTATCTAGGATGATAAAATCTACTGTGTAGTAGAATTTGTCAACCTGGACCAACATATCCTCAATTATCCCTCTCGGTACATGAAATGAGCGATCAACAAGTTGTAATGTGGTTCAGGTGGGTTTCAATTCACCCAAACCTGGTTGTTCGTAGACCAAGTAAGGAATTAGATTCACGCTTGCTCCTAAGTCAAGAAGTGCATGTTCAATCCGATAGTTCCCAACTACATAAAGGATGGTTGGGATACCTGGATCTTTATATTTTTGTGGCACATCTTGCTTGAGGATGACACTCACTTTTTTTGTTAGAAAAAAATTTCTTTTTGATACTTTTCTACCTCTTAATGGTGCATAGGTCTTTTAGAAATTTGGCATATGAAGGAATTTATCCTATGACATCCAGAAGAAGGATGTTGACATTCACTTACTTAAGCACCTCTAAAATGTCTTGAGAATTAGAGAGAGGTTTTGGTGTAACTAACTATTGGGGAAATGGAGCAATTGGTGTACCTTGAAGTTCCGGTTCTAATTCTTGTGGAGCAGTGCTAGGTCTATCATTGTTGTCCACTTACAGGTCCTCAGGCTTTTCAGGCTTAACTGTAATGTTATGTCAATGGTCTTCCCACTCCTAAGAGTGGTGATAGATTTAGCTTACTCCATATAATTTGAAGAGCTTGGATCACTTATTCTGTATTATGATTTAAGATCGGAGAGAGGTTGAGCGGGAAGAATCCTTTTCTCCCCAATTGTTAAGTGTGACTCTATCCTTTGAATAGATGACACAAGCATTCCTAATGCTGATCTAATATCCTGGAATGCTTGTGCCATATTTTGATTAAGTAGCTCTTAGTCTTGAATATGTTTAAGAATCGGATCCTCTTGAGGTTTGCCTTGATTTAGAATTTGAGTAAGGAATCCTTGAGGAGTAGCAGTATATCCATTCCCCCAACTGAAGTTTGGATGATTTCTCCAACTAGGATTATATGTATTGGAGGTAGGTCTATTAAAAGGTCTTTGGTAATAGTTCAGGGTATTAGATTGCTCATTTAGTACCTCTTGAAAGGTAGGTATTGTAGAATAATTTTCAGTTGTGTTAACGTTACAAGCACAAATACTACAAACAATTTTCTTAACCTTTCCTTGTTTAGTTCTATGGCTTCAAGTTTCCTTATGAAATTAGATACTTTAGCATTGATATCATCATCCTTGTAAGTGCTATGATTTCATATCCCTTTGGTTGTCAAATTTTGATGGTGCCAAAACCTATATCTATGTCTTGTATATCTTGTGTTTCATGTTTGAGACTATTCATTACTTCAAGACATCGTATTTCAAGACAGAAACTTAAATGGAGAAAGTTTCAAGTCATGGATGAAGAATTCAAGAATATAAGTCTTCGAGTATGCATGTTCAAGATTCAAACAAGTACAAGTATAGAAGAAGACTTTGTCAAGTCAAGAAAGGATTAAGCTCGAGAAGGCCTACAACAAGATTCGTAAATTCTCAAGCTTCTCTTAAGGGTCATCTGAGTGTACAGACTATTAATGTCCATCTCACTTTTAAGGTTTGTTTGACCTTAGATTGACCTTAGGATGGGCTTTACTGTAGGTCATTCTGGATACATAATTATATTTTAATATGCTTGTTCGGGCTGTTTTAAGACCAGTCCTAGGGACTTCAAGACCAGTCCTAGCTCTGCTACAACCAGTCCTAAGTTTTTCAAGACCAGTCCTAGGTTGTTGAAGATTTTTAAATTTTTCTGGTTATCTTACGACCAGTCCTGTAAGCTTTACGACTCGTCCTTTGACCAGTCTTAGCCCTATGACTCAAACTCCAGCAACTAATCTGGGGGTCCTATGACCGGTCGTAGGTGGCCCACGACCGGTCGTAGGCTGCCCAAGACCAATCGTGGAACAGCTAATCCTTATCCCGCAGAAAACTTTAAAAATCTTTGAAGCTACGACCAGTCTTAAGATCCAAAGACCAGTCATAGATGGGATTTTTCAGGCCATAAATAGAGCACGAACTTCAGAGTTTTTCATTTCAATTCAACTCAATTCAAGCAATCTTTAGGCTATACTCTAAGATAAGTTCGTGTTTGTTTTTAAGCTACTTTGTGCTCATTTAATATTCCTTTTACTAGCTTATTTTTTTATTTGATTTTTATCTACATTCTAATCTTATTAGAAAAGGAGAATTTCTGATATTCCTTCTTCTTGGATTTAAAATCAAATAGAACTAGCCCTTTTGATATAAAATCAATTAGACTTAGAACCATTCTTAAAGTGAGTATTGGACTTTGAACGTTGAATCGAACTTCTACTCCGATTGGTTCTACCGGGCTACTTTAAAAGGAGATTCAGGTATTTTACATTTGTGTAATTTATATTCTTTAGTTTTGTTTGAGATTTTGTAACACCCCGGATTTTTTACCAACTTGGAATTAGACGTCTTTAGGCAATGGGTTAACCACATCACTCTTAGGAATCAATTCCAGAGTCAAAGAAATCATTTAGAACCAAATTCTTTAGAAATTAAGCGTAAGTTAGCTAGCGCTACGCTAGAGTAGCTGTGAAATTGTCCCTGAACACTTTAAATACATTCTGCAAGACCCAAAACTTGTAGAATCAATGACGCTATAATACCCTGAAACCTAGGATCAAACTCTAAACCCGTTTGCTCTTGGGAATCTTCTAAAACTTTGTATTGGATCTAGACCGCACGTTGGAAGTCCGATACCTACAATCTTAGACCGTTATGACCGTTTAGCTGGACTTGACAATCATTTCAAAAATTAAGCCCAACCAACGTTCAGAGGCTATTTCATTGAGCCTGGAGTGAAGAGAGTGAGAAATGGGTTAGATTTGGAAATTTTAATCCAAATCTGGCACGTGACTTGGCGTGTTATTATTAAGCGTTCTGACAGTCAGAATTCAGCCAAATTACACCCTCGAATCAGAAAAAATTTCTCTTTCATATCATGAGACTTGTAGACCTGATTTAGGTACGATGACCGCTGAACTGAAACTGGACCACCACGTGCGATCTATGAACTCTGCCGGACTAAAAACTGGGTGTGAGCAACATCCAGTGACCATGAGCTTAAGTCCGACCGCGTTCGGCCAGGGGACCTCCCGAAATGCTCTTTTGGATCGGAACAGCCCCGATTTGGTTATAACTTAAGTATACTTTGTTCACAAGTCTATTTAGGTTAGAATTTAGGCTATATAAGGGCCTTAAAACCTCACATACCTCTCCCATCCGAATTTGCTAGAAACCCTAGATTGAAAGAGAGAGAAAGTGAGAGATTGTGAGAGAGTAGTGGGAGAGAATTCCTGCCACTTGCTGTAGCTTTTGCACGTGCCAAAGCACCACACTCCAATGACTTTTTCGGTGATTCCAACGCACTCCTAGCTAAGAAAAACCCTAACTACTTGCTGTTTTGGGATTCCGTCGATTCAAATAGCAAAGTAGCTTATATATCTTGTGCATTAGGTCGCCGTTACGCCGTTGACGAAGCATTGACGTTCTATTCGAATCGTTACATGTCTACGGCAAAAGGTACGGATTTTAGACGCTTTGATTGACTGATTTCAAAGCTTTCAATGTCGTTTAATAGTATATTATCGAAGAGCATGCCGTTTGACATGTAGAACATGCTGTCCGTTTTCCGTTTCGTAAATGTACGGTAAATATGAGATTTAGGGTATTTTAGGCATTTATAGAAAATACTATATACGTCCGTATTTTGTTGAAATACTTGACATGTAAATTTATCATGTTATGATATTATATATGTGTGTATAATCTGTTTGGCGAAGAGATTAGCCCTAATGTGCGCTTTGGATCGACATACGCTATTTAGACTAAAGTGTGTAGACTAAGGGTTTGTATAAATGTTTATATTAGTATGTATTGAGTAAATGGTGTTGTAAATTAGTTTTGAGAATGAATTCTCAATCCATTTGATGTTGTACATGATTTCCTACATGTTTTCTATATGAATTGATTTCCTTATATGTATGGAATACATGTGTTGGGTGATTTGCTTACTTTGTATGCTATAACATGTGTTAACATGCTTGTGTTGTTGAACTTCAATTCCATCACTCTCATATGATCGCTGGTATGGATTACAAATGTTTGGGGCTAGGCTTTAGTCCAGGCGTCGGAAATGGATTGAATTCGTGGTCGGCTTCTATCTACCACGGAGGACGCGTCGATGAACGCAAGTCGTGTTTGGAGTTGACGGCAGTGGTTAGGCTACACGAAGTGTTTCATGCACTTCATGTCGCTCAGCTTGAGATGCGTTCGTACTAGTCGAGCCCGTCAAGTAACCCGACTGGCCATTGTATGCTCACCATGTATGAGTCATAACTGCTTGAACCTAGGGTACTGAACTTACCATTGAAAACCCTGTCAATCATGGTACCTTGATCCATAAAGACTCATGAGCCGGGCATGATGGTATGGGACACCATGGTTGAGCTGTCGGCCTACGCTGGGGCTATAAACCTCCCCTTAGTGACCAGTGAGCACCCTACTCTGAGCAGATTATGGTGGTATGGGACACTATAGTCTTGCTGTCGGCCTACACTGATTGGTGACGAGCCCTTTGTCGTGACCTTGAGTTTATCCTGACACCGCATGGGGGCGACGAGTCCTGATGCAGTCTTAAGGATATACATAGGCCTGTATTGATAAGGTGATGGAGGAGAGGAGCAACGAGTGCGTGCAACAGCCCTGACAGCCCTTGCAGCGACCTATAAATATAACATCGTATGAGATTACTAAGAGTGACGACCCTAGACAGGATCTATGTTAGGATTGATATAAGGAAGGTACCCTAGTTTCCCAATCCTGCTGTATGAAAAGGATTAATAATAACTTGGTAATCATTATCCATATCGCATTGCATGTACCTGAAAGATGTGGAGCACTGCGGGAAGAAAGTATGCTACGGACACAGATGGTGCCTCATGAGGGAGAATGTCGGTGAGGGCATCCATCATGTCATTTCATGCATGCATTAACAACAGTATCTAGGAATGTTTGATTGTTTGCTTTACTATTAACGCGTGATTAATTTGATAACATGCTAATCTTTGCTTTATTATTCCACTAAGTTGATCACTCACTCCCACGTTATGGGATGGTGTTTCCGAACACCCACCAGTCCCTATTTTAGTTTCAGATGCTAGCACTGCTTGTGGAGCGGAGCTGGACTTGTATGATGATGAGGAGGACTTCTCCTCCATGTTCCGATCGACGGGATTACAGGGAGGTTGATTAGACACCTTGACACTTGTCATTTTATATTTTTGGAGCACTCATGTATATTCTTTTCTTTCCATTTTTGGAGTATACATGTATTTAATTAACCTGGTTACATGTTCACACTCTGGAGACTTACAATCAATTATATATTTTATGTATTTATCAGTCTTCCGCTTGCTAATTTAACTGTCTCTCGAGTATGATATGCTGTTTTGGCTTAGTTTCAATCTTGTTTAATGTCATTATACAGACAACATGCATTTATCATTATCTATGTTGCATAAGTGACGTTCTGGAACTCGGGAATTGGGTTTCTACCCGACCCTCGATTTTCGAAGTGTTACAGATTTGCCAGAAAAATCTCATTATTTTGGTTATCTAAGGAGAGCCAGAAAACTCAGAATGTGTGGGTTTTTGGATTGTGTAAACCCATGATAAAAAGATACAATTATGAAGGTTTTAGGTGAACCTGTGAAACCTATTTTGATAGTGTATGCTAATATCCCCTGTGTGAGGATATTAGGAGTGGAGTAGCATTCTATGTGGCTATTGGATAACAGTTAGTGTACACATAGGCGAACCACTATATATCGTTGTGTTGTGGATGTGCCTTATTCTTTCATTTCTTTATTCATTCAATTTTATGGATTGTATTTGTGGATGAATGTTGTAATCATTTTATTTTAAGCAAGTGTGAGGAATGTTGTAATAACTTAGGATTTATTTCTGCAAGTTATTTTGGTTGCTTTACTTTTTATTCCTCATTGGTTTGTGATACAAAGGACGTTCTAGAAATAAGGTTGTCCTACCTTAAACCTTTGTTTTTTGGTGTAAGGTTGTCATTAGAACTGATATAGTATTATTCTCTTAAATCTAGTTTATTGAGATTGATTTTTAATTCAGCATTGTGCTTTATTTCTTTTATTATTCCACTGTTATATATTTTATTTGGCATTGCCCTATTCACCCCCCCTCTAGGGCATATAGCTAGGCCCTTTCAAGTGGTATCAGAGCCTAATAGCTCGTGCTTATTGTTTATTTATTGGATTTATTTCCTTAGCTAACGATCTAAGCTATATTAAGATGTCAAATTTTGATAGCCTATCAGTCACTAGGCCACCACCCTTAAATGACACAAACTATGCCTATTGGAAAGCCAGGATGAAGATCTTCCTCAAATCCAGGGATGAAATTGTGTGGCTGGCCACAGTGAATGAATGGAACCTTCCTATCACTGAAGTAACTAATGACGATGGTTCAAAATTAATTAAAGTAACGGCTTATTCTCTTTGGACCACACTTCAGAAAAGTGAGAGTAGTGCACTAAATGCAATTACTTGTGCATTATCACCAGATGAATTCAAAAGAATCATCTCTTATGAAAATGCAAAACAAGCATGGGATGTATTAAAAATGACACATGAGGGTACATCTATTGTCAAGAAATCTAAAGTCCAACTCCTCACAACTAAATTTGAAGAAATTCATATGGAGGAGAATGAGATGTTTATGGACTTCTATACTAGATTGAATGACATTGTGAACTCTATGTGGGGTCTTGGTGATAGGATCCCAGAAAGTAAAGTGTGCGCAAAGATACTACGCTCACTTCCTGAACGGTTCAATTCTAAAGTAACCGCGATTCAGGAACTTCGTGATACGGATACCATGAGGGTTGAGGAACTAGTTGGTTCACTTCAAACTTACGAGTTGTCCTTTAAAGCTCCTAAAGAAAAATCAATTGCTCTCAAATTATCTAAAAATGTTTCACAAGAGAGCACTTCGGATTTAAAAAATTCTGAAGATGATATGGCGCTTTTAGCAAAAAAGTTTTACAAAATTTTTAAAAGCAAGAAAAAAGTTGATGTTCAAAAGTCAAATGATAAGAGACGATTTAAACCGAGAACTCAAAAATCTTTGAAAGATATTCAATGTTACAACTGTCAAGAATATGGGCACTTAGCTAACAAATGTCCTAAAAAGGACAAATCAAAAAGGAAAAGCATGTTGGCTACTTAGGATAAATCATCTGATTCTGAATCCTCTTCTAAATCAAAAGATTCTGAAACCAAGTCAGGCGATGATATTAAAGCCCTTATGACTCTAGCCAAGATTACTTTTTCAGATAATGATGATATATCTTGTGAAGAAAATCTGAATAGTGATTGCGATAATGAAGATAATCTTCAGGATGCTTATAATGCCCTTTATAAGGAGAGTTGTAATTGCCGTCAAGCTTAAGTTACAAAAAGAAAAATTTTCTAAGCTTAAAGAAGATTATGAGTCTCTCGTTTTAGAAAAGTCTCATTTTTTCGATTCTTTTGAAAAGACTAAATGTGATTTAGATTTCAAAACCTCCAAAATTGAAGATTTAAGATCCGAAAATGAGAAACTCAAAAATGAGGTAGCTTCTCTTCTGAGTTTGAAAGACACATGAAGATATGCCCAAGGTGATCCTAAATTGGAAAAATTATTGTCCGGATCAAGAAAATGTGGCGATGATCCGGGTTGGGCTATGATAAGAATACATCTCTTAAACAAAAAAATATTACTCCTAAATTTGTAAAAGGAGAGTCTTCAACCTTAAAAGAAAAGAGTACTTATCAAAGTTTTTCCAAAAATCTAAGGACTTTTCAAAAACCTAAAGGTAGCCATGTCAACTTTGATTTTCAAAACCGAAATCCATTGGCTGAAAAAATAATTGATCTACTCAAGGATCTATTAAAGTTTAACTCTATAGGTCTCTCCTATAACAACAGACAGAAAAAGACCATCTATACTCCTAAACCCAAAACAGTTTTGAAATGGGTTCCAAAAGTTGCCTGCTTGGTTGCCCACACTGCTTTCAAAGCTACAAGCCATTCAAAGTGGTACCTAGATAGTGGTTACTCCAGGCATATGATAGGCGACAAGGCTTTATTCACCGATCTAAAAGATATGACTAATGGGTCAGTCACATTTGGTGATGGAAGCAATTGCAAGATCATTGGCCAAGGTACAGTTCAACTTTATAACCTTCCCTTATTTAAGAATGTTTTATATGTTGAGGGCTTGAAACACAACCTACTAAGCATTTCTCAGATATGCGATAACAACCGTAGTGTGAAGTTTTATAATCAAGGTTGTGAGATAGTTATTAAAAAGGGTTTTGTTATATTAACTGGTCGCAGAACTTCTGAAAACTGCTACATCGTTAGTGATGCAAGCTCATTTACTCAATCGTGTTACATGGTACATACCGATGAGACTGAATTATGGCATAAACGCCTTGGACATGTACACTACCGAAACTTATTTAGATTGAGCAAAAGAGAACTAATCAGAGGTCTACCCAAATTGTAAAAAGTAGACAAAATATGTGGTGAATGCCAGTTGGGCAAACAGATTAGGAGCTCTCACAAGAAAGTGAACTCCAATACCACATCTAGACCACTCGAGCTTCTCCACATGGATCTTATTGGACCAACCGGAATGGAGAGTCGAGGAGGCAAAAAATACATCTTGGTTATCGTAGATGACTATACCAGATTCACTTGGGTATCGTTCTTAAAAGACAAAACTGAAACCCTGGATGAAGTGAAAAAGGTCATTAAACGAATCCAAAATGAGAAAGGTTCTCATGTTAGTAAGATCCGTAGTGATCATGGATCTGAATTCGAAAACAGTAGTTTTGAGAAATTCTGTAGTGATCAGGGAATATCGCATGAATTCTCTGCACCCAAAACATCGCAACAAAATGGTATAGTTGAAAGAAAAAATAGAGTGCTTCAAGATATGGCTAATGTTATGTTGAATAGCATGAAGCTCTCTAGAAATCTTTGGGCTGAAGTAGTTAATACCACAAGTTATATTATTAATCGGGTTTATACCAGTAAATATGATAATAAGTCTGCTTATGAATTATGGTTTGAAAAGAAACCTACTATCAAATACTTTCGGGTTTTTGACAGCAAGTGTTATATTTTACGTGATCGTGAAAATTTGAGAAAGTTTGAAACAAAGAGTGATGAAGGTATTTTTCTTGCATATTCTTTGAACATCCGAGCTTATAGGGTTCTAAATAAGAGAACTGGTGTGATTCAAGAATCCATCAATGTGGTCATTGATGATCATTTGAATACACCAGCTCCGAGTTCAGATGATGATGAAGTTCTTATTATCGACAATTAAGATACCTCATCAAGTCAAAAGGAATTTAAACCAAGGACTGTCAAAGATCATCCAACCAATCAAATTCTTAGAAACCCTCTCCATGGAGTTCATACTCACCAAAAACTTGAGAACATATGTAATTATGTTTGTTTTACATCCCAAATAGAACCGGTCAATGTGAAAGAAGCACTTTCTGAAGAAAATTGGATAGTTGCCATGCAGGATGAACTTAATCAATTTATTTGTAATGATGTCGGGTATCTTGTTCCTAGACCTAAAGATAAACACATTATTGGAACAAAATGGATCTTTAAAAATAAGTCTGATGAACTTGGAAATATAATATGAAATAAGGATAGACTAGTTGTATAAGGGTACACTCAGATTGAAGGCATCGATTACGATGAAACCTTTGCTCCAGTCACTCGCCTTGAATCAATCAGAATTTTTATTTTCATTGCATGCCTTAAAAAATTTAAGATTTATCAGATGAATTAAAGAGTGCCTTTTTGAATGGCGATTTACATGAAGAGGTGTATGTTGAACAACCTTCAGGGTTTGAAGACCCCAAGTTATCTGACCATGTATTTCATCTCAAAAAAGCTCTCTATGGTCTAAAACAAGCACCCAGGGCATGGTATGAAAAATTGACTAAATTCTTACTTAGTCATAGCTTTCAAGTAGGAAGTGTCGATAAGACGCTCTTTGTTAAGAAGCATAACAATGATATTTTGATGGTTCAAATTTATGTTGATGATATTATTTATGGATCAACTTACACTAACTTGTCTATTGAGTTTGCAGAGTTAATGAAATCAAAGTTTGAAATGAGCATGGTTGGTGAACTAAATTATTTCCTAGGGTTGCAAGTAAAACAACAACCTGATGGAATTTTTATTTCCCAAACCAAGTATGCTACGAACTTAATTAAAAGGTTTGGATTTGAGAATGGTAAAAACTTTGATACTCCTATGAGTACAACGTTAAGACTTTCAAAGGACTCTGCAGGTAAAGATATAGATCCTAAACTATATCGTAGTATGATAGGTAGTTTGTTGTATCTAACTGCAAGTAGACCTGATATCGCGTTTAGTGTTGGTATTTGTGTAAGATATCAGTCTAATCCTAAGGAATCACATTTTACTGCTGTTAAACGGATTATTAGATATTTCGCAAGTACTACAAATCTGGGTCTTTGGTATCCTTTTGATACTAGTGTTCAATTAGCCGGGTAATCAGATGTTGATTGGGCCGGTAATATCGATGATAGAAAATCAACCAGTGGTGGTTATTTTTACATTGGAAATTGCTTAGTTTCTTGGTTCAGTAAGAAGCAAAGCTCAATATCGCTCTCCACTACTAAGGCTGAGTATATTGCAGCTAGATATGCATGTACTCAACTAGTTTGGATGAAATGCATGCTAAGCGTTTATGGAATTAATCAAGATTCAAGGATCTTACATTGTGATAATTCCAGTGCTATAAATATTTCTAAAAATCCAATCCAACATTCACGTACTAAGCACATTGACATTAGGTATCATTATATTCGTGAGTTGGTTGAAGAAAAAGTTATTTCCTTAGAATATATATCAACTGAAAATCAACTTGCTGATATATTTACTAAACCGCTCGACAAAAGAAGGTTTAATAAATTGAAATTTGATCTTGGTATGTGCATTCTACATTGATTATTCTTGCTTGCATGTATCATAGTGTATTATATTTGGTATTATATGTGTTAAAATTTTAATTTTTTACATTAAAAATGTATTTTTGGTCGATACTCGACCAGTCGTAGCTGTACACGACCAGTCATGGTACGACCGGTCGTGCACCACACTCGACCGGTCGTGGAGCTCGTGAACATGATATATTTTGGGGAAAACCTCCTTCTTCTTCATTTCCACTCCGACCTACGACGAGTCGTGGCTCGACCAGTCATAGGATTTCTTGTATTTCTTCAAGGTTAGTCCTATTTCTTCATTTTTCATGAAGATTCATGCTCTTTATGCTTTGATTTGATCATTGTGTAGCTAGATTTCATCTTTTGTTGGTTTTTTAAGGGTTTCTTCTCATATTACTGATCTAGAGAAAACCTATCCTTCTTTTTGTGCATTTCTCTTGCTCTTAGTATATCTTGTTGAAGATGGATGCTAGAGGGAAGAAGAAAATATCCCGTGGTCCATCCTCATCTAGATCTACATCGATAATAAAACGGTACATTCGTTCACCTAAAGATGATCCTCAAGATGTACGGGATTTGCATATCCATAATATTATCGTTGAGCATCCTACTGATCTCAATCACATTGCTCCATTTGGTATTGTTCCTCTCCTTGAATCTGTTGGCTGGGCTAACATTTTACTTTGGGGTGGGCCTGCATACTAGTCAATTACACAATCAATGGTTGCATGTATCTCCGAATTCTCTCTTGACAATTTAACTTTTTTAATTAATATTAGAGAAGGGAAATTTGAAGTAGACCGTCATTTGATATCAGGTATTATGGATATACCCGTTAATAATGAAGGTATACCGATTTATACTCTATATGACAAACTATCTGAATCGAAAAAATACATGTTAATAAGAGACTTATGCAAAATTAATGTGCAATGGACACACAAAGAGAATGCGCTCCCTTCAAAGTATCTGTTACCTAGATACAGAGTGTTACGTCATTTTTTCATTTCAAATCTGTATCCTCAGTCTAGTAATAAAACTGAGTTGACTTCTTTCATGGTTCGTGTGTTGCATTCTATTGCTTCTGGTACCATGGTCTGCCTTCCTTCTTTGATCTGTCATTTTATCATACAGTTTCGTCTCCATCCGGGTCATAGTGATATTCTGTTTGGTTATCTTATGACTGTGTTGGCCACTCACATGCTCGTCGATAAACCTATTAATGAGGCACCAATTCATCATCTTATTTTTAACAATGCCAATCTTAATAAGATGAAGTTGGATTTGCTTCCTGGCCAAGTAGTGAAGGTGGTGTTGGTAGTGATGGTGGTGAAGCTGGAAATGAAGGGGAAGCTGGCAATCTTCCTCAACAAGATGTTAATATGGATAAGTTATTTGATGAGATAGAAACTGATTCGCCAAATGATCCTGATTACGATCCATCTTGTTATGATGCACACCTTCGTGCATTGGAGGAGAAGGTTGATAACATAAGTGTAGCCCACGATATGCAGTTTAAATATATGCGAAAATATCTTCGTCGCATCAATAGGGGCTTACACCAGATTGATCCTACTATCCCTGCTCCCTCCTCTGGATCTGATTAGGCGGATTATCTTTTGGATTGTATAACATTATCTTATCTTTTATTTTAGATATTGTATTAACTTGGTTATGGCTTGATGTTTCTGGATTTATATTTTATGATATGATATTTCCTTTCATATTCCTTTCTCATTATCTGCTTTTTATTACTCTCTATGTTGTTGTTCTCTTTCCTATTGTGACTTTCCCTTGTCATTTTGTGATAAAAAGGGGGAGTAGTATGGTAAAGGTAGTATGATAAAGGGGAGTAGTATGGAAAGGGGGAGTACTTGTAGTGGAATATGCGTGGATTAATTGATAATATGGAATCTTGTTGTTTACATGTTGTTTACTGTTTATATGAGCAATACTTGTATTACTCAGGGGGAGTAGAGTAATTTGTGCTTTTATGGCTCATGTTTTGTCACAAAATTGACAAAGGGAGAGATTGTAAGTGTTATGATTTCATATCCCTTTGGTTGTCAAATTTTGTGGTGCCAAAACCTATATTTATGTCTTGTATATCTTGTGTTTCATGTTTGAGACTATTCATTACTTCAAGACATCGTATTTCAAGACAAGAACTTAAATGAAGAAAGTTTCAAGTCATGGATGAAGAATTCAAGAGTAGAAGTCTTCAAGTATGCATATTCAAGATTCAAACAAGTACAAGTATAGAAGAAGACTTTGTCAAGTCAAGAAAGGATCAAGCTCGAGAAGGCCTACAACAAGATTCATAAATTCTCAAGCTTCTCTTAAGAGTCATCTGAGTGTATAGACTATCAATGTCCATCTCACTTTTAAGGTTTGTTTGACCTTAGATTGACCTTAGGATGGGCTTTCCTGTAGGTCATTCTGGATACATAATTTATATATTTTAATATGCTTGTTCGGGCTGTTCTAAGACCAGTCCTAGGGACTTCAAGACCAGTCCTAGCTCTTCTACGACCAGTCTTAAGTTTTTCAGGACCAGTCATAGGTTGTTGAAGATTTTTGGATTTTTCTGGTTGTCTTACGACCAGTCCTGGACATCCTACGATCAGTCCTGAGAGTTGTACGACTCATCCTTCGACCAGTCTTATCCCTACGACTCAAACTCCAGCAACTAATCTGGGGGTCCTACGACCAGTCGTAGGTTACCCATGAGCTGTTGTAGATGGCCCATGACCGGTCGTAGGCTACCCAAGACTAATCGTGGAACAGCTAATGCTTATCCCGTAAAAATCTTTGAAAATCTTTAAAGCTACGACCAGTCGTGAGATCCTAAGACCAGTCGTAGATGGGATTTTTCAGGCTATAAATAGAGTACGAACTTCAGAGTTTTTCAATTCAATTAAACTCAATTCAAGCAATCTTTAGGCTATACTCTGAGATAAGTTCATGTTTGTTTTTAAGCTACTTTGTGCTCATTTAATATTCCTTTTGCTAGCATATTTTTTTATTTGATTTTGATCTACATTCCAATCTTATTAGAAAAGGAAAATTTCTGATATTCCTTCTTCTTGGATTTAAAATCAAATAGAACTAGCCCTTTTGATTTAAAATTAATTAGACTTAGAACCGTTCTTAAAGTGAGTATTAGACTTTGAACGTTGAATCGAACTTCTACTCTGATTGGTTCTACTGTGCTACTTCAAAAGGAGATTCAGGTATTTTACTTTTGTGTAATTTACATTCTTTGGTTTTGTTTGAGATTTGCTAGAAAAATCTCATTGTTTTGGTTATCTAAGGAGAGCCAGAAAACTCAGATTGTGTGGGTTTTTGGATTGTGTAAGCCCGTGATAAAAAGACATAATTGTGAAAGTTTTAGGTGAACCTGTGAAACCTATTTTGATAGTGCATGTTAATATCCCTTGTGTGAGGATATTAGGAGTGGAGTAGCATTCTGTGTGGCTGTTGGATAACAGTTGGTGTACACACAGGCGAACCACTATATATCGTTGTGTTATGGATGTGCTTTATTCTTTCATTTCTTTATTCATTCAGTTTTGTGGATTGTATTTGTGGATGAATGTTGTAATCATTTTATTTCAAGCAAGTGTGGGGAATGTTGTAATAACTTAGGATTTATTTCTGCAAGTTATTTTGGTTGCTTTGCTTTTTATTCCTCATTGGTTTGTGATACAAAGGACGTTCTAGAAATAAGGTTGTCCTACCTTAAACCTTTGGTTTTTGGTGTAAGGTTGTCCTTAGAACTGATATAGTATCATTCTCTTAAATCTAGTTTATTGAGATTAATTTTTAATTCAGTATTGTGCTTTATTTCTTTTATTATTCCGCTGTTATATATTTTATTTGGCATTGCCCTATTCACCCCCCCTCTAGGGCTTATAGCTAGGCCCTTTCAATCATCTTTCAGAAGGTATAATCCACCCCTCTCCTTTGATTGAATGGGCTTAGAAGTGGTACTTGATTTTAGGGAGATGTCCCATGATTGTGCATTTTTGGTAAGTCTGTCCAAGTAATCTCACATATCATTGACATTTTTATTCATGAATTCTCCATTGTACATCATCTTGACCAATTGGCGCTTGGAAGATGCTAGACCATTATAAAAAAAGTGTGTAATGTGACACATTTCAAAACTGTGTTGTGGGCATGAATTAACAAGATCCTTAAACCGCTCTCAACATTTGAAGAATGTGTCATCCTCCTTTGGGTCGAAGTTTATGATTGACTTGCCTAGGGTGTTCATTTTATGATGTGAAAAAATTTCTTTATGAACTCCCTTATCATGTCATTCCATGTGCCAATAGATTGGGGACGAAGTGAATGCAACCACGTCTTTGCTTTCTCTTTTAAAGAAAATGGTAAGAGTTTCAGTCTGATTGTGTCCTCAAACACATTAGGAAAATATAAAGTGACTATAATCTCATCAAACTCTTTCAAGTGCAGATATGGACTTTTTGATTCAAGTCCATGAAATTTTAGAAGGAGTTAGATCACCCTTGGCTTAATATCCATGTGTTGCGTATTTTCTGAAAAAACCATGCATGAGGGTGTACTCACCCTCGCCGATTGTAAATAATCTCGTAAAGTATGACGCGTGGGTGCTTGATGCAATTCAATCTCATCCTAGACTTCCTCAACCCGAGGTTGAGGTTTTCTTCCCGGTTGATTGAGCGGTTTCTTAGTAGCCATCACTTCAATTGACTTTGAGGATCTTCAGTGGTGTTTAATCCTGTGATGGATAGATAATCCCTAAACCAATCCTCCTTCACTCAAAAGACATCGAGTGTTGTCACAGACCCACTTCGGAGTGAAACACTCTCAGCCCTCAAGTTCGGATTCTAACCTAAACCTTAAAAAGAATAAGAAGGAAATAGAAAGAAAGAGAATTATAAGGAAGTTACCAAATTAGAAGTTCCTAAATTAAGATCCTGCAAAGCAAAACAAAACAAGTCAGTTTCTAAAAATAAAAATTAGAAAGTTTCTAAAATTAGTTTCTAAAAAAAGAAAAGTAGGAAAGTTTTTATCTTAGAATTAGAAAGTAGTTTCTAAAAACAGAAAAGGAAAGTTTCTAAACCTAGAATTATAAAGTAGTTAGTTTCTAAAATAAAATAAAAAAAATACTAATCTTAAATTAATTCCAAAATCGTTAATCTCAGAAAAACTTGTTCACAACCCCAAGTGTAGGGTTGTGATGTAGTAATAATCTCGGTGAGACCGAGGTCGAACCCATAGGGACTAATCTCGTGTGTATTCTGAATTTAACTAGAACTAGATGAAGATGTGAATCTAAATCTAAATTAATTGAGAGAGTGATTGTGATTAAAGTGACTAACATATTCAAAGGTGGTAACCAGGGTTTCCAAGGATTCACTTGTAAAGATCAGGGAGATCTATACTTGATTCAAGGACACAACTGGAATTGGAGTCTCATCTTATCTAATTGGAAGATATCTTAGTGAAACCAACTTTGAACTTCCTTTAACCTAATTTTCAATGGATGAGTGGTGTGAGAACTGAAAGTGATTCCATCATAAAATCATGCATAAGAGAGATGGCAAACAACATGATTTACCAATCCCATAAATAATGTGAGAGAATTGTGAAAGTTAGGAAGGATTCCATCATCCAACCCTGCCCAAGAGACGATGGTGAACAACAGGATTTCCTAATTTTACAATCTCAATACATGTAAAGAACATACTTAAAACTATCACAGATCTATTGTAATTTGAGTCACAACAAACCATTAAGAACTGAAAGTATTTCTTAAACATCAAACTAGAATCAAAGTTAGTTTAACTTAAACATGAATCAAAGTAATAGAAAACATCCCATCGCGCTACAAGCTTCACCTCTTAGCCCCGGCCAGGAGGTTTATCCAACCATATACGTAATTGAACTAAAATCTCTTAAGAAAAGCATAAAAACAAGGAAAAGGAAGAAAAACACTTGGTGACGGCTTTTCCATGCTTTTTCTCAACTCCTCAAACCCTAGAAGATGCCTAGGAACATCCTAGGGATCCCTATTTATAGTTTTACAACTCCAACTTTCACATCAAATTGAAAAAATCTGGAAATCGCCTTAAATTTATGTAGTCTGTGTGCTGTCTGCGTATCCTTAGATGAGTTGAAGAAATCCTTCGACTAGTTGAGGTTTTCCTTTGACTAGTCGAGGAAGACTAGAATTTAAAGGATTTTGTCACTAGAGTTCAAGTTAAGGAATCTTCGACTAGTCGAGGGTTCCTTTTCTTCACTTCAAGTCTTCAATGCTCTTCATTCGTCACTTAGTTTTCCTAGATCTTTGACATGCGAATTCTTTATCCTTGGTCTTATAAGATCCATCCTTTTTAATCCAAGCTCTTAAATTCACCTTGCAACATAAACATGATTAAAATAGAACATTAAACATTATCATGTTCATAAACAAAGTAATAAATGAGGTATATTATGTAATATTTGACCCTCAACATCTCGTTACCATTCCACTAACAAATATGTTATTTTTAGGAATCTCATTCAAGATCATATCAAATGTGGGTCACTAAAATTTCTAAAAAAGGAAAAGGAAGCCATGTTGATCGATACCGATCCGTTCCCAACCAGCATGGAGATAAACATTATCATTGCCGACTTAAGAGATCAACCTTTATTGAAGATTGAACTTGGTCCAGGAAGTATGCATAACGTGAGCAGTCAATACGCTCCCAAACAACAGTGGGCATCCAAGTATCAGGATGTATGTGGGTAAAGGAATCATTAGTTATGTGATTGCTATGCCCAAGAGATCTGTTGGTGACCTAGAGATTGCCTCGGGTCGAGAAATTACAATGCCGGTAATAGTGGAGATCATTAGCAATCGAGGTAGACTACATCTAATCACTAATCATAGGGGCCTTCGAATAGGATGCTCAAATCTCCTGTTACATCGAGAGAAGTATGGAAACGACTTACACATCTAAAGTTTCCAATGGTACTCGAGAATCTGGCCAGAACTCAAAAGCACCGTTGGAAGAGAAATAGAGTCGGGTTAAAAAGAGAAAGAAAAGGGGGTGAGTTTCCTTCTTGACCAGAGCTCAAGCTAACACACCCATGTTGGACAGTTCCATCACCAGAGGAGCAGGTAGTGGTATACACGGTTGAAGCTATTGCTTTATCCATTAATCAATAGAGCAAAGCTCCTCTCTAAAGTGTCGAGACACCTATTGACCTTAAAGAAGATGAAAACATTGGCAATTTATCTGATTATTTTAGCAAGGATTGTTTCCCCATAGAGGAGTGGCTACCTGGTGAATTCACACCTATAACGAACATCTAAAGGGATATATAGCGGCCGATCTGTGGATTCACCCCATAGCGAATGAGACCCCTAGTCAGACTGATGAGATCGAGTCTGATACAGTAAGTTATGTTTGGTTCGTTGCCACCAACGGTATTTCATTGTAACATGGTGCTCACTTTACCGTCTGACTTTCAGGTGAGAGCAACTCATCCAAACACAATGCCTAGGGATGTAAAAGTGCATGCTTCCCTTGTGGTTATTCAGCATGCTTCTTTCCCTTATGATGAAGAGAGACAAGATATGGCATTACACGACGTAGCACCTCAAACCATTGTATATTTCAGCCCATTTAGACGAATGTCCTATTACTAGGATCCTAGTGGACAATGGAGTTGCGGTGAATTTCTTACCAATGAGAATGATGGCCAAATTAGGAAAAACTACAGCCAATTAATCCTGTATGAAGTAATTGTTGACAATTTTTCTAGCCATGTTACAAATACGCATGGTGTTTTACCGGTCAACCTTACGTTAGGTACCAATTTTGTTCTGGCACCTCTCTTTGTAGTTGACACTTTATCAAGCTACAATGCCTTATTAGGGAGAGATTGGATTCATTCTTTTGCATGCATCCCATCCTCTCTCCATCAGTTCATCATCTTTTGAAATCAGAATAGGGTCGAACTTGTCTTAACTAATAACAAGCCTTTCTTGGCAACATCAAATGCCAATGAAGCTTATTATTATGGTGAGTAGATAGTGCCCATCAGGTTTACAGGGGGGAATAAGCACAGACGACCAACTGGAATTTCAGTGAAGAAGAATCTAAATAGCATAATTCAGACTATGCTAATCCAAGAAAATGAAGTCTAACCAAAGGATTTAGTCCTCTATCAGCCGGTTGCAAATTTAGTTATCGAAGAGGTGTCTTAATTTTAATGGTTAAAGGTGTAGTGTGCCTGGCTGATTTTGCTGCTAGAATAAAGAAGCATGAAGGAAGCCTAAAAGAAATTGATGAGGGCATTTTTGTGAATCTGGCTGAGTTAGATGGACTAGATGAAGAGGATATCTTCGAAATGAATGACTTGTTAGAGGAAGTAGAGGAACGTCGATCGCATGTCCAAGATCTGTTAAACAAAGTAAATCTTAGAACAAATCAGAATCCAAGATCTGCGTTCATAAGCAACCTACAATGACCTCCTGAGCGAGATAAAATAATAGGGCTATTGCAAGAATTCACAGACTGTTTCGCATGGGACTACCATGACATTCCATGATTAGACAGATCTTTGGTCTAACATATATTATTGATCAAAAAAGGGTATTGACATCATAACAAACTTCCAAGAAGGATGACGACTAACGTCACTCTTAAGGTCAAAGAAGAGATTGAATGGCTTTTGAAGGCCTTGTTTATTCGACTGGTCAAATACACGGAATGGATATTAAACGTAGTTCCAGTAGTGAAGAAGAATGGTAAGATAAGAGTGTTCGTGGATTTTAGAAATTTGAATCTAGCCACTCCGAAAGATGAATATCCTATGCCCTTGGCCGATCAGTTAATCAATCGATATGCTAGACATAAGATTGTCTCATTTTTGGATGGGCATTCAGGGTATAATCAGATCTATATAGTCTTGGATGATGTACCAAAAACTGCGTTTAGATGTCCAGGACCTTTGGGGACTTATTGCTTGGTAGTAATGCCCTTTGGTTTAAAAAATACTGGGCCTACATACCAAAGAGCAATGAACACCATCTTCCATGATATGATTTGCCAGTTTATGGAGGTCTATATCGATGACATAGTAGTCAATTTGACTGATGCGGTGTAGCATCTAGTTCACTTATGCAAGTCCTTTAAATGAATGCATTTCAATAAATTGAAAATGAACCCAATGAAATGTACTTTTGGGGTGTTAGCCGGTAATTCCTAGGTTTTCTTGTACATCAGAGGGGGATTGAAATAAATTAAAACAAAGCTCAGGACATGATCGATGCAAGGCCACCATGTAACAAGGCCGAGTTACAGAAGTTCTTAGGCCACCTTAATTTCTTCCGACGGGTTTTATCCAATTGTGCAGGCGGAACTAACTTCTTTTCTTTGTTGTTAAAATTGAAGCAAGGGGCGAAATTTCTATGGGAAGTAGAACATCAGCTAGCTTTCGACCAAATCAATGAATATTTGATGAAGCTGCATGTGTTAATACCTCTCATTAAAGGTCGGCCACTCAAATTATATATAGCCACCACTACAAGAACAAACGGAGTGTTCTTGGAGCCCTCCTTGCATAATAAGATGATTCGTGAAAAGAGAGCAATGTACTATCTGAGCCAAGTGTTACTCAATGCAGAAACTCGATATTTGGTCATAGAAAAATTCTGCTTGTCTTTATACTCTGCAACTATTAAGTTAAGACATTATTTATTAGTCGAAAGAGTAAATGTACTTTCAATCACTGATCTAATCAAATACATGCTAAAATGACCTATTCTAAGTAGCCAAATTGGTAAATGTGTATTGGCATTGTCCAAGTTTGATTTGCGTTACGTACCACATAAAGCAGTGAAAGGTAGGGCCATTGTGCACTTTTTGGCCAACCACCTGTCAAACCTAGAGGAATATATTCCCTTAGGTATTATGGATTCATATGTTGTGCAGATCATGAAATAGCTGTGGAGACTGCTTTAGTTGAAGTAGGAATATGCCAATATATCCTAGAGGGGGGTGAATAGGACTTTTTAAAATTTTTACAATGTATTTAAAAATTTTGTTACACTAATCTTATAAATATGCAATTATCAGGATTACTCAAATGTAACTCTACTGGCTTCCAAGCCCGATAGAGGATCCAATCACAAACTATTCAAGAGACAACAATATATGACCTAATTTATGATGGATATGACTATATAAGTGTGTAAGGTGTGATCAGGTATATAGATATGAAAGTATTGAAATAATCACACAAACAGAAAGATAGCAATTGCAAACACAGTCATTTTTATAGTGGTTCGACTACTTGTTTACTCCACTCCTGATAACCACACTCAACCCTTGAGTGTTCTGGATTTCACTAAGGAGGTTTTACAGCGGTTCACCTCTAACCTAAGGTTTTAAATCAGGTTCACCTTCAACCTTTACAACCTACACTGAGGTTGACTGTTTATACTTTCATGAGCAACGGTCAACACATCGCACCCACTTTTAGGCACACTGGCTAATGATCTTCCATAAGAGTTTAACAGAGGTTTTATGCGGTTTACCTCTAACTCGAGGTTTTATAGCGGTTTACCTCAAACCTAAGGTTTTGACTGGTTCACCTTCAACCAGATGTTTATGCTCTCCACAGAGGAAGGGTCCACACAACGCACCCACCACGTACACTCCTGTCGGAGGCCTCCTTGAGGACTTCAAAGGGTGAGAAACACCTTAGACCCAGTCATACAAAGGAATGATCAAAGGGTCCTCTGAACTCTAGATACTTGCAGATAAGTGGATGTGTCCCATTCAGCACGTTGATGAAGATCTCCTCCTTATTGATGAAGAATCTTCTGCTTCCTTGATCCCCAACATAAATGATGTACCAATATATGACAACGGGTTGGGTCAAGGTTAAGATGGAGTCCTACTCTCTAAATGTTTTCCTATTAGAAAGATAGAGCGATTCCAATCATTTATGCATTCAAGGTATCCCAGCTTAATGATTTTCCATTAAGGTAGAAGCTGGAGGATCCTTGAATGTAGAAGTTCATTCCCCAATCCACTCTATTAAATATCAATGATAAGGGTGGATTGGAGGATGAACTCCCTTAAGAGAAAGGGCTTTGGGTATATGATCTAAGGTTAAACACTCAAAATCACTCTCTTCTTTCTCTATCAGCAACTAAAGACAAGCTCCCTTTATATAGGCAAATGGTTCCAATGGATATAAAAAGGTCACATTTATGACAGAGTTCGATATCATCGAGCAGGTTCGATATCATCAAGCGTATACTTTCGATTGTATGGATGGTTTGCTCGATAATACAAACTCAATGTCATACGCTAGTGAAAACCTTTTGCCAGCTGGTCGAGGGAATCGAGACTTGTGTCGATGCGATCGGATTTCAAACTCTGATATTATTGATGCCAGTTTTGATTCCTCGACATTTGAAAATGAGAGAGACTTACTTAAAAATTTTCAGGTCATCAGATATGATCAGGAGATACTCAATATCATCAGAATTTGAATACCAAAGATATCGAAGGTCGTGTCGATGCATCAAAAAATTTAAAGAATTTATCAGTGAGCTTGCTGGACAGTTTATGTCCATTCTCGATGTAATCGATCCGGCCTCGATACCATCGATATTTGAATATCAATTTTATCGAGTGACCCTTGATTAGAATTGAAAATCACCTAAAAAATGTTGTTGAACAACTTTGTGCCTATGTCCGATATCATAGAGAGACTACTGATATGATCAAGATTTAAACTCCGATGGTATCGATGATGGCTTCGATATATCGAAGAATATGCGATATTCTTTAGGAAAAATAGGGGCATCAAATTTTCTTGTCGATATTATCAAGTCACCTTCGATCGACTCGAGATTTAATTATCGATGATATCGATATGTATATCAATATATCGGTAATTCCGTCTAGATGAATATGTGGTTGATGGACACTTTAAGTCCTCATTCGATTTTATTGATTGATCTTCTGAGGACATCGACAACGCAGGTCGATCATATCGACATGTGTATCGATAAGATTGACAAAGCAAAAAAACTTAGAGATTTTCTAATTTTTGAAAAAGTTTTCTCACTTAAAAACCCTATGATGTCTAACTTGTTTTAAGGATTTTATTCACCTGGTGTTTTGGGACATGGGATGTGAGGCTTAGATTTACCTATGGAAAGCTTCCACACATTGGGTTGAGGCAGACGCTTAAATTGATCTTCCTGTGAGGCTCTGCAGTCTGACTGACTCAACACACACACGCTAATTGATAAACCACGACACTGGCAAGGTCACTTTCAATCTCCCCCTTTGTCAATTACACGACAAAATACCCAAAACACCCTTGGATAGTATTTAGACTGACATATCCTAAATTGTGTGTACATCATTTTACACAATTTTACAAATTCTAGTGAACCATGTACACAACCCAGTTTATGCTCCCCTTAACTGCAAAACTACCCCTCGCTTGATGCAGCTACTCCCCCTAACTCTTGCAACACCATACTCAAGCACATATACATATTTTGATGGGGTGTTTGAACTGTTTTCCTCCTTTTTGTCAGTCATTGACAAAGATTGCATAATAGCAGATATTGACTGAAGTTTTAAAGACATGTGGGAGAACCAACAGATATAGATGTATATACATCGCAGTTTAAAGCATACATCATTTTTAGAAGCTATGGATGCATATCAGATCAAATAGAGCAGTGATAAAAGCAGACAGACTAATGATATCACATGCATTTCACATATCATAGATTGACTAAACCAGGGGATCTTAAAACATTAGTATGGCAGTAAGTAGGAGTGAATTATAATCAGCCATTTTTAAAATTATCAAACATATATCTATATTACCCAAGATTGGTAGTAGATTAACAGTTATCCCAACAAACATTACCAAGCCCTTTTTATGGGCACCCAGAAGTAACCATTAGTATCAAACCCACTTGTGGTCATATACATCATCCAAAAAAATATCTCCAACCATTCTCCCCATCTATGGGAAAAACAACAAAAATGTCTGTACAAAATGAGGAACTTCACATATACCAGAGATACCAGTCAGGATGACCGTTGGAAATGCTTTCCTGATATACGATGTTTCACATTTCAGAGTGTCTGAACGTTTCATCTCCCACAACGACTATTCAGGTTTTAGACAACTTTGTTGACGTCGAGATTGGTTTAATGTCATCGGATATGTCAAAATTTTGAAAGTTTTTAAACTTTACTCTTCTTTGACATACATAATGGGCAATGATTAGTACAAGGAAATATGCCTATTTTACACGTGTACATTTAATCAAAGCCAAAAAACTTCTTTGTTCTCCCTTAAAAAAAGAGAGAGAACCTCAGTTCTCAGATGTGCCAATTTAGCTCATTTTTCCTGTGCATTTTATCAAATTGCATATATTCCAATAGATTTTTGGAGGTCACCAAATTTATTAACATCAAGAGGCTTTGTTAGGATGTCAGCAAGTTGTCTTTCTATAAACACATAGTCCAACACAATGATCTTTTCTTCAACAAGTTCTCGGATAAAATGATAATGAATGTCAATATGCTTGGTCCGAGAATGTTGAACATGATTTTTAAAATATTGATGGCACTAGTGTTGTCACAGAAGAGAGTCACTGTGGATTGCTCAATCCCATAATCCAATATAGAAGCAGCCACCACTGATTGATTTGTGATCATCTATATTTTCAGCCCAATCATCATCGGAGTACCCAGTAATGACTATAGATGTTTCTAATGAGTACCACAAACCGAAGGTGGTTGTAACGCCCGTGAAAAATTCATACTTGGGTTCGAGTACCAACTCGACCCGATATTGCGTAGAATTCATTCCTTTAGAAAATATGACTAGGTTAGCTAGTGCAACGTTAGAATAGCTGGGAAATGGTCCCTGATCACTTTAAATACGTTCTACAAGGCCCGAAGCGAGTGGAACCAAGGGTGCTATAATGCTCTAAAGCCTCGGATTAAACTCTAAACCGGTTTGTTCTCTGGACCACTTTGAATCTTTGTATTGGATCTAGACCGCACGTTGAAAGTCCGATACCTCCTATCTTAGACCGTTAGAAGCGTCTAGCTGGACTTGACACTCATTCCAAAAATCAAGTCAAACCGATAATCACAGGCTATTTCATTGAGCCCGGACCGAAGAGAGTGAGAATAGGGTTAGAATTGGAATTTGAAATTCAAATCTGGCACACAATTTGACGCATCAGTATTGAGCGTTCTGACCGTCAGAATACAGCCAAATTACACCCTTGGATCAGGAAAAATATCTATTATATATCACGAGACTTATAGGCCTGATCTTGGTGCGATGACCGTTAAACTGAAACTGGGCCGCCACGTGCGATCTGGGAACCCAACCGGTCTGAAAACTGGATGTGTGCTAGATCCAGTATGCATGAGCTTAAGTCCGACCGCATTTGGCCTGGGGACCTTCAGAAATGCCCTTTTGGACCGAAACGGCCCCGATTTGGTTAGGCACCAAGTAAACATTGTTCCCAAGCCTATTTTGGGCATGTTGTAGGCTATAAAAGGGGTTGAAACCCTCACTCCTCTCTTCCATCCGAATTTGAGAGAAGCCCTAGCTTGGGAGAGAGAAAAAGGTGGGAGATTGTGAGAGTGTGGGAGAGTTCTTCCTGCCACTTGTACTACGCGTTGCACGTGCTTAAGCAACACACCTCTACCGCTTTCCCGGCGATTCCACCGCGATCCTAGGTAAGTAAAAATCCTAAATAGTTGTTGATTTGAGTTTTTCTTGTTCCATAGCGATGTAGCTTATGGATCTTGTGTATTAGGCTCCTTATTCGCCGTAGACGAGGCGTATACGCTCCGTTTCAATTCCCGAGTCTACAAGACATAAGGTGAGGATTTTAGACGCTTTGATTGACGGTTCCCAACGCTTTCAATGTCGTTTAATAGTAGATTCTTGACGGCATCGCCGTTTGATATGTACAAAATGCTCTCCGTTTCCCGTTTCGTAAACTAACGAAGAATATGAGATTTAGGGCATTTTAGTCATTTGTAGGAAGTACTGTTTACATTCATATTTTGCTGATGTGGTTGACATGGTTTGTTGTCGCATTAGGAAGTTAGGAATGCGTGCATAATTAGTTTGGCGAAGAGATTCGCCTAGTTGCGCACTTTGGGTCGACATACTATATGTGGACTTAAGTGTGTAGTGTATGTGTTTGTATAAATGCTTGTACTAGTATGTATTGTATTGAATGTTGATATGTAGTAGTTTGAGATTGATTTCATGATTAAAATGCTGACCTAAATGATTTCCTACATGTTGACCTTATGCATGATTGCATTACATGCATAGGAAGTATGCCTTGAAGATTTGTTTAAGTTGAATATGCATGGAAGGTATGCCTTGAAGATTTGTTTAAGTTGAATGTTATAACATGTGTCAACATGCTCACATGATGTATTTCAATTCCAATACCCTGGTATATAGTGTTAACGTAATTCCATAGATGTGTGGGACTTGACTAAGTCCAGGCAGTCGGTAACCGAGCGAATTCGTGGCTGACTGGTCATAGCCACGAACGATGCGTCGATGAACGTGATTCGGGTTGAGAGTTGGCGGCAGTGGTTAGGCCACGCGAAGTGTTTTACGCACTTCATGTCGTTCAACCTGAGATGCGATCGCGCTAGTCGAGCCCGTCAAGTAACCCGACTGGCCGATGTTTGTTCACCTTGTATGTATCATAACTGCTTGAACCTAGGGTACTGAACTTACCATTGTAAACCCTATTAACCGTGGTACCTTGATCCATGAAGACTCATGAGCCGGGCATGGTGGTATGGGACACCGTGGTCGAGTTATCGGCCTACGCTGGGGCCACAAACCTCCCCGTAGTGACCAATGAGCACCTTGACTCGTGAGCAGATTATGGTGGTATGGGACACTATATTCTAGCTGTCGGCCTACACTGATCAGGCGACGAGCCCTTTGTAGTGACCGCGAGCGTACTCTGAGTCCACGGGAGGCGACGACCCTTCCGTGCAGTAGAGTACAGTAGGCCTGTATTGATAAGGTGATGGGGGAGCGGTGCAACGAGTGCGAGCAACAGCCCTGGCAGCCCTTGCAGTGACCTACGAAATATAAATCGTATGAGATTACTAGGAGTGACGACCCTAGACAGGATCCGTGTTGGGATTGATACAAGGGAAGTACCTTAGTTTCCCAATCCTGCTGTTTGAATGGACTAATAACAACTTGGTAATCATATCACCATAGCATTGCATGTGCCTGGAAGATGTGGAGCACTCTAGGGAGTGTGGCATGCCGCTGTCGTAAGATGTTGCCGCATGAGGGTGATCGTCGGTGAGGGCATACATCATGTCATACCATCTTGCATTAACAACAGTATTAGGATTTGTCTGATTTACTGCTTTACTATTATCGCGTGATTGAATTGTGAACATGCTAATCTTTGCTCTATGATTCCACTGAGTTGATCACTCATTCCCACGTTACGGGATGGTGTTTGCAACACCCACCAGACCCTGTTGTAGTTGCAGGTGAGGACGAGATCCAGGAGGTGGAGCCGGAGATCGACGAGGACCAGGATGAGTTCTCGTATATGCAGTATCATGACGGCTTCCCGTAGGCGACCTGGATCGAGGGGACATCAGTGGGACTTTTCTTTTTGAACATTATTCTTTTGTTTATCTACATGTATATGAGACTCAGAGATGTGGTCATACTTTGGAGACAGATGAGATTACTTTGTTTTTCCATACAGTGATATATATATATTGTTTAGTCTTCCGCTTGCTTTCATCACTGGATCTGAAGTATGAATTGCAGTTTTGGTATACTTTTACTCATGTGAATGCTTTAAATCAGACAACATTGAATCATAAATATTTTTGTTGCATAAGTGACGGTCTGGAACTCGGGAGTTGAGTTTATACATGACCCCCGATTTTCAGGGTGTTACAAGTTGGTATCAGAGCATGAATGAGAGTATACTGGGCCTGGGTTATGGTCTTGCGACGTACGCTGTCGCTTCCTTTGACTTAGGTGGGTGCGAGAAGGGTCTAGAAACACTTCTAGGATCACAGATTCGCCGATAGGCGAAGTCTATAAGGATCGATCGCAAGATCGAGTCTGTAACGTATCTAGGGTCGCGTAAAGCGACCCGAATCACTTCTAAGCTTTAGGAAGTCGGGTGGAGACGTCCTATGAGCGGTTTTAAACCGCAAAAGTGAATCCTTGGGCCATGGGATGACCACGACTCCAGTAATCAATCGCCAGGGCTTAAAAAAACCCCGTTTTGCCAAAAATTCTTAAAATTCCTCCTCTAAACACTTCAACCTTCAGTTTCTTCTTATCTATTTCATGTTAGGCATCAAACCTAATATGAAAATAACACAAATTAGTACATTCACCAGATTTTATAGTGAATAGTAAAATTTTATAAAAAATGGCCATAAGTCCATTCTAACTTCACTTTCTTTAGCAACTAAGGAGCTAGAAAGATGTAATGGCTCCTTCTACCCCAAATTCATATGCTGCATCATATGGTTTGGTATTCGGGATTGTGATGTGGACCCGAAAAGCCCCGAACACATGTTTGGGCTCATAGAGACCAAAATACTATGAACCAGGGGGTGGGACCTAACTTTTTGGGACCCTGGGACCATGGGGGACTAGACCCATGGGGTCCCACCAGTCAACTTGAGAGTTGACTGGCGATGCCATCGCCGGCCGGGCGATGCATCGCCGGCCGGCGACCTCCGTTGGTGCCGTCCTTCGGGCGCACTCCTTTAAATAGGGTCCACATCACCCCTATGTACCTCCCACATCATGAAAACCCCCAAATCCTACCTCTCCTTCACAAACAGCCCCCTTACATAGCCTAGATTCGATTTTCAGCAACCAATCCCAAACCCCGGCGTCCCAAACCATCTCTAAAACCTTCCTTGGCCAAAACCGACCACCACCCATCATTTATTGGGTGTTGGCAGCCTCTTTCCTTGAAGATTTCACCATTTGGAGCTCCAAAATCCCCCAAATAGAGCTGAAATCGTGAGGTGCTCCATCCTATCTTTTTGTTAGTATTTTTCCCTGATAGTACAGCCTTAGGAAGTTTGAAGCGTCCCTCTACGACACCTAGATTTCCTTTTGTCAGATTGGGCAGCCATTTCTCCGCATTTTCAGCGTTTTCCATGGCTTTTGTGGAAGCCATTTTGGGCCTTTTGTCGCTCTCATCCATCATATCTTTGATGGGTAAGAGGAAAACTGCGACAGACGAGGCTGGGCCGAGCCGCCCTGCTCGATTGAGAAGACCGCGGGGTGGTGCCGCAAGTTCAAGCGCCGCCGCAGGTCCAGCTGCAGTCCTGGAGTGCCGTACAAAGCGGGATTTGGATCCCCATGCACATCTTGGACGAACCATTCTATCAGAGATGCCTCATGGTGAATACACTGATCGTAGAGTGTTATTTGAGGCGGACGTAGATGGATGGTTGTTCGGCGAGTATCTGTTGTTCGAACGCATTGAAGCTGCGCACTGGGGACCGATCTTTGAAGCTCGCACTCGTGCTAATGTGAGCACTGTTTGTGCCTTCTATGCTAGCATCCAGAATCCTACCTTGGATCCTTTGCAGTTCAAAATCCCTTTTGGTAGAGATCGGATGGCTACGATCGACGTCCGGTTGATTGCGCGACTTCTCAATATGCCTCTAGGTGATGTGCATCCAAGTGAGAAGAATTTGAGGACTAGACGTGAACGAGATCGCCGCACCAAGTTTCTGTGCGGTAAGTTGGTTCCATGGCAGCCTAATAATAGCCTCAAGGCGACGTACATGTCTGAGGATTTGCGTCTGCTGCATCATATCTGCACGTTCAATGTTTATCCTAGGTCGACGAACCGCATTGAATGTACACGTCTTATGGTCGATTTCTTATTTCTGGTGGCCCAGGGAGAGAACGTATGTATGGCCACTTTCATCTTACGGCAGATAGTTCTCATAGCCAGGTCGAGGAGAACATCCGAATCCCTTCCCTTTGGCAGACTCATTTGCAAGATTGCGCTTGAGTTTGCCTATAGACTTGGACCCGAATTGCCGGTATCGATTCACACCATCGATGAGTCGACAATGATTAAGATGAAGATTGGGTCGCAATATCGTGAAAATCAACTTGAAAGAGATAGTGGGGATGACTTTGATGAAGAGGAAGATCAAAGCGAAGAAGAACCTAGAGCAGAGGTTCAGGAAGAGGTTTAGGAAGAAGCAGAAGAGGAGGCTCAGGATACTGATGAGAGCCCTCCTCCTTCTGCTCAGACTACTATCGACGATCGTATTGCTCGGATGGAGGAGAGCCAGACCGCTTTGCGAAGGGAAGTCCAAGAACTTCGAGCAGAGGTCGCTGATGCCAAGGCTGTTACAAAGAAGAAGTTTGGCAAGGTGACTCGCACCTTGAAGGCAATCCTGTGTTGCTTACAGGATAAGGGTGCTCCTCCTCCGTCACCAGACTCCGACTAGCGACGCGATCTTTGATGTTGTTATTAGTAGTTAGCCATTTCCCATTTTATGTGTGTAAGCCTGTTGAGGCTAGTGCTTTGCATATGTTGCTGTTGCTTAACTGTCTTAATTTCCATGTCATTCTAGTCATGATGCTTGTAAGGTTATATCCCTTGTATTGTGACAATTTTGATTAATTGAAATGCATGGAATGCCTTTGACTCTTTAGTGAATGATTGTGGTGTATTTGTGCAATTGAGACTGACAAGGTTGCACCCTATTTTGAATATAGGGAATGCCACCTAAGACTACAAGGAGCGCGGTTCGGCTTTCATTGTCAGAGCAGATGGATCAGGCTCCCTCTCAGTCTGGCACTCGTCCGGACCCTGCTGTGGGCCCGATTCCTGAGATGGTTCGGTCGTCTCAGCCTACTGTTGGTCCTACAGATGGACCACCGCCATTTACACCATCAGTTAGAGAGCCACAGCGCGCATCTACTTCCGTACCTCATCCGCCACAGCCTGCTCCACCCCCTGATAGATTCGAGCAGATGATGGCTATGATGCTACAGCAGCAGCAGCTTCTGACCACCATAGTTGAGACTTTAGCCCAGGGTGGGGGTGCGACTGCATCTACTCCGCCTGCACCACCTGCGCATCCAGCTGAGGATGCCTATACTTACGCCCAGGATGAGGACATAGCACATCCTGCGCAGCCTGCTTTCCCTGCGGGGAATCCTGCCGACACACGGGGCCTTCTGGAGCGATTCCAGCGCTTGCGGCCTCCTACTTTCACGGGTTCTCACAGACCCGAGGAGGCTGAGTTCTGGCTCGACCGAGTGTCGAAGATTCTACGCATGTTGCACTGTACCGAGGCTGAGCAGGTAGAGCTGGCTACCTTCCAGTTTGAGAGAGAGGCCAGTATGTGGTGGGATAGTATATTGCGGACTGTTACCGCAGATTTCGTATGGACATGGGCAGCATTCGAGTTCCGCTTCCATGAGAAGTATTATCCTCAGACCTACAGGCACAAGAGGGAGAATGAGTTTCTCCGTCTCAGGCAGGCAGCGATGACAGTTACCGAGTATGAGCATCGGTTCACAGAGTTGGGCAGGTACGTCCCGACGATTCTAGCTGATGAGCAGATGCGCATACGACGCTTTTTGGAGGGCTTGCGACCGGATATTCGGTCGAAGATGTGCTGTGTCAGTTTCCCCTCCTATGCAGAGTTGGTTCACATGTCCATGCGGGCAGAGCAGGACGTGGATCGACTTGCGCGATCTTGAGGCCCGACTACTTCTAGGCCGTGACCGGATTTGACAGACAGGCCCTTCGTGGGCAAGAGGCCTCTCATTAATCCTCCTACCAGGACCACGGCGCCAGTAGGACCGTTTCGGCGCCCTGATTTGTCATGCACATACTGTGGGAGGACGGGCCACTTAGTGCAGAGTTGCTTTTCCAGGATGCGGGACAGTGGGTTCTCGCCGTCGCAGAAGATTGATCGTGTACGTCTACGATCAGCTCCTGCGCATCCTTCTTTCAGACCTACGGTATCGCAGATTCGACAGCCTCCACGGCCCTTGACACAGCGGCCGAACCGGCCACAGCAGGCTCGAGTTCATGCACTGACCGCTGAGGCAGCTACGACGCTGACTTTCCAGCATTCAGCCTTCGAGGTCACGGGCCATATTGGAGGTACTCCCGTTCTTGTCATGGTGGACACTGGTTCCACGATTTCTTTGATATCGCGTGCCGTAGTCAGACGTCTTGGGTTGCAGACTATCACTATGGATAGCGTGCGAGTCCTTGCAGCTCATGGAGATTATTCGGATGTCACCCAGATGTGTGAGGGTTGTTTAGTTGATCTGGGAGGCAGGACGATGACTCTTGATCTGGTCGTCGATCCCTCGCTCGTTTATCTCGACGTCATTCTTGGCATGGACTGGTTGACTGCAGCGAGAGCCAAGATTGACTGCGAGGCTCATGTGGTGACGGTGTACGAGCCTGAGGACACGCCTTTCACGTTTTCAGTGCGGGTAAATCTTCCTTTCCGCATACTTAGCTACGCCACTCTATTGCGCGACGCTGGTGCCCAGGTACTTGAGCAGACGCCAGTTGTTTCTGAGTTCGGGGATCTATTCAGGAAGATCCCTGGTTTGCCGCCCCGACGTGAGATCGATTTCACTATCGATCTGGTTCCTGGTTCTACACCCGTCTCACTGCCGACGTATCGCATGGCACCATGTGAGATGGAGGAGTTGAGGACGCAGATTGATGGCCTACTAGAGCTTGGCTTTATACGGCCTAGCGTGTCTCCATGGGGAGCACCGGTCTTGTTCGTGAAGAAGAAGGATGGTTCGCTGCGATTGTGTATTGATTATCGCAGGCTGAACCAGCTCACGGTGAAGAATAAGTACCCTTTGCCCAGGATCGATGACTTGTTTGATCAGTTGAGAGGAGCGCAGTACTTCTCGAAGATTGATCTTCAGTCAGGATATCATCAGCTGCGCGTCAGAGATGAGGACGTGCAGAAGACAGCATTCAGGACCAGTTTTGGTCACTACGAGTTCCTCGTGATGTCGTTCGGTCTCACGAACGCACCGGCCGTGTTCATGGATCTGATGAACCAGGTATTGCGGCCTTTCCTCTATCGATTCGTCGTTGTCTTCATCGACGACATTTTGGTCTACTCTAGGAGTCGAGAGGAGCATGAGGAGCACTTGCGTTTGGTCCTTGATACGCTCAGACGACATCAGTTGTTCGCACAGTACAAGAAGTGCGACTTCTGGAAGCAGGAGGTGAAGTTTCTGGGACACGTGGTGTCCAAGGATGGCATGGCAGTTGACCTGTCTAAGGTAGCTGCGGTGCAGGACTGGGAGCAGCCTGGTTCTGTCACTGAGGTGAGGAGTTTCTTGGGTCTCGCTGGCTACTATCGGCGCTTCATTCAGGACTTCTCAAAGATCGCGAGACCCTTATCTCAGTTGACACGGAAGGACGTGAAGTTCGCATGGAATGATAAGGCGGAGTCGGCCTTTCAGGAGCTGAAGGACAGACTTACGTCCGCCCCTGTGCTAGTATTGCCAGAGCAAGGGGTTAAATACACTATATACACTGACGCGTCTAGCGTTGGTTTGGGTTGTGTCCTTATGCAGAGGGACAGGGTAATTTCGTATGCCTCGAGACAATTAAGGAAGCACGAGGAGAATTACCCTACACAAGACCTGGAGTTGGCAGCCGTGAGACTCTGGAGACATTACCTCTACGGAGAGGAGTTCGAGCTCTTTTGCGACCACAAGAGCCTCAAGTACATATTCACGCAGCGGGACTTGAATATGAGGCAGCGACGATGGATGGAGACGCTGAAGGACTTCAAGTTTGAAGTCTCTTACCATCCTAGGAAGGCGAACCTTGTGGCGGATGCGTTGAGCCGCAAGAAGGCGATAGAGTTTGCGGCTCCGCTGATGGTTGCCGAGTCGGATATGGTTGAGTTTTTGCGAGACTTTGAGCAGAAACTCACTGTAGAGGAGCCATTTGAGTTTATCGCGCATGTACAGGTGCGATCCCAGATCGATGACCGTGTCATCGAGGCGCAGAGGGACGACGCGCATCTTACTGAGCTTCGAGAGCAGGCCAGTGATGATGCTGACGCCGACTGGCGAGTTGGTATGGATGGGGGCTTACGTTACCGTGGCCGCCTATGCGTTCCAGATGTCCCTGACTTGAGACGAGAGATTCTCGAGGCTGCGCATTCTACTAGACTCGCGATGCATCCAGGCAGTACGAAGATGTATCGTGACGTGAAAAGGACGTATTGGTGGGAAGGTATGAAGACCCACATAGCTGAGTTCTTGTCCCGTTGTCTCACTTGTCAGCAGGTGAAGGCAGAGCATCGCCGACCACCTGGACTTTTGCAGCCTATGCCGATTGCAGAGTGGAAGTGGGATTTCATTTCCATGGACTTCATTTCTGGGTTGCCGAAGACGAGGAAGGGGCATGATTCCATTTGGGTGATCGTCGACCGATTGACGAAGTCGGCGCACTTCCTACCGATCAGAGTTACGAACTCTGCAGACGAGCTGGCTAGATTGTATATTAGAGAGATCGTGCGTCTGCATGGAGTTCCGTTGGAGATCGTGTCGGACAGAGACACGCGGTTCACTTCTATTTTCTGGACTCGCATTCAGGAGGCTATGGGTGTGAAGTTGAAGTTCAGTACTGCCTTCCACCCACAGACGGACGGACAGACGGAGCGAGTGAACCAGATCCTGGAGGACATGTTGCGGGCTTGCGCATTGGACTTCAAGGACAGTTGGGATGACTGTCTTGCATATGCGGAGTTTGCGTACAACAATAGCTTCCAGGCGAGTATCGGCATGGCACCTTATGAGGCGCTGTATGGGCGACCTTGTCGCGTACCGCATTGCTGGTTAGAGGTCGGTGAGCGCAGCTTGATTGGCCCAGAGTTGGTGCAGGAGACGTCAGAGAAGATTGATATTATTCGACGTCGACTTCTTACAGCGCAGAGCAGACAGAAGAGCTACGCCGATACGAGACGGAGACCACTAGAGTTCACAGTCGGGGATCACGTGTTTTTGCGAGTTTCCCCTATGAAGGGAGTCCTTCGGTTCGGGAAGAAGGGGAAGCTGGCACCGCGATTCATTGGTCCATTTCAGATCCTCGATCGTGTGGGAGCAGTGGCTTACCGATTGGCTTTACCCACGCCCCTCGCGAGCGTCCACAACGTATTTCATGTTTCTATGCTGAAGAAGTACGTCGCTGATCCTTCTCATATCATCAGATGGGAGCAGGTGCAGTTAGGAGAGGATGTTACTTATATCCTGCGACCGACACGCATCTTAGACCGGAAGGAGCAGGTACTGCGTAGTAAGGTGATTCCCCTTGTGAAGGTACTATGGACGCATCATACTGAGGAGGAGGCTACTTGGGAGACAGAAGCCGAGATCAGAAAGAACTACCCACAGCTTCTCGAGGAGTACGAAAAGGTACAAAATTTCGAGGATGAAATTATTTGTTAAGGGGGGTAGATTGTAACGCCCGTGAAAAATCCATACTTGGGTTCGAGTACCAACTTGACCCGATATTGCGTAGAATTCATTCCTTTAGAAAATATGACTAGGTTAGCTAGTGCAACGTTAGAATAGCTGGAAAATGGTCCCTGATCACTTTAAATACGTTCTACAAGGCCCGAAGCGAGTGGAACCAAGGGTGCTATAATGCTCTAAAGCCTCGGATCAAACTCTAAACCGGTTTGTTCTCTGGACCACTTTGAATCTTTGTATTGGATCTAGACCGCACGTTGAAAGTCCGATACCTCCTATCTTAGACCGTTAGAACCGTCTAGCTGGACTTGACACTCATTCCAAAAATCAAGTCAAACCGATAATCACAGGCTATTTCATTGAGCCCGGACCGAAGAGAGTGAGAATAGGGTTAGAATTGGAATTTGAAATTCAAATCTGGCACACAATTTGACGCATCAGTATTGAGCGTTCTGACCGTCAGAATACAGCCAAATTACACCCTTGGATCAGGAAAAATATCTATTATATATCACGAGACTTATAGGCCTGATCTTGGTGCGATGACCGTTAAACTGAAACTGGGCCGCCACGTGCGATCTGGGAACCCAACCGGTCTGAAAACTGGATGTGTGCTAGATCCAGTATGCATGAGCTTAAGTCCGACCGCATTTGGCCTGGGGACCTTCAGAAATGCCCTTTTGGACCGAAACGGCCCCGATTTGGTTAGGCACCAAGTAAACATTGTTCCCAAGCCTATTTTGGGCATGTTGTAGGCTATAAAAGGGGTTGAAACCCTCACTCCTCTCTTCCATCCGAATTTGAGAGAAGCCCTAGCTTGGGAGAGAGAAAAAGGTGGGAGATTGTGAGAGTGTGGGAGAGTTCTTCCTGCCACTTGTACTACGCGTTGCACGTGCTTAAGCAACACACCTCTACCGCTTTCCCGGCGATTCCACCGCGATCCTAGGTAAGTAAAAATCCTAAATAGTTGTTGATTTGAGTTTTCCTTGTTCCATAGCGATGTAGCTTATGGATCTTGTGTATTAGGCTCCTTATTCGCCGTAGACGAGGCGTATACGCTCCGTTTCAATTCCCGAGTCTACAAGACATAAGGTGAGGATTTTAGACGCTTTGATTGACGGTTCCCAACGCTTTCAATGTCGTTTAATAGTAGATTCTTGACGGCATCGCCGTTTGACATGTACAAAATGCTCTCCGTTTCCCGTTTCGTAAACTAACGAAGAATATGAGATTTAGGGCATTTTAGTCATTTGTAGGAAGTACTGTTTACATTCATATTTTGCTGATGTGGTTGACATGGTTTGTTGTCGCATTAGGAAGTTAGGAATGCGTGCATAATTAGTTTGGCGAAGAGATTCGCCTAGTTGCGCACTTTGGGTCGACATACTATATGTGGACTTAAGTGTGTAGTGTATGTGTTTGTATAAATGCTTGTACTAGTATGTATTGTATTGAATGTTGATATGTAGTAGTTTGAGATTGATTTCATGATTAAAATGCTGACCTAAATGATTTCCTACATGTTGACCTTATGCATGATTGCATTACATGCATAGGAAGTATGCCTTGAAGATTTGTTTAAGTTGAATATGCATGGAAGGTATGCCTTGAAGATTTGTTTATGTTGAATGTTATAACATGTGTCAACATGCTCACATGATGTATTTCAATTCCAATACCCTGGTATATAGTGTTAACGTAATTCCATAGATGTGTGGGACTTGACTAAGTCCAGGCAGTCGGTAACCGAGCGAATTCGTGGCTGACTGGTCATAGCCACGAACGATGCGTCGATGAACGTGATTCGGGTTGAGAGTTGGCGGCAGTGGTTAGGCCACGCGAAGTGTTTTACGCACTTCATGTCGTTCAACCTGAGATGCGATCGTGCTAGTCGAGCCCGTCAAGTAACCCGACTGGCCGATGTTTGTTCACCTTGTATGTATCATAACTGCTTGAACCTAGGGTACTGAACTTACCATTGTAAACCCTATTAACCGTGGTACCTTGATCCATGAAGACTCATGAGCCGGGCATGGTGGTATGGGACACCGTGGTCGAGTTATCGGCCTACGCTGGGGCCACAAACCTCCCCGTAGTGACCAATGAGCACCTTGACTCGTGAGCAGATTATGGTGGTATGGGACACTATATTCTAGCTGTCGGCCTACACTGATCAGGCGACGAGCCCTTTGTAGTGACCGCGAGCGTACTCTGAGTCCACGGGAGGCGACGACCCTTCCGTGCAGTAGAGTACAGTAGGCCTGTATTGATAAGGTGATGGGGGAGCGGTGCAACGAGTGCGAGCAACAGCCCTGGCAGCCCTTGCAGTGACCTACGAAATATAAATCGTATGAGATTACTAGGAGTGACGACCCTAGACAGGATCCGTGTTGGGATTGATACAAGGGAAGTACCTTAGTTTCCCAATCCTGCTGTTTGAATGGACTAATAACAACTTGGTAATCATATCACCATAGCATTGCATGTGCCTGGAAGATGTGGAGCACTCTAGGGAGTGTGGCATGCCGCTGTCGTAAGATGTTGCCGCATGAGGGTGATCGTCGGTGAGGGCATACATCATGTCATACCATCTTGCATTAACAACAGTATTAGGATTTGTCTGATTTACTGCTTTACTATTATCGCGTGATTGAATTGTGAACATGCTAATCTTTGCTCTATGATTCCACTGAGTTGATCACTCATTCCCACGTTACGGGATGGTGTTTGCAACACCCACCAGACCCTGTTGTAGTTGCAGGTGAGGACGAGATCCAGGAGGTGGAGCCGGAGATCGACGAGGACCAGGATGAGTTCTCGTATATGCAGTATCATGACGGCTTCCCGTAGGCGACCTGGATCGAGGGGACATCAGTGGGACTTTTCTTTTTGAACATTATTCTTTTGTTTATCTACATGTATATGAGACTCAGAGATGTGGTCATACTTTGGAGACAGATGAGATTACTTTGTTTTTCCATACAGTGATATATATATATTGTTTAGTCTTCCGCTTGCTTTCATCACTGGATCTGAAGTATGAATTGCAGTTTTGGTATACTTTTACTCATGTGAATGCTTTAAATCAGACAACATTGAATCATAACTATTTTTTTTGCATAAGTGACGGTCTGGAACTCGGGAGTTGAGTTTATACACGACCCCCGATTTTCAGGGTGTTACAGTGGTTGTTCCAACCACATACCTAATGATCCTTTTAACCGCTGATAGGTGTGATTTCTTTGGATTTGCTTGATATCGTGTACATGCACCTATGCTTCTGATTCTGCGAGTCCTTTGATGTCACTGAACTTTTCTCGATGTCATCAAAGAGTCATTTGATTCATCAACTAACTTATCGAAGAGAAGAATATAAAATCGATCTGTGTACTTCGATGATAGATCAGATATGCATATCATAGAATATTTTCTTATTAGCTTGTATACATAGCAAAATTAGTAGAAAACGTTGTGAAACCACAATTATAAGCATCAGCCATGCTTATGCACAAAAAGAGTTTTTAAGTATGGAAACCTTAGATATATCATGATAATTGCCAAAAATGCATCATTTCACACATCCATCCAGGTCTTGATGCCATGACTTGGGCTTGTTTTCCATGCTCAATTGTTACTGGCATATGGATCATCATTTTTGATGACATAGTAGTGAGCACTGGTATGAAGACCCTTCATAATTGGTTTTCCTGATACGTCTAGGATCTAGCACTTTAGCTTGTCAAATGTAACCTCGTACTTGTTGTCACATATTTGAGAAATGCTTAGAAGGTTGTGTGTCAACACTTCTACTAGGAGAGCATTCTCAATTTTGAGCATTTTTAATCTAACAATAATCTCATACCCCATTACCTTAATGGTGCTTCTGTCTCCAAATGTGACCACCTCATCATTATGATTTGAATAATTTATGAGAAAGGATTTGTCACCCATTACGTGTCTTGATCAACCACTATCTAGGAACCTATTAGCACTATTGCCTGTTTTTTAAAATGAGTGAGTCACTAGGAAATTTCTTTGGTTTTTCACTACCCATTTTGTGACAGTTTTTCTTGAAGTCGATGTTTTTACTTCACTATGGGTTTGTCTGGGCACATTTGGTAACTGAATCACATTCCCTTGATTGATTTGTTTTCTGATTCAGTTGGGCCACTTGATTCAATAGCTCCTATATTTTCTTTGTCATTCTAGGTGGATAGTTTGTTTAAGTGTACTAGCCCATCTTTGTTTCCACATTACGTAGTGGCCATTTAATTGCTATAGCGATTCAATGACGTCCAAATAATGCATGTCACTTGAGATTATAAAGTGGATGCCAACAAAATTACGCAAATGACAACTGTACTAAAAATGTGGAAGGGATGGCTAGTCGGTTGATCATAGTTCAAAAAAGATCGTTGCCTTCTATCTTAAGAAGGGGAAGCATAGTGGAAGTTTGTCTAATCAATGCAGAGGAAAATGATTAGAGTCTCGTCTCATAGGTTATTTGCAGATCCCTCAAACCAGAGCTGGCAAAAGCACATTAAGGTCGACCATAAATTATGTCATGATCGACGACGAAATGTATCATAAAAGGGGTCGATGGAGCTCTACTTCATTGTCTATCAAAGAATGAAGCAACATTTTTCATGGAGGGGTTCCATGAAGATGTTTATGGAGCTCACCAAGCAAGAAAAAGATGAAGCTTTTGCTTAGGTGTTATGGAACTTTTGGCCAAAAATGATTGTCGAATGTGTTTGATATGTAAAAGGTTGTGAGGCTTACCAAAGAAATGGGACAGTCCAACATGTACCTACAGTTGAATTCATCCTATTATAAAGCCTTGGCCATTTTGAGGATGGGTGATTGACTTGATTGGGCAGATTCATCCACCTTCAACCAAGTTGGATACATTCATCATGGTGGCGACCAACTACTTTGCCAAATGGGTTAAGGCAAAACCTATGCACAAGGTTTGTCAAAAAGATATTATTATTTTTATAGAAATCAACATCATTCATCGATTTAGTGTTCCTGAGTCCATTACTATGGATCGAGGTGTGACATTTGTGGCCAAGGAAATAGGGGCTATGGCTGATTGATATGGGATAGAAATTCTCCATTCAACTCCATATTATGCTCAGGCTAATGGCTAGGTCGAGGCCAACAACAAAGTGATCAAAAATATCTCAAGAAAGATGATGCGAAGAAACCCACGAGAATGACATCTCAAACTATCTAAAGCTTTGTGGGCCTACAGGATATCTCCTCATACTAGTACAAGGGTTAACCCATTTATATTAGCTTACGAGCATGAAGTGGTTTTACCTTTGAAAATCATGGTCCCATCATTACGAATTTCCCATCAGTCTCAATTAAGACCGTCTGAATTTATAGAAGCAATGTTGACCGACCTTGAGGGGCTGGATGAGATTCGCATCAGGCATTGAATTCTATCATGGTCAATAAAGCGGTTGTGGCATGAGCATACAAAATGGTCCTTCCCATTGGTTAGAAAGACCAAGCGTTAGGAAAATGGTCTTATACATGGGATGGGTCATATATGATTGATCAAGTCCTAAGGGTAGGAGCTTATCTCATTAGGAATTTGAGTGGTAATGTCGCTCCATCAACATTTCCTGAAGCAGTATTTCCCTCCATTGTGGGAAGTCATTAGAAATCAGACCGAACTAGTTTGATAATTAAGAGAGAATTGGAGTTAAATAAAATCCCTAATGGGGGCCTAGTTAATCTATTTAAAATAAAGGCCTGGAGGCCATGAGTTTTACCCACACTAGGGTAGGAAAAATCATATAAAAAAAGAGGGTCAGATGACTAAGTCATCCCCTAGCCCACTTGGCATGAGCAAAGGCTCAAGCAACATCAAGATTTGCGTCTCTCACCCAATTATTCCTTTCATTCTAGGATGCCTGCTGCCTCATGAGCTCTGCCAAAGAGTGCTCGATGTAGGCCAGGTGGTTGTCTAAGGCCGGTTTCTCCATCTCGGCTGATATATCTTCAGCTTCGCTGACAGCGGTATGACCTTGGTAGAGTTCCAATTGGGCATCCACAAACGGGAGTGCTCCCTGGTTGATCATAATTGGGAAATAGCCAATTGGTCTCGGCCAAGTCATAAAGTATGCCATCATGAGAACGTGCTAGTGCCTGTAAGATCCTTTAGTTGAACTCGTGCTCACGAGTCCAATATAGTTGGTTCTTTCAAGCTGCTTCAGAACGGGATGACAGAGCATGACATTCTTTGTAGTCGTGCAGTGTACCAATTCAGTGTCTACTTCAGTAAACATATTTTCGAGGCACTGGAGTTCTAAGAAGATATTTAAGACTTCCTAAGAAGGCTGCTCTTGCTCAGGGACCTTGGTGATGTCCAGGAGAAAAGAACCATTCATCCGTCGAATAGGAGTGCAAAAAAGTCTTTATACCTTCATCGACAACTTCATTTAGGACCTTAAATTGATCCATTGAAGATATAATCTCTCTTACAAAAGCATTGATTGAGGTTAGTTCATTTAAATCTTAAGTCTTCCTTTTATAGACTGAGTTTAAGAGCGACAGTTAATGTGCATGATTAGTTGAGTGACGATTGGGTTTTCGATAATAAAGGAGTTATTCCCAGAGTCGTGAAGGGTAGTTGAATAAGTGGAGCCTTATTTGAAAATAATGACTCAAGTGCTGAAACGTTTAAGTGTTACACCCATGGCTTGAAATACCAAACGTGCATAGTGCAAAGTCGGTGGCCATCCACAATTATGAGAAATGGTTTTGACTCAGGAACTATGATTTCTTTAAGGATTGGTTCCCAATTTAAATAAGTAGAACCACATGCCTTCGATTAAAATAGATACTCCTATCATAACAACGGCCGATTGTTCTATTAATCAGGCTAAGTTGTGATAATTTCATCTTCATGGATGTAAGGCAAACACATATAAAAAGAAAGGGATGAAATTTTTTTTGACCGGTTAGGATTGTTTCATTCCATTACTTTGTTGGTTTTAAACCGCATGATTACATAATATTGGGGGGCCTCCTTGATAGTAAGGATGGCATTGAGCCCTAGGCCAATTCATTACAAAATACTTAGACAGAGAAGAAGAAGATGGAGGGGACAATTGTGGTGAAGAAAATGGTCATTGCTTCAACCGCATGATTACATAAGATTGGAGGGCCTTCCTGAGAGTAAGGATGGCATCAAGACACAGGCCGATTCATTATTTAATATTGAGATAGAGAAGAAGAAGATGGTGGGGATAGTTGTGGTGAAGAAAATGGTCATTGCTTCAGCTGCATGTCTCTTCTCAGTCAGGTGCCTACCCACCTCCCTTGCCATGAGTGATGTTTCACATGAAGTAGTTTTATCCGAGACCCTATACATTATGTTCTACTGAGCTATCTCTCGAAAAGACTAATAGGGCTGGCCTAGTCCCTGATCTTCTATTCAGCTGATACATGATCAATCTCATTGGAGTTGAAAATTTTGACCTAAGGGAATCAAGAGACCTAGTTAATGAGACTAGCCGTTTGATGTTTGGGTAAAGCAAATGGATCTGAGCTGAGTCACTAGACTTAGTGTTTAGGGAAAGCCCCATCGAACATGGCCTCTCATGAATAGAGTCATGACCATGAGACCTATCCATTATGTTTTGTAAAGCCATTTCTTAATGGATTGGTGGGTTTTCATAGTCTAGAGGAAGAACAGGGATAGTAAAGCGATCGATATCCGATCGATGCATTGTCTTCCCTGGATTGTTGGGACATCTGAAAATACCCCACGACTATCCATGTTTATTGGTCATTTACAGAACAATCAGTAATATTCTAAAGGAAGAGCAGATAATGGGCTAAGAAAGGTCGGGGAAAAAGATGGAACTTAGGATGATCTTTTCCTCTATGTTTTCAGAGCTTGAGAGGAAAAGTCGGTCTTAGATAAGGATAAGTGTGGCAGAGGTTGCTGGGTTGTGAAGATTTGAAGCCTAAAGTTCCCATTTTATAGGTAAGATGAAGCAAAGGGGAGTTAATACACATAAAGGAAGGGCGTTGGATGATCTTTCTGAGATGTAAATGTTGTTATTATGGATGCATTGAAAGGTAGCGAAAGTTCATTCATTTGACGTGATGGATCACTACAAGAGGAGATATGGGGAGTACACTTGGATATGGCTAAGTATTGGCAGCCATATTGCTACGTGGAGGCAAGCGAAGGATGTGGATAGTCATCTATCCCATGTATGCATGTGTATTCAGGATGTGAAATGAGTGAGGACTGAATATTGTCTAAAAATTTTTTGAAAAAGTTTATTTCATTTCGTTGCCTGTCATCGACCGCATTATTACATAAAGAAAGACAAAAACTTAAAAGTGATAAAGGCTGATTAAACTTGGCCTTCATATTTTCTAATTCATCCAAAAGGGCTTGCATCTCTGTTGCATCTTTTTCCTTGGAAGGCTCCCAACGCTCTCCTTCCTCAATAAGGATTGGCAAGAAATGAAGTAGCTAATCAACATGAACAACAATTGAATGAACCTTAAATTTGGCTGCTCTTTGTGCTTTGTAAATCGTTGTGACTAAGTCTGATATAAATGAATTTGTTCGTCTATGAATTCTAAGTCTGTCAAATCGGTCATATCTTTTTCATAAAAGGCACTACCATGTTCTCATTCTTCTTACATCATACCAGTGTGATATGATTACAACATTCGATGCATCGACCGGTTAAATTGGTGTGCTCCAGTGCAACGTAGCTTGTCATACCAAGCTCGTTTGTATTTGCCACTCGTTTCGGCTGAATACTTCGTAGCTATTTCTTGTTGCTCAAGGTATCATTGATTTGTACTATGTCGGTAAAAGGCTCTTTCCTAATGGTCCGCCATGGTGGCTAGTTGCTTTAGCCTCTTGAGTAGTCCTTCTAGCCGATCATTTAATTCAACTGAGGGATGGCATTTGAGTGAGCATGAGGCATCAGTAACGAACCTCCTCACGTCGGAGGGCAAAAAAAAAGAAAGAGAAATATTTTAATCCTTCTTTTAAAATCTCCTAAAGGAAGGATTCAACCCCGACAATTAAAGAAGGTAATTCAATGGACATAATATTATTGGAGGTAAGGATGAAGTTCTAAGTGTGATGTTATTTAAATAGTCCAATTGAAAAGCCCATTATTCGCAATATGCATAGTTATGGACACCACATGTTCTAGTTCGTTCACAATGTGGGTGGTTAAGGTAGACTTTGCGAAAACATGCCATGTTCAGCTAAAATGAAGGGAACACATTATGACATCTAACTGTATTGCAAAGTGATATATTAGAATCCTTAAAAGTGTCTTAAGAGCCATTCATTCATGTGGAAATATTACAAGCTAGAATATAAAATTCTTGAAGAAATTCTTCAGCATTCTCCATCCTTCTTTTGGCCATTAGAAGTGATGCTTCTCCTCTGGCCAAGGATCGAGATGCTTGATTCACTTCTTCTACTTGTAAATGGGCTGCATCTACTAACTTAGATATTTTATCCATTGTCTTGGCCTGCTCTGCGCACTCATCTTTTAATTGATGGTTTAACACCATCAATTCTACCTCTAAGGCCGTAATTCTCTATTCAAGATTCCTAATCTTCACTTTAAAAGACCTCGTTATAGCATTTTTGGCTGAAAGTGTGCAGGTAATTTCTTGCACGCTAGCCTTCTTAAGATCGGTCGCGTGCTTCTCAGCCTCTATACGAACGACGATTGTATGAGAATGCACTACCAAAAAAGGGGCAAAGGATACAAAATACGTTAGTTTTTTTCTACGGATTTAAACCGTAGCTATACTTACTGCGGATTTAATCCGTAGCTAAAAGGTTACCACACCATTAATAATTAACGGTGGTGTAAGGGACTTTATAGGGCTTAAAAAATATATGTGTTCCATCTAAGCCATTCATATATTTTGAAATATCATTATAGGATATTAAACCAAAAATCATCTAGATCAGAGGCTAAAGTGGACCACACGGTAGGAAACATGGAGATTAAATCACATGTGCTTCCTATGGTGTGGTCCACTTGGGGCTTCAATATACTTTTTTTTTGGAATTATGGACTAAAATAATTTATTATAATTAATGGACAGAATGGATTAAGCAAATACATCATGATGGGCCCTATAAAGACCGTCCATGGGTCCCTGGGCCTAAAAATGAGTGCACTCTCTCTCTCTCTCTCTCTCTCTCTCTCACTCACTCTGTTCCCTAACCCATTCTCTCATCTTCCTCCCTCTCTCTTTCTATTCCCTTATCCTCTCACTCTCTCTCAGTGCCCCATTCCTCTCTCTCTCTCTCTCTCTCTCTCTCTCTCTCTCTCCATTTCCACCGTCAGCACTCTCAATCTCCCTCTCTCTCGAGCTCCCTTTCCATTGCTGTCTCCCTCTCCCTCTCTCAAGCTCTTGCGCCCTCACTCCCCCTTCAACAGCACGACTCTTCAGCAACGCTGCCTCCACCGGCTCTCTCCCGTGCCTTCGCTCCCCCTAACATTGAGGCTTCTTCCTCTTCAAAGGTTTCCTCTCCCTTACATTCTAGGGCTTGGTTGATTTCCTTGTTACTGCAACTTGAATCTGAGATTAATTACTTTTATTATTATTGTTATTATTATGTAAAAGCTTGGTATAAGCAATGAATAATGCATATTTGGATGTGTCAGATCCATAGGACCATATCTCATTCCAAGTGATGCAATTGATAGGCAGTCAGATCTTGGTAGGACAGGGTTGCGGCTCGTTGCTCTCTATTTTCTAGCCAATGGTTTCCTCTTTTCGTTGAAAAAAATAATTTCACTTATATATTCAATTCATAATTTTTCTAGTGATATACTTTCAGTCTCTGCCAAGTTTCTATTTTAATATTGGTATCAGAACTCTAATCTTTTCTTTTTTTACTTTCATTGATGTTGCATTCTATTTTTCTTTAAACTTGTTAAAAGTCATTCAGGTAATGCCATCTATTTATTATTTTTTTCATTGGCTATTCAATTTCTACTATCTTTTCTTATCTATGACTATATATTTTTAGTTTTTTTTTTTTTTTTTTTTTGAATATAATGGTTCTTTCTATAGATTTAAATGCTTTAATTTCAGGTTACTGAAATTGGAAGTAGCTTGAATTATATATATATATATATATATATATATATATATATATATATATATATATATATATATATATATATATATATATATATATATATATATATATATATATATATATATATATATATATATATAGTGTTGATGTTATGTTTGGTTGGACCTATTTGAAAATGATCAAACCATTGGAGTGATGGGCATATGATCCCTTGATCCTGTCTATCTAGACATTAACATCCAGTCCCCACAAAGAAATAACAAAGACTATTTGTTCTTGTCTTTAAATTTTAAAATGGCGACATATTAGGAATAATGTAAAATATTTAATCAATTATTTCTAAATATTGATGTGCATGGAAAAACCAGGGAAATTAGGAGCAAAATAGACAAACAAGAACATAGAACCTGAAGAAAAAATAAAAGCTTTTAAGCTAGATTATGATAGAAAATGTGATCATTGGAATGGATATGATCCATCCACTTATGCTTGTGTCATTGAGAGATATGAAGTAAGGGATGAGGCTAGATGGATGGGATCAGTTATGCATGCGTGGCCCAAAGTGATGCAATGGGTCCCACATGGTTTAACTTTTTTAACAGGTGGGTATCATGTATTCACTTTTCACTTTTCACATGGTTTACCTATATGACTAGTTGGTATCAATGGCCAGTGGAACCGTGATACCATGGTCCAGATTGCTAGTCCGATGAGCTTTCCATTGGCTAGAGCATTCCTTGGACCACTCCCAGACCTTTAGGTCCTGACCATTGAATGTGGAAAGTTGTTTGCACTCAAAAACATCCTTGATTAGATTATAACCATCCATTGGTTCCCTGTCAAATGTGGACTGTTGGTTGTCATTAACTATATCATTGGCATGCTATGGTCATCTGGTAGGGGTTCATCTCATATGTATATTGTTTTTGAGGTTAAATTCTAAGTGCTTGCACTTATACTTGCATCTAGATGCTATGGTCATCTGGTAGGGGTATATGTATGGTCATATGAGGGGTTCATCTCATATGTATATTATTTTTGAGGTTATATTCTAAGTGCTTGCACGTATACTTGCATCTAGATGAGTTGGGCTCTCTTCCCTAATTTTTATGGCTTTTATTTTATTTAGTTTAGAATTTTATAGCTGATTGCATTGATTTATTATCAAATATAGGTAACCATTAAGGAAATTTCCAGCTTGATGTGACTTCAAGTTTAACACCCATTGGTTTTTTACAATTCTCATAGTCCATTGATGGTAACTCATCTCTTCTTTTTTTTTTTCATTTTAGTTACCTTTATATGATGTTTGGCTTGTTTTTCCCTTAATTTGGAACTAATTTGGCACTCTATAGTTCATCATATTGATAGTCTGCATGTTTTTTCTAGTTGCTCACTACAAAATTCATTCAAAATTACAAAAACCAAAGAATCATGATAATCTGGGTAGGCCAGACTATATGAAACAGTTAGGATGGAATGCTCACCACATTTAGTTTTGTGTAGGGCCCTTCATGGTGTTTATATGCCTTCCGATCCATTCACTTGATGTGAAGATGAACCACTTACCCAAAGACATGCTATTCCCAAACTCGTGTGGGTAATACCATGTGAATTTAGAGGTTTTATGTAATAATTCTTTTAGGATGGCCCACCTAAGTATTGAATTAGTTGCTTTGGGGATCAAGGCTAAACAAGGTGTTTCATATACTTGATTGACGTAGTACTTTCATGCATGTTAAGTTGTTTTCCTAGCTTAGAGAAAGTAAGGTTGGTAGGAAAAATTAGGCCATGAGCATGGTGATGGGGAGAGAACTTCTCCAGTTCAATCAGCTATCTGGTATTTTAAAGCTTTGGGAATAGTTATTGTGCAAGACACACATGGCTTGATGGGGTGCATTTATGAATATTTGAATGATTTTAAAATGGCTTGATGAGGAATGCATGATTTGGATTCATCACTTGCAATATATGAATATTTGAATGATTTTATTAACTAGGGAACAAGAGGAAATCACAAACAAAGAAGTAAGATCTTGACTCCTGATAAGCAGCTAGAGCAGGAAGATGCACCAGCTTCAGATGTTAATAAGGAAAGCAAGGAGGATCCAACAAATGAAGTGGAAGAAAAGAGACCAAAGGAGAAGGTAAACTCTTCCCTTTTTTGTATTTTTTTGGTTGGATACATTTATGCCTCTCGCTACAATGAGAATGTTTGCTCAAGATGTCCTGATCATAGTTCTAAACTCTAGCAGGTTGACTTGAAACTGTGGGCTGGGGTGTATGTTGGGTTTAAAGTTCAGAAACTTTCTACCAGTGACAATGATGACCTTTGCACAATATGTGCAGATTTTGGAGATCTTCTGCTTTGTGATGGATGCCCTAGGGCCTTTCACCAGGGTAAATGCTTTTTCCTCATGTTAATGATTGCTTACCTTTCTATCTTGAATGTTATTCATCAACTTCTTTCTCATTTATTTTTAGTTGTATAAACTGGTAAGAGCTTATTTGTTAAATGAGGGATGATGTAGAACTGTTGATATTTATAGATTGGTGAACCTAGAAGTTCTAGAATTGCATATGTTTATGCTATGTTGATGATACAAAAATCTGATCAGCTGTAATCCATCCAAACCAATATATGTTTTATATTCCTGCTCCAGAGTTGGAATTTGAAAAATAAAAATAATAGATGAAACACTGTTAAACTGTAATTAATATTTGAGTTGCATAGAATTCAAATAGATAACCATGATTTAAAATTTAAAATGCTTTACCATATTATTTAGTTCCATCTGTCAGGATTAACTTTCTCAAGTTAATCCCTTCTACTTGACACCTTTTTTTTTAAAAAAAATAAATCATTCCTATTAGTTTCCTAGGATGCTTGGTGTCCAGAAATAGTAAATGATTTAATTTTATACAATATCAGAAGTCTTGATACTCGCCATCGACTTGGCTACTGCAAAATTTGACTCAGCTGAGTTTACTTTATGACCACTGTATGTATGTGTGGAAGGAAAATCTGAAATAAAAACACAAGGTAGCATTTGGGTTCCTTTTCTGCTCTTAAGTGTTTTGATCATTATTAGAATTTTCAATAAAGCCTTAGACCCTTCATTAGTAAAAGAGGATTTAGGTTCCTTTTCAGTGCTTAGCTCCTCCATTGTAAGGCCCAGAAAGCTAAGGTTCATTAACTACAGATGTAACTGTGACCTAGACTCTCCTACGTGTATACACATGCCAGTGTGGCACGTGTCATATCCAAACTGTCAATTAGGTGGGCCCAGGAATAAGTTCGGTCTGCTCATCAGGTGGGACAAATGTACGAAAGAAATGGATGACTACAAACAGTTAACCAACAGACCCAATTCAATGTAAAGGTGCCCCATCAGATGAGCAGAAAGGGTTGATTCTTGGGCAACTGCATGATCGGCCTACATAGTGGATTGTTTGAATCTCACATGCATGCAAGGGGGTTGACAGCTATACATGAGGAGGATCAGAACATAACTTCATTAGCTTTCCCTCAGGACTATAAACATTAGAAGATTGTGATATTTTAGTCCAAGTGGTCATTTGTATTTTCAAACTAGGTAGCTGCCAGATGATTTCCCTTTATTTATGTGATTTCTTCCTTTGGATGAATGATGATGCTCTGTTTGTATTTGAAATAGTTCTTCGGCATATAAATAAATGGTTAGTTTATGAAGATCTACCCTTTGGAATTAAAATGCTTACGATTTTTGAGTTCGTTTCTTCTACCTTTAAATGAGGTGCCTGTTTGAAATCTATGTGGATTCCTTGTATCCAAACACGCCCATCTTTTTTATGGTTTATTTGAATGTTTGATAAACAAAAGCCAAGTTGTGATCATGTTTGATATGGATGCACTACTTTTACATTCCACCATCACTTCGAATGAGAGCAGCAGCCCCTAGAACTTCTCCATCTGGTTTGTTTGAATATTATCATTTATTTCAAGAGTACCAAACACTATCATTTCTTCCTTTTAGTATTGTACCACAGGCTTTTTTAAAAAAAAATTTAGTTGGAATTGCCCAGTTCTGAGTAACTGGTAGAGTAGCTGTGTGCTTTAATAATAAAACAATTAGAGGTATTTAAGTTTCATTTAGAAAAAAACCTGAAGTCAAGATCAAGAGAAAGGATTGGAACAAGAATTTTTCTATTCCCCATTATTTTTTATGATTTTTCACTTTGTATCTTCTTCTTTGAATTCTTTTATAATAGTTAGCATATTGGCAAATAATTCTTCATGGCCTTGGTAATGGAATTCAGCTCAGTTCTAGATATAAGGCATTATATTGAAAGGACAATTAAATTTTGGTGTAAATATTTTTATAACTTGATTTTTTCTTTCCTTTTTTTTTTCTTAGGTGCGTGTTTACAAAGAGCCATCACTAACAATTTCTAAAACTCCGGGAATTGTGCATCGTGGGATTTTGAACAATAAAAGGTAGAAGGTAGGTCTTGACTAAGGTGAGTACCATGGTTTCACTTTCATATCCTTGACAATTTTTTATTTTTATTTTTATTAACACCACTAGACAGTTTTGTCCTCTTGAGTACTTGTCATGGTCTCTAGTGACTATTGTAGAAGTAAAGAAAAGTTGTTCACCTAAAAAATGGTTCTTATTAAGCAATTTTATAAGACAAATATTGACTCGGCTAAGTTTTCATGGCTCGGTGGATTAGCCAAGTCAATGTAAAACTTAACCAATTTTTGTATAGGACCGATGCATAGTATGAATTAGTGGAGTGGTTGTAGGTTTGGAGATGTTGGCTTCGGGGTCTCTTTTGTTTACATATATGGGGCTGGTGCTTTTTCAGGATGACGAGTGGCTCGAGCTATTGGTGAGGATCATATGATATGGTGATGGAAAATAGACACGAAGATTTCAATATTTTTCTGATATGGTACTTTACTATTTCTTTTAAGACTTTATGATTGAGAATGTGGTGTGGGCTCATCGTCTTTCCTGACTGTCGGTAAGCTAAGGATCATCTCAAGTTGAGGTTAGGATCCGATAGTATTGACAAAACTAGAATCTTTCTTGGGAAACTGTAACGCCCTGAAAATCAGGGGTGGTGTAGAAACCCAACTCCCGAGTTCCAAAACTTCACTTATGCAACAAATATGATTATGATTTAGATGTTTGAGTTAGTGCATTAACGTGAGTGAGATTTTACCAAACTACAATTCATACTCCAGATCCAGTGATAAAATGCAAGCGGAAGACTGGAAGATATATATATATATATATATCACTATATGTAAAACAAAACAATCTCGATCTGTCTCCAAAGTATGAATATAACTCTGAGTCACAAATACATATAACAAACCAAAATCAAAGGTCATATGATAGTCCAACTAGGAAAATCCCGCTGATCCAGGCCACCTATGCAAAGCCGTCAGCAAACTGCATATACGAGAACTCATCCTGGTCCTCATAGTAGTCTGGCTCCAGCTCCTGAATTGCCTCACTATTTGCATCTAAGACAGAGTCTGGTAGGTGTTGCAAACACTGTCCCGTAACGTGGGAGTGAGTGATCAACTTAGTGGAATCATAGAGCAAAGATTAGCATGTTATCAAATCAATCACGTGATAATAGTAAAGTAAACAATTAGACATTCCTATATACTGTTATTAATGCAAGGATAGATGCAACAATGATGCATGCCCTCACCGACATACTCCCTCATGCGACACCATCTTACATCCGCGGTATACTTTCTTCCCTCAGTGTTCCACATCTTCCAGACACATGCAGTGCGATATGGATATGATTACCGAGTTGTTATTGGTCCTTTCAAACAGCAGGATTGGGAAACTAAGGTACTTTCCTTATATCATTCCCAACACAGATCCTGTCTAGGGTCGTCACTCCTAGTAGTCTCATACGATGATGTATTTCTAGGTCACTGCAAGGGCTGTTAGGGCTGTTGCTATCACTCGCTGCACTGATCCCCCATCACCTTATCAATACAGGCCTAGTTGTACTCTTGTTGCTATGGAAGGGTCGTTGCCTCACGTAGACTCAGAATACACTCGAGGTCACTACAAAGGGCTCGTCACCAATCAGAGTAGACCGACAGCTCGAATGTAGTGTTTCATACCACCATAATCGGCTCATGAGTCTAAGGTGCTCACTGGTCACTACGGGGAGGTTTGTGGCCCAAGCGTAGGCCGACAGCTTGACCACGGTGTCCCATACCACCATGCCCGGCTCATGAGTCTTAATGGATCAAGGTACCATGGTTATCAGGGTTATCACTGGTAAGTTTAGTACCTTAGGTTCAAGAAGTTATGACTAATATAAGGTGAACATACAATGGTCAGTCATGTTGCTTGACGAGCTCGACTAGTACGAGCGCACCTCAATCTGAACGACATGAAGTGCATAAAACACCCCGTGTGGCCTAACCATTGCCGTCAACCAAAGCACGACTAGGGTTTATCGATGCGTTGTAACGCCCGTGAAAAATCCGTACTTGGGCTCGAGTACCAACTCGACCCGAAATCGCGTAGAATTAAATTCCATGGAAATTAAGCGTAAGTTAGCTAGCGCAACGTTAGAGTAGCTGGGAAATAGTCCCTGATCACTTTAAATACATTCTACAAGACCCAAATCGAGTAGAACAAATAACTCTACAATACTCTATAACCTCGGATCAAACTCTAACCGGGTTTGTTCTCTGGACCACTTTGAATTTTTATAATGGATTTAGACCGCGCGTTGAAGGTCCGATACTTCCTATCTTAGACCGTTAGAACCGCCCAACTGGACTTGACAATCATCTCAAAAATCAAGTCAAACCGATAATCACAGACTATTTCGTTGAACCCGGACTGAAGAGACCGCGAATAGGGACAGATTTGGAATTTCAAATTCAAATCTGGCACACGACTTGACGCGTCAGTATTAAGCATTATGACCGTCAGAATTCATCCAGATTACACCCTTGGATCAGGAAAAATTTCTATTTATTATCATGAGACTTTCAGCCCTGATCTACGTTCGGTGACCGCTGAACTGAAACTGGTCCGCCACATGCGATCTGCAAACCCTGCCAGACTGAAAACTTAATACGTGCTACATCTGGTATGCATGAGCTTAAGTTCGATCGCAATCGACCAGGGGACCACCAGAAAGAAGCTTTTGGACCGAAACAGCCTCGAAATGGATAGGCACCAAGTAAACTTCGTTCCGGAGCCTGTTTTCGGCATTTTTAAGCTTATAAAAGGGGTTGAAACCCTCATTTCTCTCTCCCATCCGAAAATTGCAAACCCTAGAGAAAAGGAGAGAGAGTTTGAGAGAGAGATTGGAAGGGATTTTTCCCGCTTCCGAGCCACCGATTGCTGCTGTTTCAGCAATTCTTCCCAATCACCTGGACGGTGATTTCACCGCTTTTTCAGGTATGAAACGACCCTAAAAGTTGCTGATTTAGGGATTACTTGGATTCGTAGCGTGTTAGCTAACGTATTTCGTAAATCAGGTCCTCCTACTGCCATAGACGAAGCGTACACGCTCCGTTCAAAATCCCGCATCCGTAAGAGACTAGGTGAGGATTTTAGACGCTTTGATTGACGGTTTACAACGCTTTCAATGTCGTTTAATAGTAGATTATCGACGGCATCGCCGTTTGACATGTACAACATGCTCTCCGTTTACTGTTTCGTAAATTAACGAAGAATATGAGATTTAGGGCATTTTAGTCATTTGTAGGAAGTACGGTCTACATTCATATTTTACTGACGTGATTGACATGGTTTGTTGTCGCATTAGGGAGTTAGGAATGCTTGCATAATTAGTTTGGCGAAGAGATTCGCCTAGTTGCGCACTTTGGGTCAACATACTATATGTAGACTTAAGTGTGTAGTGTATGTGTTTGTATAAATGCTTGTATTAGTATGTATTGAATTAAATGATGTTATGTAGTAGATTGAGATTGATTTCTTGGTTAATATGCTGACCTAAATGATTTCCTACATGTTGACCATATGCATGATTCCATTACATGCATGGAATGTATGTGTTTGAAGATTTGCTTAAGTTGAATGTTATAAAATGTGTTAACATGCTCACATGATTGTATCTAAATTCCAATACCTTTACATATATTGCTAATGTGATTCCATAGATGTGTGGGACTAGACTTAGTCCAGGCAGTCGGTAACCGAGCGAATTCGTGGCTGACTGGTCATAGCCACGAACGATGCGTCGATGAACGTGATTCGTGTTTAGAGTTGGCGGCAGTGGTTAGGCCACGCGAAGTGTTTTACGCACTTCATGTCGTTCGACTTGAGATGCGATCGCGCTAGTCGAGCCCGTCAAGTAACCCGACTGGCCGATGTATGTTCACCTTGTATGAGTCATAACTGCTTGAACCTAGGGTACTGAACTTACCATTGTAAACCCTGTTAACCATGGTACCTTGATCCACAAAGACTCATGAGCCGGGCATGGTGGTATGGGACACCGTGGTCGAGCTGTCGGCCTACGCTGGGGCCACAAACCTCCCCGTAGTGACCAGTGAGCACCTAGACTCGTGAGCAGATTATGGTGGTATGGGACACTATATTCTAGCTGTCGGCCTACACTGATCAGGCGACGAGCCCTTTCTAGTGACCGCGAGCGTATTCTGAGTCCACGGGAGGCGACGACCCTTCCGTTGCAGTAGAGTACGGTAGGCCTGTATTGATAAGGTGATGGGGGAGCGGTGCAACGAGTGCGAGCAACAGCCCTGACAGCCCTTGCAGTGACCTACGAAATATACATCGTATGAGATTACTAGGAGTGACGACCCTAGACAGGATCTGTGTTGGGATTGATACAAGGAAAGTACCTTAGTTTCCCAATCCTGCTGTTTGAATGGACTAATAACAACTTGGAATTCATATCACCATAGCATTGCATGTGCCTGGAAGATGTGGAGCACTCTAGGGAGTGTGGCATGCCGCGGTCGTAAGATGTTGCCGTATGAGGGAGATCGTCGGTGAGGGCATACATCACGTCATGTCATCTTGCATTAACAACAGTATTAGGATTGTCTGATTTACTGCTTTACTATTATCGCGTGATTGAATTGTGAACATGCTAATCTTTGCTCTATGATTCCACTGAGTTGATCACTCACTCCCATGTTACGGGATGGTGTTTGCAACACCCATCAGACCCTGTTGTAGATGCAGGTGAGGCCGAGATCCAGGAGGTGGAGCCAGAGATCGACGAGGACCAGGACGAGTTCTCGTATATGCAGTATCACGACGGCTTCCCGTAGGCGACCTGGATCGATGAGCTTTCAGTGGGACTATTTTCAACATTTTATTTTTGTTCATGTGTATGTATATGAGGCTCAGAGATGTAGTCATACTTTGGAGACAGATGAGATTTACTTTGTTTTTTCCATACAGTGATATATATATTGTTTAGTCTTCCGCTTGCTTTTATCACTGGATCTGAAGTATGAATTGCAGTTTTGGTATACTTTTACTCATGTGAATGCTTTAAATCAGACAACATTGAATCATAATCATTTTTGTTGCATAAGTGACGGTCTGGAACTCGGGAGTTGAGTTTATACACGACCCCCGATTTTCAGGGTGTTACATGCGTCCTTCGTGGTGAATAGAAGCCAACCACGAATTCAAATATGTTACCGACTGCCTGGACTAGAATATAGCCCCAAGCACTTGTAATCTACATCAGTGATCATATGAGAGTGACAGAAATGAAACACCATTAATCCAAGCATGTTAGCAACATGTTATAACATACAACATAAGCAATTCAACCAAACACAAGTACTTCATATATATAAGGAAATCAATTCAATATAACAACATGGAGGAAATCATGTACATCATCATATTAGTTGAGAATCCAATCTCCAAACTAATCTACAACACCATTCACTAAATACTTACTAATACATACTCTTATACAAACACTTAGTCTACACACATTTGTCTACACAGCATATGTCGACCCAAAGTGTGCATTAGGGTGAATCTCTTCGCCAAATAGATCATACACGCCTAACTAGTATAATAACATGAAAAATACTCATGGCAATCATATCAGCAAAATATGGACATATACAATATTTCCTACAAATACCTAAAATACCCTAAATCTCATATTCTCCGTACATAATCGAAATGGAAAACAGACAGCATGTTCTACATGTCAAACATCATCCTGATCGATAATCTACTATTAAACGACATTGAAAGCTTTGAAAACAGGTAACCTAAGCATCTAAAATCCTCACCTTACGCCGTAGAAGCACAATGGATCGAATAGGTGAGTTTCTAACCTGTTGGTTTGGCTATAACCCAAGTATACCTTGGTTTAAAGTCTAAATAGATGATTTTCTAACCTGTTTAAGGACCTTAAACCCTTAGCTTTCTAACCCATACGAATTTCCCAAACCCTAGTGAGTTAAGAGAGAGAAAAGAGAGAGAAAGTGTGGGTGAATCAGGTGAAGCTCCGTCGGAGTTTTCCTAACCCATCTAGACATTGCACCAGCCTTTCTGAATCATGTTTTCGGTGATTCTGACTTCATTCTAGGTAAGAAAACCCTAACCTTAATCTGTTTTAGGAATTCTATAGATACAAGTAGCGAAGTAGCTGACTTATCTTGTGAAATAGGTCGTCATATTGACGTTGACGAAGTATAGAGTTTTTCTGGAGGTCCCCTGACTGAATGAGGTCGGACTTAAGCTTATGAATGCTGGATCCTGATCACATTAAGTTTTCAGTTCGATCGAATTTCCAGATCACACGTGGCGGACCAGTTTCAGTTCAGCGGTCACTGAGACTCGATCAGGGATTCCAAGTACACTGACATGAGTGGGAAATGTTCCCTGATTTGAGGGTGTATTTGGGTCAGATTCCAATGGCCTGAATGCTTATAATTAACCCCTAAGCGACACGTGCCAGATTTATTTAAATCACATTTAATTTATAAAGAATTCTACTCTTTCTCACACTCCTTGCTCCAGGCTCAATGAAATAGCCTCAGGACATCATTTGAACTTCATTTCCGGGGTGGTAGTCAAGTCCAACGACGCGGTCATAATGGTCCAAGTTCATTGCCACCGGACGCACGACGTGCGGTCAGAATCCATTACAAAGTTTCAAAGGGTTCCTGAGAGAAAACGGGTTTAGAGTTTGATCCTAGGTTTAAAGATGTTATAGCGTTAACAATTCCACAAGTTTTGGGTCTTACAGAACGTATTTAAAGCAATTAGTGCTAATTTCACAGCTAATCTAACATAGCGCTAGTCATCTTACACTTAATTTCTAAAGAAATTAATCCTAAGTGATTTCTGATCGAGGTGGTACTCGGGTCTTGGTACGGGATTTTCCCGAGACGTTACAATCTACCCCCCTTAAACAATAAATTTTGTCCTCAAAATTTGTACCTTTTTGTACTCCTCGAGAAGCTGTGGGTTGTTCTTTCTGATTTCGGCTTCTGTCTCCCATGTAGCCTCCTCTTCAGTGTGATGCGTCCACAACACCTTCACAAGGGGGATGACCTTGCTACGCAATACCTGCTCCTTCCTGTCTAATATACACATCGGTCGAAGTATATCTGTAACATCCTCACCTAACTACACCTGCTCCCATCTAATGATATGGGAAGGATCAGGAACATACTTCTTCAGCATAGAAATATGAAATACGTTGTGTACGCTCTCGAGAGGTGTAGGCAAAGCCAGACGATATTCCACTACACCCACACGGTCAAGAATCTGGAATGGACCAATAAATCACGGTGCTAGCTTCCCCTTCTTCCCGAACAGAAGAACCCCCTTCATAGGGAAAACTCTCAAAAATGCGTTATTTACAACCGCGAACTCTAGCAGGCGCCATCTCATATCGGCATAACTCTTCTGTCTGCTCTGCGCTGTAAGAAGTCGGCGTCTGATGATGTCAATCTTCTCCGAGGTCGCTTGCACTATCTTTGGGCCAATCAATCCACGCTCATCGACCTCTGCCCAATAATGCGGTGCTCGGCAAGGATACCCATACAAGGCCTCATAAGGTGTCATACCGATACTGGCCTAAAAACTGTTGTTGTATGCAAACTCCACATATGGAAGACAATCATCCCAACTGTCTTTGAAATCCAACATGCAAGCTCGCAACATGTCCTCTAGAATCTGGTTCACCCACTCTGTCTGTCCGTCCGTCTGTGGGTGAAAAGCAGTACTGAACTTCAACTTCACACCCATAGCTTCCTGGATGCGAGTCCAGAAAATAGAAGCGAATCGCGTGTCTCTGTTCGACACGATCTCTAAGGGAACTCCATGCAAACGCACTATCTCCCTAATGTATAGTCTAGCCAACTCATCTGCAGAGTTCGTAACTCTGATCGATAGGAAGTGCGGCGACTTCGTCAAACGGTCGACGATCACCCAAATAGAATCATGTCCCTTCCTCATCTTTGGCAATCCCGAAATGAAATCCATAGAAATAAAGTCCCACTTCCACTCAGCTATAAGCATAGGCTGAAGGAGACCAGGAGGTCGGCGATGCTCTGCCTTCACCTGCTGGAAAGTGAGACAACGGGACACAAAATTTACGATGTGGGTCTTCATGCCATCCCACCAATAGGTCCTCCTCACGTCACGATACATCTTTGTTCTATCCGGATGCATCACAAGTCTAGAACTGTGCGCAGCCTCGAGAATCTCTCATCTCAAGTCAGGGACATCTGGGACGAATAGGCGGCCACGATAACGTAAGCCCCCATCCATTCCAACTCGCCACTCGGCGTCTGCATGATCACTGGCCTGCTCTCGAAGCTCATTCAGACGCTCATTTAGACCCTGTCATCGATAAGAGGTCACACCTGAACATGTGTGATTAGTTCAAATGGCTCCTCCACAGTGAGTTTCTGCTCAAAGTCTCACAAAAACTCAACCATGTCCCACTCAGCTACCATCAGTGGAGCCGCAAACTCTATCACCTTCTTGCGGCTCAACGACTCAGCCACAAGGTTCTCCTTGCCCGGATGGTAGGAAACTTCGAATTTAAAGTCCTTTAAAGTCTCCATCCATCGCCACTGCCTCATATTTAGGTCCCGCTGCGTGAATATGTACTTGAGGCTCTTGTGGTTACAAAAGAGCTCGAACTCCTCTCCATAGAGGTAATGTCTCCAGAGCTTCAATGCGAAAATGACAGCAGCCAACTCAAGGTCGTGTGTAGGGTAATTCTCCTCGTGCTTCCTTAATTATCTCGAGGCATATGAAATCACCCTGTCCCTCTGCAAAAGGACACAACCCAGACCAATGCTAGATGCATCGGTGTATATCGTGTACTTAACCCCTTGCTCTTATAATACTAGCACAGGGGCGGACATCAGCCTGTCCTTCAGCTCCTGAAAAGCTGCCTCCACCTTCTCATTCCAGGCGAACTTCAGATCCTTCAGTGTCAACTGAGTCAAGGGTCTGGCTATCTTGGAGAAGTCCCGAATGAATCGTCGATAGTATCCAGCAAGTCTCAAAAAACTCCTCACCTCGGTAACCGAACCAGGCTGCTTCTAGTCCTGCACCGCATCTACCTTAGCAAGGTCCACCGCCACCCATCCTTGAACACCACATGTCCCAGGAACTTGACTTCCTCCTTCCAAAAGTCACACTTCTTATACTGTGCGAACGACTGGTCCTATCTCAGAGTATCCAGGACTGATCGTAAGTGCTCCTCATGCTCCTCCCGACTCCTATAGTATACCAAAATGTCATCTATAAACACGATGATGAATCGATAGAGGAACGACCGAAATACCCTGTTCATCGATCCATGAACACAGCTGGCGCGTTCGTAAGACCGAACGACATCACGAGGAACTCATAATGGCTAAAACTAGTCCTGAAAGCCGTCTTCTGCACGTCCTCATCCCTGACGTGCAACTGGTGATACCCTGACTGCAGATCAATCTTCGAGAAGTACTGCGCTCCTCTCAGTTGATCAACCAGGTCATCAATTGTAACATCCTGAAAATCGGGGGGTCGAGCAAAAACCCAACTCCCGAGTTCCAAAATGTTATTTATGCAACATAGATATGTATGATTGAATGTTGTCTGTGATAATGTATTAAACATGAGTGAGATTAAGCTAGAACAGCATATCATACCCCAGAGACAGATAAATTAACAAGCGGAAGACTGTGATAGTATGTATAACATATATAAACTGTCGTATGTCTCCAGAGTGTGAACATGTTACCAGGTTATATACATACATGTATACCCCAAAAGTAAACCAAAAGGATATACATGAGTGTTCTAAAAATATAAAATGACAAGTGTTAAGGCATCTAATCAACCTCCCTGTAATCCCGTCAATCAGATCACGCATAAAGGAGGAATCCTCCTCATCATCATCAAGTCCAGCTCCGCCTCGCAGGCCGCGCCATCATCTGCAATCACAATAAGGACTGGTGGGTGTCCAGAAACACCATCCCGTAACGTGGGAGTGAGTGATCAACTCAGTGGGATAAGAGAGTAGAGATTAGCATGTTATCAAATTAATCATGCGATAATAGTAAAGCAGTAAATCAAACAATCCTAATACTGTTGTTAATGCAATATGACATGACGTGATGTATGCCCTCACCGACGATCTCCCTCATACGGCAACATCTTACGACCGCGGCATGCCACACTCCCTAGAGTGCTCCACATCTTCCAGGCACATGCAATGTTATGGTGATATGATTTCCAAGTTGTTATTAGTCCATTCAAATAGCAGGATTGGGAAACTAAGGTACCTCCCTTGTATCAATCCCAACACAGATCCTATCTAGGGTCGTCACTCCTAGTAATCTCATACGATGTATATTTTGTAGGTCGCTGCAAGGGCTGCCAGGGCTGTTGCACGCACTCGTTGCTCCGCTCTCTCATCACCTTATCAATACAGGCCTACTGTACTCTACTGCTACGGAAGGGTCGTCGCCTCCCGTAGACTCAGAATACGCTCGCGGTCACTACAAAGGGCTGTCAGGGCTGTTGCTCGCACTCGTTGCACCGCTCCCCCATCACCTTATCAATGTAGGCCGACAGCAAGAATATAATGTCCCATACCACCATAATCTACTCACGAGTCTAGGTGTTCACCGGTCACTACGGGGAGGTTTGTGGCCCCAGCGTAGGCTGACAGCTCGACCACGGTGTCCCATACCACCATGCCCGGCTCATGAGTCTTTATGGATCAAGGTACCATGGTTAACAGGGTTTACAATGGTAAGTTCAGTACCCTAGGTTCAAGCAGTTATGACTCATGCAGGGTGAACATACAACGGCCAGTCGGGTTACTTGACGGGCTCGACTAGCACGATTGCATCGCAAGTCGAACGACATGAAGTGCGTAAAACACTTCGCGTGGCCTAACCACTGCCGCCAACTCCAACACGACTCGCGTTCATTGACGCGTCCTTCGTGGCCAAGATAAGCTAACCACGAATTCGCTCGGTTGTCGACTGCCTGGACTACGTATAGTCCCAAACACATATGAATCCACGTCAGCGATCATGTGAGAGTATTGGAAATGAAACACAACCATGTGAGCATGTTAACACATGTTATATCGTACAACTTAATTAAATAATCTAACACATGCCTTTCGTACATATAATGAACTTATGCATATCGCCAACATATAGGAAATCATTTCCATCAGCATATTAATTGAGAATTCAATCTCAAACTAAATCAAAATGAAATCATCAAGCACATGTTATAACATACAGCTTAAGCGAATCGTCAAGCACATGCATTTCATTCATATCATGAAATCATGCATATGGCTAACATGTAGGAAAGCATTTACACCAGCATATTATTTGAGAAATCAATCTCAAACTAATTCATAACACCATTTAATTCAATACATACTAATACAAGCATTTATACAAACACTTACACTACACACATGAGTCTACATATAGTATGTCGACTCGAAGTGCGCATTTAGGCGAATCTCTTCGCCAAACTAATTATGCACGCATTCCTAACATTCTAATGCGACAACAAATCATGTCAATCACATCAGCAAAATATGAATGAAAACAGTACTTCCTACAAATGACTAAAATGCCCTAAATCTCATATTCTTCGCTGATTTACAAAACAGGAAACAGACAGCATGTTGTACATGTCAAACGGCGTTGCCGTCGAGAATCTACTATTAAACGACATTGAAAGCTTTGGAAACAGTCAATCAAAGCGTCTAAAATCCGCACCTTATCTCTTACGGATGCGTGATTTTGAACGGAGCATGCACGCTTCGTCTACGGCAGTAGGAGAACCTATTTTACAAGTTACGTTAGCTAACACGCTATGAATCTAAGTAACTCCTAAATCAGCAAGTTCTAGCGTTATTTCATACCTGATAAAGTGGAGAAATCACCGGCCAGGTGATTGGGAAGAGTTGCTGTAGCACGTGGAAGTAGCGGCACGAAGGCGGGAAAAATCCTCCCACTTCCTCTCTCAAACTCTCTCCTTTTCTCTCTCCCAAATCTAGGTTTTTGCAATTTTTGGATGGGAGAGAGGAATGAGGGTTTCAACCCCTTTTATAAGCTTAAAAATGTCGAAAACAGGCTCCGGGACGAAGTTTACTTAGTGCCTATCCATTTCGGGGCTGTTTCGATCCAAAAGATGATTTCTGGTGGTCCCCTTGTCGATTGCGATCGGACTTAAGCTCATGCGTACCAGATATAGCACGTATTAAGTTTTCAGTCCGGCAGGGTTCGCAGATCGTACGTAGCGGACCAGTTTCAGTTCAGCGGTCATCGCACGTAGATCAGGGCTGAAAGTCTCATGATAATAAATAGAAATTTTTTCTGATCCGAGGGTGTAATCTGGCTGAATTCTGACGGTCAGAATGCTCAATACTGACGCGTCAAGTCATGTGCCAGATTTGAATTTGAAATTCCAATTGTCCCTATTCGTACTCTCTTCGGTCCGGGCTCAATGAAATAGCCTGTGATCATCGGTTTGACTTGATTTTCGGAATGAGTGTCAAGTCCAGCTAGGCGGTTCTAACGGTCTAAGATAGGAGGTATCAGACTTTCGACGCGCGGTCTAGATCCAATACAAAGATTCAAAGTGGTCCAGAGAACAAACCTTCTTAGAGTTTGGTCCGAGGTTATTGAGTATTATAGAGTCGTTGGTTCTACTCGATTTGGGTCTTGTAGAACGTATTTAAAGTGATCAGGGACTATTTCCCAGCTACTCCAGCGTCGCGCTAGCTAACTTACACTTATTTTTCAAAGGAATTAATCCTAAGTGATTTCTTTGGCTATGGAATTGGGTTCTAAGCGATTTCTCAGGTGTTTTAGTTAACCCATTGCCTAAGGACGTCTAATCCTAGATTAGCCAAAATCTGGGGTATTACAATCTGCCCCCCTTAAAACACAATGTCGTCCCCGACATTGGCGAAGAGCAAGGAATACTTTTCTAAGGGAGGTTCAATCCTACTTAATAACCTAATCGTACGTATATCCTAACTCAAAGGTTTCGATCTTGGGCCAGTGGGGAAGAGGCCGACCACGCTTCCGCTGCGCCACTCTGATCGAACGGGAGCGTTGACTAACCTAACCGGATTGGACTCCATACGTTCTACCCCCCTTAAAACTTGGTTTTTACTTAAGTTCAAGAATCTATGCGTCGCTCCGTACATCAGAACGAGGTGCAACTTAAGACCTATCCTTGACATAAAATGGAAACAACCTCTCATTACAGTGGTTTTTCCTTTGCTAATGATGCGTTCTATGGCATTGGTATCTATGATCATAGAGATGAGCCTAATCTCTATTGTGGTTAAGGTCAGGGGCAGGCATGAGTTGGTGGCAAGATGTCGAATTCTCTACTGGCTTTAAGTCCTGGCCATTTCCCAAAGGCAATGTGATCCCGTTTGGTTGTAGGTGGTTGGGCCATCACGGAAGAAAGGTTGTGTAGTGGGTCTGAGCCGGATACATTGACCTTCTGTCGAGACTCTGATAGAAAATTCTTCGTATCAGTTCTTAATCCTAGTCGATGCCGACCCTCTGCTTGATCAAAGCATTGGATTTATTGGTAACCACTAGGATTAAGAAGTCGATTCAAACCGCGAATACATCGCTTACATGTAGTTCCTTTATTCCGCATTCCCAAATGCAATAAGCCCTTGGGGAAGGCAATTTTAAGGGGCGTGCTCGTACATTCTAAGTTCATTCTAAGGGATTTATAAATGGTCCCTAAGAGTGAATGGCTCCCTCCTATGGGCAACAACAGAAGTCTATAAGTCATAAGGGGATCTATTGAAGGAAGGGAGTCCCATTCCAACCAAATCTAACCTACTATCCCTTAGCATAAATAGGCCTTACACTGCCTAAGTCAACTAGTAGCCTAGTCTGTAACTCAGTACTTATAATCCAAAGCTTAAGTTTATACGGCACATGGTTCCATACCATTTCTACTAAAGGGAATTGTTCTGTTGCTTAGAGTCAAGATTATCTAAATAGAATTGGATTTCCTATATCGTCAGATCCTTCAAATCTAGGAGTGCTAACACTAGGTCCAAAACGCCAAGGGCCTACATGGCCAGTAGCATTAAGTTGTATTAAATGGAACCGCATTCCTAATCCCATGTTGGGATGGGGAGTGGCATGCTTGGTAGGAGGGTGGGGTGGGATAAAAATTCATTTGTAGACTGAATCCCGGGAGTTACAATACTCCCAATCTAGGGACAATACCTTACAGCGAAATGAAACGACATGTATTCCATCTAACCAAATTTCGTCACAATATATGGAATAAAGTTCCACATGGATTATGACAGAGATGCATTCGGCTATGCTAAGCCCAAACCACTGGCGCAACACATTGTCTACCAGTGACATCACTAGACCCAATAACAACAAAACACAAAAATCCTTAAAATAAAAATCAAACAATATACAGGGTAAAGGCATAGATGCCTAACTCTACCAAAGGACTTTACCACAGTCCCGACTTACCTTCTTTATCCCTGTCGAGTCTAATACTGTCTGTTGCTCACTAGAGCTCTCTTGGCCATATATTTTTAGTATCCCTTAAGCAATAAAAATGGAGAAATAGGATTGAGAGGGAGGATGGTGAAAAGAGAGAAAAAGGCTAAAACAGCTTAACAATAGCTATGGAAAATGGGGAAAATGCAAGGAAATGGCTAACCAAACTAGAAAAGGGAGATCTAGGCATTGTAGAGGGATGCTTCAAGCTCCCCTAGGATGTATTTTCAGAAAGAAAAGAGAATGAAAAAGGGGAATGGAGCACCTCACGATTTTAGCTCGATTTGGGAGTTGTAAGAGCTCCAAACGATGAAATCTTCAAGAGGAAGGGCTGCAAAATGAAATAGAATGGTGGAGAGTGGTCGGTTGTGACCGAAAATGAGATTGGGAGGGGTTTGACATCGAGATTTGAGGGGAAGGCAGCAAAAATGTGAAGAAAGGAGAGCTTAGAGGGGAATTTTATGAAGGAGGTACATATTTTAGGGGGTTTCAAGGTACAGACCGCATACCAGGGGGCTACCCTAGCCCCCAAACTCCTCCAGCCCAAAGGTTAGACCCATCTGACAAGTTTGACCAGCGATGCATCGCCGAATCGACGATGGTATCGCCGGTGAACTTTCAAATTGGCTAATGAGGCCATATGGGATGGGTTCCCCTTGCCCTAGGGATTCCAAAAAGGTATGGTTCCCAACTTGGTTCATTGTAGATTGCCCTAGGGAGGCCCAAACATCCATTCGAGGCTTTTCGGGGCCAATCTGCACTCCCGAATACAAAAACCTATCATGTAGCATATTATTTTGGGGTAGAAGGAGCTAGTACATCCATTTAGCCTATTATTTTCTAAATAAAGTGAATTTAGAATGGCCTTATGGCTATTTTTCATGAAATTTTACTATTCACTGTAAAATTTTATGAAAGTATGATTTTATGTTATTTTCACATTAGGATTGATGCATAACATAAAAAGGATAAGAAAAAATTAAAAATTGGAGTGGTGAGAGGAAGAATTTCGAAGATTTTCGGTGAAACGGGGTTTTTAAGCCCTGACGATTGAATACAGGGGTCGTGGTCATCCCATGGCCCAAGGATTCACTTTCACAGGTTTAAAATCATTCAAATAACATCTCAACCCAACTTCCTACGACCTAGGAGCTATTCGGGTTGCTTTACGCGACCCTAGATGCGATACGGACTCCATCACGCGATCGAAATGAATAGACTTCGCCTATTGGCGAATCTGGGATCCTGTGAGTGTTTCTAGACCCTTCTCGCACCCACCTAAGTCAAAGGAAGCGACAGCGTACGTCGCGAGACCATAACCCAGGCCCGGTTTAATCCAAATCATGCTCTGATACCATCTGTAACATCCCGAAAATCGGGGGGTCGAGCAAAAACCCAACTCCCGAGTTCCAAAATGTTATTTATGCAACATAGATATGTATGATTGAATGTTGTCTGTGATAATGTATTAAACATGAGTGAGATTAAGCTAGAACAGCATATCATACCCCAGAGACAGATAAATTAACAAGCGGAAGACTGTGATAGTATGTATAACATATATAAACTGTCGTATGTCTCCAGAGTGTGAACATGTTACCAAGTTATATACATACATGTATACCCCAAAAGTAAACCAAAAGGATATACATGAGTGTTCTAAAAATATAAAATGACAAGTGTCAAGGTATCTAATCAACCTCCCTGTAATCCCGTCAATCAGATCACGCATAAAGGAGGAATCCTCCTCATCATCATCAAGTCCAGCTCCACCTTGCAGGCCGCGCCATCATCTGCAATCACAATAGGGACTGGTGGGTGTCCAGAAACACCATCCCGTAACGTGGGAGTGAGTGATCAACTCAGTGGGATAAGAGAGTAGAGATTAGCATGTTATCAAATCAATCATGCGATAATAGTAAAGCAGTAAATCAAACAATCCTAATACTATTGTTAATGCAATATGACATGACGTGATGTATGCCCTCACCGACGATCTCCCTCATACGGCAACATCTTATGACCGCTGCATGCCACACTCCCTAGAGTGCTCCACATCTTCCAGGCACCTGCAATGTTATGGTGATATGATTTTCAAGTTGTTATTAGTCCATTCAAACAGTAGGATTGGGAAACTAAGGTACCTCCCTTGTATCAATCCCAACATAGATCCTATCTAGGGTCGTCACTCCTAGTAATCTCATACGATGTATATTTTGTAGGTCACTGCAAGGGCTGCCAGGGCTGTTGCACGCACTCGTTGCTCCGCTCCCCCATCACCTTACCAATACAGGCCTACTGTACTCTACTGCTACGGAAGGGTCGTCGCCTCCCGTAGACTCAGAATACGCTCGCGGTCACTACAAAGGGCTGCCAGGGCTGTTGCTCGCACTCGTTGCACCGCTCCCCCATCACCTTATCAATGTAGGCCGACAGTAAGAATATAGTGTCCCATACTACCATAATCTACTCACGAGTCTAGGTGCTCACCGGTCACTACGGGGAGGTTTGTGGCCCCAGCGTAGGCCGACAGCTCGACCACGGTGTCCCATACCACCATGCCCGGCTCATGAGTCTTTATGGATCAAGGTACCATGGTTAACAGGGTTTACAATGGTAAGTTCAGTACCCTAGGTTCAAGCAGTTATGACTCATGCAGGGTGAACATACAACGGCCAGTCGGGTTACTTGACGGGCTCGACTAGCACGATCGCATCGCAAGTCGAACGACATGAAGTGCATAAAACACTTCGCGTGGCCTAACCACTGCCGCCAACTCCAACACGACTCGCGTTCATCGACGTGTCCTTCGTGTCCAAGATAAGCTAACCACGAATTCGCTCGGTTGCCGACTTCCTGGACTACGTATAGTCCCAAACACATGAATCCACGTCAGCGATCATGTGAGAGTATTGGAAATGAAATACAACCATGTGAGCATGTTAACACATGTTATATCGTACAACTTAAGTAAATCATCTAACACATGCCTTTGGTACATATAATGAACTTATGCATATCGCCAACATATAGGAAATCATTTCCATCAGTATATTAATTGAGAATTCAATCTCAAACTAAATCAAAATGAAATCATCAAGCACATGTTATAACATACAGCTTAAGCGAATCGTCAAGCACATGCATTTCATTCATATCATGAAATCATGCATATGGCTAACATGTAGGAAACCATTTACACCATTGAAATCATCAAGCACATGTTATAACATACAGCTTAAGCGAATCGTCAAGCACATGCATTTCATTCATATCATGAAATCATGCATATGGCTAACATGTAGGAAACCATTTACACCAGCATATTATTTGAGAAATCAATCTCAAACTAATTCATAACACCATTTAATTCAATACATACTAATACAAGCATTTATACAAACACTTACACTACACACTTGAGTCTACATATAGTATGTCGACCCGAAGTGCGCATTTAGGCGAATCTCTTCGCCAAACTAATTATGCATGCATTCCTAACATTCTAATGCGACAACAAATCATGTCAATCACATCAGTAAAATATGAATGAAAACAGTACTTCCTACAAATGACTAAAATGCCTTAAAGCTCATATTCTTCGCTGATTTACGAAACAGGAAATGGACAGCATGTTGTACATGTCAAACGGCATTGCCGTCGAGAATCTACTATTAAACGACATTGAAAGCTTTGGAAACAGTCAATCAAAGCGTCTAAAATCCGCACCTTATCTCTTACGGATGCGTGATTTTGAACGGAGCATGTACGCTTCGTCTACGGCAGTAGGAGAACCTATTTTACAAGTTACGCTAGCTAACACGCTATGAATCTAAGTAACCCCTAAATCAGCAAGTTCTAGGGTTGTTTCATACCTTATAAAGCGGAGAAATCATCGACCAGGTGATTGGGAAGAGTTGCTGTAGCATGTGGAAGTAGCGGCACGAAGGCGGGAAAAATCCTCCCACTTCCTCTCTCAAACTCTCTCCTTTTTTCTCTCCCAAATCTAGGTTTTTGCAATTTTCGGATGGGAGAGAGGAATGATGAAGTTTACGTAGTGCCTATCCATTTCGGGACTGTTTCGATCCAAAAGATGATTTCTGGTGGTCCCCTGGTCGATTGCGATCGGACTTAAGCTCATGCGTACCAGATATAGCACGTATTAAGTTTTCAGTCCGGCAGGGTTCGCAGATCGCACGTAGCAGACCAGTTTCAGTTCAGCGGTCATCGCACGTAGATCAGGGCTGAAAGTCTCATGATAATAAATAGAAATTTTTCCTGATCCGAGGGTGTAATCTGGCTGAATTCTGACGGTCAGAATGCTCAATACTGACGCGTCAAGTCATGTGCCAGATTTGAATTTGAAATTCCAATTCTGTCCCTATTCGCACTCTCTTCGGTCCGGGCTCAATGAAATAGCCTGTGATCATCGGTTTGACTTGATTTTCAGAATGAGTGTCAAGTCCAGCTAGGCGGTTCGAACGGTCTAAGATAGGAGGTTTCGGACTTTCGACGCGCGGTCTAGATCCAATACAAAGATTCAAAGTGGTCCAGAGAACAAACCTGCTTAGAGTTTGGTCCGAGGTTATAGAGTATTATAGAGTCGTTGGTTCTACTCGATTTGGGTCTTGTAGAACGTATTTAAAGTGATCAGGGACTATTTCCCAGCTACTCCAGCGTCGCGCTAGCTAACTTACACTTATTTTTCAAAGGAATTAATCCTACGTGATTTCTTTGGCTATGGAATTGGGTTCTGAGCGATTTCTCCGGTGTTTTAGTTAACCCATTGCCTAAGGACGTCTAATCCCAGATTAGCCAAAATTCGGGGTGTTACATCAATCCTGGGCAAAGGGTACTTATTCTTCACCGTAATCTGATTCAGCCTGTGATAATCAATACATACTCGCATTGAACCATCCTTTGTCACAAATAGCACCGGTGCTCCCCAAGGAGACACACTCGGCCGTATGAAGCCAGTCTCTAACAGATCATCGATCTGTTTCCTCAACTCCTCCATCTCACACAGGGCCATACGATACGTCGGCAGTGAGATGGGCTTCGAATCGGGTACCAGGTCGATAGAAAAATTGATCTCACGCTGAGGTGGTAACCCAAGAATCTTCCTGAATAGATCCTCATAATCACGGACTACTGGCGTGCTCTCAAGTGTCAGGGCATCAACATCCCTCAATAAGGAAGCGTAACAAAGTACTCGAAAGGGAAAACTGACCTGCATCAAAAATGTAAAAGACGTGCCATCCGGCTCGTAAACTGTCACCATATGGGTCTCGCAGTCAATCTCGGCCCTCCCTGCAGTCAGCCAATTTATGCCAAGAATGATGTCTAAATAATAGAGGGAGGGGTCGACGACAAGGTCAATGGCCATCGTCCTGCTCCCTAGATCTAGCAAACAATCCTCACACATCATAGTGACATCAGTAAAAGTCCCGTGTGCTGAATGGACTCGCACCCCAACCATCCGAGTAGTCCGTAGCCCAAGGCGCTTGACTACTGAATGAGATATTAATGAAATCATGGATCCTGTATCCACCATTAGGAATATAGGAGTACCTCCAATGTGGGTTGTGACCTCAAAGGCCAAGGGTGGGGCAGTCTCTGTCCCAGATGCCTCTGCTGTCAATGCATGTACCTGACCGTGCTATGGATGGTTCGGTCATGGTACCATGGGCCGTTAAGGCGGCCGAAACTGAGGTATGGGAGGTCTGAAAGAAGGATGCGCAGGAGCCGACCGTAACGGTGGAGCGGATAGAGCCTGTGGGCGAGGACGGTCGATCTTCTGCGGTGGTGAAAATCTGTTATCTCTCATCCAAGCAAAACAACTCTCTGCAGTGTGACCCGGTCTCCCGCAGTAAGTATAGGTCACACCTGGGCACTTCATCGGAAGTACTGGCACTGTGGCCCTGGGAGGAGAGTCGATACGAGGCCTCTTGCGAGGAATGGCCTGCTCTGGGTATCAGGTCGTGGCCTAGCAACCATAGGGCCATGAGAACGTGTCAAGCGATCTACATCCTGCTCTGCCCACATAGACATGTGTATCAGCTCGGCATAAGAGGGTATGCTGACACAACACATCTTCGACCGAATATCAGGTCGCAAACCCTCAGAGAAACGTCATATCCGCATCTACTCATCCGCTAGTATCATAGGGACATATTTGCCCAACTCTGTAAATCGATGCTCGTACTCTGTAACTGACATGCCTCCCTGCCTGAGGCACAAAAACTCATTCTTCCTCTCATGTCGGTAGGTTTGTGGATAGTTTTTCTCATGGAAACAGAACTCGAATGCTGCCCAAGTCCATATGTAGCCAACTGCAACTGTCCGCAATATGCTATCCCACCATAAACTGGCCTCTCTCTCGAACATGAAAGTGGCCAACTCAACCTGCTTAGACTCCGAGTAGTGCAGCATCCTCAACATCTTCGAGATGCGGTCGAGCCAGTTCTCGGCCTCCTCGGGTCTGTGAGAACCCACAAAAGTAGGAGGCCACAAGCGCTGGAATCGCTCAAGTAGGCCTCTTGTATTAGTAGCATTCCCCTTAGGGTAGGCAGATAGTGTAGGATGAGTCATACCCTCATCCTGAGTCGAAGTCCCAACATCCTTAGCTAGATGCACAGATGGCGCAGGTGGAGTCGCACTTTCACCCTAGGCTAAGGCCCCTGCGATAATAGTCAAGAGCTGCTGATGCTGCTAGTGAATCATGGTCATCAACTGCTCAAACCTATCAAGAGGTGGAGCAGGCTGAGGCATATACTGCGTCGAGGAAGACGCATGGTACTGCTCACGAATTGGTGGTGTGAAAGGTGGCGGTCCGACTGCAGGACCCGCAGAAGGCTGAGACTCAGGTGCAGTCTCACGAATCAGGCCCACAACAGGGTCCATATGATCATCACTCTGGGTAGGGACCCAATCCATTGGCTCACCCAGCGTAAGACGTGTCGTGCTCCGAGTAACCTTGGTGGCATTCCCTATATTCAAAATAGGGTGCAACCTAGTCAGTTTTAGCAATAGTACAAACACACCACACAATCATTCACATAAAAAACTGAAGAAACTCCATGCATTTCATTTAATCAAAATTTGTCACAATACAAGAGATATATCTTTACATGCATCATGACAAGAAACACATGGGAAACTAAGCTAGTGAATCCTACAACTGCAACACAAACTAACTACTAAGCCTTCTCAGGCTCACACACAAAACACAAAACAACCTACATACAACCAACAAACATCTGCAATCTAATCACTCGTCTGAGTCTGGAGATGGAGGAGGGGCACCCTTATCCTATAGACAACACAGGATAAATTTCTAGGTGCTAGTCACCTTCTTGAACTTGTGCTTCACAAGGCCCCGCAGGTCCGTAATGTCGTGTCGCAAGGCAACCTGGCCCTGTCGTAGGGCAGCATGATCCTCCTCCAGGCGAGCTATACGAGAATCCCAAGAAGCCTGACCAGAACCCTGCCTTGGTGCCGTAGGAGGAGAGTTCTCATCTGTACTCTAGGCCTCTGGTTCTTCCTCTTCTTGGATCTCGAACCCGGCTTCTTCTTCACTCTCTTCTTCTTCTCTCTCAGTCTCATCTTCGCTCTCCTCAAGTCGAGTTTGGCATTGTCATGGCCCGATCTCCATCTGATTGAGGGTATCTTCATTGATCTGATGAATCGGCACTGGCATCTCCCCACCAAGGCTATAACCAAACTCACGTGCAATCTTGCATATGAGTCGGCCATATGGGAGCGACTCAGTTCTCCTTCTAGAGAGTACAACCTGAACTATCTGTCGCAACATGAATAAAGGCACACACAGGTTTGTCCTCTGCCCCACCTGATACAGGAAGTCCACCATGAGGTGCGTACACTCACTACGGTTGCTCCACCTAGGGTAGACGTTGAATGTGAAAATGTGGTGGAGCAATCGAAAGTTTTCTGTCATATGAGATGCAAGAAGGCTCCGATTCGGCTGCCACTCAACCAGTCAGCCCCAAAGGGAACGTGTGCGGCGGTCCCTTTCATGCATACTATTCAGATTCTTAGCGCTCGCATATACCTCGTCAAGGGGCACATTCAGAAGCTGAGATATCAATCTGACGTCAACTGTGGCCCACAAATCCACTCCACATAAGACCCGAAACTGTAAGGGTTCCAGCGTAGCCTCGTGAATGTTAGCATAGAAAGCTCGGATCGTGCTTGTATTGGCGCATTTCCTGACATCAAATAGCGGACCCCACTGGGCCTGTTCCACGAGCTTGAGCAACTGATATTCTCCAAAGAGTCGCCCATCCACCTGAGCTTCAAAAAGGACCCGACGGCCCTCATAAATTCCATGGGGATGTTATGCCAACCAAGTCCTTCCAATAGGGGATCGGGGATCAAGATCCCGCTTCATTTGAAACTCTCGAGCGGTACTTGGACTTGTGGCGACGCTTGAACTAGCAGTGCCACCTCTCGGCTTTCTTGAACGTGAGGGGCGACTAGGCCCAGCTTCATCAGCGACACTCTTCCTCTTGCTCATGAGAGAGAGGACGATAGAAATCGAGAATATAGCCGCGACAAACTCAAAGAATGCCATGGAAAGTGAATGAAAAGGGGAATAAGGGCTGAGGTTCCTGAATCTCCACAGGTTTGAGACCCAACAGGGGTTGTAAAGGCCCCAAACACAGAGTTTGAAGAAAGGAAAAGGAAGAGATGGGTTGGGTTGGAAGCTTACACGATTTGAGCTTCAAATAGAGGATGTAAGAGCTCAAAACGTGAGAGAATGGAGAGAGAGGGGAGTGTGTACCACTGCAAATGATGAAGGGGCGTGGATTGAGGCAGAAAACAGCGATGAGAGTGGTTGGAAATGAGATTTGAGAGGGAAACCAGCAAATAGGAGAGAAAGGGAGAGCTTGGGGGTGGGTTTTGTGAAGGAGGTAGTAGTTTGGCAATGTTTTATGGGACGGACCATACCTAAGGGGGTTACCCTAACCCCCAAACACCTTCGACCCGAAGGCCCAGCCCATCCGGGCCTGATGACCGGCGTGGTCCTCGCCAATCACTGGACTGTTTGGCGAGGCCTCGCCATTTGGGCGAGGTCTTCATGCCCTAAGGGCCCCAAATACATGTGGGTACCACCCTGGATCACTCTGGATTAGCGTGGGTAGGCCCACGACTCCATTTTTAACCATTTCGGGTCATCTCGGGTACTAACTGTTGCACATCCACATTTAGTGATGTTTAACAGCTGGGATAGGGTCAACAAGAGTCTAGGCTCGTCCACACATGAACTAAAAGTGGTCTGGGGTCGTTTCATGCGACCATGAATGCACACGGACTCGATCAAAATAATCGATTTGGGTGAACTTCGCCAATTGGCGAAACTGGGATCCTATGAGTGTTCCTAAGTTTTTCTCACACCCACCTAAGTCAAAGGGTGACAGCGTACATCGTGTAACCATAACCCAGGTCTGGTTTAATCCAAATCATGCTCTGATACCAACTTGTAACGCCCTGAAAATTGGGGGTCGTGTAGAAACCCAACTCCCGAGTTCCAAAACGTCACTTATGCAACAAATATGATTATGATTTAGATGTTGTCTGAGTTAGTGCAATAACATGAGTGAGATTTTACCAAACTGCAATTCATACTCCAGATCCAGTGATAAAATGTAAGCGGAAGATTGGAAGATATATATATATATATATATATATATATATATATATATATCACTGTATGTAAAACAAAACAATCTCGATCTATCTCTAAAGTATGAATATAACTCAAAGTCACAAATACATATAACAAATAAAAATCAAAGGTCATATGATAGTCCAACTAGAAAAATCCCACTGATCCAAGCCACCTATGCGAAGCCGTCAGCAAACTGCATGTATGAGAACTCGTCCTGGTCGTCGTAGTAGTCCGGCTCCAACTCCTGAATCGTCTCGCTATCTGCATCTAAGACAGAGTCTGGTAGGTGTTGTAAACACCGTCCCATAACGTGGGAGTGAGTGATCAACTCATTGGAATCATAGAGTAAAGATTAGCATGTTATCAAATCAATCACGCGATAATAGTAAAGCAAATAATCAGACATTCCTAGATATTGTTATTAATGCAAGGATGAGATGCAGTAATGATGCGTGCCCTCACCGACATACTCCCTCATGGGACACCATCTTACGTCCGCGACATGCTTTCTTCCCTCAGTGCTCCACATCTTCTAGGCACATGCAGTGCGATATGGATATGATTACCGAGTTAGTATTAGTCCTTTAAAACAGCAGGATTGGGAAACTAAGGTACTTCCCTTATATCATTCCCAACACAGATCCTATCTAGGGTCGTCACTCCTAGTAGTCTCATACGATGATGTATTTCTAGGTCACTGCAAGGGCTGTCAGGGCTATTGCTCGCACTCGTTGCACCGCTCCCCCATCACCTTATCAATACAGGCCTAGTTGTACTCTTATTGCTACGGAAGGGTCGTCGCCTCACGTAGACTTAGAATACACTCGAGGTCACTACAAAGGGCTTGTCACCAATCAGAGTAGGCTAACAGCTCGAATGTAGTTTCCCATACCACCACAATCGGCTCACGAGTCTAAAGTTCTCACTCGTCACTACGGAGAGGTTTGTGGCCCTAGCATAGGCCGACAGCTCAACCACGGTGTCCCATACCACCATGCCTGGCTCATGAGTCTTAATGGATCAAGGTACCATGGTTATCAGGGTTATCACTGGTAAGTTCGATACCCTAGGTTCAAGCAGTTATGACCAATACAAGGTGAACATACAATGGTCAGTCGGATTGCTTGACGAGCTTGACTAGTACGAGCGCACCTCAAGTTGAACAACATAAAGTGCATAAAATACCCCGTGTGGCCTAACCACTGCCATCAACCAAAGCATGACTCAGGTTCGTCGATGCATCCTTCATGGCGAATAGAAGCCAACCACGAATTCAAATATGTTACTGACTGCCTGGACTAGAATATAGCCCCAAGCACTTGTAATCTACATCAGTGATCATATGAGAGTGACAGAAATGAAACACCATTAATCCAAGCATGTTAGCAACATGTTATAACATACAACATAAGCAATTCAACCAAACATAAGTACTTCATATATATAAAGAAATTAATTCAATATAACAACATGGAGGAAATCATGTACATCATCATATTAGTTGAGAATCCAATCTCCAAACTAATCTACAACACCATTCACTCAATACTTACTAATACATACCCTTATACAAACACTTAGTCTACACACATTTGTCTACATAGCATATGTCGACCCAAAGTGTGCATTAGGGCGAATCTCTTCGCCAAACAGATCATACACGCCTAACTAGTATAATAACACGACAAATACTCTTGGCAATCATATCAGCAAAATACAGACGTATACAGTATTTCCTATAAATACCTAAAATACCCTAAATCTCATATTCTCCATACGTAATCAAATGGAAAACAGACAGCATGTTTTACATGTCAAACAGCATCCTTGTCGATAATCTACTATCAAACGACATTGAAATCTTTGAAAACAGGTAACCTAGGCATCTAAAATCCTCACCTTATGTCGTAGAAGCGTAACGGATCGAATAGAAACTCTATGCTTCGTCAACGTCAATATGACGACCTATTTCACAAGATAAGTCAGTTACTTCGCTACTTGTATCGATAGAATTCCTAAAATAGGTTAAGGTTAGGGTTTTCTTGCCTAGAATGAAGTCAGAATCACCGGAAACACGATTCAGAAAGGCTGGTGCAATGTCTAGATGGGTTAGGAAAACTCCGACGGAGCTTCACCTGATTCACCCACACTTTCTCTCTCTTTTCTCTCTCTCAACTCACTAGGGTTTGGGAAATTCGTATGGGTTAGAAAGTTAAGGGTTTAAGGTCCTTAAATAGGTTAGAAACTCACCTATTTAGACTTTAAACCAAGGTATACTTGGGTTATAGCCAAATCGGGTCCTTTCCGATCTTAAAGAACATTTCTGGAGGTCCCCTGACTGAATGCGGTCGGACTTAAAATTATGAAAGCTTGATCCTAATCACATTAAGTTTTCAGTTTGATCAGATTTCCAGATCGCACGTGGTGGACCAATTTCAGTTCAGCGGTCACTGAGACTCGATCAGGGATTCCAAGTACACTGACATGAGTGGGAAATGTTCCCTGATCTGAGGTTGTATTTGGGTCAGATTCCAATGGCCTAAATGCTTATAATTAACCCATAAGCGACACGTGCCAGATTTATTTAAATCACATTTTATTTATAAAGAATTCTACTCTTTCTCACACTCCTTGCTCCAGGCTCAATGAAATAGCCTTAGGACATCATTTGAACTTGATTTTCGGGGTGGTAGTCAAGTCCAACGATGCGGTCATAATGGTCTAATTTCATTGCCACCGGACTCACGACGTGCGATCAGAATCCATTACAAAGTTTCAAAGGGTTCCTGAGACCAAACGGGTTTAGAGTTTGATCCTAGATTTAAGGATGTTATAGCGTTAACAATTCCACAAGTTTTGGGTCTTGCAGAACGTATTTAAAGCGATCAGTGCTAATTTCATAGCTAATCTAACATAGCGCTAGTTATCTTACGCTTAATTTCTAAAGGAATTAATCCTAAGTGATTTCTGATCGAGGTGGTACTCGGGTCTTGGTACGGGATTTTCCCGAGACGTTACAGAAACACACTTATAGTAACAACCATAATCAAGAGCTGAAAATAGCTCCTTTTGGTAGTGTTGTAAGACCTAATCAGCATGCAGCTAAAAGCAATTCACACAAGGATGCTGGTCCAGGTGATCCTACAACAGATACAATTTTTTACACTAATCATGCTTGGAGTGGAGATGAAGATGGTTTGAGAGAAAATAGACTCAAGCTCAAGCTGGGGGAGATTGTTACCACAATTTCAACTATCGGTAAGTACAATTTAGAAGGCAGATTTAAATTTTATTTATTTATTTATTTATTTTTAAATTTCCTTTAGAAATTCTAATTGCATTAATAGAGGATTGAGTTATCCAAGGGGTATTGACTTTCTACTGGTAGTGTCATCAGTAGATCTTGGTTATTTTTTCACTCAGATGTACTCAAATTTTAGCTCTTTATTTATATTTTCAGATACACAATTTTCTAGTTGTTGCTTCTGTGTTGCAAATTGGCATTCAGCTTTTATATCCAAGTAAATTTATGTTTTATTGGTGTTGTTTATTAATATGTCCTACTAGTGAAGATAAAACCTTAGTCTGGGCACCCGTAGTCGTGGTATGTCTCATTGTCCTTCAATAATTTAATATATCGAGATTTCTTTCCCATCATCATTTACATTTTTCTTCTTAATCGATACTTGGAAGTTAATATAATCATTTACTTTATTTTACAATCTTTAAAATCTTTATTTGTAAATTTGTGCCCATATGCATTGTCAGAGAAACTAAAAAACTTACTCATTCTTAGATTGCATTGTGAAATATGCATCCATTATTCAAAGAAAGGGCAACATTTAAAGTACTTACACTTTCTCTCCTTGCTAGATAAATTGGTGAGTCTTCTTTCTTTCATACTATATGATTCATTGATGAAGTGACATGGCCATTTAGACAGGCCCATGGTTATATATTATCTCAAAATTGATGAAGTAAATCCGGATGTACGTCGGAGCTATCTGGATGTTAAGTGGGGGTCCCTATAAGGTAGGAACTGCTGTTATGACCATGATGAAGCTGTCCATTTCCTATGGACAGTAATATGGGTGGCCTGGCCATTTGGACGAGCCGATGTTTATATATTATCTTGAAATTGATGAAGCAGATCCGGATGTGCGTCGGAGCTATCTTGATGTTGATCAGGGGTCCCTGGAAGGTGGGAACCACTGTTATGACCAAGATGAATATGTCCATTTCCTATGGACAACAATATGGGTGGCTTGACCATTTGTACGGGCCCGTGTTTATGTATTATCTCGAAATTGATGAAGCAGATTTGGATGTACATCGGAGCTATCCGGATGTTGAGCAGAGGTCCCTGGAAGGTGGGAACCGTTATTATGACCATGATGAAGCTATCCATTTCCTATGGACAACATTGGAAGGGCTTGACTATTTAGACAGGCCATGTTTATATCTGTATTTCCAGGGACCACACCCTTAACCTAAACCACACCCTAAACCTTGACCTATAACCTAAAATTTAAACTATAACCTACAACCTATAACCTATAACCTAAACCTAAACCTATAACTTATAACCAAACCTAAACCTAAACCTTAACCTGTAACCTAAACCTATAACCTAAACCCGATCCTAAACCTAATCCCAAACCCGATTTCCTAAACCTATAACCTATTCTCAATTCCCTAAAGATATAACCTATAACCTAAACCTAAACCTAAACTTAAACAAAAACCTATAACCTTAACCTAAACCAAAACCTATTGAAATAGCAGTGAAGACAGCTTGAGTTGAAGTAGGAATATGCCAATATGTCCTAGAGGGGGGTGAATAGGACTTCTTCAAAGTTTAACAATATATTAAAAAATGCTATTGCACTAATCCTATCAGATAGACAATTATCAGGATTACTCAAATGTAACTTTACTGGGTTTCAAGCCTAGTAGAGGGTCTAATCATAAACTATTCAAAAGATAGTAATATCAAACTTAGTTCATGCTGGATATGACTGTGTATGTGTGTGAGGTGTGATCTCAAATATTCAGATATTGAAATAGTGAAGCAAGTCACACAAGCAAAGGAATAGCAATGACAAACACAGTCATTTTTATAGTGGTTTGACTACTTGTCTACTCCACTCCCGGGTGCCGCACTCAACCCTTGAGTGTACTGAATTTCACTAAGGAGGTTTCCCAAGGTTCACCTCAAACCTAAGGTTTTAAATCAGGTTCACCTTCAACCTTTATACGAAGGTTTCTACTTGGTTCACCTCTAACACTGGAGTTTTACTGGTGTATTACTAACTAGATGTTTATGCCCACATAGAGCAAGGGTCCACACAACGCACCTAGATGTTTATGCCCACACAGAGCAAGGGTCCACACAACGAACCCGGATGTTTATGCCCACATAGAGCAAGGGTCCACACAACGCACCCGGATGTTTATGCCCACACAGAGCAAGGGTCAACACAATGCACCTGGATGTTTATGCCCACACTGATCAAGGGTCCACACAATGCACCCAAATGTTCATGCCCACACAAATCAAGGGTCAACACAACGCACCCAGATGTTTATGCCCACATAGAGCAAGGGTCCATACAACGCACCCACAGCGTACATTCCTGCCAGAGGCCTCCTATGTGGACTTCAAAGGGTGAGTAACACTTAAAACCCAATCCTAGAAAGGAATGATCACAAGTGTCCTCTGGACTCTAGATACTTACAGATAAATTGATGAGTCTCATTCAACGCAATGATGAAGATCTCCTCCTTGTTGTTTGTAACATCCCGAAAATCGGGGGGTTGAGCAAAAACCCAACTCCCGAGTTCCAAAATGTTATTTATGCAACATAGATATGTATGATTGAATGTTGTCTGTGATAATGTATTAAACATGAGTGAAATTAAGCCAGAACAACATATCATACTCTAGAGACAGTTAAATTAACCAGCGGAAGTTTGTAATAGTATGTATAACATATACAAACTGTTGTGTGTCTCCAGAGTGTGAACATATTACCAGGTTATATACATACATGTATACTCCAAAAGTAGATGAAACGAATATACATGAGTGCGCTAAAAATATAAAATGACAAATGTCAAAGTATCTAATCAACCTCCCTGTAATCCCGTCGATCAGAACATGCATAAAGGAGGGATCCTCCTCATCATCATCAAGTCCAGCTCCGCCTCGCAGGCCGCGCCATCATCTGCAATCACAAAAGGTCTGGTGGGTGTCCAGGAACACCGTCCCGTAACGTGGGAGTGAGTAGCTAACTCAGTGGAATAGTAGAGCAAGGATTAACATGTTCTCAAATCAATCACGCGATAATAGTAAAGCAATAAATCAAACAATCCTAATACTGTTGTTAATGCAATTATGACATGACGTGATGTATGCCCTCACCAACGATCACCCTCATGCGGCAACATCTTACGACCGCGGCATGCCACACTCCCTAGAGTGCTCCACATCTTCCAGGCACATGCAATGCTATGGTGATATGATTTTCAAGTTATTATTAGTCCATTCAAACAGCAGGATTGGGAAACTAAGGTACTTCCCTTGTATCAATCCCAACACAGATCCTGTCTAGGGTCGTCACTCCTAGTAATCTCATACGATGTATATTTTGTAGGTCGCTGCAAGGGCTGCCAGGGCTGTTGCACGCACTCGTTGCTCCGCTACCCCATCACCTTATCAATACAAGCCTACCGTATTCTACTGCAACGGAAGGGTCGTCGCCTCCCATGGACTCAGAATACGCTCGCGGTCACTACAAAGGGCTCGTCGCCTGATCAGTGTAGGCCGACAGCTAGAATATAGTGTCCCATACCACCATAATTTGCTCACGAGTTTAGGTGCTCACTGGTCACTACGGGGAGGTTTGTGGCCCCAGCGTAGGCCGACAGCTCGACCACGGTGTCCCATACCACCATGCCCGGCTCATGAGTCTTCGTGGATCAAGGTACCATGGTTAACAGGGTTTACAATGGTAAGTTCAGTACCCTAGGTTCAAGCAGTTATGACTCATACAAGGTGAACATACATCGGCCAGTCGGGTTACTTGACGGGCTCGACTAGCGCGATCGCATCTCAAGTCGAACGACATGAAGTGCGTAAAACACTTCGCGTGGCCTAACCACTGCCGCCAACTCTAAACACGAATCACGTTCATCGACGCGTCGTTCGTGGCTATGACCAGTCAGCCACGAATTCGCTCGGTTACCGACTGCCTGGACTAAGTCTAGTCCCACACATCTATGAAATTACATTAACAATATATGCAAAGGTATTGGAATTGAAATACAATCATGTGAGCATGTTAACACATGTTATAACATTCAACTTAAGAAAATCTTCAAACACATACATTCCATGCATGTAATGGAATCATGCATATGGTCAACATGTAGGAAATCATTTAGGTCAGCATATTAATCAAGAAATCATTCTCAAACTACTACATAACATCATTTAATTCAATACATACTAATACAAGCATTTATACAAACACATACACTACGCACTTAAGTCTACATATAGTATGTCGACCCAAAGTGCGCAACTAGGCGAATCTCTTAGCCAAACTGATTATGCAAGCATTCCTAACTCTCTAATGCGGCAAGAAACCATGTCAATCACGTCAGCAAAATATGCATGTAGACCGTACTTCCTACAAATGACTAAAATGCCCTAAATCTCATATTCTTCGTTAATTTACGAAACGGGAAACGGAGAGCATGTTGTACATGTCAAACGGCGTTTCCGTCAAGAATCTACTATTAAACGACATTGAAAGCTTTGGAAATAGTCAATCAAAGCGTCTAATATCCGCACCTTGTCTCTTATGGATGTTGAAATTCGAACGAAGCGTATACGCTTCGTCTACAGCGATTAGAGAACCTGTTTTACAAGATTTATTAACTATCAGGCTATGAAATGGAAGAAACATCAAATCAGCAACTTTCTAGGGTTTTTCTTACATGAAAACGCGGAGGAATCGCCGGGAAAGTGATCGGAGTGCGTTGCCTAAGCACGTACAGCAGCAGCAGGAAAAGCTCTCCCACCTTCTCTCACAAACTCTCACTTTCTCTCTCACTCTTACTAGGGTTTCTAGCAAATTCGGATGAGTGAGAGAAGTGAGGGTTTCAACCCCTATTATAAGCTCAAATGTGCCCAAAACAGGCTTGGGAACAAAGTATACTTGAGGTATATCCAAATCGGGGCTGTTTCGGTCCAAAAGCTGCTTTCTGGTGGTCCCCTGGTCGATTGCGATCGGACTTAAGCTCATGTGTACCAGATGTAGCACGTATTAAGTTTTCAGTCTGGCAGGGTTCGCAGATCGCCCGTGGCGGACCAGTTTCAGTTCAGCGGTCACCGCACATAGATCAGGGCTGAAAGTCTCATGATAATAAATAGAAATTTTTCCTGATCCGAGGGTGTAATCTGGATGAATTCTGACGGTCAGAACGCTTAATACTGACGCGTTAAGTCGTGTGCCAGATTTGAATTTGAAATTCCAAATCTGTCCCTATTCGCGGTCTCTTCAGTCCGAGTTCAACGAAATGGTCTGTGATTATCGGTTTGACTTGATTTTCGAGATGATTGTCAAGTCCAGTTGGGCGGTTCTAACGGTCTAAGATAGGAGGTATCGGACCTTCGACGCGCAGTCTAAATCCAATACAAAAATTCAATGTGGTCCAGAGAACAGACCTGCTTAGAGTTTGATCCGAGGTTATAGAATATTATAGGGTCATTGGTTCTACTCGATTTGGGTCTTGTAGAACGTATTTAAAGTGATCAAGGACTGTTTCCCAGCCACTCCAACGTTGCGCTAACTAACTTATGCTTAGTTTCTAAAGAAATTAATCCTAAGTGGTTTCTTTGGCTATGGAATTGGGTTCTGAACGATTTTTCAGGTGTTTTAATTGACCCACTGCCTAAGGACGTCAAATCCCAGATTAGCCAAAATCCGGGGTGTTACATTGTTGAAGAATCTTCAACTCCCTTGATCTGCAACACAAGATGTACCAGTACTTGGATTCAGGTTGGGTCAAGGTTAGGATGAAAATCCACTCTCTTAAAATTTTCCTATAAGGAAGATAGAGTGATTCTCATCATCTATTCATTCAAGGCATCCCAGCTTAATGATATGCTGTTAAGATAGTCGCTAAAGGATCCTTGAATGCGGAAGTTCATTTCTCAATCCACTCTATTGATGAGAGTGGATTGGAAAATGAACTCCCGTGAGACAAAGGGCTTTAGGTATATGATCTAGAGGTAAAACACACAAAAGCACTCTCTTCTTTCTCTACCAGCAATATGGACATGTCTCTCTTTATATAGGCACAAGGTTTCAATGGATATAAAACGGTCATATTTATGACAGAGTTCGATATCATCGAGCAGGGTCGATATTATCGAGCGTATACTCTCGATGGGATCAACTGTCTGCTCTATAACACAAACTCAAATGTTATTCGCTTTTGAAACCTATTGACAGTTAGTCGATGGGATCGATAATGGTGTCGATGTCCTCGGATTTCGAACTCCGATTCCATCGATACTAGGATCGATCTATTGAAATTTGAAAAATGAGAGAGACTAGCCTTGAAATATTTCAGGTTTTTAGGAAATGATCGGGGAACAATCGATGTCATCAAAATTTGAATATCGATGATATCAGGACCTTGTCGATGGGATTCATAAATCATATAGATTTACCTATAAGCATACTAGACAGTTTGTGTCTGGTCTCGATTCAATCGATTAGACCCCGATAGCATTGACATAAGACTATCAATTTCTCGAGTGGCCCCCGATCAAGGTTAAAAACAACCTGAAATATTTGTTGGAAGAAATTCGCATCCACTGTTGATATGATCGATGGCCTTCTGATATGATCGATATTTAAATTTAGATTAATAAAAAAAGGCATCGATATATTGAAGCACATAGTAATTTTCTTTAAGAAAACAGGGGCACTGAAAATCTGCCTGTCGATATTATCGAGCCACTTTCGATAGGCTCGATATTTGAATATCGATGATCGATAAATCCGTCCAGATGAGTATTCGGTTGCTAGACACTTTTAGTCCTCTTATCGATAGTATCGATCAAGTGTCAAAGACATCGATAGCGCAGGTTAATCATATCGAAATGCGTATCAATACAATCGACAGGGCAAGAAAACTTAGAGATTTTTTTATGTTTGAAAAGGTTCACTTACCCGAAAACCCTCATATGTTCTAAGTTATTTTTAAGAGTTTTAATCACCTGGTGTTTTAGGACATGGGATGTGATGCTATGATTTACCTATGAGGAGCTTCCACACATCTAGTTGAGGTAAATGCTTGAATTGTTCTTCCTGTGAGGCTCTGCAGTCTGATTGTCTCAACGCATACACTAATTGACAAACCAGGGCACTAGTAGGTGCACTTTCACCTATAACTTAAACCTTAACCTATAACCTATAACCTAACCTTAACCTAAACCTAAAACCTAAACCTAAACCTATAACCTAAACCTATAAACTAAAACCTAAACCTAAACCTAAAACCTAAATCCTTTCTCAAATCCCTAAACCTAAACATAAACCCAATCCTAATCTCAACTCCCTAACCTAAACCTAAACCAAAACTTGAAAAACTAAACCTAAACCCGATCCCGAACCCGAACCCGATTTTCTAAACTTAAACCTTAACCTATTCTCAATTCCTTAAAGCTATAACCTATAACCTATAACATATAACCTAAATCTAAACCTTAACCTAAACTGTAACGTCCTGAAAAAATCCATTTAAAGACCCGAGTACCACCTCAGACAGAAATCACCAAGTACCAAATCCTTAAGAAATTAAATAAGAATTAACTAGCGCTAAATTATATTACCTGGGAAATTAGCACTAATCACTTTAAATACAATCTACAAGACCCAAAACTTATGAAATCGTTAACGCTACATTACTCTAAAACCTAGGATCAATCTCTAAACCCAGTTGCTCTTGGAAGCATCTGGAAACTCCGTAACAGACTTGGACCGCATGTCGAAAGTCCAATCACTACGAAACTACACGATTATGACCACCTAGTTGGACTTGACAACCATCTCGAAAATCAAGTCTAGATGGTGTCCTGTGACTATTTACTTAAGCCCAGAGCAAAGTGTGTGAGAAATGTGAATATTTTTAGAAATAAAATTCAAACTTAAGAAAACTAAGTCGTGTCACTTGCAGGACAAATATAAGGATTCAGACCGTCAAAATTTGACCCAATTACACCCTTGAATCAGGGGAAATTTCTCACACATATCAGTGCACTTGTGGCCTTAATCGAATGCCGGTGACCGTCAAACTAAAACTGGTCCGCGACGGGTGATCTGTAAATCCGATCAAACTAAAAACTTAGCCTAACCTGGATTTAATGTCAAAGAGCTTAAGTCCGATCGCATTCAGTAAAGGGGCCTCCAGAAGTGCTCCGTTGGATCGGAACAGACCCTATTTAGCTCTAACCTAAGTATACCTTGGCCCTGGGGCCATTCCCATCAGTTCTGGGCCTATATAAGGGCTTTAAACCCTCTCTCTCATATTTCATACAATTTTTTAAACCCTAAGAAAGAGAGAAGAGGAAAAAGGAAAGGAAAGAGAGAGAGAGAGAGAGAGAGAGAGAGAGAGTTGGAGATTCATCCTAGGATTTGATTTCGTTGCTCCACGCACTTCGCCACCCTATGTGTATCACAAATTCGGCATTTCTAACAACGTACTTAGGTAAGAAAACCTAACCCTAATCTATTTTAGGGTTTTAGATAGTGTAAGTTATGAAATAGCTAACTAATTCATGCTATAGGTTGCCAATCCGCGGTTGACAAAGACTAAGCGTCTAAAACGAATCCGTTACGCATCTACCGGCATAAGGTGCAGACTATAAATGTTTAGGTTATGGTTTTCAAGGCTTTCAATGTCAGTAATGATTTATAACTGACTTGATTGCTGTCACATGTGCGTAGATACGACGTTATCCATATATTACATATATATGTAGAGTATGTTGATTTTAATGCATTCCAAGTGTTTGTTGAAATGTTTGAATGAGTATGGAATCATGATTTATGCTTTCCATGTTCATTGACTGAGAATACATGATTGTTATACCTATGGTGAACCCTTTTGAAAAGGGATTTGCTATAATACCTGTTATAATTATTATGTTACATGTATATGTCATGTGTATCCTAAGTGTTTGATAAAATGCTTGAATGTGAAAATTGCTTATTTAAATGCATGTATTGTGGGTGTTGAGATAGGATTCTCAATTCCCTTTACATTATCCTTTATATAACTTATCTTACTACTATGTGTTGAATGGATGAAATGCCTATGTTGGATAATATGGGTAGTATGTGTTTGTTAAATTGCCCAAGTAAGATTTATACCTAGTTTCAGTTGTCACATACTATATGGATTACCATATGGGAATGCTATTACTTGGAGTGTGATTGGGACTACGTTGTAGTCCAGGCAATCGGTAATGGTTAACGATCAGTGGCCGAACTGTTTTAGCCACGATGTATATGTTTGAGGAATTCGAGTCGTACGCTGTTATCGACAATGGTTAGGCCACGCGGAGTGCATACATGCTCCATGTCGATTGGCTCTGCGTATGCTCGTACCGGTTCAGCTTTTCAAGTAACTCGATTAGCCCGATGTATGTTCACCATGTATGGATGCTACTACTTGAATCTAAGGTACCAAACTTACCAGTGGAAACCCCGTTAACCTTGCTACCTCGATCCGCTAAGACTTATTAGCCAGACATGATGGTATGGGACACCGTGGTCGAGCTGTTGGGCTACGCCATGGTGACGAGCCCACCTGTAGTGACCAGTGAGCAACCCAGACTCGTGAGCCAAATATGATTGTATGAGATACTGTATTCGAGCTGTCGGCCTATGACTTGGTGATGAGCCATTGTAGTGACCTGGAATCATAACATCGTATGAGATTTGCTAGGATTGACGACCCTAAAATGGATCATTGTTTGAGAATTGATATAAGGGAGGTATCTTAACTTCCCAATCATGTTGTATGAATAAATCTAATTAAGTATTGACTAACATGTGCATGCACCGCATTGCATGTGCTTTGGCGAGGAAGAGCATTTTCAGGTGGTTGCCATGTGTGTCGTAAGATGAAGACGCCAAGGGAGTGCAGGCGAAGGCATGCATCATTATCGCATACCATTCATGCATTAACAAGAGTACTTAGGACCTTATTGTTGTACTACTTTATCATTACTGCTTGACTGAATTGATAACATATTAACCTTTACTTTATAGCTCCACTGAGTTGATCACTCACTCCCACGTTCTGAGACGGTGTTTAAAACACCAACCAGACTCTATCTTAGTTGCAGATAATGATGCGACCCATGAGGCGGAGCCGGATTTCGAGGACAATGAGGATGCATTCTCCTATATGTAGCATTCAGATGGGGCTTCAGGGTTATACTTGTAGTGGACTATCACTTTTTTAAAAAATTTTTATATTTTAAAATAATACTTGTAATTATTGACCTAGCAACGCATACATACTTTGGGGACCTATATTGGTTTATAAAGTTATACAAATTCATTTCAGTCTTTCACTTGCATATTACAACTGTCCCTGGATTACGTTTTCCTAATTTCGCTTAATCTCATTCATGTTTTATGCACTAATATAGACAACATACAAGTATAACCTAAAACTAAACCTATAACCTTTAACCTAAACCAAAACCTATAAACTAAACCTTAACTTATAACCTATAACCTAGAACCTAAACTTATAACCGATAACCTAACCTTAACCTAAGCCTAAAACCTAAACCTAAACCTATAACCTAAAACCTAAACCTAAATGTATTCTCAAATCCTTAAACCAAAACCTACACTTAATCCTAATCTCAACTCCCTAACCTAAACCTAAACCTAAACTTGAAAACCCAAACCTAAACCAGATCCCGAACTTGAACTCGGTTTCCTAAACCTAAACCTTAACCTATTCTCAATTCCCTAATACTACAACCTATAACCTATGCCTAAACCTATAACCTTAACCTAAACCCATAACCTAAGCCTAAACGTAAAACCTAAATGTATTCTCAAATCCTTAAACATAAACCTTCACCTAATCCTAATCTCAACTCCTTAACCTAAACCTAAACTTGAAAACCCAAACTAAACACGATCTCGAACCTTAACCTAAACCTAAACTTGAAAACCCAAACTAAACACGATCTCGAACCCGAACCCAATTTCCTAAACCTAAACCTTAACCTATTCTCAATTCCTTAAAGCTTTAACTTATAACCGATAACCTATAACCTGAACCTAAACCTGAACCTAAACCTATAACCTAACCTAAACCTTAACCTAAACCTAAACCTATAACCTTAACCTAAACCAAAACCTATAACCTAAACCTATAACCTAAACCTTAACCTATAACCTATAACCTAAAATTTTAACCTATAACTCAACCTTAACCTAAACATAAAACCTAAAACTAAACCTATAACCTAAACCTATAACCTAAAACTTAAACCTAAACCTATAACCTAAATGTATTCTCAAATCCTTAAACCTAAACCTACAACTAATCCTAATCTCAATTCCCTAACCTAAACCTAAACCTACACCTAATCCTAATCTCAACTCCCTAACCTAAACCTAAGCATACACCTAATCCTAATCTCAACTCCCTGACCTAAACCTAAAACTAAACCTAAACTTGAAAACCCAAACCTAAACTCGATTTCGAACTCGAACCCAATTTCCTAAACCTAAACCTTAACCTATTCTCAATTCCCTAAAGCTATAACTTAAACCTAACCTAAACCTATAACCTAAACCTAAACCTATAACCTAAACCTAAACCTTTAATCTTAACCTAAACCTAGGTTTTGAGTTTAAAAGTCCATCCTAGGTTTGAACACATTACTCATGTTGGATTTTGCCATAATTTAGAAGATTTGTAGGTACATTTTTTATTTCTTTACATATAAGTATTTTTTTATTTTGTCTTTCTTCCTTTTGAGATGTGTATAAAGGCATGATTATTTGCTTGTGTCTACAAATGTTGTTTTATACAGGCTGACAAGCTAAAGAAGTCAGTGGAGGATGAAATTCATTTTCTTAAGGGAAGGGTTTCAGAACTTGAAAGTGATCTTGTGTTAAAGTCCACAGAAGTTACATTTACAATTTCAAGGAAAGAAGAAGCTCTATCTTCTGCATTTGCTGAAATTGACCATCTGAAGGAAGAAAATTCTGTAAAAATGTGAGCATTATTGAATACATATGGAGGGTGTTTACTGTGTTGAAGTGTATTTGTTTCTTGCACATGAGGGCACGCCTTAGTTGTATTTCTTATGATAGGTTGAGAAAATTGAAGTATTTTTTATTTAGAAATGTGAATGTAGGATGCATTGTATGATTTGATTGCTATTTGTAATAAATGCATCATTTTTTTCTAATTGCATTTTATGTACTATTTCTATTAGCATTAAGCTTAGATGAGTTATCAATCACAGCAGGTTCTTGTAATAGAAATAGGTCGTATTATTACAATTTTTATAAAAATAGCTACGAATATAATCCGTAGTTATAGCTATGACTTTCGTCCGTAGCTATTGGTATCTATTGCTACAGATATTATCCGTAGCTATTGGTATCTCTTACTACGGATATAATCCGTAGCTATTGGTATCTATTGCTACGGATATTATTAGTAGCTATTGGTATCTATTGTTACGGCTATGATCCATAGCTATTGGTATCTATTGCTACGAATATAATCTGTAGCTATTGGTATCTATTACTGCGGATATAATTCGTAGATGTTGGTATCTATTGCTATAGATATAATCCGTAGCTATTAGAATCTATTGCTATGGATATAATCCATAGCTAGACCTTTAGCTACCCCACCAATAGTGACAGACATGCTATAGATCATATCCGTAGAAAAAAGGGCTTTTGCTACGGTTTTTGGCCGTAGCCTTTGCCCATTTTTCATGCAGTGATGGCAATACATGTAAAGTATGAATTGGAGATCTAGAAGGGATGATGTTTTGTCTGCCAGAGTTGGATCCGATTGAGATAGCATGTAGGTTGAATCAATCAATCAAACGATCTTACCTGTCAGTTCAACACTAAAGGATTAGATAGTCCTTTCCCAAGGAGATCATATAGCTCGGTTAATAAGTTTTGGAATTTGTTGTGGCAGAGGGGAGATTTCACTCTATACATCTTCCAAGACAAAGCCTTCTCTATTATAGAAAGAGCATTGTTGACCGGAGAAGGGTTGGAAGAATTAAAAGCGTCATCTTTAGGAACTATTACTAGAGGAGTCATGGCAATTGCTTCTATCGCGACCGATACTGTTGCACTCTCGGCTGAATCAATTGTAGCAAATTATTCAATCTTGATCGATCGTTGTTCTTCAACAATTTTCGTGACTTGATCAGCATGAGCATATACAACGTTGCCTCCCCGAAAGCTATCTTCTCAGCTTTAATCATCTGTTTAGGCCTGATTTATACGTCGGCCATTGCTGACTCGATCAGAGTCAAAGATTCACCAATTGTGGTAGACGGTGAAGGAATTGCTGTAGTTAAAGTCAGTTTGAAAGGCTGAGTAGGAGAAATCAAAATGATGAAGAAGGAGATGGTTCCTGTTGTGTACACCCTACATCACCAAGAGCGATACTAGCCATGGGCGCATCACTTGAAGGTATCCTCTGTGTTGGTTATAGTCTCTAAATCTATCACTATTGTAACCATTGGAGTGGAGATTTTTAAAATCACGGGTGTAAGGCCCGTATCTTAGTCCGTACCATTCTGTAGATTCCCGCGATCCTCCCTATCGAATTCTGGCGACTCATGACCTATAATCAACGTTTGCGCGTAACCTTGAGTCATACCCTGTCAACCTAAGTCGACTTAACCCAAGACTTGTACCCTAGTGACCGCATCGTTACTGCGGTTCCAACGTCGCGTCTCATACATCAAGGCGATACCGAGGCTAAGAGCTATAGGCCCGCACATATCTCAAGGAAATGTCACGCATTTGTGAAGTTCAAGAGAGGAGTCTCTACAAAATATCTCATTTATCCCATCAATGTCATGTACATGTCAAGTACACCCATCACCCATCACATCACTCACCCCATCACAACCCATACCTCTCTTACACAACAACCCTAAAAGTCAACATTTCCATCCCATCTCCTCTCTCTCTCTCTTTCTCTCTCTCTCTCCCATCCATCACTCCATCCCATCTTCTCTCTCTCTTATTTCTCCCTTCTCTTCCAAGCAACCTAAGGAGAACTCAACATCCAAGCTTTTCTAACCCCCAAAAGAGCCAAGTGTGGCCCACTTCCTACCCTCTCATCTCCCATCTCAACCCTTCATTTTTCTTCATCTTCTATCAAGATCGAAGCTAAGGAGTTTGATGTCCCATCAGACCAAGAAGGAGGCCAATAGGTGGGTAATCTACTGTTGATTTTTTTATTTTAAGGGCTCACTTGTTGTGGGACCCACTTGATGTATGTATTGTATAAGGGAGGGCCCAAAAGTGGTGGGGTCACTCCCATCACATTCCCATCTCTCTCTCTCTCTCTCTCTCTCTCTCTCTCTCTCTCTCTCTCTCCTTCCTGAATTAGTGGCCCATCTACGGAGGATCCAGACCATCCAGGAGGTGGGATGGCCCTACTGTCCACCCTGCTGGACTGGTGGTCCAGTTGGACGACCTGGATGATGGGGAAACACAAATATTACCTTGACAGTGGGCCACGCTGCCTTGGACCCCACCTTGCATGCCCTATATATCTATACTGTTCGCCATCTGAATGATATTGTGGAACCCACCGTGAGCAGCATGTTTCATCCTAAACATCCATCCAACTCCCTAGCCAGGGCCAAGGAATGAGGAAGATTTAAACCTCTGTTGGGCCACATGTGTGGAGCCTCACCATGATGTATTTTTTTAAACCGTTCACCTATTTGAAGGCCTGGGCCCACCCCACACGTGTGATACGTGTGGGGATGGGACTCACCATGATGCATGTATTCTAAATCCCCACTGTCTAGAGATGTCTGGACGGTGTAGTGGACTCCAAGTAATTGTATGTGCTTCAGATCCACACCATCTATACCTCTAGATGGTGGGTTTGGTCGTAAGGTATGTATTTAGTCCAGGCTTTCCATTTTTCAATGGACCACACCTTGATGGGTGTGCTGTGATCCAAACCATCTAGCCTAACTGGATTGTAACACCCTAAAAATCAGGGGTCGTGTAGAAACCCGACTCCCGAGTTCCAGACCATCACTTATGCAAAAAAATGAATATGATTCAATGTTGTCTGAGTTAGAGCATTCACATGAGTAAGATTATACCAAAACTGCAATTCATACTCCAGATCCAGTGATAAAAAGCAAGCAGAAGACTATCATATATATATCACTGTATGAAAATAAAATAATCTCAAACTGTCTCCAAAGTATGAATACATCTCTGAGTCTCATATACATGTCATAAATCAAAAATAAATGTCAGGTGATAGTCCAACTAGCATGTCCCGCCGATCCAGGTCACCTACGCAAAGCCGTCAGCGAACTGCATATACGAGAACTCGTCCTGGTCCTCGTCGTAGTCTGGCTCCGCGTCCTGAATCGCATCGCCACCTGCATCTAAGACAGGGTCTGGTGGGTGTTGCAAACAGCATCCTGTAACGTGGGAGTGAGTGATCAACTCAGTGGAATAACAGAGCAAAGATTAACATGCTATCAAATCAATCATGCGATAATAGCAAAGCATTCAATCAAACATTCCTAGATACTGTTGTTAATATATGCATGAAATGACATGATGGATGCCCTCACGGACATACTCTCTCATGCGTAACCATCTGCGTCTGCGGCATGCTTGCGTTCCTCAGTGCTCCACATCTTCCAGGCACATGCAATGCAATATGGATAATGATTACCAAGTCGTTATTAGTCCATCCATACAGCAGTATTGGAAAACTAAGGTACCTTCCTTATGTCAATCCCAACACAGATCCTGTCTAGGGTCGTCACTCCTAGTAATCTCATACAATGTTATATTTATAGGTCACTGCAAGGGCTCCCATGGCTGTTGCTCGCACTCGTTGCACCGCTCCCCCATCACCTTATCAATATAAGCCTAATGTACTCTTGTTGCTATGGAAGGGTCGTCGCCTCCCGTAGACTCAGAATACGCTCGAGGTCACTACGAAGGGCTCGTCACCAATCAGTGTAGGCCGACAGCTCGAATGTAGTGTCTCATACTACCACAATCGGCTCACGAGTCAAATGTGCTCACTGGTCACTACGAGGAGGTTTGTGGCCCCAGCGTAGGCCGATAGCACCACCATGTTGTCCCATACCACCATGCCTGGCTCATGAGTCTTTATGGATCAAGGTACCATGGTTATCAGGGTTTCCAATGGTAAGTTCAGTACCCTAGGTTCAAACAGTTATGACTCGTACATGGTGAACATATAATGACCAGTCGGGTTACTTGACAGGCTCGACTAGTACGAGTGCATCTCAAGCTGAACGACATGAAGTGCATAAAACACTTCGCGTGGCCTAACCACTGCCGCTAACCCAAAACACGACTCGCGTTCATCGATGCGTCCTTCGTGAAAAATAGAAGCCAACCACGAATTTGATCCATTACCGACTGCCTGGACTGAAACATAGCCCCAAGCATTTGTAAATCAACATCAGTGTCATATGAGAGTCATAGAAATAAAATATAACAATACATGCATGTTGACACATGTTATAACATACAACTTAAGCAAATTATTCAACACACGCATTTCATATATATAATGAAATTAATACATATAGCCAACATGATGGAATTCATATACATCCGAATATTAATTGAGAATTCAATCTCAAAACTAATTCACGACACCATTACTCAATACATACTAATACAATCATTTATACAAACACAGTCTACACACTTTAGTCTACATAGCGTATGTCGACTCAAAGTGCGCATTAGGGCGAATCTCTTCGCCAAACAGATCATGCACGCATTCCTAATATCCTAACACGACAAATAACCATGGCAAACATTTCAGTAAAATATGGACGTAAACAGTATTTCCTACAAATGACTAAAATACCCTAAATCTCATACTTTCCAAACGCAGTCGAAATGGAAAACGGATATCATGTTCTACATGTCAAACGGCGTTCTCTTCGATAATCTACTATTAAACGATATTGAAAGCTTTAAAATCAGTCAATCAAAGCATCTAAAATCCTCACCTTTCACCTTATACGTGTATCGATTCGAATAGAACGTATACGCTTCGTCAACGGCGTAAATGCGACCTAATACACAAGATACATAAGCTACTTCGCTATTGTATCAAAGGAATCCCTAAAACAACAAGTGGTTAGGGTTTTCTTACCTAGAAGTGTGTTGAAAATCACTGGAAAAGTGATTTGGATGCGATGCTTCGGTACGTGCAATAGCTGGTGCAAGTGGCGGGAAATCTCTCCCACAACTCTCTCACTTTCTCTCTCTCTTTTTCTAGGGTTTCAAGAAAATTCGGATGGGAGAGATATGATAGGGTTTAAGGCCCTTATATAGGCTAAAATCTAATCTAATTAGACTTGGGAACAAGGTATACTTGAGTTATAACTAAATCGGGACTTTTTCGATCCAAAAGGGTGTTTCGGGAGGTCCCTTGGCCGAACGCGGTAGGACTTAAGCTTATGCATATTGGATCTTGTTCACACGAAGTTTTCAGACCGGTAAAGTTTCCAGATCGCACGTGGCGGTCCATTTTCAGTTCAGCAGTCATCGTACCTAAATCAGGTCTACAAGTCTCATGATATGAAAGAGAAATTTTTCCTGATCCGAGGGTGAAATTTAGCTAAATTCTGCCGGTCAGAACGCCTAATAATAACGCGCAACGACACGTGCCAGATTTGAAATTAATTTCCTAAACCTTTACCCTATTCTCACTCTCTTCAGTCCAGGCTCAATGAAATAGCCTCAGAACATCGGTTGGGCTTGATTTTCGAAATGATTGTCAAGTCCAGCTAAGCGGTCATAACGGTCTAAGATTGTAGATATCGGACTTTCGATGCGCGGTCTAAATCCAATATGGAATTTTAGAGGGTTCCTGAGAGCAAACGGGTTTAGAGTTGGATCCAAGGTTTCAGGATATTATATCGTCATCAATTGTACAAGTTTTAGGTCTTGCAGAACGTATTTAAAGCGATCAGGGACAATTTCACAGCTACTCTAACGTAGCGCTAGTTAACTTACGCTTATTTTCTAAAGGAATTAATCCTAAGTGATTTCTGATCGAGTTAGTACTCGAGTCTCTGTACGGATTTTTCCGAGGCGTTACAATCTACCCCCCTTAACAATAAATTTCATCCTCGAAATTTGTTCCTTTTCGTACTCCTCGAGAAGCTGTGGGTAGTTCTTTCTGATCTCAGCTTCCGTCTCCCAAGTAGCCTCTTCCTCTGAGTGATGCATCCACAACACTTTCACAAGGGGGATGACCTTGCTATGCAACACCTGCTCCTTCCTTTCTAGTATACGCGTCGGTCGCAGTATATATGTCACATCCTCACCTAACTGCACCTGCTCCCATCTAATGATATGGGAAGGATCAGGAACATATTTCTTCAGCATAGAGACATGAAATACGTTGTGTATGCTGGCGAGAGGCGTAGGAAAAGCCAAATGATAAGCCACTGCACCCACACGGTTGAGAATCTGAAATGGTCTAATGAATCGCGGTGCTAGTTTCCCCTTCTTCCCGAACCGAAGGATTCCCTTCATAGGGAAAAATCTCAAAAACACGTGATCCCCAACCGCGAACTGTAGCGGGCGCCGTCTCGTATCGGCATAACTCTTCTGTTTGCTCTGTGCTGTAAGAATCCGGTGTCTAATGATATCAATCTTCTCCAACGTCGCTTGCACTAACTCCGGACCAATCAATATGCGCTCACCGACCTCTGCCCAGCAATTCGGTGCTCGACAAGGTCGCCCATACAAGGCCTCATAAGGTTTCATACCGATACTCGCCTGAAAACTGTTGTTGTATGCGAACTCTGCATATGCAAGACAGTCATCCCAACTGTCTTTGAAGTCTAATACGCAAGCCTTCAACATGTCCTCTAGAATCTGGTTCACCCGCTCTGTCTACTCGTCTGTCTGTGGGTGGAGGGCAGTACTGAACTTCAAGTTCACACCCATAGCCTCCTGAATGTGAGTCTAGAAAATAGAAGTAAAGCGCGTGTCTCTGTCCGACACGATCTCTAAGGGAACTCCATGGAGACGCACAATCTCTCTGATATACAGCCTGGCTAACTCGTCTGCAGAGTTCATAACTCTGATCGGTAGGAAGTGCGCCGACTTCGTCAGACGGTCGACGATCACCCAAATAGAATCATGTCCCTTCCTAGTCTTCGGCAGTCCTAAAATGAAATCCATGGAAATAAAGTCCCACTTCCACTCAGTTATAGGCATAGGCTGAAGGAGTCCAGGTGGTCGGCAATGCTCTGCCTTCACCTGCTAGCAAGTGAGACAACGAGACATGAACTCTGCGATGTGGGTTTTCATACCATCCCACCAATACGTCCTCCTCATGTCGCGATACATCTTGGTGCTACCCGGATGCATCGCAAGTCTGGTACAGTGCGCAACCTTGAGAATCTCTCGTCTCAAGTCAGGGATATCTGGGACGCATAGGCGGCCACGATAATGTAAGCCTCCATTCGTGCCAACTCGCCACTCGGGGTCTGCATCATCACTGGCCTACTCTCGAAGCTCAGTAAGACCCGCATCATCCCTCTGCGCCACGATGACTCTGTCATCGATAAGAGATCGCATCTGCACATGTGCGATAAATTCATAGGGCTCCTCCACAGTGAGTTTCTACTCAAAGTCTCGCAAAAACTCAACCATATCCTACTCAGCAACCATCAGCGGAGCCACAAACTCTATCATTTTCTTGCGGCTCAACGCGTCAGCCACAAGGTTTTCCTTGCCCGGATGGTAGGAGACTTCGAACTTGAAGTCCTTCAAAGTCTCCATCCATAGCCTCTGCCTCATATTCAGATCCCGCTGTGTGAATATGTACTTGAGGCTCTTATGGTCACAAAAGAGCTCGAACTCCTCTCCATAGAGGTAATGTCTCCAGAGCTTCAATGCGAAAATGACGACTGCCAACTCAAGGTCGTGTGTAGGGTAATTCTCCTCGTGCTTCCTTAATTGTCTCGAGGCATACGAAATTACCCTGTCCTTCTGCATAAGGACACAACCTAGACCAACGCTAGACGCGTCAGTGTATATCGTGTATCTAACCCCTTGCTCTGGTAATACTAGCACAGGGGAGGACGTCAACCTGTCCTTCAGCTCCTGAAAAACTGCCTCCGCCCTATCATTCCAGGCGAACTTCACATCCTTCCGTGTCAACTGAGATAGAGATCTGGCGATCTTCGAGAAATCTCGAATGAAACGTTTATAGTAGCCTGCTAAACCTAAGAAACTCCTCACCTCAGTGACAGAACCAGGCTGCTTCCAATCCTGTACCGCAGCTACCTTAGTCAGGTCAACTACCATCCCATCCTTGGACACCACATGTCCCAGGAACTTCACTTCCTGCTTTTAGAAGTCGCACTTCTTATACTGTGCGAACAACTGATGCTACCTCAGTGTATCTAGGACTAATTGTAAATGCTCCTCATGCTCCTCTCGACTCCTGGAGTATACCAAAATGTTGTCTATAAACACTATGACGAATCGATAGAGGAAAGGCCTAAATACCCTGTTCATCAGATCTATGAACACGGCTGGTGCGTTCGTAAGACCGAACGACATCACGAGGAACTCGTAATGGCCAAAGCTGGTCCTGAAAGCTATCTTCTGCACATCCTCATCCCTGATGCGCAACTGGTGATACCCTGACTGAAGATCAATCTTTGAGAAGTACTGGGCCCCTCTCAACTGATCAAACAAGTCATCTATCCTGGGCAAGGGATATCGGTTCTTCACCGTAATCTGGTTCAGCCTACGATAATCAATACACAATCGCATAGAACCATCCTTCTTCTTCACAAACAATACTGGTGCTCCTCAAGGAGACACACTCGGTCGAATGAAGCCAACCTCCAACAGATCATCAATCTATTTCCTCAACTCCTTCATCTCACACGGTGCCATGCGATACGTTGGCAGTGAGACGGGTGTGGAACCAGGTATCAGATCGATAGTAAAATCGATCTCTCGCCGAGGTGGTAACCCAGAAATCTTCCTGAACAGATCCCCAAAATCATGGACTACTGGCGTGTGCTCAAGTGTCGAGGTATCGATGTCCCGCAATAAGGATGCGTAGCTAAGTATGCAGAAGGAAAGATTAACCTGCACTGAAAATGTAAAGGGCGTGCCCTCCGGTTCATAAACTGTCACCATACGGGTCTCGCAGTCAATCTCGGCCCTCCCTGCAGTCAGCCAATCCATGCCAAGAATGACATCGAGATAATAGAGAGAGGGGTCGACGACATGGTCAAGAGCCATCATCCTACCCCCTAGATCCACCAAACAACCCTCACACATTATAGTGGCATCAGAAAAGGTCCCGTGAGCCGTAAGGACTCGAACTTCATCCATTCGAATAGTCGATAGCCCAAGGCGTCTGACTATGGAATGCGATATCAATGAAATCATGGATCCTGTATCCACCATCACAAGTATAGGAGTACCTTCAATATGGGCGGTGACCTCAAAGGGCAAAGGCTGAGTAGTCTCTGTCTCGACGGCCTCAGCTGTCAAGGCATGTACCCGTGCCTGCTGTGGATGTTCAGCCGCGGTATCATGGGCCGTTGAGGCGGCCGGAACTGAGATACGGGAGGTCTAAAAGAAGGGTGCGCAGGAGCCAACCGTAAAGGCGGAGCAGAGATAGCCTGTGGACGAGGACGGTCGATCTTCTATGGTGGTGAAAATCCGTTGTCTCTCATTAGAGCGAAACAGCTCCCCACATAATGACCCGGTCTCCCACAATACGTACAAGACACATCAGGGCACCCCGTCGGAAGTACTGGCGCTGTAGCCCTAGGAGGAGGGTCGATGCGAGGCCTCTTGCCAACAAATGGCCTATCCTGCATATCCAGTCGTGGCCTAGCAACCACAGGGCCACGAGATCGCGTAAGTCGATCAAAATCCTGCTCTGCCCTCATGGACATATGTATCAACTCTGCATAGGAAGGTATGCTGACACAACACATCTTTGACCGAATGTCCGGTCGTAAGCCCTTAGAAATCGACGTATGCGCATCTGCTCGTCAGCAAGTATAGTCGGGACGTATCTACCCAATTCAGTAAACCGATGCTCATACTCTGTAACTGACATGCCTCCCTGCCTGAGGCATAGAAACTCGTTCTCCGGCTCGTGCCTGTAAGTCTGGGGATAGTATTTCTCATGGAAACAGAACTCGAATGCTGTCTAAGTCCAGACGTAGTCAGCAGCAACTGTCCGCAATACGCTATCCCACCATAATCTGGCCTCTCGCTCGAACATAAAGGTGGCCAACTCAACCTGCTCAGACTCTAAGCAGTGCAGCATCCTCAGAATCTTCGACACACGGTCGAGCCAATACTCGGCCTCCTTGGGTCTGTGAGAACCCGTAAAAGCAGGAGGCCGCAAGTGATGGAATCATTCGAGTAGGCCCCGTGACTCAGCAGTATGCCCCGTAGGGTAAGCAGATGGTGCAGGATGAGCCATGCCCTCATCCTGAGTCGAAGTACCAGCATCCTCAGCTGGATGCACTAATGGTGCAGGTGGAGTCGAACTCCCACCCTGGGCTAAGGCCCCTGCTATCGTAGTCAGAAGCTGCTGGTGCTGCTGGTGCTGCTGATGCATCATGGCCATCAACTGCTCAAACCTATCAGGAGGTGGAGCATACTGCGTCGAGGAAGATGCACGATACTACTCTCTGACAGGAGGTGTAAAAGGTGGCGGTCCGACTGTAGGACTTGAAGAAGGCTGAGACTCATGTGCAGTCTCAGGAAGCGGGCCCATAGCAGGGTCCGTATAAACATCACTCTAGAGAGGAACCCGATCCATAGGCTCTCCTAGTGTAAGTCGTGCCATGCTCCGCGTAGCCTTAGGCAGCATTCCCTATATTCAAAATAGGGCGTAACCTTATCAATTTCAGCAATAGCACAAACACACCACAATCATTCACATAACAAACCAGAGAATTCCATGCATTTCATTAACTCAAAATTCATCACAATACAAGAGATATATTCTTACATACATCATGATAAGAAACGCATGGGAACTAAGTTAGCCAAAGCTACAACAGTAACATAAACTAACTACTAGCCTTCTCATGCTTACACACAGAAAGTAGGAAACAAACAACTACAACCATAAAACATCTAAAACCTAATCGCTAGTCCGAGTCTGGCGATGGAGGAGGAGCACCCTTATCCTGCAGACAACACAGGATGGCCTTCAAAGTGCGAGTCACCTTGCCAAATTTCTGTTTCATGACGACCTTGGTATCCTTAAGATCTTGTTTCACCTCAGTCCAAAGTTCTTGGACTTCCCATCGCAAAGCAACCTAACTCTCCTCAAGTCAGGCTATGTGAGCATCCTTAGTAGCCCGAGCCGTAGGAGGAGAGCTCTCATCAGTATCCTGAGCCTCCTCTTCCTCTTCTTCCTGGACTTCTTCCTCTATTTCTGCCCCAACTTCTTCTTCACTAGCATCCTCTTCACTATCATATTCACCCTCACTGACATCATCAAGCTGAGCCTCATGCTACCGAGGCCCTATCTTAATCTAGTTCACGGTAGCCTCATCAATGAAGTGAATCGGCACAGGCATCTCCGGCCTAAGTCTGTAAGCAAACTCAAGTGCGATCTTGCATATGAGTCGGCCAAAGGGAAGTGACTCAGACGTTCTTCTCGACTTCGCTAGGAGGATGATCTGTCATAACATAAAGGTGGCCATGCATATATTCTCTCCCTGGCCCACTAGATATAGGAAGTCGACCATGAGTCGCATGCATTCACTACAGTTGGTCGACCTGAGATACACATTGAACGTTCAAATGTGGTGCAACAGGCAAAAATCATCCAACATGTGGGACGCTAAAAGGCTCTTGTTACATTACCACAGAACCAAACCACCACATAGGAACCTGGTGCAGTGATTTCGCACACGAACATTCTTCAGATTCTTAGCGCTTGGATGTACCTCGCCAAGAGGCACCTTCAGAAGTCGGGCGATCAATCGAACGTCAATCGTGGCCTCCCGGTCTCTATCAAAGGGAATCCTGAACTGCAATGGCTCCAACGTAGGAGCCTGAATATGAGCATAGAAGGCACGAATAGTGCTCACGTTCGCACGAGACTGGGCTTCAAAGAGCAGACCCCAATTGGCAGCTTCAATGCGCTCAAACAACAGAAATTCATCAAAGAGTCGCCCATCCACATGTGCCTCAAACAGAATCTTACGATCAGCATACGCACCATGGGCCAAGTCCACCAACAATGCTCTTCCTATCTGAGCGTGGGGATCCAAATCTCACTTTGTATGCAGCTCTCTCCCAACACTTGGACTAGCGGCACCACCTCTCGGCTTCCTTGATCGTGAAGGGCGATTAGGCCCAGCTTCATCTGCGGCGGTCTTCATCTTTCCCATGAGAGAGAGGATGGTGGAAAGAGAGAAAAAGGCCAAAATAGCCTCAACAAAAGCCATGAAAAATGGAAAAATGGGGAGAAATTATTGCTCTAATGGGATGAAACAAATCTAGGCCCTGTAGAGGGGTGAATCAAGCTCCCAAAGGCTGGATTTTCAAAGGGAAAAGAGAATAATGGGTAGGGATGGAAGCTCACCCAATTTTCAGCCTTTAATGGAGGTTGTAAGAGCTCTAATCGATGAGAATGGAGAGAGAGAGAACTGTGAACAGCTATAAATGGATGGGTTGGTGTCGGTTGAGGGAGAAAATGGGATGGGAGAGGTTTAGCACCAGGATTTGAGAGAGAGGCAGTAAAAAACTGAAAAGGGAGAGCTTGGAGGACGTTTTTGTGAAGGGGATAGGGTTTTTGGGGGGTTTCAAGGTGCGGCCCACATATAGGAGGGGTGCCCTACCCATTTAAGGGAGTCAGCCCGACGTACGGCCCGAGTGGGGCCCACTAGTCGGCGAGGCCTCGCCGAACCGGCGAGGTCCTCGCCGGTGAAACTCAAATCCGGCGATGGCCACCATATGGGTTGGGTCCCCCCTGCCCTAAGGGCCCTAAAAAGGTTTGGTTCTCCCTCTGGTTCTTTGCATATTGGCCTGGATAGGCCCATGACCCCGTTTCGATCCATTTCAGGTCACTTCTGACACTACCTGATGCATATTCGCATTTAGCGATTTCTGACAGCTGGGATTGGGTCCAGAGAGGTCTAGACCTATCCAAACACGATCTAGAAGTGGTCTGGGGTCGTTTCATGCGACCACGGATGCACACAGACTCGATAAAAAATGATCAGTTTGATTAAACTTCGTCGATTGGCGAAACTACGATCCTATAAGTGTTTTTAGATTTTTCTCGCACCCACCTAAGTCAAAGGAGTGACAACGTATGTCGCGTGGCCATAACTCATTTCCGGTTTAATCCAAATCATGCTCAGATACCAACTTGTAACACCCTGAAAATCGGAGGTCGTGTAGAAACCCGACTCCCGAGTTCCAGACCATCACTTATGCAACAAAATGAATATGATTCAATGTTGTCTGAGTTAGAGCATTCACATGAGTAAGGTTATACCAAAATTGCAATTCATACTCCAGATCCAGTGATAAAATGCAAGCGAAAGACTATCATATATATATCACAGTATGAAAATAAAATAATCTCAAACTGTCTCCAAAGTATGAATACATCTCTGAGTATCATATACATGTCATAAATCAAAAATAAATGTCAGGTGATAGTCTAACTAGCATGTCCAGCCGATCCAAGTCACCTACGCAAAGCCGTCAGCGAACTGCATATACGAGAACTCGTCCTGGTCCTCATCGTAGTCCGGCTCCGCGTCTTGAATCGCATCGCCACCTGCATCTAAGACAGGGTCTGGTGGGTGTTGCAAACACCATCCCGTAACGTGGGAGTCAGTGATCAACTCAGTGGAATAATAGAGCAAAGATTAGCATGTTATCAAATCAATCACGCAATAATAGCAAAGCAATCAATCAAACATTCCTAGATACTATTGTTAATGTATGCATGAAATGACATGATGGATGCCCTCACCGACATACTCCCTCATGCGGAACCATCTGCGTCCGCGGAATGCTTGCATTCCTCAGTGCTCCACATCTTCCAGGCACATGTAATGCGATATGGATAATGATTACCAAGTTGTTATTAGTCCGTTCATACAACAGTATTGGAAAACTAAGGTACCTTCCTTATATCAATCCCAACACAGATCCTGTCTAGGGTCGTCACTCCTAGTAATCTTATACGATGTTATATTTATAGGTTGCTGCAAGGGCTCCCAGGGCTGTTGGTCGCACTCGTTGCACCGCTCTCCCATCACCTTATCAATACAAGCCTAGTGTACTTTTGCTGCTATGGAAGGGTCGTCGCCTCCCGTAGACTCAGAATATGATCGAGGTCACTACAAAGGGCTCGTCACCAATCAGTGTGGGCCGACAGCTCGAATATAGTGTCTCATACCACCACAATCGGCTCACGAGTCAAATGTGTTCACTGGTCACTACGGGGAGGTTTGTGGCCCCAGCGTAGGCCGACAGCTCGACCATGGTGTCACATACCACCATGCCCAGCTCATGAGTCTTTATGGATCAAGGTACCATGGTTATCAGGGTTTCCAATGGTAAGTTCAGTACCCTAGGTTCAAATAGTTATGCATCGTATATGGTGAACATACAATGACCAGTCGGGTTACTTGACGGGCTCGACTAGTACGAGCGCATCTCAAGCTGAACGACATGAAGGGCATAAAACACTTCGCGTGGCCTAACCACTGCCGCCAACCCAAAACAGGACTCGCGTTCATCGACGCGTCCTTCGTGGTAAATAGAAGCCAACCACGAATTTGATCCATTACCGACTGCTTAGACTGAAACACAGCCCTAAGCATTTGTTAATCAACATCAGTGTCATATGAGAGTCATAGAAATAAAATATAACAATACATGCATGTTGACACATGTTATAACATACAACTTAAGCAAATCATTCAACACACGTATTTCATATATATAATGAAATTAATACATATAGCCAACATGACGGAATTCATATACATCTGAATATTAATTGAGAATTCAATCTCAAAACTAATTGACGACACCATTACTCAATACATACTAATACAATCATTTATACAAACACTTAGTCTACACACTTTAGTCTACATAGCGTATGTCGACTCAAAGTGCGCATTAGGGCGAATCTCTTCGCCAAACAGATCATGCACACATTCCTAATATCCTAACATGACAAATAACCATGGAAAATATTTCAACAAAATATGGACGTAAACAGTATTTCCTACAAATGACTAAAATACCCTAAATTTCATATTTTCCATACGCAGTCGAAATGGAAAACGGATAACATGTTCTACATGTCAAACGGCGTTCTTTTCAATAATCTACTATTAAACGACATTGAAATCTTTGAAATCAGTCAATCAAAGCGTCTAAAATCCTCACCTTTCACCTTAGACGTGTATCGATTCGAATAGAACATATACGCTTCGTCAACGGCGTAAATGCGACCTAATGCACAAGATACATAAGCTACTTCGCTATTGTATCAAAGGAATCCCTAAAACAACAAGTGGTTAGGGTTTCCTTACCTAGAAGTGCGTTGAAAATCATCAAAAAAGTGATTTAGATGCGATGCTTCGGTACGTGCAATAGCTGGTGCAAGTGGGGGGAAATCTCTCCCACAACTCTCTCACAATCTCTCACTTTCTCTCTCTCTTTCTAGGATTTCAAGGAAAATCGGATGGGAGAGATATGAGAGGGTTTAAGGCCCTTATATAGGCTAAAATCTAACCTAATTAGACTTAGGAACAAGGTATACTTGAGTTATAACCAAATCGGGACTTTTTCGATCCAAAAGGGTGTTTCGGGAGGTCCCCTGGCCGAACACGGTCGGACTTAAGCTCATGCATACTGGATCTTGCTCATACGAAGTTTTTAGATCGGTAGAGTTCCCAGATCGCACGTGGCGGTCCAGTTTCAGTTCAGCAGTCATCGTACCTAAATCAGGTCTACAAGTCTCATGATATGAAAGAGAAATTTTTCCTGATCGGAGGGTGAAATTTGGCTGAATTCTGACGGTCAGAATGCTTAATAATAACGCGCAACGACACGTGCTAGATTTGGAATTAATTTCCTAATCCTTTACCCTATTCTCACTCTCTTCAGTCCAGGCTCAATGAAATAGCCTCAGAACATCGGTTGGGCTTGATTTTCGAAATGATTGTCAAGTCCAGCCAAGCGGTCATAACGGTTTAAGATTGTAGATATCGGACTTTCGACGCATGGTCTAAATCTAATACGGAGTTTCAGAGGGTTCCTGAGAGCAAACGGGTTTAGAGTTGGATCCAAGGTTTCAGGGTATTATAGCGTCATCGATTCTACAAGTTTTGGGTCTTGCAGAACATATTTAAAGCGATCAGGGACAATTTTGCAGCTACTCTAACGTAGCGCTAGTTAACTTACGCTTATTTTCTAAAGGAATTAATCCTAAGTGATTTCTGATTGAGTTGGTACTCGAGTCTCTGTACGGATTTTTCCGAGGCGTTACGTGGATGGTGGGCCCCTAACACAATTGTATGTGTTGCATCCCACCGTCCATTGGATGGTTAAAACCTTACAACGAGGAGCTGTAGTGTCGTCAGCAAGCTCTGTGGGGCCCACTAATGTATGTAATGTGTTCCACACCGTCCATTAGTGTGGATTCCATCGTGATGTATTTATTATCTGCACTGTCCATCTAGACGGTGCTGTGAGGTCCACTATGATGTATGGTCTTATCCACACCGTCCAGATGGCTGGACGGTGGGACCCACCATTGATATATTTATTTTATATCCACGCTGCTTATTAGGTGGACCACACCACAAAGATCAGTGGAGGGTTGAACACCTATCATTAAAACCATTTGGGTCACAGAAGCTTTGGATCAATATGAGATTTACTTTTCCTTTTAATCCAGGTCTTTGTGACCTTATAAACAAATTGGAAGGAAAATGAACATTATAGTGGGCCCCAGTGAATTGAAATAGTGAAAATCATTATCTCCACTGCTATTTGTGGTATGGTCCAGATGATGTTCGATCTTCATCTCCGCTGCTATTTATGGCGTGGCCCATGTAATGTAGCTCACTTGATATATGAGGTGAGTGCTGAGGCCCATGGGCAAGGTCCAATGCGATGTATTCGAGGTCCATGGGCGAGGCCCAATGTGATGTATTTTAGGCCCATGGTCAAGGCCCAATGTGTTGTACTCGAGGCCCATGGGCGAGGCCCATTGTGATGTATTCGAGGCCCATATAACTTGGCCATTGTGTTATATGTGAGGCCCATGAGGAAGGCCCAATGCCATGTATGTGTGGGTCATTACGTTGTGTATGAATCCCTTATTTGGGCCACTCCTTGGGAGCAATGTTCTACATTGATGGGTAATGATGGTTAAATATCTTCATTGTGACCTTCTCTTAGGCCTTATTAGGCCCATTCGCATCATTCTTTAAGTGGGTTGACACTAATTATCAGGCCCCTTTTGCATGATCCATCTATTCTCATTGGGCTATCCCAAGATGTTGGGCCCCCATCTATTGTAAGTAGGATTAATTCTTTTATTTTGGAGTCTACCTAGGACTCATTTGGGCCCTCATCGGTTGTAAGTAGGATTAATTATTTTATTTTTGAGTCCACCTAGGACTCATTTGGCCCCCTACGGCATCTGACAGGGCTATATAATAGTATAGAGAAGGAACCCTTTCCGGATCCTTGGGTTTTGGGTAGGCCACTTAAGCCTAACCTTGATATAAGAGGGGGTATATCGTCACCATATAACATGCTTAGTATAGCCCCATGATTCATACCCATACGCATCATATGTATGCTTGATACGAGGAATGATTGATCATAGCACATGCGATTGGGCAGATTGTTATGGGATTCCCTGATAAGGGGAGTTGTCCACATGAGCACGCGGTACACGCATGATTGTTGTATGACTAGATAGCATAATTTGTGCATCTCGCATTGTGTGACATGAATACTGTACGCCCTAGTGACATCAGGGCCATAACCTACATAGGCATATCGTGGTTAGTAGGATTGGACACCGAAAATCTTGTTCACATGAGGTGTTATAGATGGGTAAAATTCCCTAAACCCTTATGATACCAGGAGGTTATTCTAACGTCTAGACCAAGTGATGCATGAGCGCCAAGTGCCAATTACCAGAAGGCTACGCTTTCCACTATGTCATGGTCGATTAAAAATCCTCCTCGTAGGATCCTAGGATCAGAACCTGGCTTATAGGCGTCAGGAGTTGAAAGCGGGGTACTATGGAGCATGACAACAGGAGTGATGATTGTTTCTACCATCTTACCAATGAAGGTGTGGGATATAAGAGGAAGTTTTGCTAATGGAATTGTTGAGATCGGTTCCATGCTCTGTCCTTAAGCAGGTACTGATCTAGTTAATTTTTGAGTCATTGCGAGATTAGAATAAGAATGATAAGTGCAAGAGCCAGAATATCAAATTAAACAAGAATATAAAGCTAACACTCTCCACCTAAGCTAATAGGGATTACAATACGGACTCGTTCTCCCCATATGGATGCAGAATTCTTTATTATGGTTGCAAATGTAAGAGTTGCAATTGGAAATGGTAGACGTTTTGGGTTATAAGGTTTAAGGTACTTGTCAAGTGGGAGATCGAGATTATTCAATCTCTCCCTGTCCTGGATCCATTTATTGAAGCACTTATTGAGATGAGCTTCTTTATGTCATTGACTGCCTACAGTTATTTCTTCAGAATAATTCGCTTCCTCAAGGTAAGGCCAATACTTTATTTTAAATGAATTGTCAAAAGCTCTAATGGCCTTAGTGGAAGAAGTATTGTTCATAAACCCAAGTGTAGAGTCGCTTTGCATAATAATCTTGGTGAGACCGAGGTCGAATCTACATAGACTAATCTTGTGTGTATTCTAAAAGCAACTAGAAATAGAACTACATGAAGATGTGAATCTAAATTGGAAATAAAGGAAGTAATTGGGAGGGATTTAATTAGAAACTTAAGAATTCAAAGGTGGGAACTAGGGTTTTTAAGGATCCACTTGTAGCAATTAAGGAGATCTATTACTTGATTCAAGGACACAACTGGAATTAGAATCCTATCTTATCCAGTTGGAAGATATCTCAATAAAACCAAATCTAAACTTTCATTAACCTAATTCTCAACAGATGAGAGTTGTGAGAACTAGAAGTGATTCCATCACAAAACCATGCCCAGGAGACAATGGCTCACAATAGGATATACCAATCTCATAACCAAACATAAGAGAATCATGAAAATTACAATAGATTCCATCATCCAACCATGCCTAAGCGACGATGGTGAACAACAGGATTTACTAACTTCACAATCTCAATACATGAAAAGAGATACTCAAAGCTATTACAAATCTACTGTAATTTAAGTCATAATAAACCATTAAAAACTGAAAGTATTCTTTAAATATCAAACTAGAATCAAAGTGAGTTCAATATAAATATGAATCAAAGTAGTAGAAACATCCCATCCCGCTATAAGCTTTACCTTTTAGCCCTAGCTAAGAGGTTTAGCCAACCATAGACATGATTGGATCTAAAACCATAGAAGAATGCATGAAAAACTAAGAAAGAAAGAAGAAAAATGCTTCGTGATGGCTCTCCGCCCTTATGCTTCGCTCCTTCAAACCCTAGATTGATGCCCAAGGATGCCCTCGGGACTCTTATCTATAGTTGTGCAACACCTCCTTTTGCACCTTCTTGGAAAAATCTGAAAACTGCCTCAAATTTACGTACTCCGCGTAACTTTGTGTAAGTTCGTGCAGGTGGTTCAATGACATCAAATTGGCTTTGATGTCATCAAAGGTTCCTTTTTCACGTGCTTTTTCACACTTTTGTAGCTTTATCCGAACTCCATAGCCTTCTATGTCATCGAACCTACCTTCAATGTCATCAAAAAGGCCTTCGATGCAATCGAAAGTTGTTCGAGGAATCAATAGCGTGTCCAAAACAATTCAGCGAGTTATTCCAATTTCTTCAATAAATTCGATGTCATCAAAGAGACCCTCGATGGCATCAAGTAGTCCTTTGATATTATCGAGGAAGCCTTCGAGTAATCGAATGTGGTGCCCAATATGTCTAGCAAGTTTTACTGAAATTTCATAGAAAATTTGATGTCATTGAAGCGACCTTTGTTGTCATCGAGCATGGCTTCGAGTCATCGAAAAATGTCTTTAATTTGTCCAGTGACCAACTCAATTTTCCTTCATAAATTTGATGTCATCGACTCGTGTTTGATGTCATCGAATGTGTCTTCGATGTCATCGAACGGTGATCAATGACACAGTCAATGTAAGTTCTGCACTTGTTCTTTCGACTTTTTCCTTCTCCACTTGGTTTTATTGAATCTTGAGATCTTGAAATCTTTAATTTTCTCTCCTAAGATCCATTCTTTTCTTTGGTGATCTTTGAGCATCAAATCCATGCTTTTAGTACATTTTCCAATCCAAGCTCTTAAATTCACCTCGCAACATAAACAAGAGTAAAATAGGACATTAAGCAGTATCATGTTAATAAAACCAAGATATAAATGGGTTCAATATGCAATATTTAACCCTCAACACAATTCTAACCAACATTTTGCTAGTCTCGAGCAAAGTATGCATAAAATAAATCTCAATACTTAATGTCAGAAATCTTTTTCAGGAAACAATCCTTTGTGCACTCGAGGAAAAATGGGTAAAATTAAGATATGTAAGTGAGATTTTGATAACCTAGAACCCAATCACATAAGTAACTAATCAAATAAGGTCTTTGTTCATTAAACTGAAGCATAATTTGCATATGAAGTTTCTCTATGTGATAAGTAAAAATCAACTTACTTCTCATACGAATACTATTAGTTCATCATGCTGGCCATGATTACCATTTTAAGATCGGTTTGAAACTCAAGTACTGATTTCGAACTTATCCCCTTTTCATTCTTTTTCCAATTTTTGATTTTATATCGACGGTCAAGTTTTATTCATTTTTTTTATTTTTGTATTATTTTTTAGATTTTTCATTCTTTTTCATGACCTCCTTGTCGATATCCTTTTTTTTAACTGGTTCTTTTCTTCTTTTAAGGTGGATAAAATTCTCCAGACTTGATTCTCACCATCTATTAATGATTCCCATACTAACAATCAGAAATTCTAGTGCATCTTATAGAAGGCAAATTGAATGTGTCTTGTGATTTAGGTTAACATGATATTCAAACTTCCTATTAATCAATTGAGTACAAGCACTTAGGTGATAAACTACTTAGATGATTAGAGTCTAATAATCTAAAATTCAATCTCTATCTTATCATACCCAAACCATTTTTAAGTACACAATTCATTGCTTCCCAAACATATTTCAACTTGAAATATTGAAATTTTTAAAATTTTTGCTCAAAACTTCGAAAACATTAATTAGTTTACCTAATCTCTCATCCCCAACAACAAAATCTACATTGTCCTCAATGTAAAAGAAATAAGCATGTAATACAAAAGAGACAATCAAAAGAAAAGGGAAATGATCGAAAGGTAATACTTAAAGAAGGAATTTTGAGGCTTTTTCAATGATCTCAGTGTGAAGGTGGGTTAGCATAGAACAGAACTCAGCAGAGTATAAGAAAACTATTCAAAATAGCAGAAACAAACTACCCTAGTCCTATGAAAGTGATAAACCTACCTATACCTCCATCAAACTAGGAGATCAATCCTAGTAAATACGATCACTCAGAGGTATAGACATGTCCTCTGAATTAAATTTCTTAACAAATGGCTTTAATTGATGTCCATTTACTTTGAATTCATTTCCATTGTTTGGATTCTGAATCTTGACAGCCTCATAAGGATAGACATTAGTAATGGTGAAAGGGTCAGTCCAACGAGATCGGAGTTTACCTGGAAAGAGATGTAACTAAGAACTGTATAAGAGGACCTTTTGACCTGGAGTGAATGATTTTCGAAGAATGTGTTGGTCATGAAATAGCTTCATCCTATCCTTGTAGATTCTTGAGTTCTCGTACGCATCATTCTGGATTTCTTCAAGTTCATTTAGCTGAAGTCTGGGCAGCGAGCCAATGTTGTCCAAATTGAAACTCATATTTTTAATAGCCTAGTAGGCCCTATGTTTCAACTCCAGAGGCAAGTGACAAGCTTTCCTATAGACGAGTCTAAAGGGAGACATTCCAATAGGGTTCTTAAATGCAGTACTGCAAGTTCATAAGGCATCGGTCAAGCGGATTGACCAATCCTTATAGTTAGGGTTAACCATTTTTTTCAAGATGTGTTTAATTTCCCTATTGGAAATCTTAGCTTGCCCCTTGTTTGTGGGTGGTACGGAGTGCTCACTTTATGAGAGATGTCATATTTCTTCATTAAGTTTGCAAATAGCCTATTACAGAAATGTGAGCCTCTATCACTAATGATGGCTTGAGGTGTTTCTAACTAAGAAAGGATGTTCTCTTTTACGAATTTAATGACTGTTCGATGATCATTATTCTAACACGGGATCATTTTGACTCATTTTGTGATATAGTCTACCGCTAGCAAAATATATGAATTTTCAAAAGATTTTGGGAATGATCCCATGAAATCAATGCCCTAGCAATCAAATGCTTCAATGATCAGAATAGAGTTCAAAGGCATCATGTTTCGACGGGACAATGCTCCTAATTTCTGAAAATGCTCACAAGCTTTGCAAAACTCATGAGTGTCCTTAAACATAGTGAGCCAGTAAAACCACACCGTAGAATTTTAGCCATAGTTTGTTTAGTAGAAAAGTGACCACCACATGCCTGAAAATGACAGAAGGAGATGACACGTTGGTTTTCATTGTCTGGCACACATCTCCTTAAGATTTGGTCGGGCAATATTTAAACAAATATGAATTATCCCAGAACAATTGGGGTACCTCGGGAAAAAATGTTTTCTTATCTTACGTAGTCTAACGTGTTAGCGTGAAACCTGTGGCAAGATAATTAGTAATATCCAAAAACCAAGGTAACTAAGAGACTTTGAACAATTGTTCGTTAGGGAACATATCATTTATATGTGTCGGCTCATGGAAATCAGGGGTATTAAGGAAGGAAAGATGGTTAACAACTATATTCTTTACTCCATTTTTATCTTTTATTTTCAAATTAAATTCTTGGAGTAGGAGGATCCATCTTATCAAGCGGGGCTTAGTATCATTCTTAGAAAGAAGATACTTAAGCACCACGTGATCTTTGTATATGATAATCTTGGCTCCGATCAAGTAGGACCTAAATTTATCAAAAGGGAACACTACGGCTGGGAGTTCCTTCTCCATAGTTAAATAATTCACTTGGGCAGGATTTAGAGTTCTACTTACATAATGTATAATACAGGGCTTCTCCTTTCTCTAGCCTAACACGCCCCAAAATCATAGTCAGACACATCACACATAATCTCAAAAGAAATGCCTCAATCAGGTGGTTGTATGATAGGTGTGGTGGATAACATGCCCTTAAGCTTAGAAAAAGCCTCTTGGCATTGCCAGTCCACTCATATGGTACATCCTTTTGAAGTAGATTGCATAAAGGATGAGGGAGGTGATTAAAGTTCTTTATAAAACTTCTTTAAAATCCGTTGTGTCCTAAGAAGGATCGCACTTTTCATATGTTCTTAAGTGGAGGTAAACTAGAGATAAGATCCATCTTAGCCTTATCTACCTTGATTCCTTTAGTCGAGATGATATGTTCAAAGACAATTCCTTTTCGAACCATGAAATGACACTTCTCCCAATTTAGTACCAAGTTCTTTTCCTCACATCGCTTGAACACACATTTAAGGTTTTCCAAACAATCATTGAATGATGGACCAATGACAGAGAAGTCATCCATGAAGACCTCTAAATATTGTCCCACCATGTCAAAAAAAATACTCATCATGTGTGAGGCCTATATCCTAAACCGTACTGTTCCGGAGGCTTACGCGGTCCTCCCGGTCAAATTTCTGTGACTCATGATCTGTAATTGACAGTTGCGCGTGACTCAGAGTTGTATCCTATTTTCTAGAGTCGGCTCGACCCGAGACTTGTACCCTTGCGACCGCACCATCGCCGCGGTTCCGACGGTGAGTATTACACACTGACACAATACTCGGGCCAGGAGATGTGGGCCAACGTTAAGTTCAAGAAATAATGCCACACATTACAAATCCTGAGAGAATCCATCACATCAATCCCATCAATCATTCAATCAAGTACACATCACTCACACCATCCCTAAGTACAACTAACCATCCCTAAAGTCAACCCTTACATCACTTCACCCATCCCTCTCCCATCACTCCTCTCCTATCACTCCTCTCCCATCATCTCTCTCTCTCATTCTCTCTTCACTCAAGAAACTCCTAAGAGAAGCCAACGTCCAAGGCATTTCCTAGCTCCATGAGAGGGTTTGAGTGGCCCACTTCCTATCTCCTATCCCCACCCTCCCAAAACAATCTCAACCATTGAAGTTCATCCTTTGGAGCTCTAGATCATATTGGCAGAAGAAGGAAGATGAGATCAAAGGTGGGTGCTTCTCTCTCTTCTCTTTCCCTCTCTTTTTCATTTTTATGTGATGATGTGACTGTATGTCCCACCCAAATGGACCCCACCATGAAGCATGCATTTTTCCCAAGCCATTTGTAGGTGAGGCCCACTTTATAAGCATTGTATCTACACCATCCACCATGTGGTGGCCCACCTAAGCAGGTCCCACCTTGAATATATTTGTTATGCCTAAGAAATGTCCAGCGTCTGGACGTGAGCTGGAATAAACACATAAAAAAAATGTATGTTAGCTTGGTTAAAAGTATTTAGGTGGACCACTTGTATAGGCTCCACATTGACGTATGGATTCAATCTAAGACGACCATCCTCTTCCCCAACTCAATTTAGGCGTTGAGCCGAAAAATGAAGCTGATCCGACTAACTGTTGGGCCATACCATTAAATACAGTATTTTCTATCGTTGAAATCTACCCTGATATTTCTATACACCAAAATATACTAAATATTGTGCTCATTTAGACTGTATGGAGCCATAAAATCCAATGGTTGAGCTGGATTCACCTGATGCGGGCCCCACCTAGGGAAATCCTCAAGAAAACCATAAATAAAAAAAAATAAAATAAAAAATAAACAGAGGCAGTAAGCGCTGCCACTGTCTGACGTGCAGGTTGCTGCCTGCTATGCGTGGCGGGCATGAGAGGCCAGGGCCGTGGGCCCCACTGCAAGCCCCACCATGATGTGTGTTAATCATCAACTCCGTGTAATTGGTAGGCCCCCTTTGGGCAGTGGGCCACCCCAAAAATCAGTTGTATATGGAATTCAGGTGGCCCACATGGTAAGAAACAGTGGGGATGAGCTCCTACCGTTGATATAGATGTGAGCCCATTATAATGTTTTGTATATAGCATATATAATATATTATATTATATAATATAATATATTACACTGATCCATGCATCCAGTGCCCAGCGTCCCGTAGGGAATGGACGACTGAATGCTGGATGGGTATATCATATATATAATATGAAATAATACATTATAATATTAATATATATATATATATATATATATATATATATATATTATACTTTATATATATGAGAGGTGGGCCACACGTGTGGACCCACCCCTGATGCATGTATTTCATTTATGCCATCCAGACCGTCCATCACTAGACGTCCAGAGCTGGGCATTGTGTAATATTAATATATATAATATAATATAATATAATATAATATTATAGCTTGTAGGTCCCACACGTGTGGACCCACCAGATGTATGCAACTCCCCATCCATCCACCGTCCAGTTATGGATAGTGGAGCCCACCTTGATATGTTAATATCCATGTCGTCCAATCTAAGGACGTAGATGGAGGCGGATTGGCTGGTGTACCTCACCAGCTTTGTAACTGCTTGACGTTAGCAGTACTGTGGGTCTCATCCACATCGTCCAGATGGCTGGACGGTGGGACCCACTTTTGTTGTATGTGTTATACCCACCGTCCATCAGATCTGGATGGTGGGAACCCGCCATAAGAAATGTGTTTTAATCCCAACTGTCCACTATCTGGACGGTGGGCTAGTTGGTAGCAGCAGTAGTTGCTGCATCGATGTCAGCAAGTTCTGTGGGTCCCATCTAGACCGTTGACCCACCGTGATGTATTTATTTCATCCACACTATCTAGATTGCACTAGACGGTGCTGGACAATTTTTGGATGGTGTTGATTTACATAGACAATGTTTGGATGGTGTTGATTTGCATAGACAATGTTTGGATGGTGTTGATTTACAGAAATAATGTTTGGATGGTGTTAATTTAACTGGGCCATGTTTGGACGGTGCTGATCATATTAGTGGACCATGTACCTCATGAAAAGGTAGTGTATGTTGATGCACTTGTCACACCTGTAACTTTTGAAATGATTTCTGGTGTGATCCAAGCCCACCTGAGGCCCATTGGTGCGGCCCATCCATGAGGCCCATCATGATGTATATTCGAGTCCCATGTGATAAGACCCACTTGTCTTGTATTTAAGGCCCATATGATGGGGCCCACTTGCCTGAACTTGAGGCCCATGGGCAAGGTCCATTTAATGTATTCTAGGCCCAGATACGTGGCCCATTTGATGTATACAAGACCCATGTGTAGGGCCCACATGTCATGTATTTGAGGCCCATGTGCAGGGCCCACCTATGATGTATATCAGGCCCATATGCAAGGCCCACCTGTGATGTATATTAGGCCCATGTGTAGGGCCCACCCATTGTGTATTAGGGCCCATGGGTTATGGCCCATTTTGATGTATTTTCGGCCTAGATAGCAAGGCGGGATATTATGTATGAGAGGCCCATGGGATGTGGCCCATTATGAAGTGTTAGGGGCCCATAGAATATGTTCCATTATAGTGTACATGCGGCTCGTATATGGGGACCATTATGATGTTACATATGGCCTTGTGTAAGGATTAATGTGATGCATGTGAGGCTTATGTGATGAAGCCCACTTTGATATACTTGTGGCCCATTAGTGCGGCTCATTGATGTGACTCACTTGATGTGTATGAGGCCCATTAGCGCGGCCCATTGATGCAACCCACCTGATGTATATGAGGCCCATGAGTAAGGCCCATGGTGATGTATTCGAGGCCCATGTGGTGCGGCCCACAGTGATGTGTATGTAACCCTTGTATGAGACCCATGATATTGTATATTAGACCCTTGTGTGAGGCCATGGGCCCACTATATGTTTGGCCCTATGTATGCCACTCCTTGGGAGCAATATTAGTTATATATCCACATCGATGGGTAATGATGGTTGGATGTCCACATTGTGACCTTCCCTTAGGCTTTGTTAGGCCCATTCTCATCATTCCCTCGGTGGGTTAACCCAAATAAGTGGGCCCCATTCGCCATAGATGGATGGCTCTATGTTATCAAATTTGTTATAACCACGACTGCTGATCTTTATACTATAGTTGATCGGCTGATCATCTATTGACATCGTTTTGTTTATCTGCTGATTATCAGTGTGATTGATGTGACCGATTATCAATCGATTCAGATTATCACGACCGATTGTCAATTTCGATTGACGTGACTGATTTTTTGACTCTGATCACCGATTACCGATCCTGATTGTCATGACCAATTTGTTAATTCTTATTATCGATTGATTCCGGTTATCGTCACTGATTGTTGAAAGGGCCTAGCTATATGCCCTGGAGGGGGGGTGAATAGGGCAATGCCAAATAAAACTTGAAACAACGGAATAATAAAAGAAATAAAGCACAATGCTGAATTAAAAATCAATCTCAATAAACTAGATTTAAGAGAATGATACCATATCAGTTCTAAGGACAACTTTACACCAAAAACCAAAGGTTTAAGGTAGGACAACCTTATTTCTATAACATCTTATGTATCACAAACTAATGAGGAATAAAAAGCAAAGAAATCAAAATAACTTACAGAAATAAATCCTAAGTTATTACAACATTCCCCACACTTGCTCGAAATAAAATGATTACAACATTCATCAAAATACATAATCCAAAAACCCACACAATCTGAGTTTTTTGGCTCTCCTTAGATAACCAAAACAATGAGATTTTTCTGGCAAATCTCAAACAAAACCAAAGAAAGTAAATTACACAAATGTAAAATACCTGAATCTCCTTTTGAAGTAGTCAGGTAGAACCAATCGGAGTAGAAGTTCGATTCAACGTTCAAAGTCTAATACTCACTTTAAGAATGGTTCTAAGTCTAATTGATTTTAAATCAAAAGGGCTAGTCCTATTTGATTTTGAATCCAAGAAGAAGGAATATCAGAAATTCCCCTTTTCAAATAAGATTGGAATGTAGATCAAAATCAAATAATAAACAAGCTAGCAAAAGGAATATTAAATGAGCACAAAGTAGCTTAAAAATAAACACAAACTTATCTCAAAGTATAGCCTAAAGATTGCTTGAATTGATTTGAATTGAATTGAAAAACTCTAAAGTTCGTGCTCTATTTATAGCCTGAAAAATCTCAACTACGACTGGTCTTAGGATCCTAGGACTGGTTGTAGCTTCAAAGATTTTCAAAGATTTCCGCGGGATAAGGATTAGTTGTTCCACGACTGGTCTTGGGTATCCTACGACCGGTCGTGGGCCACCTACGATTGGTCATGGGTCACCTACGACCGGTCGTAGGACCTCCAGTTTAGTTGCTGGAGTTTGAGTCATAGGGCTAAGACTGGTCGAAGGACGAGTCATACAGCTCACAGGACTGGTCATAAGATGTCCAGGACTGGTCGTAGGACAACCAGAAAAATTCAAAAATCTTCAACAACCTAGGACTTGTCCTGAAAAACTTAAGACTGGTCGTAGCAGAGCTAGAACTGGCCTTGAAGTCCCTAGGACTGGTCTTAGAATAGTCCAAACAAGCATATTAAAATATACGAATTATGTATCCAGAATGACCTACAGTAAAGCCCATCTTAAGGTCAATCTAAGGTCGAACAAACCTTAAAAGTGAGATGGACATTGAAAGTCTGTACACTCAGATGACCCTTAAGAAAAGTTTGAGAATTTACGAATCTTGTTGTAGGCCTTCTCGAGCTTGATCCTTTTTTGAGTTGACAAAGTCTTCTTCTATACTTGAACTTGTTTGAATCTTGAACATGCATACTTGGAGACTTCTATTCTTGAATTCTTTATCCATGACTTGAAACTTCTTCATTTAAGTTCTAGTCTTGAAATACGATGTCTTGAAGCAATGAGTAGTCATGAAACACAAGATATACAAGACATAGATATAGGTTTTGGCACCATAAAATTTGACAACCAAAGGGATATGAAATCATAGCACTTACAATCTCCCCCTTTGTCAAATTTGTGACAAAACACATATCATACAGATAAGAGCAACATCATACAAATTACTCTACTCCCCCTGAGAGATACGAGTACTGCTCATGTAAATAATAAACAACATGTAAACAACAAGACTCCATATTCTCAATCCACATATCCTTCTCAATCAATCAATCCAAAAAAATTACTCCCCCTTTCCATACTACTCCCCTTTACCATACTACTCTCCCTTTTTATCAGAAAATGAGAAGGGAAAGGCACAATAGGAAAGAGAACAACAATATAGAGAGTAATAATAAGCAGATAATGAGAAAGAAATATGGAAAGACATCATATTTCAAAATATAAACCAGAATCATCAAGTCATAACCAAGTTAATATAATATCCAAAAGAAAAGAAAAGATAATGTTATACAATCCAAAAGATAATTCGCCTAATCAGATCTACAGGAGGGAGCAGGGATAGTAGGATCAATCTACTATAAGCCCCTATTAATGCGACGAAGATATTTTCACATATATTTAAACTGCATATCGTGGGCTATACTCATGTTATTAACCTTCTCCTCCAATGCACGAAGGCGTGCATCATAACTAGATGGATCGTAATCAGGATCATTTGGCGTATCAGTTTTTATCTCATCCATATTAACATCCTGTTGAGGAAGATCGCTAGCTTCCCCTTCATTTTCGGCTTCACCACCATCACCACCAACACCACCTTCATCTACTTGGCCAGGAAGCAAATTTAACTTCATTTTATTAAGATTGGAATTGTTGAAAATAAGATGATGAATTGGTGCCTCATTAATAGGTTTATCGACAAGCATGTGAGTGGCTAACACAGTCATAAGATAACCAAACGGAATATCACTATGACCCGGATGGAGACAAAACTGTATGATAAAATGACAAATCAAAGAAAGAAGACAGACCATAGTACCAAAAGCAATAGAATGCAATACACGAACCATGAAAGAAGTCAACTCAGTTTTATTACCGGACCGAGGATACATATTTGAAATGAAAAAATGATGTAACACTCTGTATCTGGCTAACAGATACTTTGAAGGGAGCACATTCCCTTTGTGTGTCCATTGCGCATCAATTTTACAAAGTCTCTAGTTAACTTGCATTTTTCCGATTCAGATGGTTTGTCGTATAGAGTATGAATCAGTATACCTTCATCATTAACGGGTATATCTATAATACCCGATATTAAATGACGGTCTACTTCAAATTTTCCTTCTCTAGTATCAATTGAAAAAGTTAAGTTATCAAGGGAGAATTCTAAGATACATGCAACCATTGATTGTCCAATAGACTGGTATGTAGGCCCACCCCAAAGAAAAATGTTAGCCCAGCTAATAGATTAAAGGAGAGGGATAATACCAAATGGAGCAATGTGATTGAGATCAGCGGTATGCTCAACGATAACATTACGAACACGCAAATCCCGTACATCTTGAGGATCATCTTTGGGTGACCGAAGGTGCCGTTTTGTTATCAGTCTAGATCTAGATGAGGATGGACCACGAGATGTTTTCTTCTTTCCTCTAACATCTCAACAAGATATACAAAGAGCAAGAGAAATACATAAAAAGAAGGATGGGTTTTCTCTAGATCAGTAATTTGAGAAGAAACCCTTGAAAAACCCAACAAAAGATGAAATTTAGCTACACAATGATCAAATCAAAGCATAGAGAGCATCAAACTTTAAGAAAAATGATGAAATAGGACTAACCTTGAAGAAATACAAGAAATCCTATGACTGGTCGAGCCACGACTCGTCATAGGTCGGAGTGAAAATGAAGAAGAAGGAGATTTTTCTCAAATTATATCATGTTCACGAGCTTCACGACTGGTCGAGTGTTGTTCACGACCGGTCGTACCACGACTGGTCGTATACATCTACGACCGGTCGAGTATCGACCAAAAATACATTTTTAATGAAAAAAATTAAAATTAAACATAAATAATACTAAATATAATACACTATGATAAATGCAAGCAAGAATACTCAATGTAAAATGCACATACCAAGATCAAATTTTAATTTATTAAACCTTCTTTTGTCGAGCGATTTAGTAAATATATCAGCAAGTTGATTTTCGGTTGATATATATTCCAAGGAAATAACTTTTTCTTCAACCAACTCACGAATGTAATGATACCTAATGTCAATGTGCTTAGTACGTGAATGCTGGATTGAATTTTTGGAAATATTTATAGCATTGGAATTATCACAATGTAAGATCATTGAATCTTGATTAATTCCATAATCGCTTAGCATGCGTTTCATCCAAACTAGTTGAGTACATGCATATCCAGCTGCAATATACTCAGCCTCAGCAGTGGAGAGCAATATTGAGCTTTATTTTTTGTTGAACCAATAAACTAAGCAATTTTCAATATAAAAACAACCACCACTGGTTGATTTTCTATCATCGATATTACCGGCCCAATCAGCATCTGAGTACCCGGCTAATTGAACACTATTATCAAAAGGATACCAAAGACCCAGATTTATAGTACTTGCGACATATCTAATAATTCGTTTAACAGCAGTAAGATGTGATTCCTTAGGATTAGACTGATATCTTGTACAAATACCAACACTTAACGCAATATCAGGTCTACTAGCAGTTAGATACAACAAACTACCAATCATACTACAATATAGTTTAGGATCTATATCTTTACCTGCAGAGTCCTTTAAAAGTCTTAACGTTGTACTCATAGGAGTATCAAAGTTCTTACCATCCAAACCTTTTAACCAAGTTTGAAGCATATTTGGTCTGGGAAATGAAAATTCCATCAGGTTGTTATTTTACTTGCAACCCTAGAAAATAGTTTAGTTCCCAACCATGCTCATTTCGAACCTTGATTTCATTAACTCTGCAAACTCAATAGACATGTTAGAGTAAGTTGATCCATAAATAATATCATCAACATAAATTTGAACCATCAAAATATCATTGTTATGTTTCTTAACAAAGAGCGTCTTATCAACACTTCCTACTTGAAAACTATGACTAAGTAAGAATTTAGTCAATTTTTTATACCATGCCCTGGGTGCTTCTTTTAGACCATAGAGAGCCTTTTTGAGACGAAATATATGGTTAGATAACTTGGGGTCTTCAAACCCTGAAGGTTGTTCAACATACACCTCTTCTTGTAAATCGCCATTCAAGAAGGCACTCTTTACATCCATATGATAAATCTTAAAATTTCTAAAGTATGCGATGGAAATAAAAAGTCTGATTGATTCAAGGCGAGCGACTAGAGCAAAGGTTTCATCGTAATCGATGCCTTCAATCTGAGTGTACCCTTGTACAACCAGTCTAGCCTTATTTCGCATTATATTTCCAAGTTCATCAGACTTATTTTTAAAGATCCATTTTGTTCCAATAATGTGTTTATCTTTAGGTCTAGGAACAAGATACCAGACATCATTATGAACAAATTGATTAAGTTCATCCTCCATAGCAATTATCCAATTTTCGTTAGAAAGTGCTTCTTTCATATTAACCGATTTTATTTGGGATGTAAAACAAACATAATTACATATATTCTCAAGTTGTTTGTGAGTACGAACTCTAGTGAGAGGGTTTTCAAGAATTTGATTAGTTAAATGATCTTTGACAGTCCTTGATTCAAACTCTTTTTGACTTAATGAGGTATCTTGATTGTTGATAATAAGAGCTTCATCATCATCTGAACTCGGAGCTGGTGTATTCAAATGATCATCAATGACCACATTGATGGACTCTTGAATCACACTCGTTCACTTTTTTAGAACCCTATAAGCTCGACTGTTCAAAAAGTAAGCAAGAAAAATACCTTCATCACTCTTCGTATCAAACTTTCTCAAATTTTCACGATCACATAAAATATAACACTTTCTGCTAAAAACTGAAAGTATTTGACAGTAGGTTTCTTTTCAAACCATAATTCATAAGCAGTCTTATTATCAGATTTACTGGTATAAACCCGATTAATAATATAACATGCGGTATTAACTGCTTCAGCCCAAAAATTTCTAAAGAGCTTCATGCTATTCAACATAACATTAGCCATGTCCCGAAGCACTCTATTTTTTCTTTCAACTATACCATTTTGTTGCAGAGTTTTAGGCGCAGAGAATTCATGAGATATTCCCTGATCGCTACAAAATTTCTTAAAACTACTGTTTTCGAATTCAGATCCATGATCACTACGGATCTTACTAACATGAGAACCTTTCTCATTTTGGATTCATTTAATTACCTTTTTCACTTCATACAGGGCTTCAGTTTTGTCTTTTAAGAATGATACCTAAGTGAATCTGGTATAGTCATCTAGATAATCAAGATATATTTTTTGTCTCCTCGACTCTCCATTCCAGTTGGTCTAATAAGATCCATGTGGAGAAGCTCGAGTGGTATAGATGTGGTATTGGAGTTCACTTTCTTGTGAGAGCTTGTAACGCCCGTGAAAAATCCGTACTTGGGCTCGAGTACCAACTCGACCCGAAATTGTGTAGAATTTATTCCTTTAGAAAAATATGACTAAGTTAGCTAGTGCAACGTTAGAATAGCTGGAAAATGGTCCCTGATCACTTTAAATACGTTCTACAAGGCCCAAAGTGAGTGGAACCAATGGTGCTATAATGCTCTAAAGCCTCGGATCAAACTCTAAACCGGTTTATTCTCGGGACCTCCTTGAAACTTTGTATTGGACCTAGACCGCGCGTCGAAAGTCCGATACCTACCATCTTAGACCGTTATGACCACTTAGCTGGGCTTGGCAATCGTTTCGAAAATCAAGTCCAACTGACATTCAGAGGCTATTTCATTGAGCCTGGAGTGAAAAGAGTGAGAATAGGGTTAGAATTGGAATTTGAAATTCAAATCTGGCACACGAATTGACGCATCAGTATTAAGCGTTCTGACCGTCAGAATTCAGCCAAATTACACCCTTGGATTAGGAAAAATTTCTATTACATATCACGAGACTTATAGGCCTGATCTTGGTGCAGTGACCGTTAAACTGAAACTGGACCGCCACGTGCGATCTGGGAACCCTACCGGTCTGAAAACTGGATGTGTGCTAGATCCAGTAAGCATGAGCTTAAGTTCGACCGTATTTGGCCTGGGGACCTTCAGAAATGCTCTTTTAGACCGAAACGGCCCCGATTTGGTTAGACACCAAGTAAACATTGTTCCCAAACCTATTTTGGGCATGTTTTAGCTTATAAAAGGGGTTGAAACCCTCACTCCTCTCTCCCATCCGAATTTGAGAGAAACCCTAACTTGGGAGAGAGAAAAAGGTGAGAGATTGTGAGAGAGAGTGGGAGAGTTCTTCCGGCTACTTGTGCTACGTGTTGCACGTGCTTAAGCAACGCACCTCTATCGCTTTCCCGGCGATTACACCGCGATTCTAGGTAAGCAAATACCCTAAATAGTTGCTGATTTGAGGTTCTTTTGTTTCCATAGCGATGTAGCTTATGGATCTTGTGTATTACGTCCCCTATTCACCGCAGACGAAGCGTATACGCTCCGTTTCAATTCACGAGTCTACAAGACATAAGGTGAGGATTTTAGACGCTTTGATTGACGGTTCCCAATGCTTTCAATGTCGTTTAATAGTAGATTATTGACGGCATCACCATTTGACATGTACAATATGCTCTTCGTTTCCTGTTTCGTAAATTAACGAAGAATATGAGATTTAGGGAATTTTAGTCATTTGTAGGAAGTACTGTTTACATTCATATTTTGCTGATGTGATTGACATGGTTTGTTGTCGCATTAGGAAGTTAGGAATACGTGCATAATTAGTTTGGTGAAGAGATTCGCCTAATTGCGCACTTCGGGTCGACATACTATATGTAGACTTAAGTGTGTAGTGTATGTGTTTGTATAAATGCTTGTATTAGTATGTATTGGATTAAATGATGTTATGAATTAGTTTTAGATGGATTTCTCAATTTATATGCTGACATAAATGATTTCCTACATGTTGACTAAGTTCATGATTCCATACTATGCATGACATGTATGTGCTTGAAGATTTGCTTAAGTTGAATGTCATAACGTGTGTTAACATGCTCACATGATTGTATTTCAATTCCAATACTCTTACACAATTTGCTGATGTGATTCCATAAGTGTTTGGGACTAGACTTAGTCCAGGCAGTCGGTAACCGAGCGAATTCGTGGCTGACTGGTCTTAGCCACGAACGACGCGTCGATGAACGCGATTCGTGTTTGGAGTTGGCGGCAGTGGTTAGGCCACGCGAAGTGTTTTACGCACTTCATGTCGTTCGACTTGAGATGCGATCGCGCTAGTCGAGCCCGTCAAGTAACCCGACTGGCCGATGTACGTTCACCTTGTATGAGTCATAACTGCTTGAACCTAGGGTACTGAACTTACCATTGTAAACCCTGTTAACCATGGTACCATGATCCACGAAGACTCATGAGCCGGGCATGGTGGTATGGGACACCGTGGTCGAGCTGTCGGCCTACGCTGGGGCCACAAACCTCCCCGTAGTGACCAGTAAGCACCTAGACTCGTGAGTGGATTATGGTGGTATGGGACACTATATTCTAGCTGTCGGCCTACACTGATCAGGCGACGAGTCCTTTGTAGTGACCGCGAGCGTATTCTGAGTCCACGGGAGGCGACGACCCTTCCGTTGCAGTAGAGTACGGTAGGCCTGTATTGATAAGGTGATGGGGGGGCGGTGCAACGAGTGCGAGCAACAGCCCTGGCAGCCCTTGCAGTGACCTACGAAATATACATCGTATGAGATTACTAGGAGTGACGACCCTAGACAGGATCTGTGTTGGGATTGATACAAGGGAAGTACCTTAGTTTCCCAATCCTGCTGTTTGAATGGACTAATAACAACTCGAAAATCATATCACCATAACATTGCATGTGCCTGGAAGATGTGGAGCACTCTAGGGAGTGTGGCATGCCGCGGTCGTAAGATGTTGCCGTATGAGGGAGTTCGTCGGTGAGGGCATACATCACGTCATATCATCTTGCATTAACAACAGTACTAGGATTGTCTGATTTACTGCTTTACTATTATCGCATGATTGAATTGTGAACATGCTAATCTTTGCTCTATGATTCCACTGAGTTGATCACTCACTCCCACGTTACGGGATGGTGTTTGCAACACCCACCAGACCCTGTTGTAGATGCAGGTGAGGCTGAGATCCAGGAGGCAGAGCCAGACTTCGACGAGGACCAGGACGAGTTCTCGTACATGCAGTATCACGATGGCTTTGCGTAGGCGACCTGGATTGATGGGACTTCAGTGGGACCATTTTGGATATTTATTTTTGTTCATGTATATGTATATGAGACTCAGAGATGTATTCATACTTTAGAGACAGATGAGGTTTACTTTATTTTTCCATACAGTGATATATATATTGTTTAGTCTTCCGCTTGCTTTTATCACTGGATCTGAAGTATGAATTGCAGTTTTGGTATACTTTTAATCATGTGAATGCTCTAAATCAGACAACATTGAATCATAATCATTTTTGTTGCATAAGTGACGGTCTGGAACTCGGGAGTTGAGTTTATACACGACCCCCGATTTTCAGGGTGTTACAAGTTGGTATCAGAGCATGAATAAGAGTATACTGGGCCTGGGTTATGGTCTCGCGACATACGCTGTCTCTTCCTTTGACTTAGGTGGGTACGACAAGGGTCTAGAAACACTTCTAGGATCGCAGATTCGCCGATAGGCGAAGTCTATTCGAATCGATCGCACGATCGAGTGTGTAACGCATCTCGGGTCGCGTAAAGCAACCTGAATAGCTTCTAAGCCATAGGAAGTCGGGTTGAGACGTCCTATGAACGATTTTAAACCCATAAAAGTAAATTCTTGGGCCGTGGGATGACCACGACTCCTGTATTCAATCGCCAGGGCTTAAAAACCCCGTTTCACCAAAAATCTTTAAAATTCTTCCTCTCACCACTCCAATATTCATTTCTTTCTTAGATAATTTATGTTAGGCATCAAACATAATGTGAAAATAACACAAAATAATACTTTCACAAAATTTTACAGTGAATAGTAAAATTTCATGAAAAATGGCCATGAGGCCATTCTAACTTCACTTTATTTAGCTAATAAAAGTCTAGATGGATGTACTAGCTCCTTCTACCCCAAATTCATATGCTGCATTATAGGGTTTGGTATTCGAGATTATGGAATGGTCCCGGAAAGCTCCGAACACATGTTTGGGCTCACATAGGCCAAAATACAATGAACCAGGGGGCAAACCATACATATCTGGGGTCCTTGGACCATGGGGGACCGAACCCATCTAGCCCCACCAACCGAATACATCACCGGTCGACGATGCCATCGCCGATCCAGTGATGCATCGCCGTACAGGTGGGCCCGTTGGCTGTGGTTTTTGGACGCACGCCCTTAAATCCCAAGTACACCCTCCCCATATAGGTCCCGTCCAATGAAAACCCCCAAATCATACCCCTCCTTCACAAACAGCCCTCCCCATAGCCCTATTTTCATTTTTCAGCAACCATCCCCAAATTTCGTGATTCCAAATCGCCTCTAGATCCCTCCTTGGCCAAAAACGACCATCATCCATCATTCCTTTGGAGTTGGCAGCCCTTCTTCTTGAAAATTCCATCATTTGGAGCTCCAAAAACCCCCAAATCGAGCTGAAATCGTGAGGTGCTCCATTCCACTTTTCCATTTTCATTTCTCCTTGAAAATGAAGCATCTCTCTACGACGCCTAGATCTCCTTTTTTCAGATTGGACAGCCACTTCTCCGCATTTTTGCCATTTTTCATGGCTTTCGTGGAAGCCATTTTAGGCCTTTTATCACTCTCATCCATCATATCTTTGATGGGTAAAAGGAAAACTGCAACAGACGAGGCTGGGCCAAGCCGCCCTGCTCAATCGAGGAGACCGCGGGGTGGTGCCGCAAGTTCAAGCGCCGCCGCAGGTCCAGCTGCAGCCCTAGAGTGTCGTACAAAGTGGGATTTGGATCCCCACGCTCACCTTGGGCGAGTAATTCTATCAGAGATGCCTCATGGCCAATACACTGATCGCAAAGTGTTATTTGAGGCGGACGTGGAAGGGCGACTGTTTGGTGAATTTTTGTTGTTCGAGCGCATTGAAGCTGCGTATTGGGGTCCGATCTTTGAAGCTCACACTCGTGTTAATGTGAGCACCGTTCGTGCCTTCTATGCTAGTATCCAGAATCCTACCTTGGAGCCATTGCAGTTTAAAATCCCTTTTGGTAGAGATCGGATGGCTACGATTGATGTGCGACTGATTGCGCGACTTCTGAACGTGCCTCTTGGTGATGTTCATCCTAGTGAGAAGAATCTGAGGAGTAGGAGTGAACGAGATCACCGAACCAGGTTTCTGTGCAGTAAGTTGGTTCCATGGCAGCCTAATAATAGCCTTAAGGCGACGTATATGTCTGATGATTTGTGCCTGCTGCACCATATCTGCACGTTCAATGTTTATCCCAGGTCGACGAATCACATTGAATGTACACGCCTTATGGTTGATTTCCTGTATCTGGTGGCCCAGGGAGAGAACGTATGTATCGCTACTTTCATCTTACGGCAGATAATCCTCATAGCCAAGTCAAGAACAACATCCGAATCGCTTCCTTTTGGCCGACTGATTTGCAGGATTGCGCTTGAGTTTGCCTACAGACTTAGGCCGAAATTTCCAGTTTCGATTCATACCATTGATGAGTCGACTATGGTCAAGATAAAGATTGGTCGCAGTACCGTGAAAATTAGCTTGAGGAGGACAGCGAGGATGACTTTGATGACGAGGAAGATCAAAGCGAAGAAGAACCTGGAGTAGAGGTTCAGGAAGAAGCTCAGGAAGAGGCAGAAGAGGAGGCTCAGGATACAGATGAGAGCCCTCCTCCTTCTGCACAGGCTACTAGCGATGATCGCATTGCTCTGATCGAGGAGAGTCAGATTGCCTTACGAAGGGAAGTTCAAGAACTTCGCGCAGAAGTCGAGGATGCCAAGGCCGTTACAAAGAAGAAATTAGGCATGGTGACTCGCACCTTGAAGGCGATCCTGTGTTGCTTACAGGATAAGGGTGCTCCTCCGTCCCCAGACTCAGATTAGCGATGCGACTTTGATGTTATTATCAGTAGTTAGTCATTTTTTACTTTTGTTGTGTAAGCCTGTTAGGGCTAGTGCTTTGCTTATGTTGCTATTGTAATTTTAACTGTCTTAGTTTCCATGTATTTCTCGTCATGATGCTTGTAAGGATATATCCCTTGTATTGTGACAATTTTGATTAAATGAAATGTATGGAATGCCTTTGACTCCTTATGTGAATGATTGCGGTGTATTTGTGCTATTAAGACTGACAAGGTTGCGCCCTATTTTGAATATAGGGAATGCCGCCTAAGGCTACGCGGAGCGCGGTTCAGCTTGCACTGACGGAGCACATGGATCAGACTCCTTCGCAGTCTGGCACCCATGCGGACCCTGCTTGGGGCCCGATTCCTGAGACAGTTCGTGCGTCTCAGCCTGCCGCTGGTCCTACAGTTGGACCACCGCCATTTACGCTGTCAATCAGAGAGCCTCATCGTGCATCTACTTCCACACAGCATCCGCCACAGCCTGCTCCACCTCCTGACAGATTTGAGCAGATGTTGGCTATGATGCAGCAGTAGCAGCAGCTTCTGACTACCATCGTGGGGACATTAGCACAGGGTGGGGGTGTGGCTCCACCTGCACCACCTGCGCATCCAGCTGAGGTGCCTATACATATGCCCAGGATGATGGCATGGCTCATCCTGCGCCGCCTGCTTACCCTGCGGGGAATGCCATAGATACACGGGGCCTATTAGAGCGATTTCAGCGCTTACGGCCTCCCACTTTCATGGGTTCTCACAGACCCGAGGAGGCTGAGTACTGGCTCGATCGTGTGTCGAAGATATTACGGATATTACATTGCACAGAGGCCGATCAGGTGGAGCTGGCTAAATTTCTATTTGAATGAGAGGCCAGCCTGTGGTGGGATAGCGTACTGCAGACCGTTGCGGCCGACTTTATATGGACATGGGCAGCGTTTGAGTTCCGCTTCCATGAGAAGTATTATCCCCAGACTTACAGGCATGATAGGGAGAATGAGTTTCTCCACCTCAGACAGGCAGCCATGACAGTTATAGAGTATGAGCATCGGTTCACGGAGTTGGGCAGATACGTCCCGACGATTTTGGCTGATGAGCAGATGCGCATACGGCACTTTTTGGAGGGTTTACGACCAGACATTCGGTCGAAGATGTGTTGTGTGACCATTCCTTCATATGCGGAGTTGATTCACATGTCTATGCGGGCAGAGTAGGATGTGGATCGACTTGCGCGATCTCGTGACCCTGTTGCTTCTAGGCCGCGACCAGACATGCAGGACAGGCCCCTCGTGGGCAAGAGGCCTCGCATTGACCCTCCTACTAGGACTACAGCGCCTGTACCACCATTTCGGCGCCCTGATTTGACATGTACATACTGTGGGAGGACAGGCCACTTGGCGCAGAGCTGTTTTTCTCGGATGCGGGACAGTGGGTTCTCACCACCGCAGAAGATTGACCGTGTACGTCCACAGGCGATATCAGCACTGCCCATACGGTTAGCTCCTGCGCACCCCTCATTCAGACCTCCGGTATCGCAGATCAGACAGCCTCCACGGCCCTTGACACAGCGGCCAAACCGGCCACAGTAGGCACGGGTTCATGCATTGACAGCTGAGGCTACTGCGACACCGACTTTTCAGCATTCGGCCTTCGAGGTCACAGCCCATATTGGAGGTACTCCTATTCTTATGATGGTAGACACTGGTTCCACGATTTCTTTAATATCGTGTGCTGTAGTCAGGCGTCTTGGGTTACAGACTATCACTATGGATAGCATGCGAGTCTTTGCAGCTCATGGGGATTATTCGGATGTTACCCAGATGTGTGAGGGTTGTTTAGTTGATCTGGGAGGCAGGACGATGGCTATTGATCTTGTCGTCGACCCCTCTCTTGTTTATCTCGACGTCATTCTTGGCATGGATTGGTTGACTGCAGCGAGGGCCGAGATTGACTGCGAGACTCGTATAGTGACTGTGTACGAGCCAGAGGGTGCATCCTTCACATTTTCAGTGCGGGTAAATCTCCCTTTCCACATACTTAGTTACGCCACTTTATTACGCGACGCTGGTGCCCAGGTACTCGAGCATGTGCCAGTCGTTTCCGAGTTTGGGGATCTGTTCAGGAAGATCCCTGGTTTGCCGCCCCGACGTGAGATCGATTTCACTATCGATCTGGTTCCTGGTTCTACGCCCGTCTCACTGCCGACGTATCGCATGGCACCATGTGAGATGGAGGAGTTGAGGACGCAGATTGATGGTCTGCTAGAGCTTGGCTTTATACGGCCTAGTGTGTCTGCTTGGGGAGCACCGGTCCTATTCGTGAGGAAAAGGACGGTTCGATGCGATTGTGTATTGATTATCGCAGGCTGAACCAGGTCACGGTGAAGAATAAGTATCCCTTACCCACGATCGATGACTTGTTTGATCAGTTGAGAGGAGCCCAGTACTTCTCGAAGATTGATCTTCAGTCGGGATATCATCAGTTGCGCGTCAGGGATGAGGACGTATAGAAGACAGCTTTCAGGACCAGTTTTGGCCACTACGAGTTCCTCGTGATGTCGTTCGATCTCACGAATGCACCGGCCGTGTTCATGGATCTGATGAACCGGGTATTTCGACCTTTCCTCTATCGATTCGTCGTTGTATTCATTGACGACATTTTGGTGTACTCTAGGAGTCGAGAGGAGCATGAGGAGCACTTACGTTTGGTCCTGGATACGCTCAGATAGCATCAATTGTTCGCACAGTACAAGAAGTGCGACTTCTGGAAGCAGGAGGTGAAGTTTCTGGGACACGTGGTATCCAAGGATGGCATGGCAGTTGACCTGTCTAAGGTAGCTGCGGTGCAGGACTGGGAGCAGCCTGGTTCTGTCACTGAGGTGAGGAGTTTCTTGGGTCTTGCTGGCTACTATCGGCACTTCATTCAGGACTTCTCGAAGATCGCGAGACCCTTATCTCAGTTGACACGGAAGGACGTGAAGTTCGCCTGGAATGACAAGGCAGAGTCATCTTTTCAAGAGCTGAAGGACAGACTTACGTCCGCCCCTGTGCTAGTATTTCCAGAGCAAGGGGTTAAATACACTATATACACTGATGCGTCTAGCGTTGGTCTGGGTTGTGTCCTTATGCAGAGGGACAGTAATTTCGTATGCCTCGAGACAATTAAGGAAGCACGAGGAGAATTACCCTACACACGACTTAGAGTTGGCAGTCGTAATATTCACACTGAGACTCTGGAGACATTACCTCTACGGAGAGGAGTTCGAGCTGTTTTGCAACCACAAGAGCCTTAAGTACATATTCACGCAGCGAGACTTGAATATGAGGCAGCGGCGATGGATGGAGACGTTGAAGGACTTCAAGTTTAAAGTCTCTTACCATCCTGGGAAGGCGAACCTTATGGCTGATGCGTTGAGCCGGAAGAAGGTGATAGAGTTTGCGGCTCCGCTGATGGTTGCCGAGTGGGATATGGTTGAGTTTTTGCGAGACTTTGAGAAGAAAATCACCTTAGAGGATCCGTTTGAGTTCATCGCACATGTACAGGTGCGATCTCAGATCGATGACCGAGTCATCGAGGCGCAGAGGGACGATGCGCATCTTACTGAGCTTCGAGAGCAGGCTAGTGATGATGCTGACGCCGACTGACGAGTTGGTATGGATGGGGGCTTACGTTATCGTGGCCGCCTATGTGTCCCAGATGTCCCTGACTTGAGACGAGAGATTCTCGAGGCTGCGCATTCTACTAGACTCGCGATGCATCCAGGCAGCACAAAGATGTATCGTGACGTGAAGAGGACGTATTGGTGGGAAGGTATGAAGACCCACATAGCTGAGTTCATGTCCCGTTGTCTCACTTGTCAGCAGGTGAAAGCAGAGCACCGCCGACCACCTGGACTTTTGCAGCCTATGCCGATTGCAGAGTGGAAGTGGGATTTCATTTCCATGGACTTCATTTCTGGGTTGCCGAAGACGAGGAAGGGACATGATTCCATTTGGGTGATCGTCGACCGTCTGACGAAGTCGGCGCACTTCCTACCAATCAGAGTTACGAACTCTGCAGACGAGCTGGCTAGATTGTACATCAAAGAGATTGTGCGTCTGCATGGAGTTCCGCTGAAGATCGTGTCGGACAAAGACACGCGGCTCACTTCCATTTTCTGGACTCGCATTCAGGAGGCTATGGGTGTGAAGTTGAAGTTCAGTACTGCCTTCCACCCACAGACAGACGGACAGACAGAGCGGGTGAACCAGATCTTGGAGGACAAGTTGCGAGCTTGCGCATTGGACTTCAAGGACAGTTGGGATGATTGTCTTGCATATGCGGAGTTTGCGTACAACAACAGTTTTCAGGCGAGTATCGGTATGGCACCTTATGAGGCGCTATATGGGCGACCTTGTCGCGCACCGCATTGCTGGTTAGAGGTCGGTGAGCGTAGCTTGATTGGCCCAGAGTTAGTGCAGGCGACGTCAGAGAAGATTGATATTATTCGACGTCGGCTCCTTACAGCGCAGAGCAGACAGAAGAGCTACGTCGATACGAGACGGAGGCCACTAGAGTTCACAGTTGGGGATCATGTGTTTTTGCGAGTTTTCCCTTTGAAGGGAGTCCTTCGGTTCGGGAAGAAGGGGAAGTGGCACCGCGATTCATTGGTTCATTCCAGATCCTCGATCGTGTGGGAGCGGTGGCTTACCGATTGGCTTTACCCACGCTGCTCGCGAGCGTTCACAACGTATTTCACGTTTCTATGCTGAAGAAGTACGTTGCTGATCCTTCCCATATCATCAGATGGGAGCAGGTGCAGTTAGGAGAGGATGTTACATATATCCTGCGATCGACACGTATCCTAGACAGGAAGGAGCAGGTACTGCGCAGCAAGGTGATTCCCCTTGTGAAGGTATTATGGACGCATCACTCTGAGGAGGAGGCTACCTAGGAGATAGAAGCCGAGATCAGAAAGAACTACCTACAGCTTCTCGAGGAGTACGAAAAGGTACAAAATTTCGAGGACGAAATTATCTGTTAAGGGGGGTAGATTGTAACGCCCGTGAAAAATCCGTACTTGGGCTCGAGTACCAAATCGACCCGAAATTGTGTAGAATTTATTCCTTTAGAAAAATATGACTAAGTTAGCTAGTGCAACGTTAGAATAGCTGGGAAATGGTCCCTGATCACTTTAAATACGTTCTACAAGGCCCAAAGTGAGTGGAACCAATGGTGCTATAATGCTCTAAAGCCTCGGATCAAACTTTAAACCGGTTTATTCTCGGGACCTCCTTGAAACTTTGTATTGGACCTAGACCGCGCGTCGAAAGTCCGATACCTACCATCTTAGACCGTTATGACCACTTAGCTAGGCTTGGCAATCGTTTTGAAAATCAAGTCCAACTGACATTCAGAGGCTATTTCATTGAGCCTGGAGTGAAGAGAGTGAGAATAGGGTTAGAATTGGAATTTGAAATTCAAATCTGGCACACGAATTGACACATCAGTATTAAGCGTTCTGACCGTCAGAATTCAGCCAAATTACACCCTTAGATCAGGAAAAATTTCTATTACATATCACGAGACTTATAGGCCTAATCTTGGTGCGGTGACTGTTAAACTGAAACTGGACCACCACGTGCGATCTGGGAACCCTACCGGTCTGAAAACTGGATGTGTGCTAGATCCAGTATGCATGAGCTTAAGTCCGACCGCATATGGCCAGGGGACCTTCAGAAATGCTCTTTTGGACCGAAACGGCCCAGATTTGGTTAGGCACCAAGTAAACATTGTTCCCAAGCCTATTTTGGGCATGTTTTAGCTTATAAAAGGGGTTGAAACCCTCACTCCTCTCTCCCATCCGAATTTGAGAGAAACCCTAACTTGGGAGAGAGAAAAAGGTGAGAGATTGTAAGAGAGAGTGGGAGAGTTCTTCCGGCTACTTGTACTACGTGTTGCACGTGCTTAAGCAACGCACCTCTATCGCTTTCCCGGCGATTATACCGTGATTCTAGGTAAGCAAATACCCTAAATAGTTGCTGATTTGAGGTTCCTTTGTTTCCATAGCGATGTAGCTTATGGATCTTGTGTATTAGGTTCCCTATTCGCCGTAGACGAAGCGTATACGCTCCGTTTCAATTCACGAGTCTACAAGACATAAGGTGAGGATTTTAGACGCTTTGATTGAAGGTTCCCAACGCTTTCAATGTCGTTTAATAGTAGATTATTGACGGCATCGCCGTTTGACATGTACAATATGCTCTTCGTTTCCTGTTTCATAAATTAACGAAGAATATGAGATTTAGGGAATTTTAGTCATTTGTAGGAAGTACTGTTTACATTCATATTTTGCTGATGTGATTGACATGGTTTGTTGTCGCATTAGGAAGTTAGGAATACGTGCATAATTAGTTTGGTGAAGAGATTCGCCTAATTGCGCACTTCGGGTCGACATACTATATGTAGACTTAAGTGTGTAGTGTATGTGTTTGTATAAATGCTTGTATTAGTATGTATTGGATTAAATGATGTTATGAATTAGTTTTAGATGGATTTCTCAATTTATATGCTGACATAAATGATTTCCTACATGTTGACTAAGTTCATGATTCCATACTATGCATGACATGTATGTGCTTGAAGATTTGCCTAAGTTGAATGTCATAACATGTGTTAACATGCTCACATGATTGTATTTCAATTCCAATACTCTTACACAATTTGCTGATATGATTCCATAAGTGTTTGGACTAGTCTTAGTCCAGGCAGTCGGTAACCGAGCGAATTCGTGGCTGACTGGTCTTAGCCACGAACGACGCGTCGATGAACGCGATTCGTGTTTGGAGTTGGCGGCAGTGGTTAGGCCACGCGAAGTGTTTTACGCACTTCATGTCGTTCGACTTGAGATGCGATCGCGCTAGTCGAGCCCGTCAAGTAACCCGACTGGCCGATGTACGTTCACCTTGTATGAGTCATAACTGCTTGAACCTAGGGTACTGAACTTACCATTGTAAACCCTGTTAACCATGGTACCTTGATCCACGAAGACTCATGAGCCGGGCATGGTGGTATGGGACACCATGGTCGAGCTGTCGGCCTACGCTGGGGCCACAAACCTCCCCGTAGTGACCAGTAAGCACCTAGACTCGTGAGTGGATTATGGTGGTATGGGACACTATATTCTAGCTGTCGGCCTACACTGATCAGGCGACGAGTCCTTTGTAGTGACCGCGAGCGTATTCTGAGTCCACGGGAGGCGACGACCCTTCCGTTGCAGTAGAGTACGGTAGGCCTGTATTGATAAGGTGATGGGGGGGCGGTGCAACGAGTGCGAGCAATAGCCCTGGCAGCCCTTGCAGTGACCTACGAAATATACATCGTATGAGATTACTAGGAGTGACGACCCTAGACAGGATCTGTGTTGGGATTGATACAAGGGAAGTACCTTAGTTTCCCAATCCTGCTATTTGAATGGACTAATAACAACTCGAAAATCATATCACCATAACATTGCATGTGCCTGGAAGATGTGGAGCACAGTGTGGCATGCCGCGGTTGTAAGATGTTGCCGTATGAGGGAGTTCGTCGGTGGGGGCATACATCACGTCATATCATCTTGCATTAACAACAGTACTAGGATTGTCTGATTTACTGCTTTACTATTATCGCATGATTGAATTGTGAACATGCTAATCTTTGCTCTATGATTCCACTGAGTTGATCACTCACTCCCACGTTACGGGATGGTGTTTGCAACACCCACCAGACCCTGTTGTAGATGCAGGTGAGGCTGAGATCCAGGAGGCAGAGCCAGACTTCGACGAGGACCAGGACGAGTTCTCGTACATGCAATATCACGATGGCTTTGCGTAGGCGACCTGGATCGATGGGACTTCAGTGGGACCATTTTGGATATTTATTTTTGTTCATGTATATGTATATGAGACTCAGAGATGTATTCATACTTTAGAGACAGATGAGGTTTACTTTGTTTTTCCATACAGTGATATATATATTGTTTAGTCTTCCGCTTGCTTTTATCACTGGATCTGAAGTATGAATTGCAGTTTTGGTATACTTTTACTCATGTGAATGCTCTAAATCAGACAACATTGAATCATAATCATTTTTGTTGCATAAGTGACGGTCTGGAACTCGGGAGTTGAGTTTATACACGACCCCCAATTTTCAGGGTGTTACAAAGCTCCTAATCTATTTGCCCAACTGGCATTCACCACATATTTTGTCTACTCTTTGCAATTTGGGTAGACCTCTAATTAGTTCTCTTTTGCTCAATCTATATAAGTTCCGGTAGTATATATGTCCAAGGCGTTTATGCCATAATTCAGTCTCATCGGTAAGGACCATGTAACACAATTGAGTAAATGAGCTTGCATCACTAACGATGTAGCAGTTTTTAGAAGTTCTACGACCAGTTAATATAACAGAACCCTTTTTATTAAGTATCTCACAACCTTGATTAGAAAACTTTACACTATGGTTGTTATCGCATATCTAAGAAATGCTTAGTAGGTTGTATTTCAAGCCCTCAACATATAAAACATTCTTAAATAAGGGAAGGCTATAAAGCTAAACTGTACCTTGGCCAATGATCTTGCAATTGCTTCCATCACCAAATGTGACTGACCCGTCAGTCATATCTTTTAGATCGGTGAATAAAGCCTTGTCACCTATCATATGCCTGGAGCAACCACTATCTAGGTTCCACTTTGAATGGCTTGTAGCTTTGAACGTAATGTGGGCAACCAAGCAGGCAACTTTAGGAACCCATTTCAGAACTGTTTCGAGTTTAGGAGTATAGATGATCTTTTTCTGTCTGGTGTTATAGGAAAGACCTATAGAGTTAGACTTTAATAGCTCCTTGAGTAGATTAATTATTTTTTCAGCCAATGGATTTTGGTTTTAAAAATCAAAGTTGACATGACTACCTTTAGGTTTTTGAAAAGTCCTTGAATTTTTAGAAAAACCTTGATAAGTATTCTTTTCTTTTGAGATTGAAAACTCTCCTTTTATAAATTTAGGAGTAATGTTCTTTTGTTTAGGAGATGTATTCTTATCATAGCCCAACCCGGATCGATCGCCACATTTTCTTGATCCGGGCAATAATTTTTCCAATTTAGGATCACCTTGGGCATATCTCCATGTGTCTTTCAAACTCAGAAGAGAAGCTACCTCATTTTTGAGTTTCTCATTTTTGGATCTCAAATCTTCAATTTTGGAGGTTTTAAAATCTTAATCACATTTGGTCTTTTCAAAAGAATCGAAAATATGAGACTTTTCTAAAACGAGAGACTCATAATCTTCCTTAAGCTTAGAATTTTTTTTTTTTTTTGTAATTTAAGCTTGACGAAAATTTTACAACTCTCCTTATAAAGGGCATTATAAGCATCCTGAAGATCATCTTCATTATCGTAATCACTATTCAGATTTTCTTCACTAGATATATCATCATTATCTGAAAAAGTGATCTTGGCTAGAGTCATAAGGGCTTTAACATCATCGCCCGACTCGGTTTCAGAATCTTCTGATTTAGAAGAGGATTCAGAATAAGAGGATTCATCCCAAGTAGCCATCATGCTTTTCCTTTTTGATTTGTCCTTTTTAGGACATTTGTTAGCTAAGTGCCCATACTCTTGACAGTTGTAACATTGACTATCTTTCAAAGATTTTCTTGCTCTAGGTTTAGATCGTCTTTTATCATTTGACTTTTGAAAATCAACTTTTTTCTTGCTTTTGAAAATTTTGTAAAACTTTTTTGCTAAAAGCGCCATATCATCTTCGGAATTTTCTAAGTCCGAAGTGCTTTCTTGTGAAACATTTTTAGATGATTTGGGAGCAATTAATTTTCTTTTAGGAGCTTTAAAGGACAACTCATAGGTTTGAAGTGAACCAACTAGTTCTTCAACCCTCATGGCATCCGTATCACGAAGTTCCTAAATCGCGGTTACTTTAAAATTGAACCGTTCAGGAAGTGAGCGTAGTATCTTTATGCACACTTTACTTTCTGAGATTCTATCACCAAGACCCCACATAGAGTTCACAATGTCATTCAATCTAATGTAGAAGTCCATAAACATCTCATTATCCTCCATATGAATTTCTTCAAATTTAGTTGTGAGAAGTTGGACTTTAGATTTCTCGACAATTGATGTACCCTCGTGTGTCATTTCTAATACATCCCATGCTTGTTTTGCATTTTCACAAGAGATGATTCTTTTGAATTCATCTGGTGATAATGCACAAATAATTGCATTTAGTGCTTTTGCATTGGCACCACTCTCACTTTTCTGAAGTGTGGTCCAAAGAGAATAAGCTGTTACTTTCATTGATTTTGAACCATCATCATTAGTTACTTCAGTGATAGGAGGGTTCCATTCATTCACTATGGTCAGCCACACACTTTCATCCAAGGATTTGAGGAAGATCCTCATCCTGGCTTTCCAATAGGCATAGTTTGTGCCATTAAAGGGTGGTGGCCTAGTGACTGATAGGCTATCAAAATTTGACATCTTAATATAGCTTAAATCGTTAGCTCAAGAAATAAATCCAATAAATAAACAATAAACACGAGCTATTAGGGTCTGATACCACTTGAAAGGGCCTAGCTATATGCCCTAGAGGGGGGGTGAATAGGGCAATGCCAAATAAAACTTAAAACAGCGGAATAATAAAAGAAATAAAGAACAATGCTGAATTAAAAATCAATCTCAATAAACTAGATTTAAGAGAATGATACCATATCAGTTCTAAGGACAACCTTACACCAAAAACCATAGGTTTAAGGTAGGACAACCTTATTTCTAGAACGTCCTATGTATCACAAACCAATGAGGAATAAAAAGTAAAGCAATCAAAATAACTTGCAGAAATAAATCCTAAGTTATTACAACATTCCCCACACTTGCTTGAAATAAAATGATTACAACATTCATCCACAAATACAATCTACAAAACTGAATGAATAAAGGAATGAAAGAATAAAGCACATCCACAACACAACAATATATAGTGGTTCGCCTATGTGTACACCAACTGTTATGCAACAGCCACACAGAATGCTACTCCACTCCTAATATCCTCACACAGGGGATATTAGCATGCACTATCGAAATAGGTTTCTCAGGTTCACCTAAAATCTTCACAATTGTGTCTTTTTATCTCGAGTTTACACAATTCAAAAACCCACACAATCTGAGTTTTCTGGCTCTTCTCAGATAACCAAAACAATGAGATTTTTCTAGCAAATTTCAAACAAAACCAAAGAAAGTAAATTACACAAATGTAAAATACCTGAATCTCCTTTGAAGTAGCTCGGTAGAACCAATCGGAGTAGAAGTTCGATTCAACGTTCAAAGTCCTATACTCACTTTAAGAATAGTTCTAAGTCTAATTGATTTTAAATCAAAAGGGCTAGTTCTATTTGATTTTGAATCCAAGAAGAAGGAATATCAGAAATTCCCCTTTTCAAATAAGATTGGAATGTAGATCAAAATCAAATAATAAATAAGCTAGCAAAAAGAATATTAAATGAGCACAAAGTAGCTTAAAAATAAACACAAACTTATCTCAGAGTATAGCCTAAAGATTGATTGAATTGATTTGAATTAAATTAAAAAACTCGGAAGTTCGTGCTCTATTTATAGCCTGAAAAATCCCATTTACGACTGGTCTTAGGATCCTAGGACTGGTCGTAGCTTCAAAGATTTTCAAAGATTTCCACGGGATAAGGATTAGCTGTTCCACAACTGGTCTTGGGTATCCTACGACCGGTCGTGGGCCACTTACGATTGGTCGTGGGTCACCTATGACCGGTCGTAGGACCCCCAGTTTAGTTGCTGGAGTTTGAGACGTAGGGCTAAGACTGGTCGAAGGACGAGTCATACAGCTCACAAGACTGGTCGTAGGATAACCAGAAAAATTTAAAAATCTTCAACAACCTATGACTTGTCCTGAAAAACTTAAGACTAGTCGTAGCAGAGCTAGGACTGGTCTTAAAGTCCCTAGGACTGGTCTTAGAACAGTCTGAACAAGCATATTAAAGTATGCGAATTATGTATCCAGAATGACCTACAGTAAAGCCCATCCTAAGGTCAATCTAAGGTCAAACAAACCTTAAAAGTGAGACGGACATTGAAAGTCTGTACACTCAGATGACCCTTAAGAGAAGCTTGAGAATTTACGAATCTTGTTGTAGGCCTTCTCGAGCTTGATCCTTTCTTGAGTTGACAAAGTCTTCTTTTATGCTTGAACTTGTTTGAATCTTGAACATGCATACTTGGAGACTTCTATTCTTGAATTCTTCATCCATGACTTGAAACTTTCTTCATTTAAGTTCTTATCTTGAAATATGATGTCTTGAAGCAATGAGTAGTCACGAAACAAAAGATATACAAGACATAGATATAGGTTTTGGCACCACAAAATTTAACAACCAAAGGGATATGAAATCATAGCACTTACAATTATCGATTCCGATTATTGAGGCCGATTATCGATTGATTTCGACTATCATGGCCGATTTTCGATTCTGATTATCGTGGACGATTGATCGATTAGCGATCAAGGCCGATTATCGTGACCGATTATCGATTCCGAGTATTGAGGTCGATTATCGATCAATTTAGATTATTGTGGCTGATTGACGATTCTGATTGTCGTGACCGATTCTGATTACTGAGGCCTACTCTGATTCTGATTTCGATTGTTGAGGCCGATTTCGATTGCCAAGGCCGATTTCCTAGACCTATATGATGTATATGTAACCCGTAGTTGAGGCCAATTATGATGTATCTGTTGTCCTTGGGCAAGGCCCACTATGTTGTATATTAGGCCTTTGTGTGAGATCATCGACCCATTATATGTTTGGCCCTATGAGGGTCATTCCTTATGGGCAATGTTGGTTAAATGTCCACATTGTCAAGGTCGATTATTGATACTAATTATGAGTAGGTGACAACATAGCATCATAATACATGCCATACGCATCATCTACATGTTTGTTATGAGATGTGATTTACTATTGCATATGTCATAGGGCAGGTTGTTCATAGGGTTCCCTGATAGGCGGAGTTGTCCCACATGAGATCATGACATGGACATTATTGATGCATGATTGAACTGTATGACGCATGCATCTAGCATTTGTGTGACATAACTACCGTACGACTTAGCGACATCAGGGCTGTAGCCTCCACAGGTATTTCATGGATGGCTAGATGAGACACCGAAAATCTTTTCTATATAGGGTGCTATAGATATCCCTTAGTGAAAGTCTCTAAACCCTTTTGGTTCCATAGGTTGCTCCAACGTCTAGACTGAGTGGATGCATGAGCACATGAGAGTCGTATACCATTAGGCTGCATCTCTCACTGTGTCGTGGTCGGTTGGAAGGGGTTACGGTGTTACCTGCATGAGAGGAGAGGATAATGCTAGACTGAGTCTGACTAGATCGAGGAATAGGTCCACTATCGACGAGCCGAACTCGATATTGGCAGGCGGATAGTGAGGTCTCTTCCACTCACAATGTTGCGCGCAATGGGGAGACAACCTGGTTTGGAGTGTAATAGACCCCAATGATTTTTCAGAGAGGAACCGTACTGATATGTGGACTTATTGAGTAGGAGTTGCATGCTCATTCATTCACTATCCACTCAGGCACGGAGTTGCATTCTCATTCATTCATTCATTCACTATCCACTCGGGCTGGTGGTGCGCAACTAATTATTGTGTACCGTTGTTATGATAAGGATTTCGGTTGGGCACGCGACTAACCTGAGATCAGGAGTTTACCACGTTGAGTCTAACTATTCAAATTTAGGTATGGGACTGATTTGGATAGAAGTCCCTTCTGGTGGACCCCGTAGCCTGCAATACTACGTACTATCATCCCAACTTCACACTCTAGCATGGTCATTTCATTTGCATCACATATTATATTACATCTGCAGGTATATGACATTTAGGGTTGCTATGTTTTTGCACTTATATGGCCTAGACAGACTTAGTAGGATTTGTATATTGTATTACATCCTCGGCATCTGATATTTGGCTCTTTATGATTCCTTAGTGCATAGCTGTTTTATATTGTGTATTCTGATATTGATTGACTTATGAACTTGTCCATACTTTCGCTTACTCTGTCATCGTATGATTTATGATCTTGTCAGTATTTCTGTTCATTCCAATAATGTATGATTTATGGATTACCAGTAATTTCCGTATTATATGATGATGGTATCGTATTGAATACTTGACACTTACTTTATGCACACACTTACACCACCCTCTAAGCTTTCTATAAGCTTATGCACGATAGATGCGTGCAGGTGATGTTAGGTTGCAGCAGTGTTGATCTTGGAGCATGCAGCGGTCTTCTGGAGCTTAATTTTCGATTTATATATTTTCCCTTCAGCATTGTACTCAAATGATTATATTAGTGGATATGTGATGATGATGTTGCCTTTGTGATTTGGGTAATCTTGTAGTTGTGCTTATTACGAGTTAAATGTTAAAAAAAATAAAAATCCTCCTTGTAGGATCCTAGGATCGGAATCTGGTGTACGAACACTAGGAGCCGAGAATGGGGTACTACAGAGGCTGTCGGCACTGGATTCGACAATCGGGATTCCTGTAAATTTGATTTCTGGATTTGGGGCATGACATCATGTATCATTAAAAAGTGGCGAGGGCATTACACAGTCCGAATGACATCCTTTGGTAAGCAAAGGGGCCAAAGGGGCATGTGAATGTGGTCTTTTCCTAATTTTCAGGGGCAATCTCTATCTAGTTGTAGCCTAAATACCCATCAAGGAAATAATAGTATGAGTGACCAACTAGCCTTTTCAAAATCTGATCAATGAAGGGCAAAGAAAAGTGGTCCTTCCCTACGACAGTATTCAATTTCCTATAGTCAATACACATTCTCCAACCAGTGGTAGCTCTAGTTGGTACGAATTCATTGTTGACATTGGCTACTATGGTAATTCTAGACTTTTTAGGAACCACCAGAGTTGAACTCACTCATTAACTATTGAATATAGGGTATATGATACCCACATCTAATCATATACACACATCTAATAGCTTAAGAACCTCGGTCTAAACCACTTCCTTCATGTTTGGATTTAATATATAGTGTGGTTGTTGGGAGGTCTTCACATTATCCTCTAGATAAATGCGGTGAGTATAAATCAAAGGATCAATTCCCTTGAAATCCGCAATCAACCATTCAAGGGCTCATTTGTGCTTGATGAGAATAAAGATAGGCATACTCTCATGTTCTCGCTCAATGTGAGAAGAAATCACCACTAGGTATGTCTCATCTTAAACTAAATAGACATATTTTAATTTAGAGGGCAAAGGTTTTTGGTCAAGCTTTGGTGCCTTGAGGTTAGACGGTAGAGGCATTACATCAGTTTGGGGTAATTTTTCAAATTATTACCTCCACCAGTTATGTAACATCCTGAAAATCGGGGGGTCGAGTAAAAACTCCACTCCCGAGTTCCAGAACATCACTTATGCAACATAAATGTGTATGATTGAATGTTGTCTGTGTTAATGCATTAAACATGAGTGGGATTAATCCAAAACATCATATCATACTCTAGAGACCGTTAAATTAACAAGCGGAAGACTGTGATAGTATGTATAACATATATAAACTGTTGTATGTTTCCAGAGTGTGAACATGTTACCAGGTTATATACATACATGTATACTCTAAAAGCAGACAAAACGAATATACATGAGTGCGCTAAAAATATAAAATGACAAGTGTTAAGGCATCTAATCAACCTCCCTGTAATCCCGTCAATCAGAACACGTATAAAGGAGAGATCCTCCTCATCATCATCAAGTTCAGCTCCGCCTCGCAGGCCGCGCCATCATCTGCAATCACAATAGGGACTGGTGGGTGTCCGGAAACACCGTCCCATAACGTGGGAGTGAGTGATCAACTCAGTGGGATAAGAGAGCAGAGATTAGCATGTTATCAAATCAATCATGCGATAATAGTAAAGCAGTAAATCAAACAATCCTAATACTGTTGTTAATGCAATATGACATAACATGATGGATGCTCTCACCGACGTTCTCCCTCATACGACACCATCTTACGCCCGCGGCATGCTTGCGTACTGCTCAGTGCTCCACATCTTCCAAGCACATGCAATGTGATGGTGATATGATTGCCGAGTTATTATTAGTCCATTCAAATAGCAGGATTGAGAAACTAAGGTACTTCCCTTATATCAATCCCAACACAGATCCTGTCAAGGGTCGTCACTCCTAGTAATCTCATACGATGTATATTTTATAGGTCGCTGCAAGGGCTGCCAGGGCTGTTGCTCGCACTCGTTGCACCGCTCCCCCATCACCTTATCAATACAGGCCTACTGTACTCTCACTGCTACGAAAGGGTCGTCGCCTCCTGTAGACTCAGAATATGCTCGCGGTCACTACAAAGGACTCATCGCCTAATCAGTATAGGCCGACAGTAAGAATATAGTGTCCCATACCACCATAATCTGATCACGAGTCATAGGTGCTCACTGGTCACTACGGGGAGGTTTGTGGCTCCAGCGTAGGCCGACAGCTCGACCACGGTGTCCCATACCACCATGCCCTGCTCATGAGTCTTTATGGATCAAGGTACCATGGTTGACAGGGTTATAATGGTAAGTTCAGTACCCTAGGTTCAAGCAGTTATGACTCATACAGGGTGAACATACAACGGCCAGTCGGGTTACTTGACGGGCTCGACTAGCACGAGCGCATCTCAAGCTGAGCGACATGAAGTACATAAAACACTTCGTGTGGCCTAACCACTACTGCCAACTCCAAAACACGACTCGCGTTCATCGACATGTCGTTCGTGGCAAAGATAAGCCAACCACGAACTTGCTCGGTTGCCGACTGCTTGGACTAGGTATAGTTCCAAACAACTATGAATCCACATCAGCAATCATGTGAAAGTATTAGAAATGAAATACAACCATGTGAGCATGTTAACACATGTTATAACATACAACTTAAGTAAATCTTCCAACACATGCATTTCATACATATAATGAAATCATGCATATAGCTAACATGTAGGAAACCATTTACATCAGCATATAAATTGAGAAATCAATCTCAAACTAATTCATAACACCATTTAATTCAATACATACTAATACAAGCATTTATACAAACACTTAAACTACACACTTAAGTCTACATATAGTATGTCAACTCAAAGTGCGCATTTAGGCGAATCTCTTCACCAAACTAATTATGCACGCATTCCTAGTATCCTAATACGACAAGAAGCCATGTCAATCACATCAGCAAAATATGGATGAAAACAGTAATTCCTACAAATGACTAAAATGCCCTAAATCTCATATTCTTCATCTGCTTACGAAACAGGAAACGGACAGCATGTTGTACATGTCAAACGGCGTTGCCGTCGATAATCTACTATTAAACGACATTGAAAGCGTTGAAAACAGCCAATCAAAGTGTCTAAAATCCGCACCTTTTCTCCTAGAAGCGTGTCAATTTGAACGGAGCGTATACGCTTCGTCTACGGCGAACTGGGAACCTAATACGCAAGATCCATCAGCTACCATGCTATGGAAACCAAGAAACCTCAAATCAGCAACTATTTAGGGTATTTTCTTACCTAGAAATGCAGAGAAATCACCGGCAAAGTGATTGGATTGCGTGGCTTAAACACGTGTAGCAGGTAGCACCACCAGCAGGAAATTCTCTCCCACCTTCTCTCACAATCTCTCACCTTTTCTCTCACTCAACCTAGGGCTTTTTCCAAATTCGGATGGGAGAGATGTGAGAGGGTTTCAACACCTTTTATAAGCCCAAACATGCCCAAAACAGGCTTGGGAACAAAGTTTACTTGATACCTAACCAAATCGGGGCTGTTTCGGTCCAAAAGGGCATTTCTGGTGGTCCCCTGGCCGAATGCGATCGGACTTAAGTTCATGCTCGTCGGATGTCCCTCACATCCCATTTTCAGACCAGCAGTGTTCGTAGATTACACGTAGCGGTCCAGTTTCAGTTCAGCGGTCACCGCACGTAGATCAGGCCTACAAGTCTCAAGATATGAAATAGAAATTTTTTCTGATCCGAGGGTATAATTTGGCTGAATTCTGACGGTCAGAACGCTTAATACTGACGCGTCAAGTCATGTGCCAGATTTGAATTTCAAATTTCAAATCTAACCCTATTCTCACTCTCTTCAGTCTAGGCTTAATGAAATAGCCTGCGAATGTCGGTTGGACTTGATTTTCGAAATGATTGTCAAGTCCAACTAGGCAGTTTTAACGGTCTAAGATTGTAGGTATCGGACTTTCGACGTGCGGTCTAGATCCAATACAAAGTTTCAAAGAGCTCCAGAGAGTAAACGGGTTTAGAGTTTGATCCGAGGTTTTAGAGTATTATAGCACCATGGATTCTACAAGTTTTGGGTCTTGTAGAACGTATTTAAAGTGATCAGGGACTATTTCCCAGCTACTCTAGCGTTGCGTTAGCTAACTTATGCTTAGTTTATAAAGGAATTAATCCTAAGTGGTTTCTTTGGCTATGGAATTGGGTTCTGAGCGATTTTCCAGGTGTTTTAGTTGACCCATTGCCTAAGGATGTCTAATCCCAGGTTGGCCAAAATCCGAGGTGTTACAAGTTATCTTCAAATACCAGTGCAGTTTCAAGCATGGTTCCCATGTCCTTAATCATATCATCATCAAAATCATGGGAGTGAGCCAAACACGTCTCTAGAGGGTCAAAGGATAAGGTCAAAAGTGTTCTATCTTCCACGAAAGAGTCAATTATATTAATGTTGTGGGAATCATCATCATGCTCTAAATGTTTGCCCATATTGAAAAAAATATTCAACTCCAATGTCATATTTCCAAAAGAGAAATTCATGACTCCATTCTTCGAATTAATGATTACATTTGATGTGGTGAGGAATGGGCGACCAAGAATAAAGGTTGAGTATCCAAGATAATAAAATCTATTGGGTAGTAGAATTTGTCAACCTGGACTAACACATCCTCAAATATCCCTCTCAGTATAAGAACTAAGTGATCAACAATTTAGAATGTGGTTTAAGTGGGTTTTAATTCACTCAAAACCTAGGTGTTTGTCGATCGAGAAACGATTCAGATTTATGCTCACTCCTAAGTCAAGAAGTGTTTGCTCAATGTGGTAATTCTCAATTACACAAGCAATGGTCGGGCTACCAGGATATTTGTATTTTCATGACACATCTTGTTTTAGGATGACACTCACCTTTTTAGTTAAAAAGATTTTCTTTTGAATAATTTCTCATCTTTTGGTCGTACACCAGCCTTTCAGAAATTTAGCATATGAAGGTATTTGTCTCACGACATCTAGGAGAGGGATGTTGACCTTCACTTCTTTTAGCACCTCTAGAATTTCATGAGAGTTAGAGAGAGATTTTTATGCAATCAATCGTTGGGGAAATAAAGTAATTGGCCTACCTTGGAGCTCCAGTTCTAATTCTTATGCAGTGCTAGATCCATCATTTTTATCGTCTTTCGAGTCCTTAGACTTTTCAGCCCTGATCAGAATAGTTTTGTCAATGGTCTTCCCACTCCTAAGAGTGGTGATAGATTTATCTTGCTCCATTTGATTTAAAGATCTTGGGTCACTAACTTCATATTGCAGTTATGGATTGGGATGAGGTTGAGCCAGAAGTCTTCCCTTATTCCCAATCACATTCTTTGTTTCAAGCCCTTGTATAGCCTTTGTAAGGTCTTGAAAGGCTTGTAGCATCCCCTGGTTAAGAAGATCTTGATTTTGAAGATGCTTTAGAACCAGATCCTCTTGAGGTTTCCCTTGATTTAGGATTTGATTAAAGAATCCTTAAGGAGTAGAAATTTGTCCATTCCTCCAATTGAAATTGGGATGATTTCTCCAAATAGGATTGTATGTATTGGAGGTGGGTCTATTGAAAGGCCTTTGGTAATTATTCACGACATTAGATTGCTCATTCAGTACCTCTTAAAATGCAGGTATTATTGGACAATTTTCAGTTGTGTGAATGTTGTAAGTATAAATACTGCAAATAGTTTCCTTAGCCTTATCCTTCTTTAGTTCTATGGCCTCGAATTTCCTCATGAGATTAGCTACTTTAGCATTGATATCATCGTTTTCTTTCAGAAGGTATATTCCCACTTCTCCTTTGATTGAGCGGGCCCACAGGTGGTGCTCGATCTTTGGGAGCGTCCCATGATTGTGTATTTTCAGCAAGTCTTTTCAAATAATCCCACATATTATCAACATTTTTGTTCATGAATTCCCTATTACACATTGTCTCGACCAATTGACACATGGAGGATATCAGTCCATCATAGAAAAAATGTGTAATGCGCCACATTTCAAAATTATGTTGTGGGCATGAACTGCCAAGATCCTTAAACCACTCCCAACATTGGAAGAATGTTTCATCTTCCTTTTGGACGAAGTTCATGATTGACTTTCTAAGGGTGTTCGTTTTATGGTGTGAAAAAAAATCTCTTTATGAACTTCCTTATCATATCGTTCTATTACCAATAGATCAAGACATAGTGAATGCAACCATATCTTGACTTTCTCCTTCAAAGAAAGTGAAAAGAGTTTCAGCCCGACCGTGTCATCAAACACATTAGGAAAATATAAAGTGGCGATGATCTCATTAAACTCTTTCAAGTGTAAATATGGATTTTCATATTCAAGTCCATGGAATTTTGGAAGGAGTTGGATAACCCTTGACTTGATATCTATATATCACATATTTTCTAAAAAAACCATGCATGAGGGTGTGTTCACTCCCGCCGGTTGTAAATAATCTCATAAACTTTAAGGCAGGGGTGCACGCTGCACTTCATTCTCATCCTGGACTTCTGTAACTCAAGGTTGTAACTAATTCACTAGTTGATTTGTAGCCATAACCTCAATTAACTCTAAGGATCTCAAGTGGTATCTAACCCTGTGATGGATAGATAACTAATCCTCCTTCACTCAAGAGATGTTGAGTGTTCTCGCGGACCCACTTAGGCATGAAATACTCTCAGCCCTCAATTTCAGAATCTAACCTAAACCAAAAAGAAAGAAGGGAAATAGAAATTGGGAAATAGAAGGAGAGAGAGAATTATAAAGAAGTTATAAAATTAGAAGTTTGTATATTGGGATCCTGCAAAAGAAAAAGGAAAGCAATTAGTTTCTAAAAAGGAAATAAGGAAAGCAACCTAGTTTCTAAAAATGAAAAAGGAAAGTTTCTAAAAAGGGAAAGCAAATTTATTTCTAAAAGCAGAAAAGGAAAGTAAACTATTTTCTAAAAACAAAAAAAAAAGTTTCTAAAAACAAATTAGGAAAGTTTCTATCCAAGAATTATAAAGTAAATTAGTTTCTAAAAATAGAAAAAAAAACCTAACCTAAAAGTAGAAAATAGAAAAACCCTAATCTTAAACTAATTTCAAAACTAGTTGATCTAAAAAAAAATGCAACCGTTAGTCCCCGACAATGGCTCCAAAAACTTGTCCATAACCCCAAGTGTACGGTCGCGATGCAATAATAATCTCGGTGATACCGAGGTCGAATCCACAAGGACTAATCTTGTGCATTTTCTAAAAGTAACTAGAAATAGAAATAGAAGAAGATATGAATCTAAATTAGAAATAAAGGAAGTAATTGTGAGGGATTTAATTAGAAACTTAAGAATTCAAAGGTGGGAACTAGGGTTTCCAAGGATCTACTTATAGCAATAAATGAGATCTATTACTTGATTAAAGAACACAAATGGAATCGAAATCCTATCCTATCCAGTTGGAAGATATCTCAATAAAACCAAATCCGAACTTCATTTAACCTAATTCTCAACGGATGAGAGTTGTGAGAACTGGAAGTGATTCCATTACAAAAGCATGCCGAGGAGACAATGGCTCACAATAGGATATACCAATCTCATATGCAAACATAAGAGAATCATGAAGATTACAATGGATTCCATCATCTAACCATGCCTAAGTGACAATGGTGAATAAAAAGATTTATAACTTTACAATCTCAATATATGAAAAGAAATACTTAAAGTTATTACAAATCTACTGTAATTTGAGTCACAATAAACTATTAAAAACTGAAACTATTCCTTAAATATCAAAGTAGAATTAAAGTGAGTTCAATATAAACATGAATCAAAGCAATAGAAACATCCTATCACGCTACAAGCTTCACCTCTTAGCCCTGACTAAGAGGTTTAGCCAACCATAGACATGATTGGATCTAAAACCCTAAAAGAAAGCATGAAAAATTAAGGAAGAAAGAAGAAAAATGCTTGGCGACGGCTCTCCACCCTTCTGCTTCACTCCTTCAAACCTTAGATTAATGCTCAAGGATGCCCTGAGGACTCTTATTTATAGTTGTAGAACACCTCCTTTCACACCTCCTTGGAAAATCCAGAAATTGCCTCAAATTTACGCACTCTGCGTGACTCTACGTAACTTCGCGTAAGTGGTTTGATGACATCGAACTAGCTTCAATGTCATCGAAAGTTCCTTTTTCACGTGATTTTTCCATGCTTATAGCTTCATCTGGACTCTATAGCCTTCTATGTCATCGAACCTACCATCAATGTCATCGAAAGTTGTTCAAGGAATCGATGATGCGTCCAAAACAGTCTAGTGAGTCATTCCAATTTCTTCAATAAATTCAATGTCATCGAAGAGGCCTTTAATGACATCAAATAGGTCTTTGATATCATTGAGGAAGCCTTTGAGTAATCGAACAAGGTGCCCAATATGTCCTGAAAGTTTGCCGATATTCCACGAAAAATTCGATGTCATTCACTACCAAAAAATTGAGCAAAGGCTATGGACTTTGAAAGCTTTTAGTCACAGATTTAATCCATAGCTAAAGCCTAAGTGATCTATAGCTAGAGCGTACCTCCTCACCTAAACCATATTAAATATAGATGGTGCTTAAGGGGATCCATGGGTTCCATTAGAATATATGTGTTTGATCTAAGTCGTCCAAAAAATTTTAATATATAATTTTAGTGCATGAGCCTAAAAATTATGTAGATTAAATGTCTAAGTGGACCACACCATAAGAAATAATAAAAATTAAATTTTTAGTGTTAATATGCTGTGTGGTCTCCTTACAGATTCGATCTAACTCATTTTTTGTATCAACACTTAAAATAATAAATTAAAATTAATGAACGGAGTGGATATATGAATACATCACAGTGGGCCTCACGATCCTAAAACCCAACATCCCCAAGGAGTCGTCTGTCATGCGCCCCTCCAAAATCCAAACCCCCTCCCCAAAATAAAACCCTTCCCGTCCACCATTTTCTCCCCCGCGTAGACGAAAACCATCTCTCCATCTCTCTCTCTCTCTCGCACTCAGTCTCTCTCTTTCCCTTGCCCTCTCTCAATCCCTCACCCTCTCTCCCTGTCTCTTGGCTGCATTCCCCTCTCTTTGTTTTAAAAAATCCCTTTCGCTGCAAGAAGGAGAAGAAGGAGAAGGAGAAGAAGGAGCAAGGTTAGTTTCTCTCTTTCTCTCTCTTTATCTGTTTCTCAAATATGTTGCATTTGGATGCTCAATCCTTCAATCCCTATGCTCAATCTTGTAATCCTTCAATCTGCATTCCCCTCTCTCTATTTCTGAAATATAAAAATGTTTTGTGGGCTTCACCATAATAAGTGTATGCGGGCCATTCATTTTTTCCAGCTCATTTTAGGGCCAAATTTCAGGTGGACCACACCATAGGAAACTGTGGTGATTGAACGCCCACCATTAAGTCCTGTTTGGTAGGGCAGATTGGATGGAATTGGATGGTATTAGAATGGATGTACAGATTTCATGGTAATGATAGCTGCGTCAATGGATTGGTGTAAGATCTATGGGATTGCTATATCCCGAGATTGTTATTTCTGGTCTGTTTGGGACGCCCGACCAATCCAAGGATTAAACCTTCCAATCCCTTTCAACCCCTTGAACCAAACACGTCCCAAGAAATTTTGAAGGGATTAGGGTGGATTGGATGGGATTTAAAGGTAATGATGGTGATGTCAGTGGATTGTCTTAAGACCCATGGGATTGCAACATCTCGGGATCAAGATCCCGTGTCTATTTGGCATGCCTAGTCAATCCGAGATCTATCTTCAAATCCCTTCTAATCCCTTCCAATCCCATCCAAGCTGCCTGGCCAAACAGGCCCTTAAATACTTCCTAAGGTCATAAGAATCCCTCGTTTTGTGATTTTTGAATTTTCTTTCAAGGTGTGTCTTTAAAGAAACATGCATCATCATAAAATACACTCTTAATTCATATAGCAGATACTAATAACTAATGACAAGAAGAAACGAGTGTATGTTCTTAAAGTTAAACTTGCAAAGAAGAAAATAGCCCAAAATATGCATGTAGGGTCAGCTACCACATATCTTATGGCACCAAAACTAAGAAATAGTGCATACGATTCTAGCATTTTCAGCATTGGCCAAGTGACCATTGGTGGTGCCATTTGTTTTGAAACTGTGACTCCTGGATCTTATAGAATTATTTCGCTCAGGTAGGAGCTCTAAGAAGTACCTTGAGAGCTTCTTTTTCAACCCATTCTTTGCATTTTATCTTCTTTTTTATTTCCATTAATGTTGTGACCTTATGTCTAATGTCATGGCATACAATTCAATAGTTGCTTTTCCTTTTGGATCAGCTGTGAATGAATCTGTGACATTGGCTTGATGCCCTTGCATCTTAACCACTGAGGCTTCAAGCTCAAAAAATACTTTCTATTTGTTTGCAATTTATGTATATTATCAAGGTTCATTACCTTTGATTCTCGAAAGCCTTATTTCATATTTATAAAAATTTTCTAATACACCCAAATGTCGGTTAACATCTGTTGTTATGTTCCAATTTCATGTTTGCATCATTGGGCAATAGCAATTTGAAGCCATTTAAAACAATATACTGATTGCAGATGAGAAATTTGTGCAATTGTCTGGTATATGGGTCTACAATTGTGAATTTAGAGTCTTTTGAATGGTTGTGCATCATTGGTTTTTATGGTTAGCTTGATTTTCGAGGCATCACATTTTCATGTTAGAGCGACCTATGATGGAACTTCTCTAAGTCCCACTCATCTTGTGGGCCTCTAGCAAGGATGAAGAAGAAGATAAGGAGACCAGAAGTGCAAGTCTCACTTTAGAAATTTGAAGTTCTTCTTGAGTCATGAGGTATGCTTGTCTATCTTTTGTGTGTAATTACTTGTATAATGATTTTCTTTTATGTGTAATTACTTGTATAATGATTTTCTTTTGATGAGGTATAATTTTTGGCACAACCTGCCAATGGCTCTTCTATGAGCTTTTGAACTATTATCTTAATTTGAAAAACGTTTATGAACATAGGGGCATGTTCACTATCTTTTTTCCTTCTCCTTTTCCATGTTATAGGATTTTGATGTTCGAGAGTCTGCTATATCAGTTACTGGTAGATGGTCTGAAAAGAATCCAGCATATGTTCTGCCTGCACTTTATCGCCATCTCATACAATTGTTGATGCATCTTGAGCAAAGGTAATCTGAAAGATATCTACTTGCTAATAATATTATTGATTTATCAAGAAATAGATGCCCTTTTTTTCATATTCAGAGTTGGTAGTGGTGTCATACAGAGGTTTGATCCATTGGATGTAGTGGTGTAAAGCTGGAAAATAAGGAGTTGGAAACTAGTCAAGAAACTTGGGTAATTCATATATAGTGAATACTAGCTTTTTGGAACGACATATAGGGGAATACTAACATCCCCACAACATCCCCAGATCTATTGAAAGACACATCAGATGGCCGATTATCAATACAAACTCTTCATTTATTCATTCTACTAGGGGCAGGCCACAGTGCAAAAATCTCCAACAACATTCCTTCTAAGAGTTTATTCTTAGATTTAATGACTTTCGGTTTTAGAAGGTTGTTAGGTCTAGGAAACTTGTGTGTCAAGATTGAGTCAGTGGTAAGATTGGTGTGGAGTTAGGAATAGGAAACTAATCAAGCAACTAGAGGAATCTTAACATGCATTTCAAAATGTGTGCTCAAAATTAATTGTTTTGAAATGCATCCTAGATTCCTGCCAATTGTCTTTAACGATAGGTGATTAATGACAAAGTGACGGGGTGCTTCCTGTGTATGTTGAAGTCATACTCTTTTGTTTTCTCTTTTTTATATGATAGAGAAGAGTCTTTTTCTTTGCTAGAGGATTGAAGTTCGTGCTAATTGAAGTGACACTATTACTTGCTTAAATCCTTTGTATCATGGCTTAGCCAAATGCATGGAAAGTGTCTATCTTTTCATTGGAGAGAGCTAAGGTAAAAGAGATTACATTGAATTAATGCATTCCCTCAGAGAAAGGCATCATACATGCTAAAGGTCTTTCAAAATCAAGAAATTATTTCCATATAGGAGAAAAAAAGAATACAGTTATGTTATCAAGTATTCGGTCTCGCAGTTATTATCATATAGAGGTTTTAACACTTAATGCATCGATTTAAACCTAGTGGGTGCAAATTTTCAGTGATAGCTACTATTCTTACCCTTACTTTTTATTACATGCACCTTTCACATCTGCATTTGATAGTACATTAGTTCAACTATTTTCACTTGTAAATATTTTATTGTTGATGTAGAAAAAGTTGGGCATATCAATAAGTGGATGTAAATATCAATTCCTTTTCTTTCCCATGCTTCATGAAATTGTAATAGGTATTGACTGTTGTCATTACATGAAATCCAAGAATTTTCGTTGTTATACACACCCACTATTTTCCTATTGGTATGATTTTGATAGATGAGCACTTGTAAACCTCGAAGGAAAAGTATTTTTGTCTCTTATTTTTATGGTCATGATTTCAAATCTACTCTGCTTACTAGCTGTTTTTACTACTGCAATTCAGATTGTGGATGTGTGGTCATGTGGAGTAACCCTCTATGTCATGCTAGTGGGTGCATATCCTTTTGAGGACCCCGAGGAGCCCAAGAACTTTAGGAAGACAATACAAGTTAGTACTTGGCTTGTCATTACTGCCGCACATATATCATTTTTTATTTATTCAATCAATCAATCATGTTCTTCTTTCTTGTGGAAAATTTTGAGTGTGCAATACTCTATCCCAGACTATGTTCACATTGTGCCATTTCTGTTGGTGTTAGAGTTGGTTTCCAATTAAAAGGAAATGATATGGTACAAGGCTGTCTGATAGATGCTATGTGAAGGAAAATCTGAGTGGGAAAATTTTCAAATTTGAAGTTTCTCACTGTTCCTGACAGATTGTCTTTGATCAATAGTTTCATAAATAACTTAGCCCTTACATTCTTTTAATGTTTTTACAATTGACAAAATCTGCTTGTTGTGAGAATGTTTAGAAATATTTGATTCTTCATTTCCGTCACCATCTTTCGTCTTGCTGCAATCATTGATCTAATAGCTCAGAGATTGTATTTTGAATGAACATTCATCAGTTGGGGGCTGTCATGAACATGCCATGGTGTAAAATTTAGGTCTCTCCAGTCATCAACCAAAGGAGGTTGGAAAAAAGATGACCAAGATCCTATACTCAATGTATGCTTGTAGCTCCCCTTATGAGTGGACTGGATCCTAATATATCTACATTTGCACATGTGCTGCTACAATCAAATCACGTCAAAAATTTCTCCACTTTAAGATCCTTTTTTTCATACTTTTATATATGGTACCATTTTTCAAGTTCTGATAACAACAGTAGGTGCAATCCTAACTGATAGAATTGGAAGGAGACCTCTCCTATAGGTAAGATGGTACTCAGAATTATAAGGTATAAATATCAGAATTTTCCCTTATTCTTTTATATATAAGAGGAAATATACAATGGTCAATATGAATTACTAGATTTCGTATCGACTCCCCAACTCTGTGATCGCTTGTTGGGGGCATTGTCAATGGTCAATGATGCAAGGAAACTCCACCATCAGACGATCCTAGTCTTATGATAATCAGCTTGTCAGGCCTTGCATGATAGCAAACACAATGGGCTTCTATCTCTTAAAGTTAGTGCCTTAACTTGAGAAATTCTTCAGATGTTCTTAGATTGGCAAGATCAGGATCTGTCCGAATCATCTGCGTAGGAGTGAAAAATATTCAAATAATTCCACACATTGTTAATGCAAATGCTAACATGAACAGAGGTTGCAAACAAGAAATTCATGTCCAGGGCAGGTATTTCTTGCAGATATTATATTTCTTTCTTTAGTCTAGGTACAATTGATCTCACAATTATTTCCTTTTCTGTTTAAATTCTTTGCATGACATGTGAGATTTGTAGTGGTTTCTGTATGCCTTTTTTTGTGATAATGTCTAAGAGCAATTTGGCTGAGCACACTTGAAGAACTGTACTGTACAACACAAGAATTCTACTAATGTCATACTAATGTGGGGCATAGTGTTGGGTGTTAACCAACATGCCATTCAGATCTGGAAGTAGCTTTCCTTGTTTTGTTGGCTAATTATGTCATCTTTCATTAGGTTTTTATTGACAAAATATCATAATAAAGTACACATTAACACAATTTTTGTATTTTTTTATGGGTCATTGCAACATATCAATATTGTGCTGAGATCATGAAACTTGGCTTATTTAATGTTAGTGCTAGTCCTATGACTGTTGAATTTCTCTATTGGAATCTTGCAGTCACCTTTTGGTGTCTACACAATTCATTTTACAGAGATGCACAGGTCATGTGGGATCATAAAACTAGGTGTTCAAGAGGATTTGGCTTTATTTCTTTCCATAATCAGCAGGTATTATTCTCAATCTTAGTTATCACTGTTTCAAAGCTTGTAGTTGATTCTTCTTCATCTTTTAAAAGCCTATAGTTGACACACGAATTATCCATGAATTTTTGAGGTGGGGTTGGGGCATGTCAACTATTGATTTCGCTAATTGTAAAAGAAAACATACTCAACCTCAAGCTGGAGGAGATTGTTACCACAATACTAACTATCGGTAAGTACAATTCAGAAGGCAGATTTAAATTTTATTTATTTATTTTTAAATTTCCTTTAAAAATGCTAATTGCATTAATAGAGGATTGAGTTATCCAAGGGGTATTGACTTTCTATGAGTAGTGTCATCAGTAGATCTTTCAGGTGGATGTTGCATATGGGAGGATTGGAGCTGCATATTTCAGATTCAAGCATATGGTGTACATGATATCTATGTTATAATTACAGTTATCTATAAATAATAATAATTTGTTCATTATAGTGCATTCACAATAGTTATAATTGTGGTTACAGTTATTCATTATGTGACAGGTTTTCAGGTGAGATGAATGAGTTTCAAAACAAAATAGTCTGCAGTTTTGAGAAGTGATTCCCAGGATGCATGTGTGTTTCAAGAGCCATCCGCACCTAGGAAGCACACAATGGAAGGTAAGGAAAACCCTCGAGTTTCCTTCTTTGAATCATAAAAAGGTATTTGTGTTGAATCTTATGCATTGGAAATATTAGGCATGCTCATGAGCATATAATTCCATAAAAATTGATGGAGCAAACCTGAATGTGCGTCGGAGCTATCCGGATGAGCGCGGACCCTGGAAGGTGGGAACCGCTGTTATGACCATGATGAAGCTGTCCATTTTCTATGGATAGCATTGGAGGGGCCTGACCATTTAGACAGGCTGTGTTTGTGTATTTGCTCGAAATTAATGGAGCAGACCCGGATGTGCATCGCAGCTATCCGGATGAGCGGGGATCCTTGGAAGGTGGGAACCACTGTTATGACCATGATGAAGCTGTCCATTTCCTATAGACAGCGTTGGAGGGGCTTGGCCATTTGGACAGGCCATGTTTATATTTGCATTTACAGGTACCACACCCTTAACGTAAACCACACCTTAAAAACGTATAACTTAAACCTATTTTCAATTCCTTAAAGCTATAACCAATAACCTATAACCTAAACCTAAACCTAAACCAAAACCTATAACCTAAGCCTTAACCTAAACATAAACTTAAACCTAAACCTATAACCTATACTTATAGCCTTAACTTAAACTTATAACCTTAACCTAAATCTATTCTCAAATCCCAAAACCTATACTTATCCTTAACCTAAACCTAAACCTATACTTATTACCTATAACCTATGACCTAAACCTTAACCTACAACCCAAACCTTAACCTATAAACTAAACCTATAACCAATAACCTATTACATAAACCTATACTTAACCTTAAGCCATAACCCGAACCTAAACCTAGAACTTATAACCTATAACCTAAACCCAAACCTAAACTCGATCCCAAACCCGAACCCGATTTCTTAAACCTAAACCTGAACCTATAGCCTTAACCTAAAATTATTCTCAAATCCCAAAACCTATACCTATAACCTAAACCTAGACCTTAACCTAAATATAAACCTATATTTATAACCTATAACCTAAACCTAAACCTATAACCCAACCTAAACATATACTTATAACCTAAAGCCATTCTCAAATCCCAAAATCCATAACCTAAACCTAAACCTTAACCTAAACCTATAACCTATAACTAAACTAAAACCTATAACCTAAACCCGAACCCAAACCCGAATCCCTAAACCTTAACTTAAACATAAAACCTATAACCTATAACCTAAACTTAAACCTAAACCTATAACCTATAACCTAAACCTATACCCTAATCCCTAACCTAAACCCTATAACCTTAACCAAAACCTATAACCTAAACCTAAACCTAAACTTATAACCTAAACCTATTCTCAAATCCCAAAACCTATAACCTAAACCTAAACCTTAACCTATAACCCAACCTAAACCTAAACTTATAACCTAAACCTATTATCAAATCCCAAAACCTATAACCTAAACCCGAACCAAAACTCGAACCCGAACCCGAATCCCTAAACCTTAACGTAAACGTATAACCTATAACCTAAGCCTATACCTAAACCTAAAACCTAAACCTAAACCTAAACCTATAACTTAAACCTAAACCTATAACCTATAACCTAAACCCTAACCTAAACCCTATAATCTTAACCTAAACCTTAACCTAAACCTATAACCTAAACCTAAACCTAAACTTATAACCTAAATCTATTCTCAAATCCCAAAACCTATAACCTTAAACCTATAACCCAACCTAAACCTATACTTATAACCTAAACCTATTCTCAAATCCCAAAACCCATAACCTAAACCTAAACCTTAACCTAAACTTATAACCTATAACCTATAACCTAAACCAAAACCTATAACCCAAATCAGAACCCGAACCTGAATCCCTAAACCTTTACCTAAACATATAACCTATAACCTATAACCTAAGCCTATACCTAAACCTAAAACCTAAACCTAAACCTAAACCTATAACTTAAACCTAAAACTATAACCTATAACCCAAACCCTAACCTAAACCCTATAACCTTAACCTAAACCTTAACCTAAACCTACAACCTAAACCTAAACCAAAATTTATAACCTAAACCTATTCTCAAATCCCAAAACCTATGACTTAAACATAAATCTTAACCTATAACCCAACCAAAACCTAAACTTATAACCTAAACCTATTCTCAAATCCCAAAACCTATAACCTAAACCTAAACCTTAACCTATAACCTAACCTAAACCTAAACTTATAACCTAAACCTATTCTCAAATCCCAAAACCTATAACCTAAACCTAAACCTTAACCTATAACTCAACCTAAACCTATACTTATAACCTAAACCTATTCTTAAATCCCAAAACCAATAACCTAAACCTAAACCTTAACTTAAACCTATAACTTATAACCTAAACCAAAACCTATAAACTAAACCTGAACCTAAACCCGAACCCGAACCCGAATCCCTAAACCTTAACCTAAACATATAACCTATAACCTAAAACCTAAGCCTATACCTAAACCTAAACCTATAACTTAAACCTAAACCTATAACCTATAACCTAAACCCTATAGCCCAAACCCTAACCTAAACCCTATAACCTTAACCTAAACCTATAACCTAAACCTAAACTTAAACCTATTCTCAAATCCCAAAACCTATGACCTAAACCTAAATCTTAACCTATAACCCAACCTAAACCTAAACTTATAACCTAAACCTATTCTCAAATCCGAAAACCTATAACCTAAACTTAAACCTTAACCTATAACCCAACCTAAACCTATACTTATAACCTAAACCTATTCTTAAATCCCAAAACCCAAAAGCTAAACCTAAACCTTAACCTAAACCTATAACCTATAGCCTAAACCCTTAAACCCATAACCTATAACCTAAACTCAAATCCCTAAACCTTAACCTATAACCCAACCTAAACCTATACTTATAACCTAAAACTATTCTCAAATCCTAAAACCTAAACCTAAAACCTAAATGTATTCTCAAATACCTAAACCTAAACCTACACCAAATCCTAATCTCAACTCCCTAACATAAACCTCTAACCTAAACCTAGACCTTAACCTAAACATAAACCTATACTTATAACCTATAATCTAAACCTAAACCTTAACCTAAACCTAAACCTATTTCCAAATCCCAAAACCTATCACTAAAACCTATAACCTTAACCTAAACTTAAAACCTAAATCTAAATGTATTCTCAAATCCCTAAACCTAAACCTACACGTAATCCTAATCTCAACTGTCTAACCTAAACCTAAACCTAAACTTGAAAACCCAAACCTAAACCCGATCCCAAACCCGAACCCAATTTCCTAAACATAAACTTAACCAATTCTCAATTCCTAAAAATTATAACCTATAACCTAAACCTAAACCTAAACCTATAACCTTAACCTAAACCAAAAACTATAACCTAAATCTTAACATATAACCTAAACTTATAACCTTAACCTAAACCTAAACCTATAACCTAAATGTATTCTCAAATCCCTAAACCTAAACCTACACCTAATCCTAATCTCAACTCCCTAACTTAAATCTAAACCTAACCTTGAAAACCCAAACTTAAACCCAATCTTGAACCCGAACCCGATTTCCTAAACCCAAACCTTAACATATTCTCAATTCCCAAAAGCTATAACCTATAACATATAACATATAACCTAAACCTAAACCTTAACCTAAACCTATAACCTAAACCTAAACCTAAACCTATAATCTTAACCTTAACCAAAACCTATAACCTAAACCTTAACCTATAACAAAGAAGCTATAACCTATAACCTAAACTTATAACCTTTAACCTAATATTAACCTAAATCTAAACCTAAACCTAAAACCTAAACCTAAAACCTAAATCTAAACCTAAAACCTAAATGTATTCTCAAATCCCTAAACCTAAACCTACACCTAATCCTAATCTCAACTCCCTAACCTAAACCTAAACCTAAATATGAAAACCCAAACCTAAACCCGATCCCGAACCTGAACTCGATTTCCTAAACCTAAACATAAACTTGAAAACCCAAACCTAGATCCGATCCCGAACCCAATTTTCTAAACCTAAACCTTAACCTATTCTCAATTCCCTAAAGCTATAACCTATAACCTAAACGTAAACCTATAACCTTAACCCAAACCTAAATCCTAAACCTAAACCTAAAACCTAAATGTATTCTCAAATCCCTAAACCTAAACCTATAACCTACAACATTAACATAAACTTATAACCTAAACCTATAACCTACAACATTAACCTAAACCTATACTTATAACCTAAACCTATTCTCGAATACCAAAACTATAACCTAAACCTAAACTTATAACCTAAACCTAAACCTTAACCTATAACCTAAACTCAATTCCCTAAACCTTAACATATAACCTAACCTAAACCTAAACCTATAACATACACTTATAACCTAAACCTAAACCTAAACCTAAACCTGTAACCTTAGCCTAAACATAAAACCTAAACCTAAGCCTAAAACGTAAATGTATTCTCAAATCCCTAAATCTAAACCTAAACCTAAACCTATAACCTACAACATTAACATAAACTTATAACCTAACCATATGGTGAGACCATTCCTTGGGAAGTGGGTACTTATGGCTATCAATGATCCTTGCGAAAATCGTCTAGATGTTTATTTTGGCCTTACAAACCATATGATGAGACCATTCCTTTTATGTCAATTTCATTCTTCTTTGAGTTTTTATTAATTCATTAAGAAAAAAAATGGTTATACATGATGCACTTCTTTCACTTTATTTTTCTTTCCCCCAATGGTCATTCTGATTTATGAATGCCATGACTATTTGTATGATGATGGAATATACGAAGCTATTGCAGGAAGTGATTTTGTCATTACCAGAGTTGCATTTCGAGAAAACTCTTCAAAGTACTAAATAAATGATCATGGAAGTAATTTTACAGAGGTCACTAAAAAATTGAAAAGAAAGGGAGTGGACTTGGACAACAATCAGTTTTAGATTCTTTAGGTAGCTGATGGCTGAAAAAGGCCTATTTACTTGTGAAAAAAATATCATATCGTCAAAATATATCTTCTCTTTCAATTCTTTATCATTGAAATTTCAGGATAAAGTCGAGCAAATTTCTCTAATGAAGCTAAAGATTTATATTTTCAGCATTATTGTAATTGTAATTATAATTATAATTGATTGAACGAAGGATTGTAATTGATTGTAATTGTAATTGATTGAATGAAGGATTGTAATTGATTGTAATTGAATGAATGAATGATTGTAATTGATTGTAATGGAATGAATGAATGATAATGCAGGTGGTAATTGAATGAACAAATGATTATATAAATTTTATTAATGTACAAAATAGCTACGAATATTGACCGTAGCCGATAATCTGACAGCTTTAGCCATTATTAAATTTGGAATACTGCTACGAACTTTTAGCTACAAATAATATCCGTAGCTATTTATACTTATGGCTACAAAATATAATTGCTACGGATTATATCCGTAGCTGTTGTAGCATATAGCTACAGATTAAATCCGTAGTTGTAGGTTCCAGACCTATTATTATGACACCTACGACTACAGTCGTGCTACGGACTAGAACTGTAGCCATAGGTCTAGCCTTTGCCCCTTTTTCTGGTAGCATCAAAGCAGCCTTCGATGTCATTGAGCATGGCTTTAAGTCATCGAAAAAGTTCTCAAGTTATCAAAAAATGTCTTCAATTTGTCCGGTGACCAGCTCGATTTTCCTTCATAAATTTGATGTCATTGACCCGTGCTCGATGTCATCCAATGTGTCTTCGATTTCATCAAATTATGATTGATGACACAATCAATGTAAATTCTGCACTTGTTCTTTCGACTTCTTTCCTTCTCCACTTAGTTCTCTTAAATCTTGGGACCTTGAAATCTTCAACCTTTGTCTCCTAAGATCCATTCTTTGCCTTGGTGATCTTTGAGCATCAAATCCATGCTTTTAACACCTTTCCAATCTAAGCTCTTAAATTTTCCTTGCAACACAAACATGAGTAAAATAGAACATTAAGCAGTATCATGTTCATAAAAGTAATATATAAATGGGGTTCAATATGCAATATTTGACCCTCAACAAGTATTTGATGGTTTCATAATTCTCTTTTGGGATTGGTGTTTTATGGGCGAAGGAGATTTAAGAGGATTTGATCGCTAAAAGGGTAAAATAGGAGGATTTGGGGGAGGACTGATACCACCCAGGTTAGAAATCTTCCTCAAAGCCATCCATTATGGCCGAGCAACTGCCAAGATGTCAAGATCTTCTTGGGTGATTTGTGGAACATCTGGATACAGAGGTTTAATCGCCAAGGCAGAGACAGTACTAATCAACCTTATCTTCGCTCTCATCATCCTTTTAGCCGTAGTAATAAGGGGAGAAGGTACACTTCTCTTCTTAATCTCTTCTAGGCCCAATTAAGAGCAAAGCTAGTGCGAAAGCTCTGCAATGCTTTGACTGCATAGAATCTTAGCATACTGATGTTTCCACTCAGATACAAAGTTGTCCAGCACTATGGGGTACTCTAGATACACCGGCATTTGCAGAGTGTTGAGACTCAAATATTGCATATTTTCTCCCATTTTTATCTTGGTTTTGTGAACATGATAATGGTTAATGGTGTATTTTATACATGTTTGTGTTACAAGGTGAATTTCTGAACTTGGATTGAAAAGAATGATAAAAGCATAGATTTAATGCTCAAGAATTGCTAAGGCATAGACTAGATCTTTAGAGACTTAGATTGAAAATTTCAAGACCCGAAGATCCAAGAAAACTAAGTGGAGAAGGAAGGAAGTTGAAAGAACAAAGTGTTGTAATCCACTTCATTCATCTATGTCATCGACCAATGTTTGATGACATCGAGGCCATGGTTCGATGACATCGAATTTTTACATGAAAATCAAGTTGGTCGCTGGACATATTAGGTGTCATTCTCAATTACTCGAAGATTTTTGTGATGACATCGAGATCAGCTCGATGACATCAAATTTTCTGAAGAATTATGAAGCAACTTGCTGGATTGTTTTGGATGCCTTTTCATTGCTTGAAGACATGTTCGATGACTCGAAGCTTCGCTTGATGACATCGAAGGAAGGTTCGATGTCACAAAGACTTATGTAGTGCGAAAGGAGAAAAGGTACAACTTTCAGATTCAAACCCCTTTGATGACATCGAATGCTATTTGATGACATTATAGGCATTACACAGAGGTACACAGACTGCATAAAATTGATACGATCTTGCGATTTTGCGAAAAGTAGCCTATAAATATGGGTTTTCTAAGTCTATTTAGCATATCTAGGGTTTTTAGGAGTGGATCAGAGGGGTGGAGCCGTCATCCAAGAGTTTCTTCTTCCTTTCTTCCTAGTTATTAATACTTTCATTGGGGATTTTACATCTAATCATGTTTATGGTTGGGTAAATCCCTTAACTAGGGTTAAGGGGTGAAGCTTGTAGCATGATTGGGATGTTTTTCTTGTTTGATTCTTGTTCTTTTTTAACGTATTTAATTCTAATTTGATATTTAAGGAATACTTTTAGTTTTCAATGGTTGTTGTGACTCAAATTACAATAGATCACAATAGCTTTGAACATCTTCTTTTCCTAATTTGATATTATGAAGATAATAAATCTTATTGTTTACCATCGTCCCTTGAGAATGGTTGGGTGATGGAATCTCTCCCATCCTTCACAATTCTTCATTGTTGGGTTGTGGGCTTAGTATATCCTATTGTTTGCCATTGTCTTTAAGGCATAGTTTGTTGATGAAATCTCTCCCAATCCTCATAACTCTCATCCATTGAGAATTAGGTCAATGAAAGTTCATATCGATTTTATTGATATATCTTCCAATTAGCTAGGATATGACTCCAATTCTAATTGTGTTCCTTGAATCAAATAAGGAAACATCCTGATAAATGGAAGTGGATCCCTGGGCACCCTAGTTCCCACCTTTGAATTTACAAGTTTTTATTAAATTACTCACAATTATTTCCTTATATTCCAGATTTAAGTTTAGATCTTCTCCTAATTTTGATTCTAGTTACTTTCAGAGTACACATGAGTTTAGTCCCTATGGATTCGACCTTGGTCTTACTGAGATTATTAGTACATCGCGACCCTACACTTGGGGTTATGAACAAGTTTTTCGCACTGTTGCCAGGGACTAGCAGTTGCATTTTTCTGAATTTAATTGGTTTTATAATTAGGTTAAGATTAGGGTTAACTTTATATTTTATTTTTAGGTTAAGAATTTTTTACTTTGTTTTTAGAAACTAACTTTTTTTTCTGTTTTGTAGGATTCTGACCTAGTAACTCTTACCTAGTAACTTCGTTCTAACTCTCTCTTTCTTACTTCTTAATCGCTGTAGTTTTTAATTCTTAGGTCTTAGGTTAAAAATTCAAAATTTGAGGGTTGGGAGTGTTTCATGCCCAAGTGGGTTTGTGACAACACTCGACATCTCTTAAGTGAAGAAGGATTAGTCGAAGGGTTGCCTATCCATGACCAGAATATTAGATAGCACTCGAGATCCTCTGAGTTAACTGAAGTCATGAGTGCAAAACAACCTGTAAATCCTCCAATTCCTCCTCAACCTCTAGTTGAGGAAGCCCCGGATGAGAATGAGGTGTATCAAGCACCCCTGCCTCGTACTTTATGACATTATTTACAACCGGCAGAGGTGAGCACCCTTCCTGCATGATTTTTCTAGAGAATGCATGAAATATGGATATTAAGCCAGGAGTGATCCAGCTCCTGCCAAAGTTTCATGGACTTGAATCTGAAAGTCCATAACTACACTTGAAAGAGTTTAATCAGATTATAGCTACTTTATGCTTTCTTAATGTGATTGAGGACACGGTCAGGCTGAAACTGTTTCCCTTTTCTTTGAAAGAAAAATCTATAAGACGTGGTTACATTCACTTGGTCCACGATCTATTGGTAGATGGAATGACATGACCAATGAGTTCATAAAGAAATTCTTTCCATACCATAAAACGAACACCCTTAGAAAGTCAATCATGAACTTCATCCAAAAGGAATATGAAACAATCTTCCAATGTTAGAAGTGGCTCAAGGATCTTGTCGGTTCATGCCCACAACATGGTTTTGAAACATAGTGCATAACAAATTTCTTCTACGTTGGATTAACATCTTCCATGCGCCAATTGGTCAAGACAATGTGCAATTGGAAAATCATGAATAAGAATGTCGATGATGTGTGGGATTATTTTGACAGACTTCCTGAAAAGGCACAATCATGGGACGCCTCCCCAAAACGCACTACCACTTCTAAGCTAACTCAACCAAAGAAGAGGGGTAGAATGTATGTTTTGAAATAGGAAGATGATATAAATGCTAAAGTGGCCAATCTCACAAGAAAACTCGAGGCTACAGAACTTAAGAAGGAAAATGGTAAGGAAGTTGTTTGCAGTATTTGTACTTGTAACATGCATACTACAGAAAATTGCCCAACCATACCTATTTTTTAAGAAATTTTGAATGAGCAATCTAATGCCGTAAACAACTATCAAAGGCCTTTTTAAGGGACCACCTCAAAACATACAACTTCGGCTGGAGAAACCATCCAAATTTCAGTTGCAGGAATGGATAAGATGCTACATTTCAAGGGATCCTTAACTAATTTTTGGAACAAAGGAAACCTCAGGAGGATAAAGTTTCAAAAAACATCTAAAATTAAGAACTTTTCAATCAAGGCACATTACAAGCTTTCCAAGACCTTACCAAGGCCATTCAACAGATTGAGTCACATTTAACTACTGGGGAAAAAGGGGTACTTCCAGCCTAACCTCTCCCCAATCCTAAACCACAATATGAAATTAGTGACCCAAACTCTTTAAATCAAATAAAGAAAAATAAGTCCATCACCACTCTTAGGAGTGGGAAGATAATTGACAAAACTATTCAGATAAGGGCTGAAAAGCCTAACGAGCCAGAAATAGATGAGAATGATGGACCTAACACTGTTTTATAAGGTTTTGAACCGGAATCTCAAGGTAAGACGATTGCTCCATTCCCCTAACGGTTAGTTGCACCAAAACCTATCTAACTCTCAGGATATTCTAGAGGTGCTTAAGTAGGTGAAGGTCAACATCCCTCTACTAGATGCTGTTATACAAATTCCTTCATATGTCAATTCCTGAAAAATCTATACACTACCAAAAGATGGCAAAACATACAAAAGAAGATTTTTTGACAAAAAAAAGTGAGTGTCATCCTAAAGCAAGATGTGCCACAAATATACTAGGATCCCGGTAGCCGAACCATTGCTTGTGTAATTGGGAACTACTAGATCGAGCATGCACTTCTTGATTTAGGAGCAAGAATAAATTTGATTCCTTACTCGAATTACGAACAACTAGGTCTAGGTGAATTGAAACCCACCAAGACCACCTTACAACTTGTCAATCGTTCAGTTCGTGTACCAAGAGGGAAAATAGAAGATGTGTTGGTCTAGGTTGACAAATTCTACTATCCAATGGATTTTGTCGTCCTGGACACTCGAACCATCATGGATATGAGCACTCAAATTCCTGTCATACTTGGTAATCCATTCCTTGCTACATCAAATGTAATTATTAACTGTAAGAATGGGGTCATGAGCTTATCTTTCAGGAATATGGCATTGGATCTGAATATATTTTTCAACACAGGCAAATAGTCAGAGGATGATGATGATTCCCACGATATTAACTTGATTGATTCTTTCGTGGAAGATAGAACACTCCCGACTCTATACTCTGACCCTCTATAAACGTGCTTGGCCCACTCCCCTGATTTAGACATTGATATGATTATGGAGATGGATGTCATGCTTGATATTATACCAGTACTTGAAGTTAACCAGTGGAGGCCACAATTTGAAGAATTGCCCCAAACTAATGTGTGCCTCTACCGTCTAGCTTCAAAGCGCCAAAGCTTGACCTAAAACCTTTGCCCACTGATTTGAATTATGTCTATTTAGGTCAAGATGAGACGTACCCAATGGTGATTTCTTCCCATCTTGAGTAAGAACAAGAGAGTATTCTCATCTCTACTCTCATTGAGCATAAAGGTGCCCTTGGATGGTCAATTGCAGACCTCAAGGGAATTGACCCATTGATTTATAATCGCTGCATTCATCTTAAGGATACTGCGAAGACCTCCCGACAACTACAATGTAGATTAAATCCAAACATAAAGGAAGTGGTTAAGGCCGAGGTTCTTAAGCTATTAGATGTGGGTATCATATACCCTATATTAGATAGTAAATGGACGAGTCCAACTCAGGTGGTTCCTAAGAAGTCTAAAATCACTATTGTATCCAATGCTGAGAATGAACTCATGCCAACTAAAGTCACTACCAGTTGGAGAATTTGCATTGACTATAGGAAATTGAATACCGTCACGAGGAAGGATCACTTTCCTTTGCCCTTCATTGATCAAATTTTGGAAAGGCTAGCTGGTCATTCTTACTACTGTTTCCTTGACGAATATTCAGGCTACAATCAGATAGAGATAACCCTTGAAGATCAAGAAAAAAATACTTTTACATGTCCATTTGGCACCTTTGCTTACCGAAGGATGCCATTCGGACTATGTAATGCCCTTGCACTTTTCACTGATGCATGTTGAGTATTTCTTCAAACATGGTGAGGTAATATTTAGAGGTCTTCGTGGATGACTTCTCTGTCTTTGGTCCATCCTTCAGTGATTGTTTGAAGAATCTTAAATGTATGTTAAAGCCATGTGAGGAAAAGAATTTAGTACTAAATTAGGAGAAGTGTCATTTCATGGTTCGCAAGGAAATTATTCTTGGACATATCATCTTGTCCAAGGGAATTGAGGCAGATAAGGCAAAAATGGATCTTATCTCTAACTACCTCCACCTAAGAGCATACGAGATGTGTGATCCTTCCTAGGGCATGCTGAATTTTACAGAAGATTCATAAAAGACATTAATCACCTTTCTTGACCTTTATGTAATCTACTTCGAAAGGATGTACCATATGAGTGGACTGAGTAATGCCAAGAAGCTTTCTCTAAGCTCAAGGGCATGTTGACCCCATACTTATCATGCAGCCACTCGATTGAAGCATTCATTTTAAGATAAGGTGTGATGCATCTGACTATGCTATTGGGGCAGTGTTAGGCTAGAGAAAAGAAAAGAAGCCCTATGTCATTCATTATGAATGTGGAACTCTAAATCCTGCTCAAGTGAATTACTCTACTGCGGAAAAGGAACTCTTGGCCGTGGTATTTTCTTTGGACAAATTTACATCCTACCTAATTGGATATAAGATCATCATCTACGATGATCATGTGGCACTTAAGTACCTTCTTTCTAAGAATGATACTAAGCCCCACTTGATAAGATGGATCTTCCTACTACAGGAATTTGATTTAAAAATAAAAGATAAAAAGGGAGTAAAAAACATAGTGGCTAATCATCTTTCGAGACTTGACCTCCCCGATTCCCTTGAGACAACACCTATAAATAACATGTTCCCTGACGAACAACTATTTAAAGTCTCCCACTCACCTTGGTTTGCTGATATTGCTAATTATCTTACCATAGGTTTCACGCCAACACATTGGACTGCGCAAGATAAGAAGAAATTCTTCGTCGAGGTAAACAAATTCTTCTGGGATGATCCGTATTTATTTAAATATTTCCTAGACGAGATTCTAAGGAGATGTGTGCTAGACAATGAACACTAAAGTGTCATCTCCTTTTTCCACTCTTAGGCCTATGAAGGTCACTTTTTTGCTAAGAAGACCATGACCAAAATTTTATAGTGCGACTTCTATTGACCCATTATGTTCAGAGATACTAATGAGTTTTACAAAACTTGTGAGTGTTATCAAAAGTTAGGAGCATTGTCCCGTCGAAATATGATGCCTCTAAACCCCATTTTGATCATTAAAGTGTTTGATTACTGGGGCATCGATTTCATGGGATCATTCCCCTAATCCTTTGGGAATTTATATATTTTGCAAGCTGTAGACTATATCACTAAATGGGTCAAAACAATCTTGTGCCAGAATAATGACCACCAAATGATCATTAAATTCTTAAAAGAAAACATCCTATCCTAGTTCAGAATGCCTCGGGCCATCATTAGTGATGGAAGTTCACACTTTTGCAATAGGCCATTTGCAAGCTTAATGAAGAAATATGACATCTTTTATAAGTTGAGCACTCCATACCACCCACAAACAAGTGGACAAAATGAGATATCTAACAGGGAAATTAAACTTATCTTGAAAAAAATGGTTAACCCTGACTGAAAGGATTGGTCAATCTGATTGACCGATGCTTTATGGGCTTATCGTACAGCCTTTAAAACTCTCATTAGAATATCTCCCTTTAGACTTGTCTATGGGAAAGCATGCCACTTACTAGTGGAGTTGGAACATAAAGCCTGTTGGGCTATTAAGAATTTGAACTTCAATTTGGACAACGCTTGCTCACTGCGCAAACTTCAGTTAAATGAACTCAGGAAAATATGCAATGACGCATATGAGAACTTTAGAATTTACAAGTATAGGATGAAGGTGTTCCATGACAGGAAAATCCTTCTGAAATCATTCTTAACTGGTCAAAAAGTCCTTTTGTATAATTCTCAGTTGCATCTTTTTTTAGGTAAACTTCAATCTTGCTAGACCAGCTCTTTTACTGTTATTAATGTTCCTTTACATGGGTCAATTGAGATAACAAATCCGAACAATGACAATGCTTTTAAAGTAAATGGACATTAGTTAAAGCCATTTGTTGAGAAATTTGATTCAGAGGACATCTCCATTCCTCTGACTGATCCTATATATCAGGATTAATCTCCTAGTCTGATGGAGGTATAGTTCGGTTTATTGCTTTCATAAGATTTATGACTAGGAACCCATTTTATGTTGAGATTCATAGAAACGCTTCTAATTCCTTCCTTCAGGTACTATCTTTCCATCATTACACCCTTTCTTTTCATTGTCTCGTGTGCATTTCATGCCTATTTCTTTTACATTGAGGACAATGTAGATTTTAGGTTGGGGGTGTGGATTATATAAACTAATCAGTATTTGATTTGGTTTTGAGCAGAAATGCTGAAATGTTTTAGCAGAAATGGTGAAAATTTTAAAATTTTCAAATTGAAACTTGTTTGGAAGTAATAGTTTGTGTAATTAAGAATGTCTTGAGTGGAATAATAGATGAAAATTGAATCTTGAATTTTTGAAGTTTGATCACCTGAGTAAACTATCATCTAAGGTTCTTAAATTCAAATGATTAAGAAGGAAATTTCTATATCATGTTAATCTAAATTGCAAAATACGTTCAAGTTGCTTCCTTGGGATATGCTAGGATTTCTGATTGGTAGCATGTGAATCATTGATAGACGTTGAGAATTGAGTCTAGAGAATTTTATTCACCTTAAAAGATGAAAAACTAGTTAAAAACTAGGAGATTGACAAAAGAGCCATGAATGATGAAAAGAATGAAGAATGACAACTTCTTTGAGGAGAATGAAAAAGGTCACTGAAAAGTATGTAATGTTTGAAAAAGAATGAATAGGAGTAACCGTTGATATAAAATTAAAAATTGAAAAAAGAAGGAAAAGGGGGATATGTTCATTACTTGAATTTTTGACTAATTGTGATGTGATGAACATGGCTAATATTATGAACTGATAGTGTGTTCATGGGAAGTAAGTTGATATTCATCAAGCACATTGGAAAAATGTGATACATGAATTTATGATTTTAAAACTAATAAAGAACCTATTTGATTGATTTCTTATGTGATTCGGCTCTAGGTTTCCAAAATCTTACTTCCTTATCTTGACTCTACTCATTCATACTTAATTTCACAAAAGATTGTTTCAAATGGTTTTAAATTTTGAAGATGGAAGCTTATTTCACACATATTTTGCATGGGACTAGAAAAATGCTAGTTGGGGAGTGTGTCGAGACTTAAATATTGCATATTTTCCCCCATTTATATCTTAGTTTTATGAACACAATAATGCGTAATGGTGTATTGTATACATGTTTGTGTTACAAGGTGAATTTCAGAGCTTGGATATAAAAGAATGTTAAAAGCATGGATTTAATGCTCAAGAATTGTCAAGGCATAGAATGGATCTTTAGAGACCAAGATTGAAGATTTCAAGACCCCAAGATCCAAGAAAACCAAGTGGAGAAGGAAGGAAGTCAAAAGAACAAAGTGATGTAATCCACTTTATTCATTTGTGTCATCGACCGCTGTTTGAAAAGGCCGAGCTCTAAGTCCTAGAGGGGGGGTGAATAGGACTATGCCAAATAAAAAATAAATGTGGAATAAAAAGACAAATTGTATAATTAAATAGCAACTTCAAATGTGCTAGTCTTGAAAGGTTGATACAAACTGAGTTCTAAGGACAACCTTACACTAAAAACCAAGGTTTATGGTAGGACCACTACCAAAAAATCGAGCAAAGGCCACGAACTTTGAAAGTTTTTGGCTATGGATTTAATCCATAGCAATATTGCTACAGATTTAATTCGAAGCTAAAACCTAATGGGTCTGTAGCTAAAATGTACCTCCTCCCAATAACCTTAATGGTGCTTAAAGGGCTCCATGGGACCCATTAGAATATATGTGTTTGATCTAAGACGTTCATCAATTCTGATATATAATTTCAGTGGTTGAGCCCAAAAATTATGTAGATTAAAGGTCAAAGTGGACCACACTATAAGAAATAATAAAAATTAAATTTTTATTGTCAATATGTTGTGTGGTCTTCTTACAGCTTCGATCTGAATCATTTTTTGTATCAACACTAAAAATAAGACTTTAAAATTAATGGACAGAGTAGATAAATAAAATACATCACGGTGGGCCCCATCGTCCTAAAATCCAATGTCCAAATGGGCCGTCCATCCAGCGCCCCTACCAAAATGAAATACGCCCTCCTAAAAATGAAACACGCCCCTCCCAAATCATCTGCCATTTTCTCCCACGCACAGCAGCCTCCTAAAACCCATCTCCAAATCTCTCTTCCTCTTTATGATCTCTCCACCCACCTCGAGCTCTCTCTCGCATCCTCTCCCTCCTCTGTCTCTCTGTATCTCTCTTCCTCTCTCTCTGAACTCTCTCGGGCGGACCGTTGCCGAATGCCCTACCCACGCCATGAGGGGTAGGGATTTGGGGACCATGAGGTATCTCTCTCTCACTCAATGTTTCTCAATCTCAATACCGATTTGGGGATTTAGGGATTTATGGATTTGGGGATTCCTGTTCCAAAAATTTGCTTAAGCCCAAAAAGACAGGCATCATTGTTGATTTCATGGGTTTTTCGGATTTGGATTTGCCTCATATCCATGGGTTTATAGATGTATGAATTTGCAAGTCCCCAACAAAAAATAAACATGGGAGATTTTAAATCCATGGATTCACAAATCCTTGCTCCTTGTTCTTAATTCCTCACCTCAAATGGCTCCTGTTTTTTGCAGCAAAGGTATGTCAATACAGACCTCTAGTCCTGGGTTTATATATATATATATATATATATATATATATTTTAATTCAGTTATAGTGTAGGAAGCAAAGGCTTTATTGCTAAGTTAATATAGTCACTACTCTTCTATTTTGTGCTACTACAACCAAAGAAGAGCTTTCTCTTTTGGTTCTATATTCAATTTAGGTTTGTTAGATTCCACCATTTTTTATGGTTTTGCAATCTGCCTTGGGTTTGTTTGGATTCCACCATCCGATTGTATAGTAATGTTTTGGCTTTAGGGATGGGTATTAAATTACTCTTCAATGGCCATCTTGAAAACTCCATTAATCTGAAATGGTTGTTACCATCCGATTCAAAGCATAAAAAATGAATGGTCATGTTCATTTATAATAAAAAGTAGATTAAGAAATCCATACAAATGATGAGTGACAATCAAAGAAATGTATTGATTGTTTGAGACAGTTGCTAAACATACTTGTAGCAAAAACGAGTTCACTTGAAGAATGTGGTTGAATTAAAGCAACAAGCATAGGTCAGGTGGTGGGACCTGACACAGGAGCAAAAGAGATGCTGGAACTATAGGTCAAGTGGTGGGACCTGACATAGGAGTAAAAGAGAGCTATGATAGAGGCCGTTAGTCTCTTGACCTCTTCTCTTGCTGTAGCTTTTGAAGAATTTTCAAGTTTTGTTGTTAATCTCTCATGGTTTAAACTATAGTTGCAAGAAGCATGGACCACAACAGTAACAGATTCAGGCATGGAAATGGGGAAGCATTTGTTTCGAAATGTTTTCAAGTATAAATAGGTAGGAAGTGAGAGCAGTAGTGATAGCTCGAAGTGTGATTTTAAGTGGGAGCTGCACCTAATTAGAAGTGATTCTACAAGGGTCAAAAATATTTAAACTGTTTCATTTTGTTTTCTCTTTACCAAATATTCTTAGCTTTCCTTTTTTAGCAATCCTCCAGGGTTGCGTCCTTTGGTACTCTAACTTCTTTGTACTACCTCCCCCCCCCCCCCCCCCCCCCCCCCTCTGATCCACTTCCCGTGTTTCCATACAGGAGCGGATAGACCTGATGTATGGTCTGTGGTGTCTATACATTGGTGAGGCCTGCTCAATGAATGGCATGGATCTGTCAACTAAGATAGGTTGGCATGTGTCCATGGAGAGATTAATGAACCTTAGTCGTCCAACTAACAGATAACCAAATGAACTTTTTATGGTTGTAAAAAAATATCTGCATTTTTCAGGGCTGAGACAGCCTTAGGTATGATTTGAAACTGACCAGAAAGATCTACGCTAGTGAGCCAACCATGGGCATTTGAAGGGTGGTCGAAACAGAATCAATTGTCATGTCTAGGCCTTGTCAAAATGCAGTCGTTATCTTTTCAGTCTCCATCGCGAGAGTGCAATGACTTTGTCCTACAGATGTTGCAACTAGGTTCACCAATGTGTATTGGCAGGGTCCATGGGTTAGAGATCTAATAGCAATTGCCACCTTCCATGTTCTGGAATAGCTTGGCTGTGGCAAGAAACTTGAGTTGAAAGGATGATTCTAACCATCATTTGTATGAAAGAACATGGACCACTGAAAAGAAAATTCCTTCAACGCCACAAATCAATGGTCATAACCATCTTTCAATGTGATTAGTGGACCATAGATCATTCTTCTGCATGATGCATGGTTCTAATTATTTGACTATGCCTATGTGGGCCCCATGTGTTGAATCGAATACATTTAGTGTTGTAATGACACCTAACCTAAAAGGATACAAGTGGGTTAGGTTGCATTGATGAACTGAATTGTAATTATTTGGTAAATTAAGTGGAAGAGCAGATTGTTGTAATTATTTGGTAAATTAGGTGGGTTAGGCTGCATTAATGACACGTTGCTTCATCATGCATGCACCAGCCACCATTTCTAAGCAACAATATGTAAATTACTCTGATAGCATAAAAATGAAAAATAAAATAAATTCAATTTCAACAGCGAAAACTGGTAATAGAACTTAAGAATTGCATACATGAACTCGAACTGGCCAGAGTCTACCAATTTCTTCACTACTTCTTGTGTTTCCTCATTTTTCTCATCCGACCAACGTTGGAAAAAAGCCTATGGATATCAAAATTGACTTGTGAAGATAATCAATCATTTTACCAAATAAAAAAATAAATAAATCTAAATATAGGGTATAGATAGATATAAAAAACTATGAAAAAGCTTGAATATTAGGGAAGACTTTGTGTCCCTAGTGTTTTTTTGTTGAAGAAAAAATTCCCATTACATGCATCTTTTACTTGACCAGCATTACTTTCTTATAGTGTTTATGTCATGGAGTTTTTCTAATCGACATGTGTAAGGTAGACCATATTCCACCACATCGGCCAACATGGCACATTGATGTGAGATCCAGGCCATCCATTGAGTGGCCCCAACTTCTTAAATGTGTTGGACTGAAATCAGGTAAGTCCACTAATCATATGGGCCACAGTATAAAGCAAGTCAACAGCTAAAAGAACCTTACCACTTTTTTTCTAAGATTTCCTTTTGTTTATAATATTGTAGCACATGTGATGGGTGCACCAGCCTGACTTTGGGGCCATGGCATCTACATAGAGGGACTCACTTGAACCTAATGGAAAGCTTGGATTTCACACAATGACATTACCACATGAGGTGGTGTGTGGACGGGCTGCTTTATACAAATGTGGAACTAAAAAAATATGTCATGATATGTTATAATTCCCTCTATCCACCCCATTATAATATAAGCCTTATCCCAACTAATTGGGGTCAGCTTCCTCGTATCCAACTAAGCTTATATTTAATCACACTTGTTCTCTTTATTAGTCCATTTACTTTCAGTTTCATCATCACCCAAATCCAGTTTGTTCACATGTTCATTTGACTTCATTAATTTTTCATTCTCTAATATTAGTTTAGTCCATATATATCCAATGTTTATCGACTAAAGAATTAGATTTCTCATTTTTCTACTATGCCCCTTTAGTAAAGGCATGGTTTCATTAAACGATCAGATGGGGTTCACTCTATCCACCATAGTAGTTCCGTTTGATTTCATCTTCTCCTCTGTGATCTAGGAGTTTTATCCACAACGTTCATCAAATGCCCATTTGGGATCCATTTTGGAACTAGATAACAAGTGGTGAACTAGATGTTATTAGAATGCTGAAATACTATTTTCATCTGAAGAGGATTCAATGTTCATCAAATGCCCATTAGAATGCTGAAATACTATTTTCATCAAATGCCCATTTAGGATCCATTTGGGAACTAGATAACAGGTGGTGAACTAGATTAAGTAGAGTTTCTTTCATCGTGGCAGCTTAAGGCCTGTAGCTTAAACACCATGGACCAGTAGAAACATTGCTTTTAAAATTAAAATTTTGTTATATTGTTGAGACGACCAATGTTAGCCTGTTAAGGCTTGGAACTTTTGAGTTGGACTATTAATACTCTATATCCCTACTCCTAACATCAAGACAAATGAGTGGGGTATAAGGTTGCTGATTGGATACTTTGGCTTGCAATTGGCAGGTGGTAAATGGTTTTTTTTGGGCAGGAAAACTCGTCCTGGTCACTGAAGTAGGGGACTACACATGCAACTGCCCTTGGTGTAAGTGGCTACAGGTTCTGCTTGATAACCATGCTACTTTCAATTTTTTTAGCACAAAATCCAAGGGTATGTTGTAGGAAATTCATTGAAGTTATGGTGGCTAGGCACCCCACAATTTCTACATGCTCATTTCAGTTATGCCCAAAAGATGTGGGCGACATTTCTAGGCAAATTCAACATCAAATGGGTTTCTCAGGTGGACCACACCATGAGAAACTGTGATGATGGAGAATTTTGTTATGGACTACACCATAAGAAATTTCTTAGATACATAATGTCAAAATGCTGTGTTTGATGGAGAAGTGTTTTTACATGTAGTGAACTTAGAGTAGTGAACTTATTTTAACTAGATTGGGACTTTGATTTCCAACTGCTCTATGCTTCTCAGTTCTTCAGTTTGTTTTCCACTTATGAGACATCTAAATTACCATCATCTAAGCCTTATCCCGACTAATTGGTGTTGGCTTCTGAGACATCTAAATAAATAGTGAAAATTACATATGTGCTACACCAACCAAGTCTTTAGAACTTGCCAAAACCAAGTGGACTTGGTTTCGTTAAGGAACAAATTGATAGGTCCCTTTGAAATATATATGTTTCAGGATGAGTTGTTGTGTGACAGGTGGCAGTTTTAACTAACAGAGCCACAAACTTACATATTCCTATCTACCCAAGTCTCCCATCTCAGTTGATGTGTCAGGTTCACAATGTTACACTACATGCATGTTTTAACTCATACTCAATCTTCCTTTAGTCTTTATGTTTCCCTTAGTAGATTCTCTCTAATACCTATCTGGTTGCATATATTTCTTGGAACTACAGGCAGAGAGAGATGCTAATGAGATTTACACCCAAGCAACTCTTCAACCGGTGAAGTCTAATGCCGAAGAAATCTGTGTAAGTATCATTTGGTTTTGATGTGCATTGGCTGTCTTCTTCGTCTTATACAAGATTTTAAAGGAGCATGGGGCTTATGACCCCAAAAGAAGATTTGGCCATTCTAAGGCATTTTTCTAAGATTAGGTCCTTAATCAAATTGGCCATCCATTAGCTTTTGTATGGTGGGATACTTGGAGACAACATGTCTTTTCTCTCAAGAAGTTTGTTCTGAAATTGCCATTTCTTTCTTTCACCTAATGTTTAGTCTTAAAAACACAATGTTTTTAGGAAAAAACTCCTTTGTTAGATACATTGTACTTAGTGCTCTTTGCCTCCTGATATAAAGAAATCGTTGTAATTTCTCCATTTCTCTGCATGCTGTCTTCACTGTAACTTAGTTGCACTGGTCCTTTAGAATACTATTGTTTGGTTTTTAGATTTTTACTAATCCTTTACTTTTGAGATGACTCAACATTGGGGAGATAAATGGACCCTCCTTGAAACTGTCCATTTCCTATAAACAGCATTGGAGGGACCTGGCCAAATGACTGCATCTCTGGTTTTATGGTTTTACTTGTACATTCCTGTATTGATTTCTTTCAGGTGGATGTTGCATATGGGAGGATTGGAGCTGCGTATTTCAGATTCAAGTATCTGGCATGTCTCTTATCAAGAATGCACATGTGTAGTTATCATTATAGTCACAGTTATTCATTATGTGACAGGTTTTCAGGTGAGATGAATGAGTTTCAAAACAAAATAGTCTGTAATTTTAAGAAGCGGTTCCCATTGTCATTTTATGTGTAAATGCATATTTCAGATTCAAGCTCGGGTACATCTCTTGTCAAGAATGCACATGATTGGAGTGCCATGGCCATTTGGACAGGCCAATTTATGTATTTACTCGAAATTGATGGAGCAGACTCGGATGTGCGTCAGAGCTATCCGGAGGGGTCCCAGGAATGTAAGACCTGTGTCTTACTCTGTACCCTTTCGTAGGCTTCCACAGTCTTCCCGGTCGAATTCCGGCAACCTTCGACCCTTAACCGATATTTGCGTGCGACCTTGAGTCACACATCGTTAAACTGATTCGACTCAACCCAAGACCTTTACCATAGCGACCGCATCGTCACCGGGATTCTAATGTCGTGACTCGCACGTCGAGGCGATACCCTGGCCAGGAGATGTGAGCCAACGTTCGGTGTGAGAAAAACGCCACGTGTTACAAAACCTAAGAGAATCTCTATGACTTGTCAAATCAATCCCATCACATCTCATGTCAAGTACACATCACCCCTCACCCTTCCCCAAGCAAGCCCCAAAAGTCAAAAAATTTCTTACACCACCCATACTTTTCTTACACCTTTTACCCTAAAAGTCAAAAGTGGCTCTTACACCCATCACTCACCACATCAACACATCCATCACCCATCTCTCTCTTCTTTTAAAACTCTCTCTCTCCCTCTCATTTTGAAACACATTCCCAAGCAAAAGAAGCATCCCACGTCCAAACATCCTAAGAAAGAAAAGAGATCTCCAAGTGTGGCCCACTTTCCTACCCCCATCATCTCCCATCTCAACCATCCAAACCCCATCTCCTCCGTTGGAATCGAAGCTAAGGAGCAAAGGAAGCCTAAGGAGCAAGAAGGAACAGTAGGTAATTTTTAGAATTTTTTTTCATTCATTTGTTTGATTTAAGGGCCACATGTAGTGGGAACCACCTTGATGAAGGCTTGGTATCAAAGAGGGGCCCATATTGGCGGGGCCCCTCCATCGTTGCCGGTGTCTTTCTCTTCCTCTCTCTTTCTATGATTATGACCCACTTAGAATGTATGTATTTCACCCATGCTATCTAGTGGTGGACCCCATCTATGTGGGACACACCATGATATTTATATGCCATCCTCATCATCCATAAGGAGCCCCCCCTTGATATGGCTAATAGTGGGTGTGGCTACCAGTGAAGTGTGATCTAACATGGGCCCAGCTCCATAGCTCACGTGGTGGACTGAGTGAAAGATGCATTGTTTCAACGTTGGACCCACTTAGTTCCATAGCTCAGGTAGTAGACAGAGTGAAAGATGCCTCGTCTCAACACTTGTGGTTTTGACATCCATCCCTGTGGAGGTGGCTAATATGGTGTGTGTGTGTCCTGACATGGGTGTGTTCTGGCATTGGTGTAACTGATGGTGGGGCCCAAGGGACCCATCCTCGTTGCCGATCCATTTTGGTGGGCCACACCATACTGTATGTGTTTTATCCAACCATCCAATACCCCTCGACAGTGGAGTCACGTCCGTGCGGACCCTCCCTGATGCGTGTTTACACCCAGACCCATAGCTCAACTGGTAGACTGAGCAGAGTTACCTCATTTCAACACTGAGGTCTTGGCATCCATCCCTAGTGGCAGTGGCAATAGCGAAGTGTAAACTGGCATGGGGACTATGGGACCCACCCATGTCATCTATCCATTTTGGGTGGTGCTAGTGTACCTAGACAAGTTTGAAAGGTGCAGGTTTATATGGATAATGTCTGAGCAGTGCTGGTCCTCTCTGATGTGCCATGAGCCCCATGGATTTATAGTATATAAAGATATATGTTATGGGTAAGATGGCCTGACTAAAGAGAAGAGGTCGGCTCGGCTCGGCCACCTGATGGTGTTGTCTAGTTAGGTCAAGTCAGCTCGGCCCACCTGATGGTATTGTTCAGTCAAGTTGGCTCGGCTCAACCACCTGATGGTGTTATCTAGTTAGGTCAGGTCGGCTCGGCCCACCTGATGGTATTGTTCGGTCAGGTCAGTTCGCCTCACCTGATGGTGTTGTTCAGTTAGGTCAGGTCAGCTCGGCCCACCTGATGGTATTGTTTAGTCAGGTCGGCTCGGCTCTGCCACCTGGTGGTGTTGTCTAGTTAAGTCAGGTCATCTCGACCCACCTGATGGTATTGTTCGGTCAGGTCAGCTCGGCCCACCTGATGGTGTTATTCAGTTAGGTCAGGTCTGCTCGGCCCACCTGATGGTATTGTTCGGTCAGGTCGGCTCAGCCCACCTGATGGTATTATTCAGTCAGGTCAGCTCGGCTTGACCACCTAATGGTGTTGTCTAGTTAGGTCAGGTCGGCTCGGCTCAACCACCTGATGGTGTTGTCTAGTTAGGTCAGGTCGGCTCAGCCCACTTGATGGTATTGTTCGGTCAGGTCCACTCGACCCACCTGATGATGTTGTTCAGTTAGGTCAGGTCAGCTCAGCCCATCTGATGGTATTGTTTAGTCAGGTCAACTCAGCCCACCTGATGGTATTGTTCAGTCAGGTCGGCTCGACTCGGCCACCTGATGGTGTTGTTAGGTCAGGTCGGCTCGGCTCGGCCCACCTGGTGGTATTGTTCAGTCAGGTCAGCTCGACTCGGCCACCTGATGGTGTTGTTCGTTTAGGTCGGCTCGGCTCGACCCACCTGATGGTATTGTTCAGTCAACTCGGCTCGGTCCACCTGATAGTTTTGTTCGGTCAGGTCAGCTCAGCCCCCCTTGTGGTATTGTTAGACTAAGTAGTGTGGCCCATTTGTTGTATATATAAGGCCACATGTGAGGCCCATGGTGATCCATTTGAATCAACCCATTTAAACGGCCTGATGTGAAGTATGTGAGGCCCATGAGTGAGGCCTAATGTGACATATGTGTGGTCGTTACATTATGTACGAATTCCTTATGAAGGTCGTGCCTTGGGAGCAATGTTGGTTTGACATCCACATTGTAAGATTAATGTTGGTTAAATGTCTGCATTGTCACTCTCCCTAGGGCCCATTGATAGGCCCAACTTGTTGTGTATGAGGCTCATGTGCAGGGCCCACCTGTGATGTATATTAGGCCCATGTGAAGGGCCCACCTATTGTGTATTTAAAGCCCATGGGTTGTAGCCTATTGGGATATATTTAAGACCCATGGGACGTAGCCCAATGTGATGTAATCGACGCCCATGGGATGTGGCCCATTACTATCTATTCGGGGCTCATGGGATATGGTCCATTGTAATGTACATGCGGCCCGTATATGGGGACCATTATGATGTTACATATGGCCTTGTGTGAGGACTAATGTGATATATGTGTGGCTTATATGATGCAACCCACTTGATGTGTATGAGGCCCATTAGTGCGGCCCATTGATGTAGCCCACCTGTTATATATGAGGTCCATGAGCGAGGCCCATTGTGATGTATTCGAGGCCCTTGGGACGTGGCTCATTGTGATATATTTTTGACCCATATGATGAGGCTTGACTTGATGTATATTTGGCTCGTATGAGTGGCCCATTGCGATGATTATTAGACTCGTGAGATGCGACCCACTAAATGTACATGTGGCCCATGAGTGAGGCCCATCGTGATGTGTATTCAGTACTTGAGTGAGGCCCATGGTGTTGTATATTTGGCCCTTATGAGAGGCCATGAGTCCACTGTATGTTTGGATCTATGAGGGTCATTCCTCGGGAGCAATGTCAGTTAAATGTCCACATTATCGAGGATAATTGTCGATACCAGTTATTGGTACTGATTATGAGTATGTGATAGCATAACATCATGATACATGCCCATACGCATCATCTGTATGTTTGTTATGAGATGTGGTTGATCATTGCATATGTCGTTGAGTATATTATTATGAGGCTCCCTGATAGGCGGAGGTTATCTCATATAAGCGCACGGTATGTACAGGATTGATGCATGACTGGATTGTATGACTCATGCATCTTGCATTATGATCATTGTACGCCCTAGCGACATCAGGGTCGTAGCCTCCACATGCATATCGTGGATGGCCAGATGAGACACTGAAAATGTTTGGTTTGAGCATCGGGCTGTCATAGATGGCCCTGGGTGAAAATTTTTAAAAACCTCTTGGTACCAGAGGAAGCCCCAATATTGAGATCGAGTGGATACATGAGCACCCGAGTGTCGAATACTAAGAGGCCGCGTCTCTCACTGTGCCGTGGTCGGTTGGGAGGGGGTTTAGCCTTACCCGCTCGAGTGCAAGGAGCATTGCTAGGTTGAGTTTGACCAGCTCATGAATGAGTCCGCTATCGACGTACCGAATAGGTATTGGTAGACTATTGGCCAGGCAGATAGTGAGGTTTCTTATGCTCACTTGAACTGTACTGCTAGGGAGAGTGGCAGTGCCATTTTGAGTTACTAAACCCCGGTGGTGATCCCAGAGATGAACAGTACTGATATGTGGACTTATTGAGTAGGAGTTGCATAATCATTCATTCATTCATTCACTATTCACTCGGACTGGTGGTGCACAACTAATTGTTATGTACCTTCGTATGGCCAGGATTTCGGTTGGGCGCGCGACTAACCTGAGATCAGGAGTTTACCACATTGAGTCTGACTGTCCAAATTTAGGTATGGGACCGGTTTGGATAAAAGTCCCTTGTGATAGACCCTATAGCTTGCGATACTACGTACTATCATCCCGACTTCACACTCCAGCATGGTCATTCCATTCGCACCGCATATTGTATTACATCCGCGGCATATAGCATTTTGGGTTACTGTGTTTCTGCATTTATATGATCTAGATACGACTGACGCTATTCGTGAACTCATCAGGAATTGCATACTGCATCGCATCCTCGGCATCTGATATTTGGTTCTTTATGACTCTTCAAATGCATAGCTGTTTTATAATGCGTATTTGGATATTGATTGACTCATGGGCTTGTCCGTATTTTTTCTTACTCTGTTATCGTATGATTTATGATCTTGTCAGTATTTCTGTTCACTCTGATAATTCATGCTCTTATTAGTGTTTCTACTTATTCAGACATTGTATGGTTTATGGATTACCGATTTTTTGGTATTGTATGATTATGATATTGTATTGAATACTTGGCACTTACTTGTGCACACACTTATACCACCCTCTAAGCTTTTTATAAGCTTATGCACGATAGATGCATGCAGGTGATGTTAGGTTGCAGTAGTGTTGAGCTTGGAGTGTGCAGTGGTCTTCTGGAGCTTGATCTTCTATTTAAGTATTTCCCTTTCAGTGTTGTACTCAAATGATTATATTAGTGGATATGTGATGATGATGTTGCCTTTGTGAATTGGGTAATCTTATGGTTATGCTTATTACTAGTTAAATGTACACAAAATAAAAATAAAAAAAAATCCTCCTTGTAGGATCTCAGGATCGGAATCTGGCATACGAATGCTAGGGGCCGAGAATGGGGTACTATGGAGGCTGTCGGCACCAGATTCGGCGATCGGAATTCCTGTGAATTCGATTTTTGGGTTTGGGGCGTGACAAGGAAGGTGGAAACCAATGTTATGACCATGATAAAGCTATCCATTTCCTATGGACGACATTGGAGGGGCCTGGCCATTTGGACAGACCATGTGTATTTGCTCAAAATTAATGGAGTAGACCCGGATGTGCGTCAAAGTTATCCGGAAGAGCAGGGATCCCTGGAAGGTGGGAACCGCTGTTATGACCATGATGAAGCTGTCCATTTCCTATGGACAACATTGGAAGGGCCTGGCCATTTGGACAGGCCGTGTTTGTATTTGTAATTGCAGGGACCACACCCTTAACCTAAACCCGAACCGATTCTCAAATCTAAAAACCTATAACTTAAACAAAAACTAAAACCTATAACCTAAACCCGAACCCATTCTCAAATTCCAAAACCTATAACCTAAACCTAAACCTATAACCTATAACCTAAACCAAAACCTATAACCTAAACCAAAACTAAAACCTATAACCTAAACCCAAACCAATTCTCAAATCCCAAAACCTATAACCTAAACCCGAACCCATTCTCAAATCCAAATACTTATAACCTAAAACTAAACCTTAACCTAAATAGTTAACCTATAACTTAAACCAAAACTAAAACTTATAACATAACCCGAATCCATTCTCAAATCCCAAAACCTATAACCTAAACCAAAACCAAAACCTATAACCTAAACCCGAACCCATTCTCAAATCAAAAAACCTATAACCTAAACCTAAACCTATAACCTATAACCTAAACCAAAACCTATAACCTAAACTAAAGCCAAAACCTATAACCTAAACCCGAACCCATTCTCAAATCCCAAAACCTATAACCAAAACTAAAACCTATAATCTAAACCAAAACCAAAACCTATAGCCTAAACCCGAACCCATTCTCAAATCTAAAAACCTATAATCTAAACATAAACCTTAACCTAAACCGTTAACCTATAACTTAAACAGAAACCAAAACCTATAACCTAAACTTGAACCCATTCTCAAATCCCAAAACCTATATCCTAAACCAAAACCAAAACCTATAACCTAAACCCGAACCCATTCTCATATCCCAAATCTTATAACCTAAACCTAAACCTAAACCTATAACCTCAAAACCAAAACCTATAACCTAAACGTAAACCCGAACCCATTCTCAAATCACAAAACCTATAACCTAAACCGAAACCAAAACCTATAACCTAAACTCGAACCCATTATGAAATTCCAAAATGTAATACTCCGGATTTTGGCCAATCTGGGATTTGACGTCCTTAGGCAATGGGTCAACTAAAACACCCGGAAAATCGCTCAGAACCCAATTCCATAGCCAAAGAAACCACTTAAGATTAATTCCTATGGAAATTAAGCATAAGTTAGCTAGCGCAACGTTAGAGTAGCTGGGAAATAGTCCCTGATCACTTTAAATATGTTCTACAAGACCCAAATCGAGTAGAACCAATGGCTCTATAATACTCTATAACCTCGGATCAAACTCTAAGCAGGTTTATTCTCTAGACCACTTTGAATCTTTGTATTGGATCTAGACCGCGCGTCGAAAGTCCGATACCTCCTATCTTAGACCGTTAGAACCGCCTAGCTGGACTTGACAATCATTTCGAAAATCAAGTCAAACCGATAATCACAGGCTATTTCATTGAGCCCGGACCGAAGCGAGTACGAATAGGGACAGAATTGGAATTTCAAATTCAAATCTGGCACACGACTTGATCCATCAGTATTAAGCGTTCTGACCATCAGAATTCGGCCAGATTACACCCTCAGATCAGGAAAAATTTCTATTTCATATCATGTGACTTTCAGCCCTGATCCACGTGCGGTGACCGCTGAACTGAAACTGGTCTGCCACGTGCGATCTGCGAACCCTGCCGGACTGAAAACTTAATACATGCTAGATCTGATACGCATGAGCTTAAGTCCGATCGCATTCGGCCAGGGGACCACCAGAAAGTATCTTTTGAACCGAAACAGCCCCGAATTGGATATGCACTAAGTGAACTTTGTACCGGAGCCTATTTTTGGCATTTTTGGGCTTATAAAAGGGGTTGAAACCCTCACTCCTCTCTCCTATCCGAATTTGAGAGAAACCCTAGATTTGGAGGGAGAAAAGGTGAGAGTTTGAGAGAGAGTGTAAAAGGGATTTTTTCCGTCTTCGTGCAACCTGTTGCTAGTGCCTAAGCAACACCTCCTGATCACCAAGCCGGTGATTCTTCCATATTTTTAGGTATGAAACAACCCTAGAAGTTGCTGATTTAAGGTTCACTAGGATCCATAGCTTTTTAACCAATAGATCTTGTAAAACAGGTTCTCTTATCGCCGTAGACGAAGCGTATACGCTCCGTTCAAATTCACGCATCCATAAGAGACAAGGTGCAAATTTTAGACGCTTTGATTGACTGTTTCCAAAGCTTTCAATGACGTTTAATAGTAGATTATCGACGGCATCGCCGTTTGACATGTACAACATGCTATCCGTTTCCTGTTTCGTAAATCAACGAAGAATATGAGATTTAGGGCATTTTAGTCATTTGTAGGAAGTACTGATTACATTCATATTTTGCTGATGTGATTGACATGGTTTGTTGTCGCATTAGAAAGTTAGAAATACGTGCATAATTAGTTTGGTAAAGAGATTCGCCTAATTGCGCACTTCGGGTCGACATATTATATGTAGACTTAAGTGTGTAGTGTATGTGTTTGTATAAATGTTTGTATTAGTATGTATTGAATTAAATGATGTTATGAACTAGTTTGAGATGGATTTCTCAATTAATATGCTGACGTAAATGATTTCCTACGTGTTGACTATATGCATGATTTCATTATATGCATGAAATGTATGTGCTTGAAGATTTGCTTAAGTTGAACGTTATAACATGTGTTAACATGCTCACATGATTGTATTTCAATTCTAATACTCCTACACAAATTGCTGATGTGAATTCATATGTGTTTGGGACTATACTTAGTCCAGGCAGTCGGTAACCGAGCGAATTCGTGGTTAGCTTTTCGTGGCCACGAACGACGCATCGACGAACGCGAGCCATGTTCTGGAGTTGGCGGCAGTGGTTAGGCCACGTGAAGTGTTTTACGTACTTCATGTCGTTCGACTTGAGATGCGATCGTGCTAGTCGAGCCCGTCAAGTAACCCGACTGGCCGATGTATGTTCACCCTGCATGAGTCATAACTGCTTGAACCTAGGGTACTGAAATTACCATTGTAAACCCTGTTAACCATGGTACCTTGATCCACGAAGACTCATGAGCCAAGCATGGTGGTATGGGACATCGTGGTCGAGCTGTCGGCCTACGCTGGGGCCACAAATCTCCCCGTAGTGACCAGTGAGCACCTAGTCTCGTGAGTAGATTATGGTGGTATGGGACACTATATTCTTGCTGTCGGCCTACACTGATCAGGCGACGAGTCCTTTGTAATGACCGTGAGCGTATTCTGAGTCTACGGGAGGCGATGACCCTTCAGTAGCAGTAGAGTAAAGTAGGCCTGTATTGATAAGGTGATGGGGGAGCGGTGCAACGAGTGCGAGCAACAGCCCTGATAGCCATTGCAGCGACCTACAAAATATACATCGTATGAGATTACTAGGAGTGACGACCCTAGACAGGATCTGTGTTGGGATTGATACAAGGGAAGTACCTTAGTTTCCCAATCCTGCTGTTTGAATGGACTAATAACAACTCGAAAATCATATCACCATAACATTGCATGTGCCTGGAAGATGTGGAGCACTTGAGGGATGATTACATGCCGCGGTCGTAAGATGGTGCCATATGAGGGAGATCGTAGGTGAGGGCATACATCACGTCATGTCATATTGCATTAATAACAGTATTAGGATTGTCTGATTTATTGCTTTACTATTATCGCATGATTGATTTGAGAACATGTAAATCCTTGCTCTATTATTCCACTGAGTTAGCTACTCATTCCCACGTTACGGGATGGTGTTTGCAACACCCACCAGACCCTATTGTAGATGCAGGTGATGCTGAGACCCAGGAGGCAGAGCCAGACTTTGACGAGGACCAGGATGAGTTCTCGTACATGCAGTATCATGATGGCTTTGGTTAGGTGACCTGGGTTGACGGAACTTCACAGTGGGACTCTTCTGGACATTTATTGTTTTGTCATTTACATGTATATGAGACTCAGTGATGTATTCATACTTTAGTGACAGTCGAGATCTACTTTGTTTTTCCATACAGTGATATATATATTGTTTAGTCTTCCGCTTACTTTTATCACTCGATCTGGAGTATGAATTACAGTTTTGGTATACTTTTACTCATGTGAATGCTTTAACTCAGACAACATTGAATCATAATCATTTTTGTTGCATAAGTGACGGTCTGGAACTTGGGAGTTGAGTTTATACACGACCCCTGATTTTCAGGGTGTACACAAAACCTATAACCAAAACCTATAACCTAAACCTGAACCCATTCTCAAATCCCAAAACCCAAACCAAAACCCAAACCTAAAACTAAATCTATACTTATAACCTAAAACTATACCCAAATCCCAAAACCTATAACCTAAACCTAACCTTTCTCTAAACCTATAACCTAAACTCAATTCCCTAAAGCTAAACCTACACCTAATCCTAATCTCAACTCCCTAACCCAAACCTAAACCTAAACTTGAAAACCCAATCTCAAACCTGAAGCCGAATTCCTAAACCTAAACCACAACCCATTCTCAAATCCAAAAACTTATAACCTAAACCAGGACCCATTCTCAAACCCCAAAACCTATAACCTAAACCTTAAGCTAAACCAAAACCAATAACCTAAACCTGAACCCATTCTCAAATCCCAAAACCCAAACCTAAACCTAAACCTAAACTTAAACTTAAACCTATAACCTAAACTCAAATCCTTAAACCTAATCCTATAACCTAAACTCAAATCCCTAAACCTTAACATATAACCTAACCTAAACCTATACTTATAACCTAAAACTATTCTCAAATCCCAAAACCTATAACCTAAACCTAACCTTTCCCTAAACCTATAACCTAAACTCAATTCCCTAAACCTTAACATATATCCTAACCTAAACCTATACTTATAACCTAAAGCTATTCTCAGATCCCAAAACCTATATCCTAAACCTAAACTTTTCCTAAACCTATAACCTAAACTAAATTCCCTAAACCTAAACCTAGACCTAAACCTAAACCAATAACCTAAACTCAAATCCCAAAACCTTAACATATAACCTAACCTAAACCTATACTTATAACCTAAAACTATTCCCAAATCCCAAAACCTATAACCTAAACCTATCCTTTGCCTAAACCTATAACCTAAACTTAATTACCTGAAGAAAAATCTACACCTAATCCTAATCTCAACTCCCTAACCAAAACCTAAACCTAAACTAGAAAACCTAAACTTAAACCCAATCCCGAACCAGAACCCGATTTCCTAAACCTAAACCATAACCCATTCTCAAATCCAAAAACCTATAACTTAAACCAAAACCAAAACCAAAACCTATAACCTAAACTCAATCCCATTATCAAATCTTAAAACCTATAACCTAAATCAAAACTAAAACCTATAACCTAAACCCGAACCAATTCTCAAATCCCAAAACCTATAACCTAAACCCGAACCCATTCTCAAATCCAAATACCTATAACCTAATCCTAAACCTTAACCTAAATAGTTAACCTATAACCTAAACCAAAACTAAAAATTATAACATAACCCGAACCCATTCTCAAATCCCAAAACCTATAACCTAAACCAAAACCAAAACTTATTACCTAAACCCGAACCCATTCTCAAATAAAAAAACCTAGAACCTAAACCTAAACCTAAAACCTATAACCTAAACCAAAACCTATAACCTAAAACAAAACCAAAACCTATAACCTAAACCCGAACCCATTCTCAAATCCCAAAACCTATAATCTAAACAAAAACCTGTAACCTAAACCAAAACCAAAACATATAGCCTAAACCCGAACCCATTCTCAAATCCACAAAACCTATAATCTAAACATAAACCTTAACCTAAACCGTTAACCTATAACTTAAACAGAAACCAAAACCTATAACCTAAACTCGAACCCATTCTCAAATCTCAAAACCTATATCCTAAACCAAAACCAAAACCTATAACCTAAACCCGAACCCATTCTCAAATCCCAAATCTTATAACCTAAACCTAAACTTAAACCTATAACCTCAAAACCAAAACCTATAACCTAAACCTAAACCCGAACCCATTCTCAAATCACAAAACCTATAACCTAAACTGAAACCAAAACCTATAACCTCAACTCGAACCCATTATGAAATCCCAAAACCTATAACCAAAACCGAAACCAAAACCTATAACCTAAACCTGAACCCATTCTCAAATCCCAAAACCCAAACCAAAACCCAAACCTAAAACTAAATCTATACTTATAACCTAAAACTATACTCAAATCCCAAAACCTATAACCTAAACCTAACCTTTCTCTAAACCTATAACCTAAACTCAATTCCCTAAAGCTAAACCTACACCAAATCCTAATCTCAACTCCCTAACCCAAACCTAAACCTAAACTTGAAAACCCAATCTCAAACATGAAGTCGATTTCCTAAACCTAAACCACAACCCATTCTCAAATCCCAAAACCTATAACCTAAACCAGAACCCATTCTCAAATCCCAAAACCTATAACCTAAACCTTAAGCAAAATCAAAACCTATAACCTAAACCTGAACCCATTCTCAAATCCTAAAATCCAAACCTAAACCTAAACCTAAACTTAAACTTAAACCTATAACCTAAACTCAAATCCCTAAACCTAATCCTATAACCTAAACTTAAATCCTAAAACCTTAACATATAACCTAACCTAAACCTATACTTATAACCTAAAACTATTCTCAAATCCCAAAACCTATAACCTAAACCTAACCTTTCCCTAAACCAATAACCTAAACTCAATTCCCTAAACCTTAACATATATCCTAACCTAAACCTATACTTATAACCTAAAGCTATTCTCAGATCCCAAAACCTATAACCTAAACCTAAACTTTCCCAAAACCTATAACCTAAACTCAATTCCCTAAACCCAAACCTAGACCTAAACCTAAACCAATAACCTAAACTCAAATCCCAAAACCTTAACATATAACCTAACCTAAACCTATACTTATAACCTAAAACTATTCCCAAATCCCAAAACCTATAACCTAAACCTATCCTTTGCCTAAACCTATAACCTAAACTTAATTACCTAAAGAAAAACCTACACCTAATCCTAATCTCAACTCCCTAACCAAAACCTAAACCTAAACGAGAAAACCTAAACTTAAACCCAATCTCGAACCAGAACCCGATTTCGTAAACCTAAACCATAACCCATTCTCAAATCCAAAAACCTATAACCTAAACCAAAACCAAAACCAAAACCTATAACCTAAACTCAAACCCATTATTAAATCGTAAAACCTATAACCTAAACCAAAACCAAAACCTATAACCTAAACCCGAACCAATTCTTAAATCCCAAAACCTATAACCTAAACCCGAACCCATTCTCAAATCCAAATACCTACAACATAAACCTAAACCTTAACCTAAATAGTTAAACAATAACCTAAACCAAAACTAACACTTATAACATAACCCGAACCCATTCTCAAATCCCAAAACCTATAACCTAAACCAAAACCAAAACCTATAACCTAAACCCGAACCCATTCTCAAATCAAAAAACCTATAACCTAAACCTAAACCTATAACCTATAACCTAAACCAAAACCTATAACCTCACCAAAACCAAAACCTATAACCTAAACCCGAACCCATTCTCAAATCCCAAAACCTATAACCTAAACTAAAACCTATAACCTAAACCAAAACCAAAACATATAGCCTGAACCCGAACCCATTCTCAAATCCAAAAACCTATAATCTAAACATAAACCTTAACCTAAACCGTTAACCTATAACTTAAACAGAAAACAGAACCTATAACCTAAACTTGAACCCATTCTCAAATCCCAAAACCTATATCCTAAACCAAAACCAAAACCTATAACCTGAACCTGAACCCATTCTCAAATCCCAAATCTTATAACCTAAACCTAAACCTATAACCTCTAAACCAAAACCTATAACCTAAACCTAAACCCGAACCCATTCTCAAATCACAAAACCTATAACCTAAACTGAAACCAAAACCTATAACCTAAACTCAAACCCATTATGAAATCCCAAAACCTATAACCAAAACTGAAACGAAAACCTATAACCTAAAACAGAACCCATTCTCAAATCCCAAAACCCAAACCAAAACCCAAACCTAAAACTAAATCTATACTTATAACCTAAAACTATACCCAAATCCCAAAACCTATAACCTAAACCTAACCTTTCTCTAAACCTATAACCTAAACTCAATTCCCTAAAGCTAAACCTACACCTAATCCTAATCTCAACTCCCTAACCCAAACCTAAACCTAAACTTGAAAACCCAATCTCAAACCTGAAGCCGATTTCATAAACCTAAACCACAACCCATTCTCAAATCCAAAAACCTATAATCTAAACCAGAACCCATTCTCAAATCCCAAAACCTATAACCTAAACCTTAAGCTAAACCAAAACCTATAACCTAAACCTGGACCCATTCTCAAATCCCAAATCCCAAACCTAAACCTAAACCTAAACTTAAACTTAAACCTATAACCTTAACTCAAATTCCTAAACCTTAACATATAAGCTAACCTAAACCTATACTTATAACCTAAAACTATTCTCAAATCCCAAAACCTATAACCTAAACCTAACCTTTCCCTAAACCTATAACCTAAACTCAATTCCCTAAACCTTAACATATATCCTAACCTAAACCTATTCTTATAACCTAAAGCTATTCTCAGATCCCAAAACCTATAACGTCAACCTAAACTTTCCCTAAACCTATAACCTAAACTCAATTCCCTAAACCTAAACCTAGACCTAAACCTAAACCAATAACCTAAACTCAAATCCCAAAACCTTAATATATAACCTAACTTAAACCTATACTTATAACCTAAAACTATTCCCAAATCCCAAAACTAATAACCTAAACCTATCCTTGCCTAAACCTATAACCTAAACTTAATTACCTAAAGAAAAACCTACACCTAATCCTAATCTCAACTCCCTAACCTAAACCTAAACCTAAACTAGAAAACCTAAACTTAAACCCAATCCCGAACCAGAACCCGATTTCCTAAACCAAAACCATAACCCATTCTCAAATCCAAAAACCTATAACCTAAACCAAAACCAAAACCAAAACCTATAACCTAAACTCAAACCCATTATCAAATCTTAAAACCTATAACCTAAACCAAAACCAAAACCTATAACCTAAACCCCAACCAATTCTCAAATCCCAAAACCTATAACCTAAACCCGAACCCATTCTCAAATCCAAATACCTATAACCTAAACCTACACCTTAACCTAAATAGTTAACCTATAACCTAAACCAAAACTAAAACTTATAACATAACCCGAACCCATTCTCAAATCCCAAAACCTATAACCTAAACCAAAACCAAAACCTATAACCTAAAACCGAACCCATTCTCAAATCAAAAAACCTATAACCTAAACCTAAACCTATAACCTATAACCTAAACCAAAACCTATAACCTAAACCCGAACCCATTCTCAAATCCCAAAACCTATAACCTAAACTAAAACCTATAACCTAAACCAAAACCAAAACATATAGCCTAAACCCGAACCCATTCCCAAATCCAAAAACCTATAATCTAAACATAAACCTTAACCTAAACCGTTAACCTATAACTTAAACAGAAATCAAAACCTATAACCTAAACTCGAACCCATTCTCAAATCCCAAAACCTATATCCTAAACCAAAAGCAAAACCTATAACCTAAACCCGAACCCATTCTCAAATCCCAAATCTTATAACCTATACCTAAACCTAAACCTATAACCTCTAAACCAAAACCTATAACCTAAACCTAAACCCGAACCCATTCTCAAATCACAAAACTTATAACCTAAACTGAAACCAAAACCTATAACCTAAACTCGAACCCATTATGAAATCCCAAAACCTATAACCAAAATTGAAACCAAAACCTATAACCTAAACCTGAACCCATTCTCAAATCCCAAAACCCAAACCTAAAACTAAATCTAAACTTATAACCTAAAACTATACCCAAATCCCAAAACCTATAACCTAAACCTAACGTTTCTCTAAACCTATAACCTAAACTCAATTCCCTAAAGTTAAACTTACACCTAATCCTAATCTCAACTCCCTAACCCAAACCTAAACCTAAACGTGAAAACCCAATCTCAAACCTGAAGCCGATTTCCTAAACCTAAACCACAACCCATTCTCAAATCCAAAAACCTATAACCTAAACCAGAACCCATTCTTAAATCCCAAAACCTATAACCTAAACCTTAAGCTAAACCAAAACCTATAACCTAAACCTGAACCCATTCTCAAATCCCAAAACCCAAACCTAAACCTAAACCTAAACTTAAACTTAAACCTATAACCTAAACTCAAATCCTTAAACCTAATCCTATAACCTAAACTCAAATCCCTAAACCTTAACATATAACCTAACCTAAACCTATACTTATAACCTAAAACTATTCTCAAATCCCAAAACCTATAACCTAAACCTAACCTTTCCCTAAACCTATAACCTAAACTCAATTCCCTAAACCTTAACATATATCCTAACCTAAACCTATACTTATAACCTAAAGCTATTCTTAGAACCCAAAACCTATAACCTAAACCTAAACTTTCCCTAAACCTATAACCTAAACTCAATTCCCTAAACCTAAACCTAGACCTAAACCTAAACCAATAACCTAAACTCAAATCCCAAAACCTTAACATATAACCTAACCTAAACCTATACTTATAACCTAAAACTATTCCCAAATCCCAAAACCTATAACCTAAACCTATCCTTTGCCTAAACCTATAACCTAAACTTAATTACCTGAAGAAAAATCTACACCTAATCCTAATCTCAACTCCCTAACCTAAGCCTAAACCTAAACTAGAAAACCTAAACTTAAACCCAATCCCGAACCAGAACCCGATTTCCTAAACCTAAACCATAACCCATTCTCAAATCCAAAAACCTATAACCTAAACCAAAACCAAAACCCAAACCTGTAACCTAAACTCAAACCCATTATCAAATCTTAAAACCTATAACCTAAACCCGAACCAATTCTCAAATCCCAAAACCTATAACCTAAACCCGAACCCATTCTCAAATCCAAATACCTATAACCTAAACCTAAACCTTAACCTAAATAGTTAACCTATAACCTAAACTAAAACTAAAACTTATAAAATAACCCGAACCCATTCTCAAATCCCAAAACCTATAACCTAAACCAAAACCAAAACCTATAACCTAAACCCGAACCCATTCTTAAATCAAAAAACCTATAACCTAAACCTAAACCTATAACCTATAACCTAAACCAAAACTATAACCAAAACCAAAACCAAAACCTATAACCTAAACCCGAACCCATTCTCAAATCCCAAAACCTATAACCTAAACTAAAACCTATAACCTAAACCAAAAGTAAAACATATAGCTTAAACCCGAACCCATTCTCAAATCCGAAAACCTATAACCTAAACCAAAACCAAAACCTATAACCTAAACCCGAACCCATTCTCAAATAAAAAAACCTATAACCTAAACCTAAACCTATAACCTATAACCTAAACCAAAACCTATAAATTAAACCAAAACCAAAACCTATAACCTAAACCTGAGCCCATTCTCAAATCCCAAAACTTATAACCTAAACCTAAACCTAAACCTATAACCTCTAAACCAAAACCTATAACCTAAACCAAAACCTATAACCTAAACCCGAACCCATTCTCAAATCACAAAACCTATAACCCAAACTGAAACCAAAACCGATAACCTAAACTCGAACCCATTATGAAATCCCAAAACCTATAACCTAAACCGAAACCAAAACCTATAACCTAAACCTGAACACATTCTCAAATCCCAAAACCCAAACCAAAACCCAAACCTAAAACTAAATCTATACTTATAACCTAAAATTATTCCCCAATCCCAAAAACTATAACCTAAACCTAACCTTTCTCTAAACCTATAACCTAAACTCAATTCCCTAAAGCTAAACCTACACCTAATCCTAATCTCAACTCCCTAACCCAAACCTAAACCTAAACTTGAAAACCCAATCTCAAACCTGAAGCCGATTTACTAAACCTAAACCATAACCCATTCTCAAATCCAAAAACCTATAACCTAAACCAGAACCCATTCTCAAATCCAAAAACCTATAACCTAAACCAGAACCCATTCTCAAATCCCAAAACCTATAACCTAAACCTTAAGCAAAATCAAAACCTATAACCTAAACCTGAACCCATTCTCAAATCCTAAAATCCAAACCCAAACCTAAACCTAAACTTAAACTTAAACCTATAACCTAAACTCAAATCCCTAAACCTAATCCTATAACCTAAACTCAAATCCTAAAACCTTAACATATAACCTAACCTAAACCTATACTTATAACTTAAAACTATTATCAAATCCCAAAAAATATAACCTAAACCTAACCTTTCCCTAAACCTATAACCTAAACTCAATTCCCTAAACCTTAACATATATCCTAACCTAAACCTATACTTATAACCTAAAGCTATTCTCAGATCCCAAAACCTATAACCTAAACCTAAACTTTCCCTAAACCTATAGCCTAAACTCAATTTCCTAAACCTAAACCTAGACCTAAACCTAAACCAATAACCTAAACTCAAATCCCAAAACCTTAACATATAACCTAACCTAAACCTATACTTATAACCTAAAACTATTCCCAAATCCCAAAACCTATAACCTAAACCTAACCTTTGCCCAAACCTATAACCTAAACATAATTACCTAAAGCAAAACCTACACCTAATCTTAATCGCAACTCCCTTACCTAAACCTAATCCTAAACTTGAAAACCTAAACTTAAACACAATCCCGAACCAAAACCCGATTTCCTAAACCTAAACCATAACCCATTCTCAAATCCAAAAACCTATAACCCAAACTAAAACCAAAAACAAAACCTATAACCTAAACTCGAACCCATTATCAAATCTTAAAACCTATAACCTAAACCAAAACCAAAACCTATAATCTAAACCTAAACCCATTCTCAAATCCCAAAACCTATAACCTAAACCTCAACCTAAACCAAAACCTATAACCTAAACCCAAACCAAAACCTATAGCCTAAACCCAAACCCATTCTCAAATCCCAAAATCTATAACCTAAACCTAAACCTAAACCATAACCTATAACCTAAACCAAAACCTATAACCTAAACCAAAATAAAAACCTCTAACCTAAACCCGAACCCATTCTCAAATCCCAAAACCTATAACCTAAACCAAAACCTATAATCTAAACCGAAACCAAAACCTATAGCCTAAACCCGAACCCATTCTCAAATTTAAAAACCTATAACCTAAACCTAAACTGTTAACCTATAACTAAAACCAAAACCTATAACATAAACCCAAACCCATTCTCAGATCCCAAAACCTATAATCTTAACCACAACCAAAACTTATAATCTAAACCCGAACCCATTCTCAAATCCCAAAACCTATAACCTAAACCAAATCCAAAACTTATAATCTTAACCACAACCAAAACTTATAATCTAAACCCGAACCCATTCTCAAATCCCAAAGCCTATAGCCTAAACCAAAACCTATAACCTAAACCAAATCCAAAACCTATAGAATAAACCCAAACCTTCTCAAATCCAAAAACCTATAACCTAAACCTAAATCATTAATCTATAACCTAAATCAAAACCTATAGCATAAACCTAAATCATTAACCTATAACCTAAATCAAAACCTATAACCTAAACCTAAACCAAAACCAAAAACTAACCTATACCCGAACCCATTATCAAATCCCAAAACCTATAACCTAAACCGAAACCAAAACCTATAACCTAAACCCGAACCCATTATCAAATCCCAAAACCTATAAACTAAACCGAAACCAAAACCTATAACCTAAACCCAAACCCATTCTCAAATCTCAAAACGCAAACCTAAACCTAAACTTAAACCTAAAACCTAAACCTAAACCTATACTTACAACCTAAAACTATTCCAAAATCCCAAAACCTATAACCTAAACTCAATTCCCTAAAGTTCAACCTACACCTAATCCTAATTTTAACTCCCTAACCTAAACCTAAACCCAAACTTGAAAACCTAAAATTAAACCCAATCCCGAACCCAAACTCGATTTCCTAAACCTAAACCATAACCCATTCTCAAATCCAAAAACCTATAACATAAACCTAAACCAAAATGAAAACCTCTAACCTAAACCCAAACCCATTCTCAAATACTAAAACCTATAACCTAAACCAAAACCAAAACCAAAAAACTATAACCTAAACCCAAACCTATAACCTAATCCAAAACCAAAAACTATAACCTAAACCCAAACCCATTCTCAAATCCCAAAACCTATAACCTAAACCTAAACCATAACCAAAACCTATAACCTAAACTTGAACCCATTCTCAAATCCCAAAACCTATAACCTAAACCTCAACCTAAACCAAAACCTATAACCTAAACCAAAACCAAAACCTATAGCCTAAACCCAAACCCATTCTCAAATCCCAAAACATATAACCTAAACCTAAACATAAACCTTAACCTATAACCTATAACCTAAACCAAAACCTATAATCTAAACTAAAACTAAATCCTATAACCTAAACCCAAACCCATTCTCAAATCCCAAAACCTATAACCTAAACCAAAACCTATAACCAAAACCAAAACCAAAACCTATAACCTAAACCTGAACCCATTCTCAAATCCCAAAACCTATAACCTTAACCTATAACCTAACCTAAACCTACACTTATAACCTAAAACTATTCCCAAATCCCAAAACCTATAACCTAAACCTAACCTTTCCCTAAACATATAACCTAAACTCAATTCCCTCAAGCTAAACCTGCACCTAATCCTAATCTCAACTCCCTAACCTAAACCTAAACCTAAACCTAAACCTAAACCTAAACTTGAAAACCCAAACTTAAACCTAATCCCGAACTTGAACCCGATTTCCTAAACCTAAACCATAACCCATTCTCAATTCCCTAAAGCTATTACCTATAACCTAAACATAAACCTATAACCTTTCCCTAAACGTTTAACCTAATCCTAAACTTAAAACCTAAATGTATTCTCAAATTCTTAAACCCAAACCTACACCTAATCCTAATGTCAACTCCTTAACCTAAACCTAAACTTGAAAACCTAAACCTAAACCCGATCCCGAGCCTGAACCCGATTTCCTAAACCTAAACCTTAACCTATAATCAAGTTCCCAAAAACTATAATCTATAACCTAAACCTAAACCTATAACCAAAACCTAAACCTTAACCTAAACCTAAACCTATAACCTTAACCTAAACCAAAACCTATTACCTAAACCTTAACCTATAACCTATAACCTAAACTTAATTATAACGTATAGCCTAACCATAACCTAAACCTTAACCTAAACCTATAATCTAAACCTAAACCAAAACGTATAATCATATGGTGAGACCATTTCTTTTGTGTCAATGTCATTCCTCTTTGAGTTTTTTTTTTTTTTTTTTAATTCATTAAGAAAAAAAAAGTAGTTATACATGATGCACTTCTTTCACTTTATCTTTCTTTTTCCCAATGGGCATTCTAATTTATGTATGACATGACTATTTGTAGGATGATGGAATATACGAAGCTGTTGAAATTTCAATGTGAAGTCAAGCACATTTCTCTAATGAAGCCAAAGATTTGTATTTTCCGCATTATTGTAATTGTAATTAACTGAATGAATTAGATTGTAATTGATTGTAATTGTAATTGATTGAATGAAGGATTGTAATTGATTGTAATTGAATGAATGAATGATTGTATAGGTGGTAATTGAATGAACAAATGATTATATATAATTTTTTAATGTACAAAATAGCTACGAATATTGATCATAGCCACTAATCTGACAGGTGTAGCCTTTTCAATTTAGGCATATTGCTACGGACTTTTAGCTACAAATAATATCCGTAGCCACTAATCTGACAGGTGTAGCTTTTTCAATTTAGGCCTATTGCTACAGACTTTTAGCTACAAATAATATCCGTAGCTGTTTGAAGATTTTGCTACAGATATAATTGCTACAGATTATATCTGTAGCTATTACACTCTATAGCTACGGATTAAATCCATAGCCATAGGTTCAAGACCTATTGTTACGGCACCTACGTCCATAGTCAGGCTACAGACCAAAACCATTGCCATAGACCTATGGCTATGGTATTTGTCTACGGTAGTTGATAACTTGATGTCCAGAACATTTGAAAGCATCAAAAACTCAAACCGAGAATGAGTCGAAGGAAATAAACTAAATTATTACAACATTCACCACAAGTACATAAAGAAAATTACAACATTATCACCGCACATACGTCACAATCATCATCACCCAAACACCAGAAATTATGGTGGTTTGTGTGTGTGCACCAACTATTCGCAAACAGCCACCGAACTACTCCACTACCAATATTCACACCCATGGGATACTGGCTTTAATTAAGAAATAAGCTTTTCTAAGGTTCACCTTAAAACCTTCACAATTGTATTTTTCAAATGGGCTTACATAATTATAAAAACCCCATAATGAGTTTTTCCTAGTTAAATCTTACAAACCAAAAAAGTAGAAATTGAAATTGTACTTATCTGAAGATTCTTCTTCCAATGTAGCCTGGTAGAACCAATTCAATGTAGACGTAGAAGTTTAATATCCAATCTCACAAATGAAAGGGTTCTAGGTCTAAATGATTTTTAAATTAAATTAACCTGGGGCTATCTTGATTTGATTTTGATCTCAAAAGGGTAAATCACAATTTTTCCTTTTAATACAATAGAGTTGAATAAAGAGATCACAAAATTAAATATAAAAAGTTATAAAAAGAATCTAAAATGAATAAGTAATAGCTTCACAATTGTAGGAACTTATCTCTTAGAGTGAAGGCTTGATTAGGCTTGGAATGAATGAAAAACTCTGAGATTCGTCCTCTATTTATAAGTAAAAATTATGTTCCCTCGATTGGTCTAAGGGTCGGTTCGACTAGTTGAAGCACCAACTAATTTTCAAAATTTCTAGCGCGATAGGATAAACCTATTACTCGATTGGTTGAGTGAATAAAAATTAAGTCGTTAGAGTTTGAGTCGAGCCTTGTTTTATTGGTCGAGACTGTTCACTCGACCGATCGAGCAGTGTGCACGACTAGTCAAGCTACAACAAAAAATTCCCTAAAATTCTCAATAAATCTTGCACTGGTTGAGAAACTCCTTGGACTGGTCGAGTCAGTGCCTGGACTAGTCTAACAATGACTAAGACTAGTCGAAGAAAAGCCTATAAACATATATAATGACCCAAATTCAATATGCAATTAACATGACCTAACCTATGGTCAATCTACGGTCATTTATACCTTAAATGTGAGTTTGAAACATCATTCACTTTGGTAGAAAGAACATGAAGCTTGACCTCGAAGTCTTGAACTTGACTTTAAGCTAGAGCTTATGTTCATGAGACTTTAAGCTTGAGGTAGTGATCTTGTAATATGATCTTGAATACTTAAAACTTGAGCTAAAGGTAATGAACTTGAACTTGAGCTTTGTGCTTGAGATAGACTTTGTGTTCTTGTACTTGAGCTTGGGTTTGATCTTTGGAAATGTTCTTCAGCTTGAAAATGTAAAAGAATTGATGATGATTTGAAGGTGAACTTTCCATCTTATCATAACAAGATATTGACTCCAAGTGGTTTGACACAATAAAATTTGACAATCCCGAGTGCTAGAATTACAACATAACACTTACAATCTCTCCCTTTGTCAAATTTGTGACAAAATAGTTCACAAGATAAAATAACTACTACTCCCCATTAATCTACTACTCCCCCTTAATCTAGAAAAGGTGATTTGTAGAGTACCTATATAAAATCAAATACACACAAAAATATGTGCACTTCTATATTTCTTTACAACCACATCTAAATCCAACAATCATCATACCACATTTCTCCCCCTTTTTGTCACAAAATAACAAAGTAAAAATGATAGAAACGGATGATTGAGGTAACATAACAATGTAAGAGAATAGTATGAGAAAGAGAGTTAACAAGAAATGATACCATCATGTTCAAGCATCAACAAGCATAAACATGTCCATATAGTAGCATATAAAAACATGTCCAAGTATCACCTAAGCAAAAGTAAAGATTAAGATTTAGTATATGCACTGTGCCACACACCCCCCCCCCAGGTGCTAGAATTACAACATAGCACTTAAAATCTCCCCCTTTGTCAAATTTGTGACAAAATAGTTCACAAGATAAAGTAACTACTACTCCCCCTTAATCTAGGCAAGGTGATTTGTAGAGTACCTGTATAAAATCAAATGCACACAAAAATATGTGCACTTCTATATTTCTCTACAACCACATCCAAATCCAACAATCATCATACCATTTAAATCATACCACATTTCTCCCCCTTTTTGTCACAAAATGACAAAGTAAAAATGATAGAAACGGATGATTGAGGTAACATAACAACGTAAGAGAATAGTATGAGAAAGAGAGTTAATAAGAAATGATACCATCATGTTCAAGCATCAACAAGCATAAACATGTACATAGAGTAACATATAAAAACATGTCCAAGTATCACCCAAGCAAAAATAAAGATTAAGTTAGTATATGCGTTGGCCCCCCCCCCCCCCCCCCCCCCCCCCCCCCACAAAAAAAAAAAAGAAAAAAAGAAAAAAAAAAGTCTAATCAGAACTAGAAGACAGAGCAACAATATATGGGTCAATTTGATGTAGTCCCTTATTTATGCGAGAGGAAGGTATTTGCACATATATTTAAATTATGTTTCATGGGATACATGGAGATGTTCTGCCTTCTCTTCTAAGGTTCTAAGTCCCTCATCAAAATCAAAAGACTGAAATCAGGATCAACATCAGAATCAGATTCTAATTCATCAAACAGATCATCCATATTCACATCATCAGTGGGTAGAGCTTCTTCCTCTCCAACTTCTTCATTATCTCCTCCAACATCCCTATTAACTTGACGAGGAGCCAACTTCATATTCGTCTTGTTAATATTTGAGTTGTTGAATAACAGAAGGGAAATAAGAGCTTCTTCAGATAGCATGACCACGTGACAATGAATAGCAATGGTGGTCATCAAATAAGAAAAAGGAATATTACTATGCCCCAGATGTAAATGAAATTGAATTATAATATAGAAAATTAATGAAGGAAGACACATTTGAATACTAGAAACAACAGAATGAAGGAAACACACCATGAAAGAAGTTAATTCAGAGTTGTTACTAGATCTAGGGTATACATTGAAAATGAAGATATGACGAAGTACTCTGTATCTGGGTCACATATGGCTGGCACGGAGCGCAATCCCGAAATTCCATTCCGAGTTCACGTTGCATAAATTTCTAGTTAACAAACATTTTTCTGATTCATTCAATTTCTCAATCAATGTGGATATCAGAATCCCTTCATCATTAACTGGTATATCCATCAAACTAAAGATCAAGTGATGATCTACTGGAAATGTATCTTCTCTAAATGTCACGGTGAAGGTTAAATTTTCAATAGAAAAATCACTGATACATGCATACAAGGCTTGTGCAATGAACCGATATGTGGGTCCGCCCCAATTCAAATGTTATCCCCATCCTACAGCCACAAGGAGGGGAATGATATTGAACGGAACCAAATGGTTGGAATTGACGGTCTATTCAACAATGATGTTGGGGAGACGGATGTCCCGCACATATTCCAGGTCCTCTTCGAGAGGTCAAAGAGTATGCACCGCAATTGATGTGGAACGGGAAGAAGGATCACGAGTAGTTTTCTTCTTAATTCTACCTTTCATTGCAAGAAGCAAAAATAGAATGCAAGAAGGGTTTATGGATTTCACCCAAATCAGATTTTTTTTTTCCCTAAAAAAGTAAGGAAACCACAAAAAAGCTTGAAATAAACTTTAGAATCAAGTAAATAAAGATGCAAGGAACCTAAATCCGAAAGAAAAACGAAAATGAAGAACTAACCGAGTAGTATTTGGAGATGGGTTCGACCGGTTAGAGAAGGGGCTATTGGAGGAGATGAAAAAAGTGAAGAAAAAGTAATTTTTATTACAATAAAAGCAACGTAACCATGCATCTCGATTGGTTGAGTACATACTAGACCGGTCGTGCCACGACTGGTTGAGTGTGTACTCGACTGGTCGTGCAAACTCAAAACTTCTTAATTTTTTTAATTTTTAAAATCCAAAATTTTACAAAAATAAAAATATACAAAATATAGTACAAACAAATAGAATAATCTCATATCAAATTACATATACCATTATCCGGTTTTAACGTAGAGAACATGTTTCTGTCAAGTGGTTTAGTGAAAATGTCCGCAAGTTGATTTTTAGTTCGAACATAATCCAATGAAATAATTTTATCTTCCACTAACTCATGAATGTAATGATATCTAATGTTAATATACTTCGTTCGTGAGTGTTGGATGGGATTCTTAGAGATATTGATTGTGCTAGAGTTATCGCAATATAGTACCATAGTATCTTGCACAAATCCATAATCATTTAACATTCTTTTCATCCACACAAGCTGAGTGCATGCATTTTCAGCTGCAATATATTTAGCCTCAGTTGTGGATAGAGATACAGAACTCTGTTTCTTACTATGCCATGAAACTAAATAGTTCCTGACATAAAAACATCCACCGTTGGTAGACTTTCGATCATCTATATTCCCAGCCCAGTCAGCATCCGTATAACTAGCTAATTGGACATTAGTATCATATGGATACCAAAGACATATATTGGCTGAGCTTGCAACATATCTTATAATTCACTTGATAGAAATCAGGTGAGATTCCTTAGGATCTGATTAGTATCTAGCACAGATACCTACATTGAATGTTATATCAAGTCTGCTCACAGTTAAATATAATAAGCTACCAATCTTACTACGATACAACCTAGGATCTACACTTTTACCTGTTGCATCCTTAGAGAGCTTAAGAGTCGTACTCATAGGAGTATCAAAGTTTTTGTCACTCTCAAAACCAAACTTTTTCACCAAGTTTAGAGCATACTTAGTTTGAGAAATAAAAATCTTATCTTCAAGTTGTTTCACTTGTAGACAAAAAAGTAGTTCAATTCTCTAACCATGCTCATTTTAAACTTGCACTTCATCAACTCTGTAAACTCGATAGACAGGTTAGAACAAGTAGAGCCATAGATAATGTCATCAACATATATCTGTACTATAAGAATGTGATCATTGTGTTTCTTTACAAACAGTCTTATCAACACTCCCCATTATAAAGTTATGACTTAGTAAAAACTTAGTTAGCTTTTCATACCATGCCTTGAGAGCTTGTTTTAAACCGTATAGTGCCTTTTTCAGGCAATAAACATGATTAGTGTATTTAGGGTCTTCAAAACCCTTAGGTTGTTCTACATATACTTCCTCATGTAAATAACCATTGAAATAAAAACACTCTTGACATCCATTTGATAGATTTTGAACTTTTTGAAACAAGCAATGGATATAAATAATCTAATAGATTCAAGATGAGCTACTGGGGTAAAGGTTTCGTCATAATTGATGCCTTTTATCTGAGTGTACCCTAGTACAACCAGTCTTGCCTTATTTGTTATAATATTTCCTAATTCATTAGATTTATTTTTAAAGATCCACTTAGTTCCAATTATTTGTTTATCAATAGATCTAGGAACCAAATATCACACATCATTCCTTATAAATTGATTTAGTTCATCTTGTATGACAACTGCCCAATTTTCATCAGTAAGCGCTTCTTTTACATTGGCTGACTCAATTTGGAAAGTGAAGCACACATAATTACATATATTTTTTAATTGTTTACTAGTGCACACACCAGTGAGAGAGTTCCCAAGAATTTGATCAGTTGGATGGTCTTTAACTGAGCGCAGTTCAATGTCATTTTGACTGGATGAAGAGTCTGGTTTATTAAATATAGAGACTTCATCATCTTCTGAACTAGAGACAGGTATTCAAGTGATCATCTATAACCACATTAATGGATTCTTGCATAACATCGGTTCTCTTGTTGAGAACTCGATATGCTCGACTATTTAGAGCATACCTTAGAAAAATTCCTTCATCACTTTTAGTGTTGAAATTTCCTAAATGTAACATCCCAAAAATCGGGAGTCGGGTAGAAACCCAACTCCTGAGTTCCAGAACGTCACTTATGCAACATAGATAATGATAAATGCATGTTGTCTGTAGAATGGCATTAAACAAGATTGAGACTAAGTCAAAACATCATATCATACTCCAGAGACAGTTAAATTAGCAAGCGGAAGACTGTGATAAATACATAAAGTACATAAGTAATTGTAAGTCTCCAGAGTGTGAACATGTTACCAGGTTAATTAAATACATGTATACTCCAAAAATGGAAAGAAAAGAATATACATGAGTGCTCCAAAAATATAAAATGACAAGTGTCAAGGCGTCTAATCAACCTCCCTGTAATCCCGTCGATCAAAACACGCATAAAGGAGGGATCCTCCTCCTCATCATCAAGTCCGGCTCCGCTTCACAGGTAGCGCCATCATCTGAAACTAAAATAGGGACTGGTGGGTGTCCGAAACACCATCCCATAACGTGGGAATGAGTAATCAACTCAGTGGAATCATAAAGCAAAGATTAGCATGTTATCAAATCAATCACGTAATAATAGTAAAGCAAAATAATCAAACATTCCTAGATACTGTTGTTAATGCAAGCATGAAATGACATGATGGATGCCCTCACCAACATACTCCCTTATACGGCACCATCTTACACCCGGGGCATGCTTACGTTCCTCAGTGCTCCACATCTTTCAGGCACATGCAGTGCGATATGAATATGATTACCAAGTTGTTATTAATCCTTTACATATAGCAGGATTGGGAAACTAAGGTACCTTTCTTATATCAATCCCAACACAGATCCTGCCTAGGCTCGTCACTCCTAGTAATCTCATACGATGTTATATTTGTAGGTCGCTGCAAGGGCTGTCAGGGTTGTTGCTCGCACTCGTTGCACAGCTCCCTCATCACCTTATCAATACAGGCCTATTTATATCCTTACTGCATCAGGACTCGTCGTCCCCATGCGATGTCAGGATAAACTCAAGGTCACTACAAAGGGCTCGTCACCAATCAGTGTAGGCCGACAGCAAGAATATAGTGTCCCATACCACCATAATTTGCTCAGAGTAAGGTACTCACTGATCACTACGGGGAGGTTTGTGGCCCCAGCGTAGGCCGACAGCTCGACCACGGTGTCCCATACTACCATGCCCGGCTCACGAGTCTTTATGGATCAAGGTACCATGGTTGACAGGATTTTCAATGGTAAGTTCAGTATCCTAGGTTCATGCAGTTATGACTCATACATAGTGAACATACAATGGCCAGTCAGGTTACTTGACGGGCTCAACTAGTACGAGCACATCTCAAGCTAAACAACATGAAGTGCATGAGACACTTCGTGTGGCCTAACCACTGCCGTCAACCCAAAACACAACTCTCGTTCATCGACACGTCTTTCGTGGCAGATAGAAGCCAACCACGACTTTGAATCTATTACCGACTGCCTGGACTAACGTATAGCCCCAAGCATTTGTAAATCCACATCAATAATCATATGAGAGTAATAGAAATGAAATACAACAATACAAGCATGTTAACATATGTTATACCATACAAAGTAAGCAAATCAATCCAACACATGTATTCCATACATATAAGGAAATCAATTCATATGGTAAACATGATGGAAATCATATACATCTGCATATTAATTGAGAATTTAATCTCAAAACTAATTCACAACACCATTTACTCAATATATACTAATACAAACATTTATACGTACACTTAGACTACACACTTTAGTCAACATAGCGTATGTCAACTCAAAGTGCGCATTGGGGCGAATCTCTTCGCCAAACAGATCATGCACGCATTCCTAGTATCCTAACACGACAAATAACCATGGAAAACATTTCAACCAAATATGGACGTAAACTGTATTTCCTACAAATACCCCAAATGACCTAAATCTCATGTTTCCCGTACGTATACGAAATGGAAAACGGACAGCATGTTCTACATGTCAAACGGCGTTCTCTTCGACAATCTACTATTAAACGACATTGAAAGCTTTGAAATCAGTCAATCAAAGCGTCTAAAATCTGCACCTTTCGCCTTAGACATGTATCGGTTCGAATAGAATGTATAAGCTTCGTCAACGGCGTAAATACAACCTAATGCACAAGTACATAAGCTACTTTTCCATTTGAATCGAAGGAATCCCTAAAACAGCAAGTGGTTAGGGTTTTTCTTACCTAGAAGTGCGTTGGAAATCACCGAGAAAGTGATTTGAATACGTTGCTTTGGTACGTGCAAAGGATGGAGCAAACGGCAGAAAGTTCTCTCACAAAGTCTCTCACAATCTCTCACTTTCTCTCTCTCAATCTAGGGTTTCAAGAAAATTCGGATGGGAGAGATATGAGAGGGTTTAAAGCCCTTATATAGGCTAAAAACTAACCTAAATAGACTTGGGAACAAAGTACACTTGAGTTATTACCAAATCAGGACTTTTTTGATCCAAAAGAGTGTTTCAGGAGGTCCCCTGGCCGAACACGGTTAGACTTAAGCTCATGGCCACTGGATCTTGCTCACACGAAGTTTTTAGACTGGTAGAGTTCCCAGATCGCACGTTGCGGTCCAGTTTCAGTTCAGCGGTCACGGAGACTCGATCGAGAATTCCGAGTACACTGACCTGAGTGAGAAATGTTTCCTGATCCGAGGGTGTATTTGGGTCAGATTCCAACGATCTGAATGCTTATACTGATCGCGCAAGCGAAACATGCCAGATTTATTTAAATCCTATTTAAATTTTTATGAATTTCACTCTTTCTCACACTCCCGGCTCTATGCTCAATGAAATGGCCTCAGAACATCGGTTGGGCTTGATTTTCGAAACGATTGTCAAGTCCAGTTAAGCGGTCCTAATGGTCTGAGATTGCGGATATCGGACTTTTGACGAGTGGTCTAGATCCAATACAAGGTTTCAAAGGGTTCCTGAGAACAAACCGGTTTAGAGTTTGATCCTAGATTTCAGGGTATTATAGCGTCATTGGTTCTACAAGTTTTGGGTCTTGCAAAATGTATTTAAAGCGATCAGGGACAATTTCACAGGTAATCTAGTGTAGCGCTGGCTAATTCACTTTAAATTCTACAGAATTAGATTCTACATGATTTCTTTGGCTTTGGAATTGGGTTCTGAGAGGTTACTAAGGTGTTATGGTTGACCCATTGCCTAAGGACGTCTAACCCCAAGTTGGCAAAAATCCAGGGTGTTACACTAAATTTTCATAATCATGCAAAATATAGGACTTGTTGTCAAAAACTCAAAGTATTTGATTGTGGGCTTCTTATTGAACTACAGTTCATATGTAGTCTTATCATTTAATTTTCTAGTATAAACACGGTGTATTATATAGTATGCAGTTTTCACAGCTTCAGCCCATAGATTTTTAGGTAATTTCATGCTATTTAACATAACATTGGTCATTTCTTAAAGAACACGATTTTTCCTTTCAACAACCCCATTTTGTTGAGGTGTCTTAGGTGCAGAAAATTCATGCAATATCCCTTGATCACCACAGAACTTCTCAAAATTTCTATTATCAAATTTCGATCCATGGTCACTTCAGATTTTCAAAACATTTTCAAAACATCGAGAGTTTTAGACTTCTCTCTCATGAAAGATACCCATGTATATCTGGTAAAGTCATCCACAATTACCAGAAAATTTTTCTTTCGACCTTAACTCTCTGTTATAGTAGGTCGAATGAGATCCATGTGGAGGAGTTCAAAAGGTTTAGATGCGGCACTAGAGTTCACTTTCTTGTGACTACTCTTAGTTTGTTTACCAATTTGACATTCACCACAAATTTTATCCATTTTCTTTAATTTTGGTTGACCTATTATTAACTCAGTCTATATAGATTTCAGTAGTGTACATGTCCAAGGCATTTATGCCATAATTCGGTCTCATTAGTTTGGACCATGTAGCACGATAATTTAGATGAGCTAGAGTCACTGACTATATAGCAATTCTTAGATGTTCTCCGACCAGTCAATATCACAGAACCTTTCTCATTAGAAATCTCACATCCATGATTAGTGAATTTTACACTATGTTTATTATCACATATTTGAGAAATGCTTAAGAGATATTTTTAAGACCTTCTATAAACAAAACATTCTTAAAAGGAGAAAGATTATTGGAGTTGAATCGTACCTTGGCCAATTATTCTACAGTTGCTACCATCACCAATGTGATTGAACCATTAGTCATATCTTCGAAGTTGGTGAACAAATCTTTTTCAACTGTCATGTGTCTAGAGCAACCACTGTCTAGGTACCACTTTAATTGACTCGAAGCCTTGAAAGCAGTGTGAGCAACCAGACAAGTAATTGTAGGGATCCATTTCATTACCATTTTGGGTTTTGGAGTACTATTGGTTTTTCTGCACTTGTAGTTGTTATAAGTTCTACCATTCGAGTTAGAATTTAGAAGCTCCTTAAGGAAATCCATAATTTTCTCAGCTAAGGGGTTATGATTCTGATTTTAAAAGTTGACATGGTTGTTTTTAGGTTTTGTAGCTTGAAAAGTTTTAGGATTTTTATAACCATTTAGATTCAGACTTTTCCCTTTTGAGTTGGAGGACTCTCCTTTAACAAACTTAGGAGTAAACTTATTTTTTAGAGGCGTATTTTTTTAATAGCCCAGACCACATCTATCTCCACATTTCCTTAATCTGGTTAACAATTTTTCTAGTTTAGGATCACCCTGGGCATACCTCTAAGTATCCTTTGAACTCAAGAGAGAAGAGACTTCTAATTTTACTTTTTCATTTCCTGATTTCAGATTTTCAACTTGGGATGTTTTGAAATCTAAATCACATTTAGTCTTTTCAAAACAATCAGAAAGATATGATTTTTCTAAAACTATGTTTTCAAAATCTTCTTTTAACTTTAAAAACTTTTCTTTTTGAAGTTTAAGTTTTACTTCTATCTTACAACTTTTCGTGTATAGGGCATTATAGGCATCTTGTAAATCTTCATCATTTTCAGGGTCACTCTACAAATTTTCATCATAAGTTAAATCATAACTATCTGAGGAAGTGACTCTGGCTAGAGTCATTAAGGCTTTAACCTTATTAGAAGATTCAGGTTCAGAATCATCTGACTCAGAAGAAGCTTCAGAGCAAGACGATTCATCCCATGTGGCCAACATACCTTTCTTCTTTGATTTGTCCTTCTTTGGACACGTGTTTGCCAAATACGTGTATTCAGGCAGTTAAAACATTGGCTGTCTTTAAGAGATTTTTAATTTTTAGATTTACTCTTTTTCTTCTCAGAAGGTTTTTGAGAATAAACTCTCTTTTTGCTTTTGAAACTCTTATAAAACTTCGTGGCTAATAGTGTCATATCATCCTCTAAATTTTAAATCTCTTAACTCATAGTTTGTGCCTTGAAATTTAACTCATAGTTTATAAAGAACCGACAAGCTCTTCAACCCTCACATTATCCATGTCACGAAGTTTCTGAATGGAAATCACCTTAGAATTGAACCTTTCAGGTAATGAGTGCAATATCTTTACACAAACTTTAATCTCTGGGATACTATCTCCAAGACCTCACATTGAGTTGACTATGTCATTTAATTTAGTATACAAGTCCATAAATGTTTCACTTACTTCCATACATATTTCCTCAAACTTAATAGTGAGGATTTGAAGTTTTGACTTTTTGACAATAGTCGTACCCTTGTGTGTCATTTCTAAGATATCCCAGGATTGCTTTGAAGTATCACAAGATATAATTCTTTTGAATTCATCTAGTGATAGTCCACAAGTGACTGCATTTAAAGCTTTGGCATTGGTACTACTCTCATTTTTCTAAAGAGTGGCCCATGAATAATAAGGTGTAACTTTAACAAACTTAGTTCCATCAGTGCTTAGAACTTCAGACGTGGGTGGGTTTCATCTAGTCATTATGGCTTGCCACATGCTCTCATCGATGAACCTCAAAAAATCCTCATCTCAGCTTTCCAATAAGCATAATTGGAGACATCAAAAGGTGGAGGCCTAGTAATAGAAAGGCTATCAAAATTTGACGTATTAAAAGCTTGAGATCGGTTAGCTCAGGAAATGAATCCAAATAAATGAGCTATTAGGCTCTGATACCACTTGAAAAGGCCGAGCTCTAAGTCCTAGAGGGGGGGAGGGGGTGAATAGGAGTATGCCAAATAAAAAATAAATGCGGACTACAAAGATAGATAGCACAATTAAATAACAACCTCAAATGCACTAGTCTTGAGAGGTTGATACAAACTGAGTTCTAAAGACAACCTTATACCAAAAACTAAGGTTTATGGTAGGACAACCTAATTTCTAGAACGTTTGTAAGTATCAAAAACTCAAAGTGAGAATGAGGCGAAAGAAATAAAGTAAATTATTACAACATTCACCACAAGTGCATAAAGGAAATTACAACATTCATCACCACACATACATCACAATCATCATCACCCAAACACCAGGAATTATGGTGGTTCGTGTGTGTACACCAACTATTTGCAAACAGCCACAAAACTACTCCACTCTCAATATCCACACCCACAGGATATTAGTTTTCACTAAGAAATAAGGTTTTCCAAGGTTCACCCTAAAACCTTCATAATTGTGTTTTTAAAATAGGCGTACACAATTATAAAAACCCCACAATGAGTTTTTCCCGACTGAATCTCACAAACCCAAAAAACAGAAATTAAAATTGTACTTATTTGAAGATTCATCTTCTAATGTAGCATGGTAGAACCAATTCAATATAGACATAGATATTCAATGTCCTATCTTATAAATGTAAGGGTTCTAGGTCTAAATAATTTTTAAATTAAATTAACCTGGGGCTAGCTTGATTTGATTTTGATCTCAAAAGGGTAAATCATAATTCCCCTTTTTAATACAATAGAGTTGAATAAAGAGATCAAAAAATGAAATACAAAAAGCTATAAAAAGAATCTAAAAAGAATAAGTAATAGCTTCACAATTGTAGGAACTTATCTCTCCGAGTGATGGCTTGATTAGGCATGTAATGAATGAAAAACTCTGAGATTCATCCTCTATTTATAGGTAAAAATTTTGTTCCCTCGACTGATCTAAGGGTTGATTTAACTGGTTGAAGCACCAACTAATTTTTAAAATTTCTGGTGCAATAAGATAAACTCGTTACTCAACTGGTCGAGTGAATAAACATTAAGTCGTTAGATTTCGAGTTGAACCTATTCGACTGGTCAAGATTGTTCACTCAATTGGTTGAGTAGTGTGCATGACTGGTCGAGACACAACAAAAAAATTCTGAAAATTCTCAACAAATCTTGGACTGTTCGAGAAACTTATTGGACTGGTCAAGCCAATACCTGGACCGAACAATGACTAGGAGTAGTCGAAGAAAATCTTATAAACATATATAAGGAACTATATTCAATATGCAATTAACATGACCTAACCTATGATCAATCTAAGGTCATTCATACCTTAAATGTGAGTTTGAAACATCGTTTGCTTTGGTAGAAAGCACATGAAGCTTAACCTCGAAGCCTCAAACTTGAGTTTAAGCTAGTGTTTGTGTTCATGAGTCTTTAAGCTTAAGGTAGTGATCTTGTAATATGAGCTTGAGTACTTAAAACTTGAGCTAGAGGTAATGAACTTGAACTTGAGCTTAGAGCTTGAGATAGACTTTTTGTTCTTATACTTGAGCTTGTGTTCAATCTTTGGCAATGTTCTTAAGCTTAAAAATGTAGAGGAATTGATGATGACTTGAACGTGATTTTCCATCTTATCATAACAAGATATTGACTCCAAGTGTTTTGGCATAAAAAAATTTAACAATACCGGGTGCTAGAATTACAACATTGCACTTACACTATTCGATGACATCGAGGCCATGGTTCGATGACATCGAACACAGCTCGATGACATTAAATTTTTACATAAAAATCAAATTGGTTGCTAGACATATTAGGTGTCATTCTTGATTATTTGAACTCTCTCTCAATGACATCGAGGAATTGCTCAATGACATCGAGATCAGCTCGATGACATCAAATTTTTTGAAGAATTATGAAACAACTCGCTGGATTATTTTGGATGCTTTTTTGATTTCTTGAAGACCTATTCGATGACTCGAAGCTTCGCTTGATGACATCGAAGGAAGTTTCGATGACACAAAGACTTACGCAGTACGAAAGGAGAAAAGGTGCGACTTCCAGATTCAAACCCCTTCGATGACATTGAAGGTTGTTTAATGACATCGAAGGCATTAGGCAGAGTTACGCAAACTGTGTAAATTTGATATGATCTTGCGAATTTGCAGAAACTAGCATATAAATATGGGTTTCCTAAGTCTTTTTAGGATATCTAAGGTTTTGAGGAGCAGAACAAAGGGGTGGAGCCATCATCCAAGAGTTTCTTCTTCCTTTCTTCCTTATTTTTAATGCTTTCTTTGAGAATTTTATATCTAATCATCTCTATGGTTGGCTAAATCCCTTAGCTAGGGCTAAGGGGTGAAGCTTGTAGCATGATTGAGATGTTTTTCTTGTTTGATTCTTATTCTTGTTGAACTTCTTTAATTCTAATTTGATATTTAAGGAATACTTTTAGTTTTTAATGGTTTGTGGTCACTCAAATTATAATAGATTTGCAATAGCTTTGAGTATCTTCTTTTCTTGATTTGAGATTGTAAAGATAGTAAATCCTGTTATTCACCATCATCCCTTGGGCATAGTTGGGTGATGGAATCTCTCACAACCTTTACAATTCTTCTATGTTGGGTTATGGGATTGGTATATCTTGTTGTTTGCCATTGTCTCTAGGGAATGGTTTGGTGACGGAATCTCTCCCAATCCTCACAATTCTCATCCATTGAGAATTAGGTTATTGAAAGTTCAGATTGATTTTATTGATACATTTCCAATTGGATAGGATAGGACTCCAATTCTAATTGTGTTCCTTGAATCAAATAAGGAAACATCCTGATAGCTGCAAGTGGATCCTTGGGCACCCTAGTTCCCACCTTTGAATTTAAAAGTTTTTATTGAATTACTAACAATTATTTCCTTATATTCCAGATTTAGGTTTAAATCTTCTCCTAGTTCTAATTCTAGTTACTTTAAGAATACACACGAGTTTAGTCATCGTGGATTCGACCTCGGTCTTACTGAGATTATTACTACATTATGACCCTACACTTGGGGTTGTGAACGTAGAGTGATCTCGGCTGACAACAAAAAACTTCCAAGTGTGATGAAGTCGGCCGACCACATGCTCATCTGCAGAATCGAATTATCCCGTGAGCCATTCTAGTTCATAAGTATTCTCTTTTGCGAAGGGCATGAAGGACATATTATTTTTTGAATGATTAAGAAAGAAGAATCCTTGCAAATATTCGTCAACTGTAACAGCTTCTACAGGAACGTAAAAAATTCGGTTGCCATATGAAGTAAATGACCAACCAACGCGCTCTTAATTGAAGAGTTCTGGTAAAAAATATGTGACAAACCACATTTGCACTAGCCATATAGGTCCTCCAGCTGAATATAATCCTCTCGAATTAACTTCATAGAGACCCCTATATAGATGGCTAAGGATGAATGGCACCAATGCTATTCACTGACCTTAGACAAGGCACTTAACCATATCCACATATTCAGCCGTAACTTGTTGGGTGTTGAGGCACAAGAGGTGGTGACAGATCTAGAAAGGAAGGAAAGAAAGACGTTCTAGCTCTTCGACCGGTCTTACTAGTTTTCAATAAGAATTCATGAAGTTGGTATATCCTTTGACGTTCTTATTGGAAAAAAATTGCATTACCCGACTTTAGTCTTCGCATAATAAATCATTCCAAAGGGGGTAAGCTCAGTCAGGTGACAAATATCTTTAATGGAGACACTCATTAGCCCACAGCCAAACATAAAGGTATTGGTAGAGATGCTTTAAAATGACATTAGAGTTAGAAGAAGAGGAATGTTGGAGAAATAGTCATAAAGAGAGAGCTTAATACATTCGAGGAAGCCGATTTCTCTCTATAAATCTCCATGTTAGGTCAAGATTGTTAAACCAATCTTCCCATCCAGGAAGAGGTTTTGACCATAACCTTGGTAGTTTAAACACACTGGCGGTATCATGAATGACTCCAAATTGTATTAGAATGTTGGTCCCTGGAGAGATAGAGAAGAATGGATCCAAAAGCTATAACAATTCGACCCAAGTCTCTGGAGAAAATGAAGGACCTAGACCGAAGGCATCTTTATGAATCAGAGATTTAAAAATTATATCCTTCAAGCATTTTCTAACTAATAGATCCATCACGGACATAATATCTTGCTAGTCGAAGGAAGTTTAGACAAAGAAGTAGCCATGATTGAAGAAGAGAAGTAGAGTTATGGAAATAAGAACAAAGAAGGAAAATAAAGCATTATAAGAAATGCGGATACAAAGATGCGTATCAACATTAATTAGGATATCATGCCTCTTTACCATAGAAAAACTCCTTTTTGACATGCGTGTCTATTCAGATTTCATCCACCATTTCAAATTAGTACAATTGATACTGGCGAAAACTGTCGATGATATTGGGTGATACGTGTGAATATTTAATGAAATATTTGAATAACATCTCAAACATTATAGTCTCTTTCTCCGAAAGGACCGCGATGAGGGGGGCAATGTTTGTAACCATATTCGACCGAGTCTCATTTTTTGTTGGTCAAGGTCAAACGCATGTGGGTTGCGCATGTGCGCACTTAACGGTCGCATGATTATTTTAAGTATATGCAACCGAATTTCAAAAGAAGGTCATAAGACGATGAGTGCATTATAAGTAATCGATAGTGGTTCTGTCGAGTTCAATAAACTAAGCAAACAACTAGCTTATGGTTAAGTCATGTGGATGCTGATAGATGTCAAGTATCTAGAAAAGTAAGATCGTGGGAAGAATCTGGAAGCGGAGAGAGGGAGAAAGTGGTTACAATAATTGTCAAATCGTGAGAAGCATCTAGAGTAGTAAAGCAAAAGTATAAATAGAGGGTTAAGAAAGTTTAGAAGTCATCTCACACCAACCCAAACAAACCTGCAAATCAATTGTCTTTCAATTATCTTATCAAATTTACATTCCGTAGTGTAAGAGCAGTCTTTATTAAGTAAATCCTTTACATTAGTGTAAGTATTTACTTTCTTCATCTTCTGTTTATTTTCCCTAGAGTAAGAACATTAGTTGGTAATTGTAGCTGTCATTTAAGCACTTTATAGCGGTCGATAGAGGTCGATCTTAATTTCTTCTTTTTTCTCAATTCTACTTCTCTTGCATTGAGAAAGTCCATTTGTATGGAAGGCGAGGAGGAAACCATCATTGAAGGATGAACCCCACCCTCTGACCATCGTCTGATCCATTTACGCTTTGAGCAAGTGGTTGAATAGGCGACTGATCTCCTCGAATCTCGTTCATATCCAATGTCTACCTACTTTGGTGCTTGGGGTCATTATTATTTGGTTTGAATTGGAACCACAATATCAATTCTAACATGCCCATGCACTTAGCACCCGTGCTAGAAAGAGGATCGCTACAACCCCGACGAAAACCCCCTAAAAGCCTTCCGCTTGGGCCATAACCGCGTCCCTGTCAGACGTGACGGTCATGTGTTAAATGGCTTTGGTCTGGAGGTTTGCCTTCGGCTTTTCATAACCTTGCCCGACCTCTCAGAAGACCGGAAGATCAATCAAGAGCGCAGGAGAAACCTGAAGATAAAAATAAAGTCAAGAATCCACTAACCAAGAGAGTAAAATTGAAAAGCATAATTTATGCCATACCTTCACGAGAGAGGCCTCCACATCATGCAACAGATCCACCGGACGAAGAATTAAAAGAGCTGCAATGTCCTCCTTGGACACGTGGTGAGGTTCCCATTCAACCAGCCAAGCTAGAGGGCCCGACGAGGATTTCAATCCACTGGCCTTGTCAGCTTTATGGGCAGAAAGTATGATGCCCGTATCCTATACCGTATCGTTCTGTAGGCTTATGCAGTCCTCCCAGTCGAATTCTCACAACCCGCGATCTGTTATCAGCGTTTGTATGCAATCCTAAGACATGTCCCGTATATCTGAGTCGGCTCAACCCAAGACTTGTACCCTTGCGACCACGTTGTCGCTGAGGTTTCGACGCCACGTCTCGCATGCTAAAGCAATACCTTGGCCATGAGATGTGGGCCCGTGTTTGGTTCGAGGAAAATACTTTACATTGTAATTTCGAGAGAATCTTTATGAAATGTCTCATCAATCACCTTACATGTCATGTACAACATCCCATCCCCAAGTACCAACACACATCCCTAAAGTCAACTCTCTCCCTTACATGTCAAGTACACATCACTCCATCACTCACATCTCCTATCTCTCTCTCTCTCTCTCTCTCTCTCTCTCTCTCTCTCTCTCTCTCTCTCTCTCACAACAATCTCTTTCTCATCTCTCTCTCCCTCATTTTTTCTCCAAGCAACCCACGTCCATGACTTCAATGGGGGAGAAGCTAGTATGACGCACTTCCTATTCCCATCTCCACCATCCAAAGTCCATCTCAACTATTAAAATCCACCACTTGGAGCTCTAGATCGTGTTAGCGGAAGAAGGAAGAGGAGATCAAGGTGGGTGTTTCATAGGTATAGATTTCATGTTTTTATGATGGGCCAAGTGGGGCTTATCGATTGATAGTATGGATCTAACTTTAGACCTTAGATGTGGTTGATGGCCCATTATGATTCTCATGATCATTCCATGATGGGGCCAATCTCCATGGACCCCATCATGATGGTTACTTTCTAGATTTAAAGAGGTCATCTAGACCTTTCATTTTGGTGGAAAGGTAATCTCCACTGTTGATTTTTGATCGGTGGGCCCACATGTAATGGGACCCACTTGATTTATGTTGTGATATATGGAAGGGAGGGCCCATAGTGGTGGGGTCCCTCCATCACACACGTGCCTCTTTCTCTCTCTCTCCCTCTCTTTTTCATTTTTCTTATGTGATGATGTGGCCGTGTGGCCCACCCGAATGTACGCCACTTGATGTATGTCTTACCCACACCATCTGTGATTTGGTGGCCCACCTGAGCAAGGCCCATCTCATAATTATGTTGTGCCCCAAGCTATCTAGTGTCCAAGGACGCTCGATGTGAATTAAAAAAAAATATTAGCTTAATTCCACAAGCTTTGGAGAGGGCTGTTCATGTAGGCCCCAACTTGATGTATGGCTTTGATCCACACTGCCCATCACGTTTCTCAACTCATTTTAGGCATTGAGCTAAAAAAAGGAGGTTAATCCGATTATCTGGTGAGCCATTTAATAGAAAACAGTGGCTTCATAGTTGAAATACACTGATATTTCTATATACCGAAACATGCTCAATATTGGGCTTGTTGGATCTGTTATGATCTGTAGAAGCCAGTGGGCGGGGTGGATTCTCCTGATGAGGGCCCCACCTATAAAATTCCTCAAGAAAACTAAAAATAATAAAAAAAATAAAACAGGCATCAGGTGTTACCGCTGACGCCAAAGGATGCGCAGCAGCATCCTGCTGCTGCGTAACGGGTGAGAGAGGCAGGAACCATTAGGTCCCAGCCGTGGGCCCCACCATGATGTGTGTAGAACATCAACACCATGCATTTGATAGGGGCCCCTAAGAAAGTGGGCCACACCAAAAAAATCAACCATATACTCAACTCAGGTAGCCCACAAGGTAGGGAATAACGGGATTGAACGTCTACCATTGCAACCCTTTTGGGTGTCCCAGAAGTTTTAGATAATCATGAAATTTGTTTTCCCTCTTCATCTAGGTCTACGTGACCTTATCAATAGATTGGATGGCATATAAACGTTACAGTGGGCCATACGTGGGACCCACTAGATCTGGCAAGAAAATTGGCTGGAGTACCGCACCAGCTGTATAGCTGATGGTGGACGTCAACAAGTTAGGTGGGTCCACCAGTATGATGTATATCAGGGCCATCCATCACGTGGGACCCATCAGATGGATTGGCTAACGTACCTCACATCAGCCATATTGCTGATGTATTGACTTCACCATAGTCCGTGAGCCACATATGATAGACAATGTGTTTTATCCCCTACTGCATTACAGCTGTGGGAGCCACACACGTGTGGACTCCACCATGCTGTATGTATCTTTTCCACATCGTCCAAATGGTGGACCACACATTGATGTATTTGGTTCGATCCACACTGTCCAAACAATGGTGGATGGTGCTGGACATGTTTGGGTGGTACTGAGTTACTTAGGCAATGTTTGGATGGTTTGCTGCACACCAGTCATATAGCTGCCGTGTTGCAGCGCGTGGGGCCTACCTTGTATGATGTTTGGGCCTCATCCACACCGAGCAGTGTTCCTGGATGGTGGGAACCCACCTTGGAGTATGTATTGTGTACCCAATCCGACCATCTGTCCAGATGGCATGGGCCCCACTTGTAATGTATGTTTTGTAACCACATTGTCCGTTCTTGGACAGTGAGTGTAACACCCCGGATTTTTGTCAACCTAAATTTAGACGTCCTTAGGTAATGGGTCAATCCTAACACCTGATTAACTTCTCAAAACTCAATCCAAAAGTCTCAAATCCCTATTTCCTTCAAAAATCTCACCTTTCACTACTTTATCCTTCAAACTTTTATAGGAGCTTTCATATTAGACACAAATATTAAAGTTTAGGTGATGTTGATCAATACTTAAACTAAAAAGTAATATGAATAGTAAATAAATAAATAAAAAGGGTTTTTAACAATTAACCTTTTGTAATCTCACGAAATAAGTAGGCTATTTGGATAAATCAGCTTCTCCTACCCCAAAATCATATATTGCATGTTAAATAACTCATCCCAGGTTCTAAAATACACCCATTTCAAATGTCAGATGGTGAAATCACCCCAAACAGGTCAGCGAGCGGCGAGGGGATCGCCGGTTTGGCGAGGCATCGACGGAACTCGTCCGTACAACTGTCTGATAGGCCGGTTTCTACACTTTTTTCTACGTGTTTCTTTCAACTTTGAAAAATCATATCTCCTTCGTTATAACTCCTATTTAGGTGATTCAAAAACTTAATTGAAGTTAAATGAGTCTAGTTTATATAAAAATATGTAAAAAATATAATAAAATATTTAATATGGTTTAAAGTAGGTCATTGTGAGAAACTGTCTGATAATCACTTGTTGGACAGCTGCTGCTTCTGGAATTTTTAGAATTTTTTTACAACTCAAAATCTTATGAAATTTTGTGGAATCAGGGTAAACTTGATGATGAACTTCCAAAAAAATAATAAAAATAATACGATAACTAGAAGTGCCCAAAATGGTGCATAAAATGGCCCTAGGACCGTATTCTACCATATTAGGGTAAAATTTGGTTAAGTACCAAACTGAATACTCAGTAGAATGAACTTGGATCACTTTAAATATAAACTATAAGACCCAAAATTAGTAGGACTTCTAACGCTATGTTACCTAGAAACCTAGGATCAAACTCTAAACCTGTTTGTTCTCAAGAACCCTTTGAAACTTTGTATTGGATCTAGACCGCCCGTCGGAAGTCCGATAGCGATAATCTTAGACCGTTAGGACCGCTTAGCTGGACTTGACAATCGTTTCAAAAATCAAGCTTAACCGATGTTTTGAGGCTATTTCATTGAGCATGGAGTGAAGAGAGTGAGAAAGGTTAAGATTTGGAAATTTAATTCAAAATCTGGCACGTGTCTTTGCGCATTATTATTAAGCGTTCTGACCTTCAGAATTCAGCCAAATTTCCCCCTCGGATCAGGAAAAATTTTTCTTTCATATCATGAGACTTGTGGACTTGATTTAGGTACGATGACCGTTGAACTGAAACTGGACCGCCACGTGCGATCTGGGAACTCTACCGGACTAAAAACTTGGTGTGAGTAACATCCAGTATACATAAGCTTAAGTCCGACCGCGTTCAGCCAGGAGACCTCCCGAAACACTCTTTTGGATCGAAAAAGTCCTGATTTGGTTATAACTCAAGTGTACTTTGTTCTCAAGTCTGTTTCAGTGAAGTTTTAGCCTATATAAGGGCTTGAAACCCTCTCATATCTCTCCCATCTGAATTTGGATAAAACCCTAGATTGAGAGAGAGAGAAAGTGAGAGATTGTGAGAGAGTTGTGGGCGAGAATTCCTACCACCTGCACCAGCTTTTGCTCATATCGAAGCACCGCATACCAATCACTTTCCCGGTGATTCCAACGCACTCCTAGGTAAGAAAAACCCTAACTACTTGCTGTTTTGGGATTCTTTCGATTCAAATAGCGGTGTAACTTATGTAACTTGTGATATAGGTCGCCTTAACACCATTGACGAAGCATAGACGTTCTATTCGAAATGATACACGTCTAAGGCGAAAGGTGAGGATTTTAGATGCTTTGATTGGCTGATTTCAAAGCTTTCAATGTCGTTTAATAGTAGATTATCGACGAGCACGCCGTTTGACATGTAGAACATGCTGTCGGTTTTCCATTTCGACTGCGTATGGAAAATATGAGATTTAGGGTATTTTAGTCATTTGTAGGAAATACTGTTTACGTCCATATTATGCTGAAATGTTTGCCATGGTTATTTGTTGTGTTAGGATACTAGGAATGCGTGCATGATCTGTTTGGCGAAGAGATTCACCCTAATGCACATTTTGAGTCGACATACGCTATGTGGACTAAAGTGTATAGACTAAGTGTTTGTATAAATGTTTGTATTAGTATGTATTGAGTAAAATGATGTTGTGAATTAGTTTTGAGATTGAATTCTCAATTAATATGTTGATATATATGAATTCCATCATGTTGGCTATATGTATTGATTTCATTATATATATGAAATGCATGTGTTGGAGGATTTGCTTATGCGGTATGTTATAACCTGTAACAACATGCTTGTATTGTTTATATGCATTCTTGTTACTCTCATGTGTTTACTGATGTTGGTTTACAAATGCTTGGGGCTATGACCTAGTCCATACAGTCGGTAATAAATTGAATTCGTGGTTGGTTTCTATGTACCACAAAGGACACGTCGATGAACGCGAGTCGTGTTTTGGGTTGGCGGCAATGGTTAGGCCACACGAAGTGTTTCATGCACTTCGTGTCGTTCAGCTTGAGATGCGCTCGTGCTAGTCAAGCCCGTCAAGTAACCCGACTGGCCATTGTATGTTCACCCTGTATGAGTCATAACTGCTTGAACCTAGGGTACTGAACTTACCATTGGAACCCTGTTAACCATGGTACCTTGATCCATAAAGACTCATGATCCAGGCATGGTGGTATGGGACACCATGGTCGAGCTGTCGACCTACGCTGGGGCAACAAACCTCCCCGTAGTGACCAGTGAGCACCTTTGACTCGTGAGCCAATTGTGGTGGTATGGGACACTACATTCGAGCTATAGGCCTACACTGATCAGGTGACGAGCCCTTTGTAGTGACCTCGAACGTATTATGAGTCTATGGGAGGCGACGACCCTTCCGTAGTGACGAGAGTACATTAGGCCTGTATTGATAAGGTGATGGGGGAGTGGTGCAACGAGTGCAAGCAACAGCCCTGACAGCCCTTGCAGCGACCTACAAATATAACATCGTATGAGATTACTAGGAGTGACGACCCTAGACAGGATTCGTGTTAGGATTGATATAAGGGAAGTACCTTAGTTTTCCAATACTGCTGAATGAAAGAACTAATAACAACTCAGTAATCATTATCCATATCGCATTGCATGTGCCTGGAAGATGTGGAGCACTGTAGGAAGAAAGCATGCCGCGGGCGTAAGATGGTGTCGTATGAGGGAGAATGTCGGTGAGGGCATCCATCATGTCATTTCATGCATGCATAAACAACAGTATCTAGGAATGTTTGATTGTTTGCTTTAATATTAATGCGTGATTGATTTGATAACATACTAATCTTTGCTCTATGATTCCACTGAGTTAATTACTCACTCCCACGTTACGGGATGGTGTTCCGGACACCCACCAGAATCTTTTGTAATTACAGATGATGGTGCGGCCTGCGAGGCGGAGCCGGACTTGACGATGATGAGGAGGATCCCTCATTTATGCGTGTTCTGATCGACGGGATTACAGGGAGGTTGATTAGATTCCTTGACACTTGTCATTTTATATTTTTGGAGCACTCATGTATATTCTTTTCTTTTCATTTTTGGAGTATACATATATTTAATTAACCTGGTAGCATGTTCACACTCTAGAGACTTACAATCAATTATATATTTTATGTATTTATCACAGTCTTTCGCTTGCTAATTTAACTGTCTCTGGAGTATGATATGCTGTTTTGGCTTAGTCTCAATCTTGATTAATGCCATTCTACAGACAACATGCATATATCATTACCTATGTTGCATAAGTGACGTTCTGGAACTCGAGAGTTGGGTTTCTACCTGACTCCCGATTTTTGGGATGTTACAGTGAGCGTGGGACCACCTTAGTTGTATTTATTCTATATCCATCGCCCATCCATTTTGACGTGGCCACACCATGATGTATAGTTTCATCCACACCATCCAGATTGAGCTGGACAGTGCTGGACAATGTTTGGCTGGGGCTGTGACCCCACCTCGATGTATGTTTCATACCACACCATCCAGATTGAGCTAGATAGTGCTGGACAATGTTTGGTCAGTGTTGTGGACCCCACCTCGATGTATGTTCCATACCCACACTGCCACAATGTTTGGACAGTGCTGCACAACGTTTGGACAGTGCTAATTTACATGGATAATGTTTGGATGGTGCTGATTTACTTGGACAATGTTTGGACAGTGTCGATCACCATTAGGGTGACATGTGCCCCATAGTATGATGTGTACAGTGATACACATGTTGCACCTACAATTAGTGAAATGACTTTAGATGTAATCCAAACTCCTCCTTAAAGTCCGCCTTGATGCATTCAAGGCCCATGGGCGAGGCCCATTGTGATGTATTCAAGGCCCATGGGCGAGGCCCATTGTGATGTATTCGAGGCCCTTGGGTGTTGCCCAATGTGATGCATATGTGGCCATAAGTGAGGTCCATGGCGATGTATGTTACGTCCTTATGTCGGGCCATGGGCTCACTATACGTATGGCTCTATGTGGACCACTCACTGGGAGTGATGTCGGTTAAATGTCCACATTGATGGGCAATGATGGTTGAATGTCCTCATTATAACCTTCTTTTATTTCTTAGGCCCATTCTCATCATTCTCTTAGTGGATTAACTAAAATAAGTGAGCCCCATTCACCATGGACGGTTAGCTCTATACTATCGAATTTGATATCACCACGACCGAGGGCCGATCTTTGTATTATGGTTGATTGGTTGTCCATCTATGGATCCCACCTTATTTATATACGTTGTTTGTCGGTGCCGATTATCGATGTTGATCGTTGGTGCCGATTATCGATGTTGATTATCGATGTCGATTATCGATGCTGAGCATTGGTGCTGATTCTGATTATCGAGGTCGATTATCGATTCTGATTATCGAGGCCGATTATCGATTGTCGAGGCTGATTATCGAGGCCAATTTTGATTATCAAGGCTAGATATCGAGGGCGATTGACGAAGCCCAATGTGATGTATATGCGGCCCATATTTGAGGCCTATTGTGATGTGTATTCAGCCCGTGTTTAAGGCCCAATGTGATGTATATGAGGCCTATGTGATGAGGCCCATTGTGATGTATGCTAGGCCCATGTGAAAAGCCCATCGTGGTGTGTTAAGCTCATGGTGTTGTATATTTGGCCCTTGTTTGAGGTCATGGGTCCACTATATGTTAGGCTCTATGTGGGCTATTCCTTAGGGGCAATGTTGGTTAAATGTCCATATTGTCAAGGTCGATTATTGGTGTCAGTTTTTTATACTGATTACGAGTATATCATCTGATACCAATTATGAGTATGTGACAGCATTGCACCATGATACATGCCCATATGCATCATTCGCATGTTTGTTATGAGATGTGATTGACCATTACATATGTTATTGGGCAGGTTGATATGAGACTCCCTGATAGATGGAGGTTATCTCACATGAGCACATGGCATGCGCAGGATTGATGTATGACTGGATTGTATGACTTATGCATTACGCATTTTGTGATATGACTATTGTACGCCCTAGCGATATTAGGGTCGTGGCCTCTACAAGTATATCGTGGATGGCCAGATGGGATACTGAAAATGTTTAGTTCTAGCATACGGGCACCATAAAATGTCCCTCGATGAAAATCCCTAAACCTCCGTGGCTAGGAGACGCCCCAACGTCGAGACCGAGTGGATATATATGACCGCATGAGGGCCATATACTAGTAGGCCGCGTCTTCCACTGTGTTGTGGTCGGTTGGGAGGGGTTTACCTTACCCGCCTGAGTGAGAGGGCAATATCTAGGTTGAGTTTGACCATCTTAAGGAATAGGTTCGCTATCAACGAGCTTGACCCGATATTGGCAGGTGGATAGTGAGGTCTATTCCACTTACCCAGTTGTGCACTCGGATAGGGGTGGCAAGCTAGAGTGGAGTGTAATGGACCTCGGTGATGATCCCAGAGAGGAACCGTACTGATATATGGACTTATTGAGCAGGAGTTGCATACTCATTCTGTTTCGAACAAGAAACAAATGCATTTGATTTGGGGAATTGTCTTATTTAAATATAATAGAGAAATTCTATTGAGAACATTCATCACATTTCATTGATACTAAGTTCATTTACATCCTCTTTACATCCCTTGATTCTAAGATAGATCATTTGAAAATAAATGACTTATGCTCTGAACATCGAGAGTTCATTTCGACAGCCTTTCGGCGCCTGTTTCGATCATCTCCTAGGACTTAGGAGGAATGTCGATCCAATCGATGAATCTTCAATGAAATAGAGATTTCGGCAGCACAACAACGCTTGTTTCAACCATCCTTAATACTTAGGGGAAATGTCGATTCAATCGACTAATCCTTCTCTTCTGAACCCATAAAATAGAAGAAAGCCCGGAGAAAAGAAGTCTGGCCCATGGATTTCGACAGCATGACGGCTCCTTATCTTCACAGACTGCAGGGCAGTCTGGTTGCGCGGACCCACGCAACTGATATCGATTACGCGGTCCTGCGCAACTGACAGGATACTTCTCTCCTACCTTCAATCTTCCACTCCGCTCTACTCCTCTTGAAAATATTCAATTACCTTTAATGTAGGAGGGGAAGGAGTATTTATAGACCCTCGCACGTGTGAAAATCCTGATCTTAGTGATGTGGGACAAATCTTTAAGTGCTTTAGATCACTCTGCAAAGGACCATTTTCAATAGCATGCTTCGGGGCCCTGCGCAACTGATTTTTTCATTATGCAGGCCTGCGCAAGTCATATCCATTACATTGACCCGCGCAACTGGTATTGGTTACTCGGTCCTGCGCACTCCTTTCAAAATAATCTCTTTCTCCTTCTTTTCAAGGATTCTTTCTTTCTTCTTATCTCTTCTTGCTTCAATCTTTTTATCATTTTTTTATGCCTCAACAGATGCCCCCTTGATCCTTTCTTTATTTCCCCAAGAAATGAAAAAAGGATCAAATATCTCCCATTTTACCTTACTTGCGCGGACCCGCACAACCGACTCGCGTTCCTACTCGACCGTAGCAGCCTATAAATACCGCGCCCCTTTCATATCCTATAGTTCTCCATTCTGCGGTGAAATTTTTTTTTCTCTGGCGATTTTCCTACGCAACCAATATCGATTACGCGGACCTGCGCAACAGATTTCCCTTCTACGCAAGTCTCCCAATTGTTGCGACATTCCATGCAACTAATTTTGATTATGCGGACCCACGCAACCAGGACTTAGTGAATTTCCTCTGCACTGACCTATTTTCAAAACTTTAGCATATTTCCTTACTTGCTTCAAGCCTTTCCTGCAGTCACCCTTGAGCCTTCAATTTCCTTCTCTTCATGGCCCGTATTAAGAGAAATTTTCATCCCGTAGACCCTCCAACTGACCAGCCTTCTCATCCTGACTTGCCCGATACATATTCTTATCACCCTTCTCCTTCTGTTGATCAGCCACCGACCAAACATACCAAAACCACTACTCACACTCCTGCATACTTCAAAGAGTCAGTGCTCCCAACTTTTGATTTTACTGATCACATTGAATCGCTTCCCTCTCCCATTCATCGGGCTATAATCATGGGGAACATAGAACTACCTCCGAAGCATGGTCGTGAATATGATTGGGATAAATGGCTGAAGACAACCGCCCACATCCGCACAGATAGCGACAGACTCCCTCCCAAAGAAGATACTCCTCCTGCTTCTTGCTCCAAGAAGGCTCGCTGAAACAATGCGAAGGAGTTCGAAGAGAAGATAAAGGAGCATAACAAGAAGAAGCTCCAAAACTCCTGGGAATCAGTTCGAGTAATTGAGGGCGTTATGAAATTTGACAACCCTCATTCAGAAGGTATGATAGTAATTCCCATCAACGTCCATCACCATCAATCCATTCTTGAATGTGAGCCCAAGGACTACTGTAACATCCCGAAAATTGGGGGGTTGAGTGAAAATCCAACTCCCGAGTTCCAAAATGTTATTTATGCAACATAGATATGTATGATTGAATGTTGTCTGTGTTAATGTATTAAACATGAGTGGGATTACGCCAGAACAGCATATCATACTCCAGAGACAGTTAAATTAACCAGCGGAAGACTGTGATAGTATGTATACCATATATAAACTGTTGTATATCTCCAGAGTGTGAACATGTTACCAGGTTATATACATACATGTATGCTCCAAAAGTAAGCAGAAAGAATATACATGAGTGCTCTAATAATATAAAATGACAAGTGTCAAGACATCTAATCAACCTCCCTATAATCCCGTCAATCAGAACACGTATAAAGGAGGGATCCTCCTCCTCATCATCAAGTCCAGCTTCGCCTCACAGGCCGCGCCATCATCTGCAATCACAAAAGGGTCTGGTGGGTGTCCAGGAACACCGTCCCGTAACGTGGGAGTGAGTAGCTAACTCAGTGGAATAATAGAGCAAGGATTAACATGTTCTCAAATCAATCATGCGATAATAGTAAAGCAATAAATCAAACAATCCTAATACTATTGTTAATGCAATATGACATGACGTGATGTATGCCCTCACCGACGATCTCCCTCATACGGCACCATCTTACGACCGCGGCATGCCACACTCCCTAAAGTGCTCCACATCTTCCAGGCACATGCAATGTAATGGTGATATGATTTTTGAGTTGTTATTAGTCCATTCAAACAGCAGGATTGGGAAACTAAGGTACCTCCCTTATATCAATCCCAACACAGATCCTGTCTAGGGTCGTCACTCCTAGTAATCTCATACAATGTATATTTTGTAGGTCGCTGTAAGGGCTGCCAGGGTTGTTGCTCGCACTCGTTGCACCGCTCCCCCATCACCTTATCAGTACAGGCCTACTGTACTCTACTGCTACGGAAGGGTCATCACCTCCCGTAGACTCAGAATACGCTTGCGGTCACTACAAAGGGCTGTCAGGGCTGTTGCTCGCACTCGTTGCACCGCTCCCCCATCACCTTATCAATGTAGGCCGACAGCAAGAATATAGTGTCCCATACCACCATAATCTACTCACGAGACTAGGTGCTCACTGGTCACTACGGGGAGGTTTGTGGCCCCAGCGTAGGCCGACAGCTCGACCACGGTGTCTCATACCACCATGCCCGGCTCATGAGTCTTCGTGGATTAAGGTACTATGGTTGACAGGGTTTATAATGGTAAGTTCAGTACCCTAGGTTCAAGCAGTTATGACTCATGCAGGGTGAACATACAATGGCCAGTCGGGTTGCTTGACGGGCTCGACTAGCACGATCGCATCTCAAGTTGAATGGCATTAAGTGCGTAAAACACTTCGTATGGCCTAACCACTGCCGCCAACTCCAAAACACGGCTCGCGTTCATCGACGCATCGTGCAAAGATAAGCCAACCACGAATTCGCTCGGTTACCGACTACCTGGACTAAGTACAGTCCCAAACATGTGGAATCACATCAGCAAAGCATGTGAAAGAATTGAAAATGAAATACTACCATATGAGCATGTTAACACATGTTGTAACATACAACTTAAGCAAATCACCTGATACATGCCTTTCACACATATAATGAAATTATGCATATCGCCACGTATAGAAAATCATCACCATCAGCGTATTAATTGAGAATTCGATCTCAAACTAAATCATAAAGAAATCATCAAGCACATGTTATAACATACCACTTAAGTGAAACATCAAGCATATGCATTTCATACATATAATGAAATCATGTATATAGCTATCATGTAGGAAATCATTTACATCAACATTTTAATTAAGAAATCAATCTCAAACTAATCCATAACATCATTTCATTCAATACATACTAATACAAACATTTATACAAACACTTACACTACACACTTAAGTCTACATATAGTATGTCGACCCAAAGTGCGCATTTAGGCGAATCTCTTTGCCAAACTAATTATGCACGTTTTCCTAACATTCTAATGCGACAATAAACTATGTCAATCACATCAGCAAAATATGAATGAAAACAGTACTTCCTACACATGACTAAAATGCCCTAAATCTCATATTCTTCGTTGGTTTACGAAACAGGAAACGGACAGCATGTTGTACATGTCAAACGGCGTTGCCGTCAAGAATCTACTATTAAAGGACATTGAAAGCGTTGAAATAGTCAATCAAAGCATCTAATATCCGCACCTTGTCTCTTATGGATGTGTAAATTCGAACGGAGCGTATACGCTTCGTCTACGGCGATTAGAGAACCTAATACACAAGTTCTATTAGCTACTTCGCTAGGAAACGAAAGGAACCTCAAATCAGCAACTTCTAGGGTATTTTCTTACCTGAAAATGCGGAGGAATCGCCGGAAAAGTGATCGGAGTGCGTTGCCTAAGCACGTACAGCACGTCGCTCAAGCAGCAAGAAATTCTCTCCTACTCTCTCTCACAAACTCTCACCTTTTCTCTCTCCCAATCTAGGGATTTTTGCAAATTCGGATGGGAGAGAGGAGTGAGGGTTTCAACCCTTTTTATAAGCTTAAAAACGTCCAAAATAGGCTCCGGTACAAGGTTCACTTAGTGCATAACCAATTCGGGACTGTTTCGGTCCAAAAGATGCTTTCTGGTGGTCCCCTGGTCGAATGCGATCGGACTTAAGTTCATGCGTACCAGATCTAGCACGTATTAAGTTTTCAGTCCGGTAGGGTTCGCAGATCGCGAGTGGCGGACCAGTTTCAGTTCAGCGGTCACCGCACGTAGATCAGGGCTGAAAGTCTCATGATATGAAATAGAAATTTTTCCTGATCCGAGGGTGTAATCTGGCTGAATTCTGACGGTCAGAATGCTCAATACTGATGCGTCAAGTCGTGTGCCAGATTTGAATTTGAAATTCCAATTCTGTCCCTATTCGCACTCTCTTCAGTCCGAGCTCAATGAAATAGCCTGTGTTTATCGGTTGGACTTGATTTTTGAAATGATTGTCAAGTCCAGCTGGGCGGTCTTAACGGTCTAAAATAGGAGGTATCGGACTTTCGACGCGCGGTCTAGATCCAATACAAAATTTCAAAGTGGTCCAGAGAACAAACCTTCTTAGAGTTTGATCCGACGTTATAGAGTATTATAGAGCTATTGGTTCTACTCGATTTGGGTCTTGTAGAACGTATTTAAAGTGATCAGGGACTATTTCCCAGCTACTCCAACGTTGAGCTAGCTAACTTATGTTTAGTTTCTAAAGGAATTAATCCTAAGTGGTTTCTTTGGCTATGAAATTGGGTTCTGAGCGATTTTTCAGGTGTTTTAGTTGACCCACTGCCTAAGGACGTCAAATCCCAGATTGGCCAAAATTCGGGGTGTTACAACTACGTGGACGGAGAGAAGTTAATATACACTGAATCGTGGGCAACAAGAGAACCCCACATTCTCGAAGGAAAAGTGCAAGTGCAGAAGCTGCGAAAAAATATTGGAGAAGTTCACTCCATGATCTTCCTCACCCCCTTTCACAATCCATACAATCTTTTTCTAACATACTTCTACGAGACCATCAAACAGCGCTACAAGGACTGCAATCCTCTTTGGGGATCGGAGGATTTTCAGACAAGGGGCCTGTTGGTTTCTCGCCCCTACTATTCTGACTGGGCAGAGGCCATCTTGAGGAAACATGCGAGTACTCTTGCCAAAGTTGACCTTTACGATGCGATAGAAGTCACATTTAAATATTTCTATAAGGAGCCCTCCGTGCTTAAAGGCTTCCTTGAATATTGGTCGCCCACTACCAATTCTCTTCACTTACCATTTAGAGAAATGAGTGTAACACTGGGATTTGCATCTCATAGTAGGTCTTCCATTAATAGGAAGGTTTTATGATGAGTCCATCCCGTCGAATGCAGAGCTAACATTCATATCTTCTCCAGATCGCAGACCCTCCATTTTCGAAACCACCATCGAGCTCTTCAGAGAAATGGGAAAATTTTCAAATTTTCACAAACTTTCCCTTCTGCAATGGCTGGCTCATTTTTCTAGAATGCTCAGGTATTCCAGGCTCAGAAATTAGCACTTTTCTTTCTATCACATATTCCCTTACACTAATTCCTTACTTTACCCTGTAGATTCAATGACAGTCACTGTAAAGAACTGACGAATCTCTGTGACAACATGAAGGAAAGAGCAGATTATAGTTCCTTTGGGGAACTTGCAACTTTGCTGGCTTACTGGTTAAACATAGTAGCTCTTCCTAGCTCCAAGTGGGCAGATGCTATTCACCCCACCACCTTCGTCATTGCTGGTACCCTAGCGGAAGGTCAAAAATATTCCATTGCGCCTCCCGTACTATGTTCCATCTATCGCGCCTTTGGAGAAATATCTACGCACATCAAGAACCCCACCCTGAGATCTTCTTCAGCATACACTGTCTGGCACTATTTTACTGGATGGTTGGGACTTTATTTTCCTTGGACCTTCGAAGCGCCAGAGAAGGCGTATGTCAATCCTTCCCATCTTCCTCTCTGATTTTTTCAGCAAAGGGCAATGGCCAGAAGGTCATACGAATGGGTAATCAATAAGATCCAGGAATTTGATCAAATAGATTTCTTCCAGTTCTATCTCCACCGCTACATTAAAGACAGATATGGTGGACCAGGGAGCACTGACTGTAGCAGAAAGGGCTTTCTTTCTTTCCATCCGTTCCTGCAATCTGCCTCTCAGAGAAAGGACAGAGTTCTGGAGAGAGCCCTACTACCCCAGCCACTTCACTCGCCAATTCGGCTATGACCAAGCCGTACCGGAAGACTGTGGGTTGGTCACCAAAAGAATGCGCTGTTATGGAACAGGTCCTTTGAACTGGGCCATGATCTGGAAGCATCTATTGGGCGATCGTGTTAACTCCTCTTCCATCATTCCTAGCTGCGACTGGATAGTCCATTCTTCCTACAGCTGCATGAGATGGTGGGACCATCAATCATTCCTGATCAACAAATGCTTACCAGTGGACTCCCCTCTCTTTCTCCACCCGCCTCGGCTCAGGGGCAGAAAACTTGATAATGGAATTGGTTTCATTCTAGAGAAGAGTCGCGCACCTCACCATAGTAAAATTTACAGAAAAATATCGACAGAGGAGCCAATTCGTGAGAGGAAACCATTTAATACTTTAGATGGTTGGTTTGCTCATGGAGTTCTGGTGGAATTTAAACATGTCCCCCACGACCTCGTCGGCCGAGTTTCAAAAAATGTTGAAGGGACATCCTCCCCCATTCCTGAAGAAATTTCCACGGTTCAGGAGAGTTTGGTTCAGAACAAACCTGTTCCTTCCTCAGAACCTCCTCTTCCCATCTCATCGTCTCCGATGACCAGATTACGAGCACGACTACAAGCATCATCACCTATTTCCCAAGAAGAGACAAGGAAGACCTCTGTATCTCCCTCAATTCCAGCTAGCAGGAAGTCTCCAGGAGAAAGCAGTCAGCCCGTCTCTTACAAATGAAAACAAGTTGTGATCGCGGAAGCAGATGAAGAGAGTTTGGAAAATGAAAGTTCATCTTCTTCATCAGAAGATTCCACTCCCATGGGGTCTGAAGACGATGATGATGTAAGCGATGGAGCTCAAGATGATGACTTCGAAGAAGGAGAAGTCAATATAGATGAAGAGGAAAATATAGCTGTCAAAAATGTAGAGGAACAACATCTCCCCCTGGCTCCTGAAATTTTTCCCGCCACTTATCTTCCTGGCAAGCCACATGTAGTATCCGAAGAGGACGAAGAACCCTTAGATTATGGGGAATATGGATAGTCACCTGGTAAGGGAATCTGAATTCCTTAAATATTCACGTGTTGCTCTAGTGATAACTATCTTATCATCATTGTTATTTCCTTTCCAGGTTCGCATGTGGCTAATATTGAGACGAGCATTGCCCCCTCTGCGGACCTTCGTCCAGCTGCATTAATGACTTCACCACGGGTTCCTTTGGCTCCTTTAGTGACACTAAAAAGGGTGGCCCGTGAAATTGTGTTCCCCGTCGAGGCTACTGATCTACCGACTCCTACCACCAGGGATTCGAGCACAGAAGTGAGGGCGCCTTCTCTTGCCGACATGCTGGAAGCTGGTACTTCTACGGCCCCAGAATTTCTGCCACCTATTGGTCACACCTCTGCGGTGGGTATATATATATCAATTTGAGGAACTGTATATCCTTCATTTTGCATCACTTATTATGACTTTATCTCTTATTCGTGTTATAGGAATTCTTCCCTGTAGCGGGGTGGCTAGTTCTGAGTCTGTGGCCGCTGTCTCTGAGCTGTCATTTCTTTCAAAGATTCCCGCTCATAAAATGTTTTTAATGAAGAACTCCTTGTCAGTGGTAGCCCACATCTTTAAAGATCCTGAGCAGTGGTCAGACCTAGACATTGCCATTAAAATTTTAAAAAGTTCTGTAAGAATGGAAAAAATTAACATTTCTACTCTACATGATTCTCTTCTTAAATTTTACGATTCGATACTCTCTTTGGCATCAGCGGAGAATGTTACAATTGCCCTCGAGATTTTGGAATATGAGAAGTAATTAATTTTGTCCAAGGAAAAAGCTTCCCTTATTACTTCCACCACCTCCGAATTCGACCAGGAACAACTATCTGTAAGTGCTATGATTTCATATCCCTTTGGTTGTCAAATTTTGTGGTGCCAAAACCTATATCAATGTCTTGTATATCTTGTTTCATGTTTGAGACTATTCATTACTTCAAGACATCGGACTTCAAGACAAGAACTTAATTGAAGAAAGTTTTTAAGTCATGGATGAAGAATTCAGGAATAGAAGTCTTCAAGTATGCATGTTCAAGATACAATCAAGCTCAAGAAAACTTTGTTCAAGTCAAGATCAAGCTCAAGAAGACTTTTTTCAAGTCAAGATCAAGCTCAAGAAGGCCTACTATAAGATTCATATATTCTCAAGCTTCTCTTTAAGGTCATCTGAGTATACAGACTTTCAACGTCCATCTCACTGTTAAGGTTTGTTTGACCTTAGATTGACCTTAGGATGGGCTTTACAATAGGTCATTCTAGATACATAATTCATATATTTTAATATGCTTGTTTGCGCTATTCTAAGACCAGTCCTAGGGACTTCAAGACCAGTCCTAGCTCTGCTACGACCAGTCTTATATTTTTCAGGACCAGTCCTAGGTTGTTGAAGATTTTTAGATCTTTTTGGCTGTCCTACAACCAGTCCTGGACATCCTACGACCAGTCCTGTGAGTTCTACGACTCATCCTTCAACCGGTCGTAGCCCTACGACTCAAACTCCAGCAACCAAATTAAGGGTCCCACGACCAGTCGTAGGTGGCCCACGACCGGTCGTAGACCACTCAGGACCGGTCGTGGAACCATAAAATCTTATCTCGGGGAAATTCTTAAAAATCTTTGAAGCTACGACCAGTCCTAAGATCCTAAGACAAGTTGTAAATGGGATTTTTCAGGCTATAAATAATGCACGAACTTCAGAGTTTTAGTAATTCAATTCTATTCTATTCAAGCAATCTTTAGGCTATTCTCTGAGATAAGTTTGTGTTTGTTTTAAGCTACTTTGTGCTTATTTAATATTCATTTTGCTAGCTTATTTTTTATTTAATTTTGATCTACATTCCAATCTTATTAGAAAAGGGGAATTTCTGATATTCCTTCTTCTTGGATTCAAAATCAAATAGAACTAACCCTTTTGATTTAAAATCAATTAGACTTAGAACCATTCTTAAAGTGAATATTGGACTTTGAACGTTGAATCGAACTTCTACTCCGATTGGTTCTACCGGGCTACTTCAAAAGGTGATTCAGGTATTTTACATTTTTGTAATTTACTTTCTTTAGTTTTTATTTGAGATTTTCCAGAAAAATCTCATTGTATTGGTTATCTGAGGAGAGCCAGAAAACTCAGATTGTGAGGGTTTTTAGATTGTGTAAGCCCGAGATCAAAGACACAATTGTGAAGGTTTTAGGTGAACCTGTGAAACCTATTTTGATAGTGCATGCTAATATCCCCTGTGTGAGGATATTAGGAGTGGAGTAGCATTCTGTGTGGCTGTTGGATAACAGTTGGTGTACACACAGGCGAACCACTATATATCGTTGTGTTGTGGATGTGCATATTGTTCTTTCATTCTTTTATTCATTCAGTTCTGTGGTTTGTGTTTGTGGATGAATGTTGTAATTATTTTATTTCAAGTAAGTGTGGATGGATGTTGTATTAACTTAGGATTTATTTCTGCAAGTTATTTTGATTTCCTTGCTTTTTATTCATCATTGGTTTGTGATACAAAGGACGTTCTAGAAATAAGGTTGTCCTACCTTAAACCTTTGGTTTTTGGTGTAAGGTTGTCCTTAGAACTGATAAAGTATCATTCTCTTTATTTTAGGCTATTGAGATTACTTTAAATTAAGCATTGTGCTTTATTTCTTTTATTATTCGCTGTTATAAGTTTTATTTGGCATTGCCCTATTCACCCCCCCCCCCCCTCTAGGGCATATAGCTACCCCCTTTCACTATCCCTTCAAGGGCAACTGAAAATCTAGAGTATTCAGAATCGCATCACCGCCTTAAAAGAAGAGATCTCGCAACTTGAATCTAAGAGTCATGAGAAGGACTAAGCCATAAAGGAAACTGAAGAAAAGATTCAAGTCAACATTCAGTCTGTTAACACTGAGAGGTCCGAGCTGCTCAAGAACAAAGAAGTAATTGCGTCTTTAGAAGGCAAGCTGGCTGGTCTTCCTGACCAAACAAAGATTATTCTTGAAGAAAAGTCCCAGCATATTGCAGCTCGAATGCAATTAAGAGAAGATTTGTAGAAGTATATGACAATAGTGGGGATTTCAGAAGAACTTTAAGCATATAATTTCTTTTGTATACATGCTATTTGAGCCAGTAATCTCTTTTGATTTTCAATTTAAGCGAGTAATCTCTTTTGATTTTCTACATCATGCATTATGCTCTTATAAGGTAGCCTTAGTATATTTACTGATTAATGAACTAATATAAGCACCAGTATTTTATGCTTGTTAGTGCGGGATTTTCTACGTGACTTTATTTATATATTTTGTCATTGGCGATGCTAGATTTCAATTTAGTCAATTTCACACACAGTTTAAGCTCATGAGTAGTGGAGCCAATTTCACACACAGTTTAAGCTCATGAATGGCCTCTGTAACTCTCAAGAGTTCGCTGGACTTCTCACTACCTAGGGAGTTCACAAATCGTGATCCATCAGAGGGGCCCAGTGAAGCTACCGGGGCGATGAACTCGGTTGGTTTTACGCACAGGGTTGGCCACGGTAACTCTCTAGAGTTTACAGAGCTCGTAATTGGGGTACCAAATCCATGGTTTCCAGTCCATCGATGAGTAGGTTTAAGCCCTTCCTCATGAGTTAGTACCGGAATCAAACCACAAATCTGGGGGGTCTTATGCATGGTTGGCCTATCTAAAGCTGGCACTGCAATCCTCATTTTCTTTGTCTGCAAGGTTGGGCCTATTCATGGGAGGGCATTATCCTCTATTCCCCGTGACGCTACCGGAAAGCTATACAGATGGCATGGGGGTTACGCTGACTAGCCATTTGAGGACTTTTGACACTTTGGCTTTTGGTCGACTTTTGGCCCTTTGGCTTTTGGTCAACTTTTGGCCCTTTGGCTTTTGGTCATTAACTCCGTCAGTTGCCCGCATGGGTATACGTACGATGGCCTTCACGGGCTTTTTAGGGCCACTGGCTTCTCACCACTGCCCGAATGACGATCTTGATAGGTCTCACGTGTAGTTGGCCATTGGCTTGAGTGGGCTGCATTTTTATAATCATAGGTCTTATGCGTAACTGGTCCCTTTTAAGATTTGGTCTTTTTAGGACTTAGCCTTTTTGGGTCTTGGAGACTTGGTCCTTTTAGGATTAGCCCTTTTCTTCTTTTTTTCTCTTTTCTTCTTTTTTTTCGGGACTTAGCTAGACTGCCTTTTTATGATAAGCAACCATCGCTGTCACTAATTTTTTATGCAGTTGGCTATATGATTTATTCTACTGTCAGTAGATGGTTGATCAATAATTGACATTTCGCTACTGCTAATAATGTCATAAGGACTTTTTTATCATGTTTAAAATAATGTATTAGTTTAGCGATGATGGAAACTTTTGATAAGCGATTGATCGTCGACAGCGATAGTTGCTCTCTTTTTATTTTATAGTCATTGATACCTGATGATTCTGATTCCCGTGGAGATTTTCTTCTCTTTTTTTTTGTACTGGCGATGATCGTCGATTCTTGATAGCAATCATCAACACTTTTCATTTGGCAATGACTTAATATGCTATCTTAAAATGCCTTGATAGGTATTTCTGCCTGAAATTGACGCACCATGACTTTGTCAATGTCTTCAATTATGCCCATCTGTTTATTTGTATCATTTTTCTGTATTGTTTGCAATATACCAGCTTGATGATGATATCAATTTCAGGTAAAATTTTATAGAGTTTGCTTGATAGCGCTCATCTTCCTCATCTTTCTCTTTTTTTTTATGATAATATTTGCTATCATATGATCTTGATATTCTCACGAACTTCTTCCTTATTCATTCTATTCATCTTGCCCCCTTTTGATACAGAATTATTATCTTGATAATGTTTTGTATCAAAATCAGTAGCGCCTTCAGGAACAATTCCTTCTTGACAACGCAAATATAGGCCAACAAGGCCTTCTATTTACTCCTTTGAAGTACACATCTTTTATTGAATACATCTTATCTCATTTGATCTTGAACTTGCCCCCTTGATATGATCCTGACTATTGTTAGAGATATACTCTTTCTTCTTGGAGATAGAAAACTGCATAACTGTGATAATATTTAGCGATTAGTTTGCCCCCAGCCCTTGAAATTTTCTTCGCTTATCCTGATTGATTCCAATAGGAATTTGAATTCCCTTCCCATGGTTCAAGCCAGTGGGTTCATCATAATCAAAGCCCATATTTTTCAATATCTTTTTACACGTCGGACTATACTTTTGAAGGTCTTGTGACGTCAACCTACCATGGTACACATTGTTTTGAGTCTCTCCTCTTGTCTTTACTTCTCCCGAAACATAGAACTCTACTGTCTCAGGGTATTTTTCACTCGCCTTAACTTGAAATCTTCCTGGAGCAGCTGAAAATGGCTTATTTCTTTCAGCGTATGGCAGCGGCACTGTATAATTAGACTATAAAATTTTCAACTATTCAAATGACAGCAAAGTTAATGGCGGTTGTCCCGGCTGCCTTAGATGTTTCGACACAAAATAGAATTTTTTATTTATTTCTGCAGTTCCAGATGGTCCTATTTTTTCTGCTTTTTCTATAATTGCACTTTCCTGATCATCCTTTAAGACGCTACTTTCATCATTATTCATCTTTTTTATAGCAAACTCTTTATAGTAGCTAGCATCTGTAAAGAAGAACTCGACTTCTGTATACGGTTTTGCATCGGCCATTACTTTATGCTGTACTCTGTCTTTACAATATTTGAAATACTGATGTAGTGTGGAGGATATGATATTGTACTGATGTATCCACGGCCTTCTTAGGAGAAGATTGTATGTCATTACTGCACTTATAACATGACACACAATGTCAGTAGTCAATTCTCCTATTTCCAGCGTTACCGTAATCTTGCCAAGTGCACGTTGCCCATCTTAATTAAAACCCTGTATCATCATTCCGCTGGGGCGTAATTCTAAGCGACGATAATTCAAATTATTTTACATCAAAAGTGGGAAAAGATTCACTGCAGACCCATTATCTATCATAATCCGTTTGACTCTCTTCCCGTGGATATGACCCTCTATCAGTGGCTTGTTATGTTCTCCCTCGCAGATCAAATCGTCATCAGAAAAAGAAACAACTGGGAGAAAGTCCTCTTATTCATCAAGTTCTTCATACTCTAACTCTGCCAGCAAAGTTTCTCTAATGTTATGATCGGACAATGCCTGGATCAGACTCTGTCAAAATTCTTCTGATAGCTTAAGTGTGTCATAAACACTTAATCGGGCCGGTATTCCTTTTAGATGACTTACTACGTCATTAGTCACTCTCGTCACCTCATTCTTCTCTTTTGTCTTGTCGCCATTACTCTGTCTTTCAATCATTTCTTTCCTAGTTATTTCTGATTTTTACTTTATAGGGCTTACCACTTTTTTACCTGACTGTAACGTGATTACTGCAACCTTCTTTGTCAACTTACTATCTTCCTTTTCATTCACATCTTGGTCTTTCTTTCAGACTGTAAGTACATTTATGGTTGTTATGGCGCCCCTTTCTTTTTCTTTCCCCAATACTATCTCACCCTTATCGATCAGTTGCTATATTATACATTTTAATGTATAGCAATTCTCTGTTGGTTGTCCCACTAGGCGATGATAACGACAAAAATGCCTTTCTTTAGTTCTTATCACGTCTTCTGGGAATTTAGGCTCTGGTAATACTATCATGCCAGTTTTTAATAATTGTTCCATCATAGGGGTGACATCTTCCTTATCAAATGCGAACCCCTCATGAGAATTCATCATTCTTGGCCTCTTCCCATTGTATCTGTTCCTTGATTGACTCCCTTCTTCTCTTCAGTTTGATCTCATTTCCCTCAAGTCCCTTGCGCCTTTACCTTTTCTGTCATGATCAACAGCATTCACGGCCGTCTTGCCAAATACCGTCCTGGTTGTATCATGGTGAAATGCTGAGATCTTACGAGTCATCAGCTCCAAAGCGTGAGCCTTAGTGGCCAAGTCACGAAAAGTTATGATATCGGCGCTAGTGAGTCCGAATGCAATCCCTGTCCCCATAGAATTCAGACACATTTTGACTTGTTGTTTTTCTTCCGGTAACTGTCTACATGAGGCCCCCAACGTTTTCCATCTGTCTATAATTTTTTCTACCGGCTCTCCTTCTCTCTGCTGTATAGAGGCCAATTCCATAATACTGACATCACGTTCTGAAGAGAAAAAGTTTGACATGAAAACTTCCTGCATTTGTTCCCAGGTACGTATTGATCCTGGTGCCAAACTAGAATACCATCAAAATGTTTTGTGCGTTAGTGACGAACCAAACAATCGCAAGCAATACTATGGTATCATAGAAAAATTTCTCATACTAGTGATGAAGTGCATCAAATGCTCCTCCAGGGATCCTTCTCCATTGAACTTTTAAAAATCCGGATGCTTGAAATTGGCCGGAAAGGGGATGTCTTCTACTTCCCTTAGATACGGCGTTCGATACCTAAAATGTCCGGTATTTTCACGTTCTCTTTCCGCTTTAACCACTTCTTCAACCACTTGTCTCACCTCATCTTGTGTCACAGTTCTTGCAACTGGAATGGACCCCAGTGACCCTGCCCCCTATGGTGGGAGGACATCAGGCTGATTTTCTTGCCCCTACGTTGCATTCTGAGGAATCGCCATTCGAGCTATGTTAAGTGCGAGGGTTCCAGTGCTTCTCTAAGGTTTCTGCATTCTTCCATTAATGCATTCTGGGCTTCTGCTATTGCATTGAAACGATCCTCTGTAGTTGCTCTACAATTTGGATTTGTTCCAGCCATATATACTGCAGCTTCTCCACTTTTCGACGAAGCAGTAATTGAATGAGAGCAAGAATATGCTGACGTAACAGGACTTATAGAAAAGAGAGAGAATGGAGTTTCATTGGACTTTTCCATGCCCCCTGTGGCATCAATGGACTGAGGTGACGTTGATACGAGTGAATTTATTCAGGATTGCATTGGCGATCTGATTACCAATGCTTTTCCCTTTTGTTCTCTTGTCCATTTAGCCGTTGGAGCGTTTAAAGCTGGGAAGTTACGCGCTGTCAATTGGGGAACTATTTACGCAGGATAGATTGCTGAAGGAGCTAGTTCAGGGTTCTTTTTAACTGTATTACATGTAATTGGCCCTCTGATTCCCAATGAAGACTGATCCATCCTATAACTTCTGACATTTCGTGGTCTTGTCTTACGAGAGGTTACAACGGTCCAGCCTACATTGTCTTTTAATGATTGGGGCGAAGTAGAAATGACCCCAACTATTACCTGAGCCATGCCACTTTCACTTGCACGAATTCGAGTCAGGTGCTTCAGAATTCTATGTGGCATGTATTCTATCACGAATCCTATCGAGGTAAATCGGAAGTTCACTTTTCTTACGGGAGTTACCATGAGTAGTAAGTCATAGTTGGGTCTTAAAAACCTTCCAAACACAAAACACAATTATAATCGGTAGATGAACAATTAAAGTGATCTATCTTAGAGATGAAGGGGAGGATTTTCCCACTGAGAGTTGCATTTTGGCGTCCGTAGGACGCCAAAATATGATGAAAGTTCATAACAATTTCACTGTTAATATTTAGATAAGACAATAAAGATTATAATCCCCAGCAGAGTCACCATTTTGTTTTGAACAAGAAACAAATGCATTTGATTTGGAGAATTGTCTTATTTAAAAATAACAGAGAAAGGGTATTGAGAACATTCATCACATTTCATTGATACTGAGTTCATTTATATCCTCTTTACATCCCTTGATTCTAAGATAGATCATTTAAAAATAAATGACTTATGCTCTGAACATCAAGAGTTCATTTCGACAGCCTTTCGGCACCTGTTTCGATCATCTCTTAGGACTTATGAGGAATGTCGATCCGATCGATGAATCTTCAATGAAATAGAGATTTCGGTAGCATAACATCGCTTGTTTCAACCATCCCTAATACTTAGGGGAAATGTCGATTTAATCGACTAATCCTTCTCTTCTAAACCCATAAAATAGAAGAAAGCCCTGAGAAAAGAACCCTGGCCCATGGATTTCGACAGCATGACGGTTCCTTATCTTCACAGACTGCAGGGTAGTCTGGTTGCGTGGACCTGCGCAACTAATATCAGTTGCGCGGTCCTGCGTAACTGAAAGGAGACTTCTCTCCTACCTTCAATCTCCACTCTGCTCTGCTTCTCTTGAAAATCTTCAATTACCTTTAATGTAGGAGGGGAAGGGGTATTTATAGACCCTTTCACATGTGAAAATCCTGATCTTAGCGATGTGGGACAAATCTTTCAGAGCTTTAGATTACTCTACAAAGGACCATTTTCAACATCATGCTTCGGGGCCCTGTGCAATTGATTTTTTCATTGCGCGGACCCGCGCAACTGGTATTGGTTGCGTGGTCCTGCGCACCCCTTTCAAAACAATCTCTTTCTCCTTCTTTTCAAGGATTCTTTCTTTCTTCTTATCTCTTCTTGCTTCAATCTTTTCATCATTTTTTTTATGCTTCAACACATTCATTCATTCATTCACTATCCACTTGGGCTGGTAGTGTGCAACTATTTATTAATGTACCTTCACAATGACAAGGATTTCAGTTGGGGCACGTGACTAACCTGAGATCAGGAGTTTACCACATTGAGTTTGACTATCCAAATTTAGGTATGGAACTGGTTTAGATAGAAATCCCTTGTGGTGGACCCCGTGGCCTGCGATTCTACGAACTATCATTCTGACTTTACATTGGTCATTTCATTCGCATCGCATATTGCATTGCATCCTCATCACATAGTATTTGACTTGTTGTCTCCACATTGCATAGCAGATCTACATTGCTTCCTCAGTATATTATATAAGTTTATTATATTTTTACATTGCATAGCCTGGGTAAGGCCGATAGTATTTATGGGCCTATCAGCATGTTTTCGCATTATTCTGACATTGTAAGATATATGGGCTTGTCAATATTTCCTCTTACTTTGATTACTTTTACATTACTTACTTGACACTTACCTTGCACACACACTTTCACCACCCACTAAGCTTTCTATAAGCTTATGCACAATAGATGCATGTAGGTAGTGTTAGGTTGCAACAGCGTTGAGCTTGGAGCTTGTAACTATCTTCTGGAACTTGATTTTATTTAACATATGTATTTCCATTTTAGCATTGTATTCAAAGTTTATATTAGTGGATATGTGATGATAATGTTGCCTTTTTTATTTGGGTAAACTTGTGCCTTTTTTATTTAGATAAACTTGTAGTTATACTTCTTACGAGATAAATATATGTTGAAAAATTCTCCTTGTAGGATCCCATGATTGGAACCTGGCATATGGACGCTGGGAGCCAAGAATGGGGCACTATGGAGGCTTTCCGCACCAGATTCGGTAATCAAGATTCCTGTGAATCCGATTTCCAGGTTTGGGGCATGACAGCAAGGGCTCTTTCCTCCACTTTATGGGAAACATCTGGAGTAGAGGCAACAAGGGCAGTAGGAACCACTTTCACTAGAGCCTCCCCTTGGACCAATGAATAGAGGCCTCGAGGACCACCTTTTCAATGGCCTCCATGGATATTCTTTGGTGGTTGGGACTCCAACAACAGGCACAGGCTTGCCTACCGCACCGCCTGACGTCCCACCTTGGCAGGTTGAGAATGAGGAACCCCTTTTCTTCATAACTTTCTTCAATCATTCCATCTCGGCAAGAGGAGGGAGTCTCAACTTCTTCAGAGCGCCAAGACAATCATACATATCTACAAAAAGAGAACCAAGTCAGATGTAGGATGAAATCTAAGGTATAAAAGTGAAGAGCCCAACCAAGCACAATATACTTGCTAGTTTGGGACTAACTAATGAAAGGTCGGTCTAATAAAGGGACTGAGGAGTGATCAGTCTCTTCCAACTCCTTTTGGCAACCCCTTATAGCCTTGCATGAGCAATTTACTGGAGTTAATGTGAAGAAAGCCCGAGCTATGAATGAGGAAGGCTTTCATGCAGATAAGCACCGATCAACAAATGAAAGCATACATACTACAACTTATCACGTAAAAATCAACGACTCCCTACCTGGATTCGTGCATCTAGTGGGAACATTGCTCGCTAGGGCTGCCCACTCCCCCGATGCGAATAACCACTTATTCTTACACCCTTTATTGGAAGAAGGGAGAGCCTAGCCCTGGTTCGTCCAAGCTGAAAAGTAATACCAGCCTAGATGTGTAGGGCTAGCCTTCGCCCCGTACAAATACAAGAACTCGTCCACGGACAACTCGGGGTGTCCAAGCTATTTCCAGAGAACATAAATCCTAAACAATGCCCTCCAGGCATTTGGAATCAACTGGCCTGGGGCCAACTTCAGAGCAGTGGTGACTGCTTATACTATAGGATGCAGAGGGAGCCGATGACCACACTACATAGCCACTATATATATGGCCACCTTGCCCTCGCAAGGATGACTTGAGAGCTCCCCTAGCTCAAGTGCCCGAAGCATCACCGACTTGGTGATACGATACTTCGCCCTAACCATAATTATGTTTGCATCCCTCAAGACCGACCCCAAGGTCCCAACCCACTGGGATCCCACAGCCGATGGGATGTCCAATCTAGTTGGCAGGAGAGGGGTCTCTGCCTCCTCACCCACCAGTATTGGAGAGGAAGGAGGGGAGGGTTTATTCAGTCGGAAGTCCTCAGTGGTGGGATTGGATTCACCATGAAATGCTCTTGACACCGACCACCTATTTGAGAGGTCTGGCATCCTGGGCAGAGTACAAATAGATGGAGGAGGAAAGAAAAAAAAAAAAAGAGCAGACACTGGAAAAGGTAGAACAAAGGGATTTTCAACTTACCGAAAATTGCCTGGTCCGATGGAGAAGCTAAGCAGCAAGGGACTAGAAGCAAATGATGAGGGAAAGGCACTCCACTCTCCTTTTAAGCTAGTGCCCTGCTTGAGACATCCATGACGAGATCCGAGGAGATGATACAACGCACGCCAGTGCACCCCACAGACCACGTGGCAGCCTCCAGTTCATGAACGGGTCCAAGTATCGAGGCAAAGTCAGGTGTCACCCCATTACAAGTTCAGATACAAAAGGATGCCGCCATACGCGCCGCATCGAGCTACTCGACTATCATTAGTGAATATGTTTGGTTCTTGCGTCCCCCGCTTTTCTACCATCTATCATGATGGCGAAACCTTCCAATCGTCGACCACTTGCTCACGAGCTCCTGCACTCACAAAATACCCTACAACACATATACTTCCCAAGCCTCTAAAGAATGCTCAAAAGTAGGGGGCTACTGGTATGGGTAGAAATGGGGCTAACCAAATCATCCGAAGTAGGAGAGTGCATAGCGTAAGTAATGAAGGTCAAGTAAGAGCTTGGCCCCCTGCCACCGACTGAAATCTTATTTGAGTTGAGCATTGACCATCATGAAAGAAATAAAAAGCATGGAAGAGGAGATCAGATTGGTCTCTACTGGCGAACATTACCTCCACAATCGGCCCATGGAACAACCGCAAGGGGTGTCCGGCTAACACCCCACCATCTCGAGCAACGATTGTGTATCGACTCAAACTTGAGGGTGGATCCCGACCACGATCAGTGATTTTGCTCGGTCCATGAGACCTCGACCAACTTGACTTCGAGGTCACTCTCGGTCATCGAAGGCCAACCACTGACCTTAACCACCCCACCTTTAAGGTCTGATTGGGTCATTAATCTTAAATTCCTCAAAGGCCAACCACATGGAGATGTTAAAGTAAGATCTCCCTGAGATCCTTGCCTAAGATGTTGGAAAGATAAGGGTGACATGCTAGGAAGAAGATCCCTTCTATGATACGCACCTGCCAAGTAGGGAAGTTTTCCATTTACGTAACTGGCACTGAAGCTATAAATAAAAACCCCACCTATAGTGAGAGGTATGCACAAAACAAAAACCCTAACTCGACTAGACCAAGATCCCCTGTTCTAATTTATGCATTGGAGGATCCCCCTACCATAGCCAGGGTCCCTATTGCTGATTAGTTTTTGCAGGTACTCAACAGGTCTAGCAGGGATGACCAAATTTCAGCATCAACAAGTACAATTGAGGGAATAATTATGCAATATTTAGGCATTATCACATATCTCATCCATCTGAATAACAAAGCAGCTAATTCATCATTCACAAACCAAAATAGATTTGAACTTCAATTGATTTAATTCACATATAAAGAGCCAAAGTATCTGTCATAGGAAATTCAAAGCATATATCATGCCTTAATTCTATAATAGACTAATGGATTTTACAGATTAATCATTTCTAAAAGAGATAAGCAATCAATCTTAGCCTTCTCGAGCATCTAAAGTGCCCAAAGTCGACAATGGATCAAAGTAAATTAAAACTAAATCTTTATTCAAACTAATATCAATGTTCAAAATTCAAACCAAATAACTTGAATTAAAGTAAACTAAAATATTAAAAATCACTACAAGCTTTACCTCCTAACCCAAGCTAAGAGATTTAGCCGAGCATAGTTATGATTGAACTAAAATCTAAAAAAACATTAAAAAGAACTTTGAACCGAAAGATTGGAGAGGAATGGCTTTGTAGAAGCTCCACTACTCCTTGCTCTCTCTCTCTCTCTCTCAAAACTTAAATTGTACTTAGAAAAGCCTAAATCACCCCTTTAAGTAGACTTGTTCACACCAACTTTGTACCGACTTCAAAAGTTTGCACTTTGTTACGGTTGGTCTCATCGAGTGTTGCATTTGGACACACCAAACATCACTTTGGTCGCATTTAATTTGTCTCTGGATTGCAACTGAAGTCTGTCTCCCTCAGGTCGGATCGAACCCTCTTTCAGTCCCACCAAACATGTCTTCAGTCGGACCTAATTTCAAACCAAATTACATATGAAAATCACAATTTGTTACTAAACTATTCTGGACTGAACCAACCTCAACATGATGCTATTGAAAGTATCATGTTGCTCTCAACTAGGTGGTCAATACTTCCATAGTGGTAATTTATTCTCAGATTTTCACCCTATCCATACTTTCTTCTTTTTATTCCAACTATGCAACTATTGTACCTTCTTTAATCCTTGGATCTCCGGAGTAAAAAGAACTCATTTAAAGGAAGAGCTACAAACTCTACCAATTGTATGACTAATGAGCGCGCAACAGCTGGCTGAATAGACAAAAGATCAAGCCAAAACCAAACCTCGCACTATATTGACGTCATGGATCAGGGGTCATGATCTGAACTGACCCAATTGCCTATAACCCGCATGTGTTAGCCGCGGCCGAATTCGAGGACCAACACGTAATCTACGAGAAAATGAGGAGTCCTCCAAAATTATGCTGCAAAAATCCCAGTTATTTTGGTGGGTGGGCTGGGAAGAGTTGAATTTGTCTTTTTGTCTCCCACCAGTGCACTTCCACGGAAACGTGTGAGGATTCGAACATTTTATCAGGCAATCCCCAAGTGACTAGAAGCCACACGGTTGTGATCATGAGGTGGGTATGGGGCATGCAAAATAAGTAGCATGTTGCTCAACAGTTCAATGGCTGAATACCTTAGTGGCCTAACTCGTGATCAAGTAGATAGAATTTATAACAAATGGCATCTAAAGAGAAGGGAACGCCTTTGGACCTCTTCAAATGCCCCGATTTCCGCATTTGAGGCAAGTATTCTTAGCTGCCACCTCTCTCTCACGTTCCTTCAGCACCTGAGGCAGATGTACTCACCGCCCATTACTCAGGTTTCACCAAACAATGACGTGTTTTTGGGGATGAAATGACCTATATACCTTCACCTAACTTTCAATCCATCAGAACAGGCTAAAAATTCTAGCCAATCGAATGTATTCAAGTCAACTACTTTAAAAATTTTGGGTTCTTACTCTTACCCGGGTAGTAGACTCGATGGAGTTTCAACATCGGGTGAAGGGTTCGAGTACCCACGGTGGTGAAATCCCACGGCGTGCGTGTGTAGGGTGTGTGTGCGTGTGGCATGAGTGTGTGTGCGTGTGTAAATAAATAAATAACTACTTTTAAAAATTAAAATAGGCAGGGGCGTTGTGGTCCTTTCCCACCCGAATAAGTCTGCTGGGACTTTGAAAGGTCCGGGCATTGTTTGGTAGACTACATTTCACGGCTGGTTTTGTTGTAAAAATACCTTTTTCAATTTCCCGCTCTTTTTGTGACGGAAAGTTTTGTTAATTACGTGTCTTGGGAGCTAGAAAATTAATTCTTGTGACAACCGTCTCAATTACGTTTATAGTATTCTTTATAGTAAGAATATGGTGTTTGCCTATTCTTTTCAAGCTTTTATGTTTCTCTGAAAATTTTACAGTTAAGGGTGGGATTAAAATAAGCCTAAAGAAGCGGAAGTAGTTTGTTAGATTCGAGTTTAATCATATGTAGGGCATGACATGATTGTGCCCTAGATATATCCGGTTCAAAAAAATTCACATCGAATGGGGAAAAACTGTCGTTTGAAGCGTGTACCATAAATTAGCCGTCACTTTTGATCCATGCATCTTCACGAAACGTATAATGTATCGATCTTTATATAACGATGCTTCCGAGGTCAGTCTGCCTCCTATGCTGGCCGCATTCATCTGTTTTGTTAGAAAATGCATCCCTTCAGCTCAACACCGTGGTTTTAAGAAAAAAATTTTATTTTTAAAAATTTTTATTTTCATTGTATCTCCCTATTCTCCTTTTCTTAAAAAAAATATTTAGAAATTGCCTATAATAATGTTGAGAATGCTCCAATAATATTTATTTGGATGTTTTTATTTTTGACAAATTAAACTTTGAAAGGTTTTATTTTATTTTAAGTAATTTTGAATTAGGGTTTGAATTTTCTTTAGTAGTGGTATAATTGAGAAATCATACATACATTATCCATAAAATTTATTCGATCATTTTTACTTGTGAACTCAAGAACTACCCTTGTAGGTTCAAGGTTTTGATTGATTCAATAAGAGATCATCTCCCTTATCATATACTGTTCACTGCATCATGGACAAAACTCGTGAAGCTTAAAATTTCCCTTTTCTCTAGTTTTCGGTTTCCTAGTTTAAAATTTTAAGCAATTTTCTTTGAAAAAAAACGTAGGAGATCCAAGTGTAGAAACCAGCAAAGAAGAAAAAGGGTGAATGAAACGGTTTTTTGTCTTAAAAGCCAAAAAACTACTAAGAAGGAGATATAAAAACCATCTACCAAACACATTACTAAGTCATGGCCTTGTATGGTGTCCTCTCTCTCTCTCTCTCTCTCTCTCTCTCTCTCTATATATATATATATATATATATATATATATATATATATATATATATATATATATATAGAGTCATGCTCCCCTGCGCACCTACGCACGTGCGCACCTTTGCACACATGCCATGGTTGTCTAATCGGAACGGTTCATGTGATGCGGAATTCCATGAAACCCCATGTGACAAATTTTCACCCCAATCTAAAATTCCGATGGGCCAGAACAAAGAGAAATGCAAATCAAGGGAGGAAACTGTTTTCATTTTTCATGGCCCATCAAGTTTTAAATCAAAGTAAAACTTCGGCCTGGGAGGTTTCACGAGGTTCTGTTTCACATGAACGGTTCAGATTTTGGATTCAAATCACATATGAAGGGTTTTTAAAAAAGTTCGTACGTAGTACGTACGAACCGGTTCGCAGGTGAGCGTTCCGCTATATATATATATATACGTTTTTAATATAGATTCTCATCGTCCGTTCAGTGCCACCATAACCTGTACCTGCAGTCTGGATTGGATGAGTTGACCTGACTAATCTTTAATTACTCAGAGATGTTTTAGGCCAGAGCCAGAGGCATGTGCAAGGCATTGTAGTTCAAAACCCGAAAACTCAACTAGACTTAGTTGTTTACTCAAAACTTCCACTCAGTAACTTAATTATTATAAATTAGTTATAGGAGCAGCAGTAAATATTTAAAATAAATAGATTCGGTGCAAGTACTGTAAAATAGAGTAAATGATAGCACCTTATTGGGTGATGAGTGGTTTAAATATGTTTGACTTGAGTCACGTTTAGTCAACAAATTGGTTGAGTCTACTTGATGAGTCATCCCGAGTCAGGATTAAGCCGAGTTTTGAATGACTTGCTCAAAATCTCGCTGAGTATAATTGACTGGCTGAGTTTAAAGTTGAGTCATATAAGTTTGGAACCCTAGGGTGAGTCAGTTACACATCGAGTCACTCAAGTCACATGAGTCACGAGTTTTAGAACTAAGTTTTCTGTGGGAAACCTTCTAAGATTTGGATCGCTGAGTTCGCAAAAGTTTTCTGCTCTGACCATCGAGCTGTTCAGATAACATGGGTTCAAAGCAACATTTTCAATTATTTATTTATTTGCCGATTTTTAAGTGATGCTAATTAATTTCATTATAACATCACGTTGATGCAAAGGTCGGCTAGGTTGGACATCCAGATCCATAGCTCTACTGGCAGACTGAGTGGAGATACCTCATTTCAACCCTTGAGGTCTTGGTATCGATCCCTAGCGGGGGTAGCTAACATGGAGTGTGTGTGCTGATATGGGTGTGTACTAACAAGCTAACCCCCCCAAAAATAATAATAATAAATAAAAAAAAAAGGTCGGTTGGGTTGGACCTGACCGGATCGAATTAGGTGTGACCCAAGCCTCATCCGATATGGTACAGCTCTAACTGTGGGCCTACGTGAATGTATGTATTGTATATCCATGCTGTTCATCCTTTTTTCCAAATCATTTTAGGGCAATCTCAGGTGGACCACACCACAGGAAACATGGTGATTGATCATTTAAAACTTCCTGTGCGCTGCAAGAGTTTTGGATCAACCTAAAATTTATTTAATTTTCCCCTTCATTCAGGTTAGTGTGACCTTATCAACAGGTTGGATGAAAAATAAACATTACCGTGGACCTTAGGTAGTTTTTATGGTAGGCATTCAATCACCACTATTTCCTATGGTATGGTCCACCAAAGAATAGGATTCGCTTCATTTTTTATTTTTATTTTTTTGGATCATGTGCAAAAATGAGCTGGAAAAATGGATGGACGGTGTGGATATACAACAATACATACATCGAGGTGGGCTCCAGAGTCGGAACTACATTGTGTTGGGTGAGGCCCGAGCCGCTCCAAATCTGATGTAGAGCGGGTCATGGATACTTTCATGTCCAAGATGGATCAGAAAAGGCCTGATAAGAGGCAAAAGTCATCAAGACCGTCAGAATGAAAACGGGCATGTTTAATTCTGTTTTAACTATAAATATTGAGTTTTAGTTTGATTATAACTCTTCTTCCATTGGGCTTTAGGAGTTATGCACAACATGAAAAGTGTTTAGAAAAATTAGGAGAATAACTTGGTTAAGCCACATATGACACTTATTATATGTAGAAAATTTACTATTTATAGTAAGTTATGAATTTTAGAGAGTTTTAGTTATAGTTTAATTCTTGAACTTCTTCCTAGTCATGGTATCCCTACTTAAAGGGTTGTAAACTCATTTATTTCATCTATCAATCAATCAATAAGTTTCTTTCGTATATTTTAAAATTATTTCTATTTATTTTCCTCATAGATTCGAGAAGTTTCTGTGAAGAATCTAGAGAAGCTCCGTGGATTTGGAGTAGTTATCCTTAAGGAAGATGGTGATCAACCTCTTCTTGTTCATTCTTGTGTCAATTGGTGTCAGCGTAAGGACTCCCCTCAAGCCAATGGAAAATAACGAAGGCATGAACCAAAATTCTGGGGACGGTGATATAAGAATTCATTATCTTTTGTAAAGAATGGAAGCTTTCCACTGGGAGAGTCAGTTGACCATATTGTGGATGCGCTAATTCCTCTCCAAACCCAAAGCGATGCTTAACTGCTTGTCATCGCTACACGACACAACCTCGATTTCTACAGAGCACCATCAGATGATGGTAAATCGTGAGTCACCGCTTTGATTGTAAGGAAGTTGTTATACATGCCAAATGTAGATATAAAATTACAGTGAGACAACATCTTTCGAACGAGGTACACTGTAAGCTAAAAAGTCTGTAATGTGATCATCAATATCAGGAGTAGTGAGAATCTTGTGTAAAAAATAATGGTGCAAAAGTTACAATTGAAAATAGAAAAGCATCTATCTCCGCACACGATTAGATGGATCAAGGATGTCAACAAAATGGAGGTAACTTGTAACATCCCGAAAATCGAGGGTCAGGTAGAAACCCAACTCCCGAGTTTCAAAAAGTCACTTATGCAACATAGATAATGATAAATGCATGTTGTCTGTAGAATGGCATTAAACAAGATTGAGACTAAGCCAAAACAGCATATCATACTCCAGAGACAGTTAAATTAGAAAGCGGAAGACTGTGGTAAATACATAAAATATATAATCAATTGTAAGCCTCCAGAGTGTGAACATGTTACCGGGTTAAATAAATACATGTATACTCTAAAAATGAACAAAAAGAATATACATGAGTGCTCCAAAAGTGTAAAAGAAAGACAAGTGTTATGACATCTAATCAACCTCCCTGTAATCCCGTCGATCAGAACACGCATAAAGGAGGGATCCTCCTCATCATCATCAAGTCCGGCTCCGCCTCACAAGTAGCACCATCATTTGAAACTAAAATAGGGACTGGTGGGTGTCTGGAACACCATCCCGTAATGTCACATCCTAAACTCGGAAACCAGGCTCACAAAATTCTCGATCGCCGAATTCGGCACCGACAGCCTCCGCAGAACCCTATTCTCGGTTCCTAACTCTCATTCGCCAAGTTCCGATCCTGGGATGCTACGAGGAGGATTTTCAACGTCAGTTTGATTCGTAATAAGCATAACTAATGCCATAACCCACAAACAATAACCAAGAACTCCATAACATTTTCACTATGATAAAAAACTTTACAAGTACAATGAGCATAAAGGGAAATACAATGGTAAGGAACAAAAACTCCAAAACGATCTGCAACGTGCTCCTGCCTCAGCGCTGCTGCGATCCAACGTCACCTGCACGCAACGGTCGTGCATAAGCTTACAGAAAGCTTAGAGGGTGGTGAAAGTGTGTGCGCAAGGTAGTAATATGAACATGCAATGTCGGAGTAATGCAGAATATGCAGATGGATCTATAATATCATGATTCGTACCAAGGCTTATGCGATGCAAGACATGAATGGTATCGGCCATCCCAAGGCCATGCGATGTGCAATGCAACTCAAGCATACAGATTCTCATATATGTCCACACATCAATACAGCTCAAAAATATGGGATATCACCGGGGTCTAGTACACTCTAAACCAGATTGCCGCCACATCGCGCGTAATGAGGTAAGTGGAAGAGACCTCACTATCTGTCTACCAATATTGGGCGCGACTCGTCGATAGCGGACCCATTCCTCGAGCTGGTCAGACTCAGCGTAGCATTGCCCCCTACTCTCAGGCGGGTAAGGCCTCACCCCTTTCCAACCGACCACGACACAGTTGAGAGCGTAACCGTCAGGTAATCGACACTCAACGCTCATCTACCCACTCGGTCTAGACGTTGGAGCAACCTCTTGGTACCATAAGGGTTTAGGGACTTTCACCCAGGGATATCTATAACACCCCATGTAAAATAAGATTTTCAGTATCCAATCCTTCCAACCACGATGCGTCTGTGGAGGCTACGACCCTGATGTCGCTAGGGCGTACAATAACCATGTCACACAAATGCGAAATGCATGATTCACACTGTCCAGTCATGCAACAAATCCTGCGTATATCGTGCGCTTATGTAGGGCAACACCGCCTAACCAGGAGCCCATAAACAACCTGCCCGAAGGCATATGCTATGATCAGTCAATCCTCATATCAAGCATACATATGATGCGTATGATCATGAGTCATGAAACTATACTAAACATGTAAGTGAGTGATGAACCATTCTTACAACGCAGGTGGGTCTAGACGGTCTATACACAGCAAGTACGGCCCAGTAATGGGCCCTAAGGAGAGTCGTAATGTGGACATCCAACCAACATTACACTCGTAATGTGGACGTCAAACCAACATTGCTCCCAAGGCACGATCGTCGTAAACATCGTACCTAATTAGTGTTGGGGTCACACATTGTAATGGACCTCAGGTACACCGAATTGGGCCTTAATACATCTAATGGGCCATGTCATATGGGCCTTTTATTCGTCAAATGGGCCACCTAAATGGACCACACCAATGGGCCTTATGTGCATTGCAATGGGTCATAACCCATGGGCCTCAGAGTACGTCATAATGGGTCAAATCACATGGGCCTCGTGTGTCTTAAATGGGCCTAATCCTATGGGTTTCATACATATCAAATGGGCCTAAATCATAGGCCTTATATAGATCAAGTGGGCCTAAACCCATAGGCCTTAAATAAATCAAAGGGTCTAAATCATAGGCCTTATATGTCAAATGGGCTTAAATCTACAGGCCTTATATAAATCAAATGGGTCTGGTCCCAAGGGCCTTAGGATATATCAACTGGTCCAATCCCATGGGCCTTACACCTACATCAAAGTGGGCTCCAATAAGCTGTCACAATTACATTAAGATGGACCTCAATCATGCCAAGATGGGGTCCACTTGGACTGTGGATCTGGTTCATTCTTTGACTCATTCCATAAAATGATCTTTTTAAAATGGATGGACGGATTAGATGCAGCGCCTGTGTCAATGGTGGGGCCCACATGAAGGCGTACTATCGTGTATATTATATAATATATAAACTACATATAATATAATATATGTAATATATACAATATTATATGTAATATATATACAATATAATAATATATATATATATATATATATATATATATATGTATATACACACATGCGGCACTCATCACCCACACGTAGGGGTGGGCCCCACCGTCCAGTGGGGACGGTGTGGATAGAACACAAAAAATCACGGTGGGCGTCACCGTCCACGGACCGTGGACGGTGTGAATAAAATACATAAATCACTGTGGGTCCCACGTATGTGGCCCACCGTAATGTTTATTTGGAATCCGACCCGTTCATAAGGTTACTCAGACCTGGATGAAGTGAAAACACAAATTTCAGATTGATCTGAAACTTTTGTGGGCCCAAAAAAAAAAGGTTTCAATGGTAGAGTTTCAACCCCACTGTTTCGTGTGGTGGGGGCCACCTGAGTCATGGATCAGATTGAAATTTGGAGGGGGCCCACCTCCTGAACGGCGTAGATGAGACATACATCATGGTGGGGCCCACGGCAGCAGCCGTGGATGGCTGCTCGCTGTCCGCCCGCCAAGACGTGCAGCGTCTGCTGCAGCGTCAGAGAGAGGCAGATGCCTCTCTGTTGTTGTTTTTCCTTTTAAATGGAAAACCCATTTTTTGGGGTTTTTCACGTCTGGGGCCCACATCAAGCTGATCCACCCCGTCCATTGAGTTCAGGGGCTCAAAACAAGCCCAATGAATCCAAGGTTCGGGATTTTTTGGATGCATAGACTCATCAGGAAGTATCTTTAAGGGTAACCACCCAAGTTTCTGATATTATAGCCCACTGGATGATCACGTCAGCCTCATTCTTTGGCTTAACGGTTAAAATGTTGTGGGTAAGGGGATGGACGGCTTGGATCGAATATATACATCAAGGTGGGGCCTACACAAGGGGACCACCCCACAAGCTTCTCTTTTTCCCTTTTTTTTTTTATAGTACTGGGATGTCCAGCGTCCCAGACGCTGGACGGTGTGGTTATCTTAAAAATGTATTGTGGTGGGCCCTGATGAAGTGGGCCACCACTGATGTTTGACGAGAGTACAACATATAAGGTGGGCCCCACTTGAATAAAAACTTGGACAAAATAAATCTCAAGGTGGGGTCCATTCAAGTGGGCCACACAACCTTATCACATAAAATAAAATAACACAAAATAAAAAGAAATAAAAGAGAGAGAGAGACATGGAGAGTGGGACACGCTTTGTGATGGAGGGACCTCGACATTATGGGCCCTCCCTTAAAAGAAAATCATACAATAAAAAGGGTCCTTCAACACATGGGACCACCAAGATCGAGAATCAGCGGTGGAGATCTTCTCTCTACCAAAATGGAAGGTCTAGATGACCTTTTGCAATGAAATAAATATCATGATGGGGTCCATGGAGAATGGCCCCATCATGAAATGATCATGATGATCCAAGTGAGCCATCGGCCTTATCTTAGGGTCCCAAGCGAGATCCACACTATTGATCGGTGGGTCTTACTTAGCCCATCATAAAACAAGAATGAAACTATCCTATAGAGGCACCCACCGTCCGATCTTCTTGCTCCTAGGGGTTCCTTGGCACCTTAGCTTCAACTTTAATGGATGGGATGAGGAATAGAGGGTTGAGATGGGGAGATCATGGGGTGAAGAGGTGGGCCACACTTGGAGTTTAGGAAGCTTGGAGAAATTCCATACGTATGGAGCTTGGAAATTTTTGGTTGCTTGGAGATTTGAAATGAGAAAGAGAGAGAGTGTTGTAGAGAGAGATGGATGGATGGATGAATGATGGTTGTGTAAGAAGGTCTTGACTTTTGTGGCCTTTTGTGTAAGAGAGGTATGAGAGGTGTAAGAAAAGCTTGACTTTTGAGGCCTTCTGTGTAAGAGAGGTATGAGAGGTGAAGACTTTTGTGGTTGCTTGGAAAAAGGGGTGAAAGTGATGTGTACTTGACATGTGATGGATTGATGGGTGATTGATTGATGGGATTGATGTGATTGATGTGACACATCGTAGAGATTCCCTTGGGTTTCGCAACGCGCTGCACTTCCTCGCACCGAACGTTGGCCCACATCTCTTGACTAGGGTATCGCCTCGGGGCGCGAGTCGCGGCACTGAAACCGCAGCGACGGCGCGGTCGCTATGGTATTGGTCTTGAGTTGAGTCGACTCGGGTTGTCGGCAAATGAATCAGGGTCGCGTGTCAATATCGGTTACGGTCGAAGGTTGCCGGAATTCGACCGGTAAGACCGCGAAAGTCTATGGAAAGGTATGGACCAAGATACGGGTCTTATAGCTCTCCCCTCCTTATAAAAATTTCATCCTCGAAATTTACACAAGCATCGCAACTAAGCATTACTCATGAAAAAGAAACGACATAACATCATCATATAGAATTAGGGACAACATAAAAGATACAATACATGATCAATCATCAAAGAGATGAGAATAACGCTTTCGAAGAGTGGTGACCCCACTGCACCTTCACCAACGGGATGGTGACCCCACTGCACCTTCACCAACGGGAATCTTAGCCTCACGCTCCCAAGAAGCCTCCTTTACAGAATGGTGACCCCACTGCACCTTCACCAACGGGATGACCTTGGTTCTGAGGACCTGCTCCTTCCGATCAAGGATACGGACTGGCTGCTCAATGTAAGAAGCGTCCTCACGAACCTCCAGCGGCTGCCAATCAATAACGGAAACTATGTCTGACCCACACTTCCTCAACATGGAGACGTGGAAAACGTCGTGGACGCCAGACAACTGTGATGGCAAGGCAAGCCGATAGGCCACGGTGCCAATGCGCCCAGTGATCTCAAAAGGTCCTATGAATCTCAGGGCAAGCTTGCCCTTCGCTCCAAATCGAACTACGCCCTTCATGGGCGAGACCTTGAGATACACATGGTCCCCTACATCAAACTCCAAGGGACGACGCCGACGATCAGCAGAACTCTTCTGTCGGATCTGAGCTGTGCGCATCCTCTGCCTGATGATGTCAATAGCCTCCGAAGTCTCCTGCACAAGCTCGGGACCTAGGAGACGACGCTCTCCAACCTCGGTCCAACAACTCGGTGATCTGCATGGTCTGCCATATAGTGCCTCAAAAGGAGTCATGCCGATGGTCGCCTGATAGCTGTTATTGTATGCAAGCTCAGCCAATTGCATATGCTCATCCCAGCTACCCCTGAAGTCAATCGCGTAGGCCCGAAGCATATCCTCAAGTATCTGATTGACTCTCTCGGTCTGGCCATCGGTCTGTGGATGGTACGCGGTGCTGAGCTGCAAATCAGTCCCCATTGCTCGCTGGAAGCTCCCCCAAAACTGAGACGTGAACCTCGAGTCTCGGTCAGAAACGATCGAGACTGGAATGCCATGCAGTCTCACGATCTCCCCGATGAATAATCTCGCAAGCCGGTCCATAGACCAAGTCGCACGCATCGCAAGGAAATGTGCTGACTTTGTCAGACGATCCACAACAACCTAAATGGCGTCATGACCGCGCTGAGTCCTCGGCAAACCCATAATAAAATCCGTCGACACGTGCTCCCACTTCCACATCGGGACGCTCAACGGCTGCAAAAGACCAGGAGGTCTCTGATGATCGGCCTTGACATGCTGGCACGTGTCACACTCGGCCACAAAACTGGCGATCTGGCGCTTCATCCCCGCCTAAAAATACTATCGCCTCATGTCACGGTACATCTTCGTCGAGCCCGGGTGGATAAAAAACTGCGATCGATGTGCCTCGGTCATAAGATCTCTACGTAACTCTAGAATATCCGGGGCACATAATCGGCCTCTGAAACGAAGTCTACCGTCTGTACCAATCTGCCAATCAGCCTGACCCTCAGATGTAGCCTCAACCATGTAACTCTGCAACGACTCATCAGCCTGCTGAGCCTCGATCACCCTAGCGACAAGAGAGGGTTGAATCGACAGGCTCGATAACTGTACAATGGAAGATTGTAGGCCGAACTCAAAATCATACACTGCGATATCCTCAAGCATCCGCCACTCCTGAATCATCATACGCGCCACTAGGCCTTGTGGTTGATGGCTGAGGGATCTGCCACCACATTCGCCTTACCCGGGTGGTACTGGAGATCAAAATCATAGTCTTTCAAGAGCTCCATTCAGCGCCTCTGTCTCATATTCAACTCAGATTGCGAGAAGAGGTACTTCAAGCTCTTGTGATCAGAGAAGAGCTCGAACCTGACCCCGTAAAGATAGTGCCTCCACACCTTCAGTGCGAAGATAACTGCAGCCAGCTCTAAGTCATGCGTAGGATAATTCAGCTCATGGACCTTGAGCTGACAAGACGCAAAGGCCACTAGCCTCCCGTGCTGCATCAGGACAGCACCCAAACCGATATGCGAGGCATCAGTGAATACAATAAATCCGTCACTCTCAGAGGGAAGAGTGAGGACAGGAGTGGACGTCAGACGGTCCTTCAACTCCATAAATACTCGCTCGCAGGCGTCACTTCAAATAAACTCTGCGCCCTTCCGAGTCAACCTGGTCAGCGGGGCTGAAATACGAGAAAAACCCTCAATGAAACGTCGGTAATAGCCCGCCAAGCTAAGGAAACTACAGATCTCTGTCGCAGTCGTGGGCTGGCCCCACTGACACACTGCCTCGACCCTCGAGGGGTCCACTGCGACACCCTCACTCGTCACCACGTGACCGAGGAATTTCACCTCCTCCTGCCAGAACTCGCACTTCTCCAGCTTCGCATACAGCTGGTGTGCGTGGAGGGTCTGCAAGGTAATCTCTAAATGCTGCTCGTGCTCCTCACGGGTCCTCGAATAGATTAGAATGTCATCGATGAAGACTATAACAAACTGATCTAGATATGGGCGGAAGACCTCGTTCATCAGCTGCATGAAGATCGTGGGTGCATTGGTCAGTCCGAAGGACATGACCTGAAACTCAAAATGACCGTAACGCGTCCTGAATGCCGTCTTCGGAATGTCCTCATCTCGGACCCGAATCTGATGATAACCGGAATGCAGGTCAATCTTCGAAAAGAACTGTGCACCCTGCAGCTGGTCAAACAAATCATCAATCCTAGGGAGCGGGTACTTGTTCTTGATCGTGACTTTATTGAGCTCGCGGTAGTCAACGCAGAGCCTCAACGAGTCATCCTTCTTCTTCACGAAGAGTACCGGCGCTCCCCATGGCGAACTGCTCGGACGGATAAAACCCAACTCTCGCAACTCGTTCAACTGCTTCTGCAGTTTCTGTAACTCCAACGGTGCCATACGATATGGGGCCTTCGAAATAGGTGCGGTACCGGGCACGAGATCAATCTGGAACTCGGTGAGTCGACGAGGCGGTAATCTCGGAATCTCCTGGAACACATCGAGAAAATCACATACTATGGGCAAATGGTCGATGCAAGCGGCAACAGGCTCCTCTATGGCGCAGGACATCACACAAGACAATCGCTCTCCTCTGGCCTCTACAACGAACTGAAACTATGGCAAGCCGGGTATACAGAACGTGAATGTCCTCGCGGTACAGTCCAATATGGCATAGTACTCGACGAGTCAATCCATGCCCAGGATGACGCCGAACTCAGACATCGGCAATATGAACAAATCGACAGGCAGAAAGGTATCCCCAACCAGAACGGGGCAAGATGAGCAAAATCGTCCCAACACTGCGGTCCTTCCCAAGGGAGTCGATACTGATAGGCTCTCACCAGCAGACTCTAACGGTAAGCCAGCTGATCGGCAGAAGCTCTCGGTCACAAAAGAATGCGATGCACCAGAATCAAACAACACTCATGCAATGCATGCAGAAACTGGAAGTATACCCTCAACGACTCCTCCGGATGACTGCGGATCCTGCTGAGCTGCATAGAATCTAGCCTGAGCTGGCTGGGGAGGTGTTTGTCCCCTCTGAACGTGCTGCTGCTGCTGCTGGGGTTGATGAGGCGGTCGTAACTACTGCCTCTGCTGCTATGGCCTCTGAGGCTGGTGATGATGCTGATGCTGCTGCTGAGGTGGCCTCGGTGGTGGAGGCTACTGTCGCTACTATTGTGGGGGTCTCTGCTGCTGCGGTGGAGGCTGCTTAGGAGCCCTCTGCTGCTGTAGACTCCTCTGCTGCTGCTGGGGGCTGGGACACTCCCATGAACGGTGTCCCGTCGCACCACACCTGAAGCAAGTGCCGGTGAACTGCCTCTGAGGTGGTGGTGGAGGTGCTGCTGGTGCTGATGGTGCACGGAAGGCTGGGCGACCTGTACGCCTCTGCTGCTGTGATCGAAGCTGCTGGGAATCACTGGAAGAAGCCTGCCTCTTCCGGTCTCTCCTCTGACCGCGATCAGACTGAGAACAAGCCCACTCAGTCTCATAAATCTGAGCTCTCCGCACCACTGCCTGGAAAGTAGGGAGCTCATGCCTAATAACACGACCTCGAAGGCCGCAACGTAAGCCGTGCTCTAAACGGCTGGCCTTCCGCCCCTCGTCATCAACCATATACGGTGTAAATCTCGATAGTGCCACAAAACGGGCCGCGTACTGTGACACAGTCATATCTCCCTACACCAGAGTCTCAAACTCTAAAGCTCGCTGACAACGGATATGGTCGGGGAAGTACTGCTCCTCGAATCGGTCAACAAAGTCCTCCCATGTCCAGACATACTCAGGTCCGGCAACACGGGTAATAGAGGTCCACCAATGCTCGGCCTCACCCTGGAAGAGAAATACTACTAACTGGACGCGCTGCTCGGTCGTACATGACTTGGTATCAAAAATCTTCTCCACATCGGAGCGCCATCTCTCTGCTACAGTCAGATCTGGCTCGCCCTGGAAACATGAGGGATCAAGCCGTCTGAACTCACGAAGTAAGGTGCTCGCGGGCTCCTGCTCTGCCTGAGCTGGTGAAACAATGGGCGTCTGCCCTGTCCCTGGAGTGCGGCTATCACAGCCTGTAACATCTGCTGTAACTGAGAGGCACTCATAGTCATGGTCGGCTCCTCATCGGCCTCAGGTGGAGGAATGTCATCCTCAGGGAAGGGAGCAGGGATCTCTGAGGGTGGAACGGGAGATGCAGGTGGTAAAGTTGGAGCCTCCGGTGGTGAAGCGGAATCCTCAGGTGGTGGTGCGGGAGTCGATCGGGTCACCCTCCCAGGCGCCATGTCCTACAGAAAAGAGTGAAGGCGCCTATCAGCTTCAAAACTCTCGAAGGTACGCACGTTAACGGTCTGTATTGGAAGGTCGCGAAGCTATCCGAACTTCGGGACTTAGTCATTCCATACTCATAGCAGACATGTAATGTTGTTCTCGGTTATTCCCAAGTTATGCTCTGATACCAACTTCTTTCACACCCCAAACTCGAAAACCAGGCTTACAAAATTTCCGATCGTCGAATCCGGTGCCGACAGCCTCCGCAGAACCCCATTCTCGGCTCCTAACTCTCATTCGCCAAGTTCCGATCCTGGGATGCTACGAGGAGGATTTTCAACGTCATTTTGATTCGTAATAAGCATAACTAATGGCATAACCCACAAACAACAACCAAGAACTCCATAACATTTCCACTATGATAAAAAACTTTACAAGTACAATGAGCATAAAGGGAAATACAATGGTAAGGAACAAAAACTCCAAAACGATCTGCAACGTGCTCCTGCCTCAGCGCTGCTGCAATCCAACGTCACCTGCACACAACGGTCGTGCATAAGCTTACAGAAAGCTTAGAGGGTGGTGAAAGTGTGTGCGCAAGGTAGTAATATAAACATGCAATGTCGGAGTAATGCGAAATATACAGATGGATCCATAATATCATGAGCCGTACCAAGGCTTATGTGATGCAAGACATGAATGGTATCGGCCATCCCAAGGCCATGCGATGTGCAATGCAACTCAAGTATACAGATTCTCATCTATGTCCACACATCAATACAGCTCAAAAATATGCGATATCACCGGGGTTTAGTACACTCTAAACTAGATTGTCGCCACATCGCGCGTAATGAGGTAAGTGGAAGAGACCTCACTATCCGTCTGTCAATATCGGGCGCGACTCGTCGATAGAGGACCCATTCCTCGAGCTGGTCAGACTCAGCCTAGCATTGCCCCCTACTGTTAGGCGGGTAAGGCCGCATCCCTTTCCAACCGACCACGACACAGTGGAGAGCGTAACCGTCACCTAATCGGCACTCAACGCTCATCTACCCACTCGGTCTAGACGTTAGAGCAACCTCTTGGTACCATAAGGGTTTAGGGACTTTCACCCAGGGACATCTATAGCACCCCATGTAAAACAAGATTTCCGGTATCCAATCCTGCCAACCACGATGCATCTGTGGAGGCTACGGCCCTGATGTCGCTAGGGCGTACAATAGCCATGTCACACAAATGCGAAATGCATGATTCAACTGTCCAGTCATGCAACAAATCCTGCGCATATCGTGCGCTCATGTAGGGCAACACCGCCTAACCAGGAGCCCATAAACAACCTGTCCGAAGGCATATGCTATGATCAGTCAATCCTTATATCAAGCATACATATGATGCGCATGATCATGAGTCATGAAACTATACTAAACATGTAAGTGAGTGATGAACCATTCTTACAACGCAGGTGGGCCTAGACGGCCTATACACAGCAAGTACGACCCAGTAATGGGCCCTAAGGAGAGTTGTAATGTGGACATCCAACCAACATTACACTCGCAATGTGGACGTCAAACCAACATTGCTCCCAAGGCACGATCGTCGTAAACATCGTACCTAATTAGTGTTGGGGTCACACATTGCAATGGACCTTAGGTACACCCAATTGGGCCTTAATAGATCCAATGGGCCATGTCATATGGGCCTTTTATTCATCAAATGGGCCACCTAAATGGACCACACCAATGGGCCTTATGTGCATTGCAATGGGTCATAACCCATGGGCCTCAGAGTACGTCATAATGGTCAAATCACATGGGCCTCGTGTGTCTTAAATGGGCCTAATCCTATGGGTTTCATACATATCAAATGGGCCTAAATCATAGGCCTTATATAGATCAAGTGGGCCTAAACCCATAGGCCTTAAATAAATTAAAGGGTCTAAATCATAGGCCTTATATGTCAAATGGGCCTAAATCCACAGGCCTTATATAAATCAAATGGGTCTGGTCCCAAGGGCCTTAGGATATATCAACTGGTCCAATCCCATGGGCCTTACACCTACATCAAAGTGGGCCCCAATAAGCTGTCACAATTACATTAAGATGGACCTCAATCATGCCAAGATGGGGTCCACTTGGACTGTGGATCTGGCTCATTCTTTAACTCATTCCATAAAATGATCTTTTTAAAATGGATGGACGGATTAGATGCAGCGCCTGTGTCAATGGTGGGGTCCACATGAAGGCGTACTATCGTGTATATTATATAATATATAAACTACGTATAATATAATATATGTAATATATACAATATTATATGTAATATATATACAATACAATAATATATATATGTGTATATACACACATGCGGCACTCATCACCCACACGTGGGGGTGGGCCCCACCGTCCAGTGGGGACGGTGTGGATAGAACACAAAAAATCACGGTGGGCGTCACCGTCCACAGACCGTGGACGATGTGAATAAAATACATAAATCACTGTGGGTCCCACGTATGTGGCCCACCGTAATGTTTATTTGGAATCCAACCCGTTCATAAGGTTACTCAGACCTGGATGAAGTGAAAACACAAATTTCAGATTGATCTGAAACTTCTGTGGGCCCAAAAAAATAGGTTTCAATGGTAGAGTTTCAACCCCACTATTTCGTGTGGTGGGGGCCACCTGAGTCATGGATCATATTGAAATTTGGAGGGGGCCCACTTAAGGAGGGGGCCCAACTCATGAACGGCGTAGATGAGACATATACATCATGGTGGGGCCCACGGCAGCAGCCGTGGGTGGCCGCTCGCTGTCCGCCCGCCAAGACGTGCAGCGTCTGCTGCACCGTCAGAGAGAGGCAGATGCCTCTCTGTTGTTGTTTTTCATTTTAAATGGAAAACCCATTTTTTAGGATTTTTCACGTCTGGGGCCCACATCAAGCTGATCCACCCCGTCCATTGAGTTCAGGGGCTCAAAACAAGCCCAATGAGTCCAAGGTTCAGGATTTTTTGGATGCATAGACTCATCAGGAAGTATCTTTAAGGGTAACCACTCAAGTTTCTGATATTATGGCCCACTGGATGATCACGTCAGCCTCATTCTTTGGCTCAACGGTTAAAATGTTGTGGGTAAGGGGATGGACGGCTTGCATCGAATATATACATCAAGGTGGGGCCTACACACGGGGACCACCCCACAAGCTTCTCTTTTTCCCTTTTTTTTTTTTATAGTACAGGGACGTCCAGCGTCCCAGATGCTGGACGGTGTGGTTATTTTAAAAATATATTGTGGTGGGCCCTGATGAAGTGGGCCACCACTGATGTTTGACGAGGGTACAACATATAAGGTGGGCCCCACTTGAATAAAAACTTGGACAAAATAAATCTCAAGGTGGGGTGCATTCAAGTGGGCCACACAACCTTATCACATAAAATAAAATAACACAAAATAAAAAGAAATAAAAGAGAGAGATAGACATGGAGAGTGGGACACGCTTTGTGATGGAGGGACCCCGACATTATGGGCCCTCCCTTAAAAGAAAATCATACAATAAAAAGGGTCCTTCAACACATGGGACCACCAAGATCGAGAATCAGCGGTGGAGATCCTCTCTCTACCAAAATGGACGGTCTAGATGACCTTTTGCAATGAAATAAACATTATGATGGGGTCCATGGAGAATGGCCCTATCATGAAATGATCATGATGATCCAAGTGGGCCATCGGCCTTATCTTAGGGTCCCAAGCGAGATCCACTCCATTGATCGGTGGGTCTCACTTGGCCCATCATAATACAAGAAAAAAACTATCCTATAGAGGCACCCACCGTCCGATCTTCTTGCTCCTAGGGGTTCCTTGGCACCTTGGCTTCAACTTCAATGGATGAGATGAGGAATAGAGGGTTGAGATGGGGAGATCATGGGGTGAAGAGGTGGGCCACACTTGGAGTTTAGGAAGCTTGGAGAAATTCCATACGTATGGAGCTTGGAAATTTTTGGTTGCTTGGTGATGTTTTAATTTAAACCAATCTAATTTAAATGATTTTAACTCGCAAGTATACGAATCAGATGTAAATATGGTACGTATTACGAGATCGTTCCCATGAGGACTGGTTATCACAATTCAAAATTTAAGACTCTTCTTAACTAATCCAACAAATATTTTAGCAAACTAATAAGTAAACTAACACAAATCTATGGAAAATAACTGAGAACTATGAAAAAAATTCAATCCAGGAGAAGACTAGGACTTTCGAATCCACCCCTAATTATCCTAACCCTTATTTTACCTGTTGATTTATTCTAATTCAGATTGATATAAATTTAATAAACAAAGCACATCCTATATCCTTGGTCGGGCACACAGAATGTATAATCTTTTAAAGCATATGGATCACATCTTTCCATCCATGGTCAGGCATGGAGAGATGTAAATCCTGTTTTTTTCTCTATAGGAAACCTGTTCATGGTCAGACACAAGCACCTAGAGTAATATTCCAAACAACATCCATATCTAGACTTTGGTCGAGCTCATAGAATGGAGAAGTATGAAAATCTCAGGAAAGCACACTAGAAAAAGAAACAAATTAATCCAATTAAAATAAATTCAACATAAACAAGAGTCAATCAAATTAGGGGCTTCATCTCAGCCCTAGCTAAGAAGTTTAGCAATCCATAAAATTAATTAGGAAAAAGGAAATATAAAATAAAAATATTAAAAACATCCTTCCCTTCTTTCTTCTTCTTTTTTTCTCTCTCTAGATTTGGCTCTCCTCAAGCTCTGGATCTTCTTTTCCAAGGTCTCAATCCCTGCTCCCCACGTCCAAAATATTCTTATATAGCTGCTAGAGTGGTGAAAATCGAATTTGAATCGGATTTGGAAAGCTATGCATGCCCAACTAAAGATTTTTCGCAGCCAAGTTCAGTGCCTCAAAACACGCCACTTTTCTTGCTCAAATTCCAAAGAAACACCGTCCCTTAGGACTTTCTTGGGTCCTCTACATGATAGACGGTTCAGATCTGCCATATGATCAAAGATGGTGGGCCAAAACCACTTATAAAAGTCAGTTTTCGCGGATGTACGAAACCTTTCGTACCATTTCGTTGTTGTGATCGGTGGGCCCCACATGAGCATTTTCTAGAAAATTCACTCCATCCATTGGATTCAGAACGAAATTTCAGTAAAGAATGGGTAGTTTTGAATGTCCATTGGCATGTCTCAGAGAAGAAATAACTAAAAGATCAGATTTGAACGTTACAGGGTAGCCCTTTTGTGGCCCCTGTATCGCACACATGTGTGCGCATGGGTACGAAAGGTTAGCATGGTTTTGTACCTCTCGAAGCCCTCTATAAGATGGACGGATCAGATTGGCCGTACATGCGAAGGGTGGGGCCCACAATCAGCTGTAAGTCGGACGCAGTTCATCCGCTCGCTGACGTGAAACGAAAATTTCTATTTTTTTTCTTTCTTTTTCGGTCAGAGACGGCTGACGTTTTCCATGCACGTGTAGTGCACTTGTGTACTATGCACACTTTATTCGTGTGGGGTCCACTGTGATGATTTTCAAAAATCTTCACCGTCCAAATTATTTCTCATCTCATTTAAACCGTTACTAATAATTTTGAGGCAGTTCCAGATATCAGGTGGGCCCAGAATCAACGGTTTATGGGCTGATCTGTCAGTTGGGGCACTTCCATAGTGATCCAATGGATGAAATTTTATGTGTACAATTAATTTATGGCCCTCATCCCCTGTATGAATTTTCAGGTCAATCGGATGGTGGGAACCCTGTGATCTTGCATTTTGGATCAGGTTCGGGCCTTTTTAACGGTGAACGACTTTATTTTCTTGGATCCATGGCATGTAAATCCGTTGATCTTGGTCCTATGGAGTGCGTCCCTTGCTCTGGTGACTTTGTAACGTCAAATCTACGTTGTTAATATCACTTTTTAATCCACGCTCTTGATTTCCTCCTGGAATTAAAATATAATTAAAATATGGCATTAAACATTATCTTGTTGGTAAAATCTGGTAATAGTCGGGGTCTGATATACAATATTTGACCCTCATCACTTGGAGATTTGAAATGAGAAAGAGAGAGAGTGTTGTAGAGAGAGATGGATGGATGGATGAATGATGGTTGTGTAAGAAGGTCTTGACTTTTGTGGCCTTTTGTGTAAGAGAGGTATAGGAGGTGTAAGAAAAGCTTGACTTTTGAGGCCTTTTGTGTAAGAGAGGTATGGGAGGTGAAGACTTTTGTGGTTGCTTGGGAAAAAGGGTGAAAGTGATGTGTACTTGACATGTGATGGATTGATGGGTGATTGATTGATGGGATTGATGTGATTGATGTGACACATCATAGAGATTCCCTTGGGTTTCGCAACGCGCGGCGTTTCCTCACACCGAACGTTGGCCCACATCTCTTAACCAGGGTATCGCCTCGGCGCGGAAGTCGCAGCACTGAAACCGCAGCGACGGCGCGGTCGCTATGGTATTGGTCTTGGGTTGAGTCGACTCGGGTTGTCGGCAGATGAATCAGGGTCACGCGTCGATATCGGTTAAGGGTCGAAGGTTGTCAGAATTTGACCGGTAAGACTGCGGAAGTCTATGGAAAGGTACGGACCAAGATACGGGTCTTACACGTAACGTGGGAATGAGTAATCTACTCAATGGAATCATAGAGCAAAGATTAACATGTTATCAAATTAATCACGTGATAATAGTAAAGAAAACAATCAAATATTCCAAGATACTGTTGTTAATGCATGCATGAAATGACATGATAGATGCCCTCACCGACATACTCCCTCTTGCGGCACCATCTGCATCCGCGGCATGCTTTTTTTCCGTAGTGCTCCACATCTTCCAGGCACATGCAGTGCGATATGGATAATGATTACCGGGTTGTTATTAGTCCTTTTCATACAGCAGGATTGGGAAACTAAGGTACCTACCTTATATCAATCCCAACACAGATCCTGTCTAGGGTCGTCACTCCTAGTAATCTCATACAATGTTATATTTGTAGGTCGCTGTAAGGGCTGTCAGGGCTGTTGCTTGCACTCGTTGTACCACTCCCCCATCACCTTATCAATACAGGCCTAGTTTATATCCTTAAGACTGCATCAGGACTCGTCTCCCCCAAGCGGTATCAGGATAAACTCAAGGTTACTACAAGAGCTTCCAGGGCTGTTGCTCGCACTCGTTGCTCCACTCCCCCATCACCTTATCAATGTAGGCCGACAACAAGAATATAGTGTCCCATACCACCATAATCTTCTTAGAGTAGGGTGCTCACTGGTCACTACGGGGAGGTTTGTGGCCCCAGCATAGGCCGACAGCTCGACTACGGTGTCCCATACCACCATGCCCGGCTCATGAGTCTTTATGGATCAAGGTACCATGGTTGACAGGGTTTTCAATGGTAAGTTCAGTACCCTAGGTTCAAGCAGTTATGACTCATACATGGTGAACATACAATGGCCAGTCGGGTTACTTGACGGGCTCGATTAGTACGAGCGCATCTCACGCTGAACGACATGAAGTGCATAAAACACTTCGCGTGGCCTAACCACTGCCGCCTGCCCAAAATACGACTCGCGTTCATCGACACGCCCTTCGTGGAAAATAGAAGCCAACCACGAATTCGATCCATTACCGACTGCCTGGACTAGGTCATAACCCCAAGCATTTGTAAATCCACATCAATAATTATATTAGAGTAATAGAAATGAAATACAACAATACAAGCATGTTAACACATGTTATAGCATACAAAGTAAGTAAATCAATCCAACACATGTATTCCATACATATAAGGAAATCAATTCATATGGCAAACATGATGGAAATCACATACATCCGCATATTAATTGAGAATTGAATCTCAAAACTAATTCACAACACCATTTACTCAATATATACTAATACAAACATTTATACATAAACTTAGTCTACACACTTTAGTCAACATAGTGTATGTCAACTCAAAGTGCGCATTGGGGTGAATCTCTTCGCCAAACAGATCATGCACGTATTCCTAGTATCCTAACATGACAAATAACCATGGCAAACATTTCAGCAAAATATGGACGTAAACAGTATTTCCTACAAATGACTAAAATACCCTAAATCTCATATTTTCCATACGTAGTCGAAATGAAAAATGGGCAGCATGTTTTACATGTCAAACGGCGTGCTCATCGATAATCTACTATTAAATGACATTGAAAGCTTTGAAATCAGTCAATCAAAGCGTCTAAAATCCACACCTTTCGCCTTAGACGTGTATCGGTTCGAATAGAATGTATACCCTTCGTCAACGGCGTAAATGCGACCTAATGCACAAGTACATAAGCTACTTTACCATTTGAATCGAAGGAATCCCTAAAACAACAAGTGGTTAGGGTTTTCTTACCTAGGAGTGCGTTAGAATCACCGAAAAAATGATTTGAATGCGATGATTAATTACAGGTAGCAGCTGTAGCAAGTGGCGGGAAAACTCTCCCACACCTCACTCACAATCTCTCACTTTCTATCTCTCTCTCTCTCTCTATCTAGGGTTTTAAGAAAATTCAGATGGGAGAGATATGTGAAGGTTTAAGGCCCTTATATAACCTAAAATCTAACCTAAATAAACTTAGGACAAATGTATACTCAAGTTATAACCAAATCGGGACTTTTTCGATCCAAAAGAGTGTTTCGGGAGGTCCCCTGGCCGAACGCGGTCGGACTTAAGCTCAAACGTATCGGATCCTGATCATCCAAAGTTTTTAGACTGGTAGAGTTCGCAGATCGCACGTGGTGGTCCAGTTTTAGTTCAACGGTCATCGTACCTAAATTAGGTCTATAAGTCTCATGATATGAAAGAGAAATTTTTCCTGATCCGAGGGTGAAATTTGGCTGAATTCTGACGGTCAGAAGGCTTAATAATAACGCGCAACGACACGTGCCAGATTTTGACTTAAATTTCCAAATCTTTACTCTTTCTCACTCTCTTCACTCCAGGCTCAATTAAATAGCCTCAGAACATCGGTTGGGCTTGATTTTCAAAACGATTGTCAAGTCCAGCCAAGCGGTCATAACAGTCTAAGATTGTAGATATCGGACTTTCGACGCGTGGTCTAAATTAAATACGAAGTTTCAAAGGGTTCATGGGAACAAACCGGTTTAGAGTTTGATCCTGGATTTCAGGGTATTATAGCGTCATCGATGCTAGAGGTTTTGGGTCTTACAGATCGTATTTAAAGTGGTTGGTGCTTATTTCACAGGTAATCTAGTGTAGCGCTGGCTAATTCTCGTTAAATTCTAAAGAATTTGGTTCTACATAATTTCTTTGGCTTTGGAATTGGGTTCTGAGAGGTTACTAAGGTGTTATGGTTGGCCCATTGCCTAAGGACGTCTAATCCCAGGTTGGCAAAAATCTGGGGTGTTACATAACTGAACAATACAATGTCTCATTTTCAATTGGTAAAAATTATAAGGATCAAGTACTTTGTGACGTAGTCGATATGAAAGTTTCTCATATGTTACTTGGTCGACTATGAAAAAATAATATTGATGCTATTGCTATGCATAGAGGTTGGGATAACACATTTATATTTACAAAAGATGGTAGAAAGTTGGCCTTGTCTCTATGGGAACGGAGAACCAACCCAAAACTTGTAAAGTTGAGGAACAATCTCTCACAACTGAAGAGGCTTTTGTTAAACAATCTGAGGAAACAAGAGATATATATGCATTAGTTGAAGAGAAAGAGTGTATGGAGCCTGTCAACATCCCAGGGGACTTGAAACTAGTGTTATAGGAGTTTAAGACGATTGTGCTCAATGAACTCCTTAATAATTTGCCTCTCATACGAGATATACAAAACCACATCAATCTTGTCACAGGGATAAGTCTGCCTAATTTTCCACATTATTAGAAGGAATATAAGATCTTAAAGACAGAAGTGAAAAAACTGATCCATACTAGCGAAGTCAAGGAGAGCATGAGTACACGTATTATGTCAACTCATGAGTCTAGTGTCAAGTATAAGAAAATGGCTAATAAACATCGGCATCAAAAGTTATCCCAGAATCATAAAACAAGTCCATTGAGTAACTTGAGTATGAGTTTTTTTTTTTTTTCTAGCGGAGTCTGGTGTAGAACATGCCACAAATACATTCCTAGCATGGTTGGACCAAAAGAAGGTGGACCATAAATTAATCATAACTTTTGATCCAGGTATCGTTATGGTGCACCAGACCACGTATCATGAATCGAAGCAACATGAGAACTTGAGGATGAGTTCTTTTGAAGTGGTGGGGACCAATGTAGAGTGGGTCGCAAACACTTTCATGTCCAAGATGGGTCAGAGAAGGCCCGATAAGAGGTAGAAGCCATCAAGACTATCGAAACCTTAAAACAGGCATGTTTAATTATGTTTTTACTATAAATAGTAAGTTTTAGTTTGATTATAAATCTTCATCCATTGGGCATTAGGAGTTGCGCCCAATGTGAAAAGTGTTTATAAAAATTAGGAGAATAACGTGTTTATAAAAATTAGGAGAATAACGTGGTTAAGCCACATAGGACACTTACTATAAATAGAAAATTTACTATTTATAGTAAGTTATGAATTTTAGGGAGTTTAAGTTATAGTTTAATTCTTAAACTTCTTCCTAGTCTTGGTATCACTATTTAAAGGGTTATAGACTTATTTATTTCATTTATCAATCAATCAAAAATTTCTTTCATATATTTTAAAATTATTTCTATTTCTTTTCCTCGTGGATTCGAGAAGTCTGTGCGAGGAGTCCAGAGAAGCTCCATGGATTCAGAGTAGTTATCCTTGAGGAGGATGGCGATAGACCTCATCACGTTCATCCCTATGTCAAAATCCGCTCTTGGACCTAACAGCCCCTGAAAATAGGTGGGCATCCTTTCCAGGTTTTCAAGCATTGATTTGGATTGCGTAATTTGTAGTAGGGATAAAAGTCAGGCGGGTTCAACCCAATCGACTAGTGACTGACCTGACATTGAGTTGGGCTTGGCCAAGATGTATCGGGTTTGGTCTCGAACTTGGGCTATATAAACACCAACCTGATAAAAGTCGGGTCGGGCTTAGTTTAAGGTCTCAGCTTGCCCAACCCAACCCTTGATATATATAAGTTATAAATTATAATTGAGTGCGGATCGTCTATGTTGAAGGCACATGAAATTCTAGTGCTGTTGGGTCTCGTTGGTCCACACCATGTCTGATGACTCAAGCTAACAATATATGCCAGATTTCTCTCCCAAATAGATTGTGTGCTACATAACACAACTTTTAAAGGACTAGACCTATATTTTAGCTCTTTTTTTAAGAAAAAAAATGAAGTTCTTTACTATAAATAACTACATATATAATTAATAAAATCATAGGTACAAAAATATAAGATATGTATTAAAATACAATAGACTAATGTAATAAAGAAAATATTAGCATGTATCCAGCCGACCAACCCAACAGAGCCTTCTTGGGTTAGGCTTGGGTTGTGAATTCCCAACCCAAGGTTGGGTTGGGTTGGATTAGGGTTGAGGTATAGGAACCTTAGGTTGGGTTAGGGTTTGTAGAAAAAAGAAATACTAATTGCTTGACTTGAGGAGTGACGTTAGCATGTATGTATCATATTCCGGCATTTAATCTAACAAATCGTATAATGGATTTTGCCCCTAGTCAATCTGAAGCATTCGTTAAATGGGCCTTAGGATGAATGCATTGCATCTTAAGCGAGCGTATGTTGGTCCATCCTAACAGTAAAACACAAGTGAAAAGTATTTTCACCAATAAGTATTATCCGCGTAATATTTAGGCGTGAGAAAAGTGACTAGACCATCATCAAGATCAGCGAAGGCCACTTGCCTATGACCCCAGGATGTTGGTGTTGTATCCAATCCATTCATCTATTTCTACAACTATTTTAGTTCACGAGTAAAAAATTAAGTGATACAAATGTCAAGTGCACCAAACTATAGGAAATAGTTGGGAGTAAATACCTATCATTGAAACATGCATGGGCCACATAAGTTTTGAATCAGGCTGATATTGGTGTTTACCCTTCCTCCTAGTGGGAATCACCTTATGAACGGCTTAGATGACATAAAAAATAAAATAAAAATCAAACCGGACCCAAGAATGATTCCATTAGTGGGTGTTCCACTCTCCCCGGTTTCCTTTGGTGTGGCCCCCTTGAATTTTTTATTGCCTCATTTTTGGGTTCATGAGCTAAAATGAGCTTCATATGGATGGATAGAATGGGTATAACAAAGACCTCATGAGAGGCCCCATAGCTTGGGGCCATAGGGCAATTCAAGTAACCTTGCGCTACTAGCAAGTTTCCTCTAAGATTACCCAGTCAAAAATGATTGTTGGTTTTCCAGAAAATGATATAGGAGGCCATAATAAGTAGGTGGTTGTTCACAACCCCAAGTGTAGGGTCACGATGCAGTAATAATCTCGGTGAGACTGGGGTCAAATCCATAATGACTAAACTTGTGTGTCTTCTGAAAGTAACTAGAAGTAGAACTAGAAAAAGATGAAAACCTAAATTGTAACACCCCGGATTTTGGCTAACCTGGTATCAGACGTCCTTAGGCAATGGGTTAACTAAAACACCTTGGTAACCGCTCAGAACCCAATTCCATAGCCAAAGAAATCACTTAGGATTAATTCCTTTAGAAACTGAGCATAAGTTAGCTAGCGCTACACTGGACTAGCTGTGAAATTGTCCCTGATCGCTTTAAATACGTTCTACAAGACCCAAAACTTATAGAATCAATGGTGCTATAATACCCTAAAACCTTGGATCAAACTCTAAACCCATTTGCTCTCAAGAACTCTTTGAAACTTTGTATTGGATCTAGACTGCGCGTCGAAAGTCCGATACCTACAATCTTAGACCGTTATGACCGCTTAGCTGGACTTGACAACCGTTTCAAAAATCAAGCCCAACTGATGTTTAGAGGCTATTTCATTGAGCCTGGAGTGAAGAGAGTGAGAATAGGGTTAGATTTGAAAATTTTAATTCAAATCTGGCACGTGACTTGATGCATTATTATTAAGCATTCTGATCGTCAGAATTTAGCCAAATTACACCCTTGGATCAAGAAAAATTTCTCTTTCATATCATGAGACTTATAGACCTGATCTAGACGCGATGACCGCTGAACTGAAATTGGACCGCCACATGGGATCTGCGAACTCTTCCGGTCTGAAAACTTGATGTGTGCTAGATCCAGTATGCATGGGCTTAAGTCCGACCGCGTTCAGATAGGGGACCTCCAGAAATGCTCTTTCGGGACCAGAACAGCCCCGAATTAGTTAGACCTCAAGAAAATATTGTTCCCAAGCCTAATTTGGGAAGAAATTAGGTTATATAAGGGCTTTAAACCCTCACTCCTCTCACCCATCCGAATTTTCTAGAAAGCCTAGCAAGAGTGAGAGAGAAAGTGAGAGTTTGTGAGAGAAGGTGGGAGAGATTTTCCTGCCACCTGCTGCTGCTGCTGCACGTGCTTAAGCGACGCACTCCAATCACTTTCCCGGCGATTCCAACGCACTTCTAGGTAAGAAAAACCCTAACCACTTTCTGATTTAAGGATTTCTTTGATTCAAATAGCGAAGTAGCTGATGTACGTGTGCATTAGGTCGCCTGTACGCCGTTGACGAAGCGTATACGCTCCGTTCGAAACGATACACATAAAGTGAAAGGTACGGATTTTAGACGCTTTGATTGGATATTTTCAATGCTTTCAATGTCGTTTAATAGTAGATTATCGACGGCAACGCCGTTTGACATGTACAACATGCTGTCCGTTTCCTGTTTCGTAAGTAGACGAAAAATATGAGATTTAGGGGCATTTTAGTCATTTGTAGTAAATACTGTGAACATCCATATTTTGCTAAAATGATTGACATGGATTTTTGTCGCCTTAGAATATTAGGAATACGTGCATAATCTGTTTGGCGAAGAGATTCGCCCAAATGCGCACTTTGAGTCGACATACACTATGTAGACTTAAGTGTGTAGACTAAGTGTTGGTATAAATGTTTGTATTAGTATGTATTGAATTAAATGGTGTTATGAATTAGTTTGAGATTGAATTCTCAAATAATATGCTGATGTAAATGATTTCCTACATGTTGGCTATATGCATGATTTCATTATATGTATGAAATGCATGTGTTAGATGATTTACTTAAGCTGTATGTTATAATATGTGTTAACATGCTCACATTGTTGTAATGCATTTCCATTACTCTTATATGATTGCTGATGTGGATTCATGAATGATTGGGGCTATACTTAGTCTAGGCATTCAGTAATCAAATAAATTCGTGGTTGGCTTATCTTTGCCACGAACGACGCGTCGATGAACGCGAGTCGTGTTTTGGAGTTGGCGGCAGTGGTTAGGCCACGCGAAGTGTTTTTTGCACTGCATGTCACTCAGCTTGAGATGCGCTCGTGTTATTCGAGCCCGTCAAGTAACCCGACCGGCCACTGTATGTTCACCATGTATGTGTCATAACTTCTTAAACCTAGGGTACTGAACTTACCATTGAAAACCCTGTCAACCATGGTACCTTGATCCACAAAGACTCATGAGCCGGGCATGGTGGTATGGGATACCGTGGTCGAGCTGTCAGCCTACGCTGGGGCCACAAACCTCCCCGTAGTGACCAGTGAGCACCTATGACTCGTGAGCAGATTATGGTGGTATGGGACAGTATATTCTTGCTGTCAGCCTACACTGATCAGGCGACAAGCCCTTTGTAGTGACCGCGAGCGTATTCTGAGTCTATGGGAGGCGATGACCCTTCCGTAGCAATGAGAGTACAGTAGGCCTGTATTGATAAAGTGATGGGGGAACGGTGCAACGAGTGCCAGCAACAGCCCTGACAGCCCTTGTAGCGACCTACAAAATATACATCGTATGAGATTACTAGGAGTGATGACCCTAGACAGGATCTGTGTTGGGATTGATATAAGGAAGGTACCTTAGTTTTCCAATCCTACTGTATGAAAAGGACTAATAATAACTTGGTAATCATATCACCATCACATTGCATGTGCCTGGAAGATGTGGAGCACTGTGGGAAGAAATCATGCCGCGGGCGTAAGATGGTGTCGTATGAGGGAGATCGTCGGTGAGGGCATCTATCATGTCACGTCATATTGCATTAACAACAGTATTTAGGAATGTTTGAGTTATTGCTTTACTATTATCGCATGATTGATTTGAGAATATGCTAATCTTTGCTCTCTTATCCCACTGAGTTGATCACTCACTCCCACGTTATGGGATGGTGTTTCCGGACACCCACCAGTCCCTATTGTGATTGCAGATGATGGCACGGCCTGCGAGGCCGAGCCGGACTTGATGATGATGAAGAGGATCCCTCCTTTATGCGTGTTCTGATCGGCGGAATTACAGGGAGGTTCATTAGATGTTATGACACTTGTCATTTTATATTTTTAGAGCACTCATGTATATTCTTTCCTTCTATTTTGAGGTATACATGTATATGTTTAACCTGGTAACATGTTCACACTCTGGAGACTTATAATCAATTATATATTATATGTATGTATCACAGTCTTTCGCTTGTTAATTTAACTGTCTCTGGAGTATGATATGCTGTTCTGGCTTAATCCCAATCTTGTTTAATGCCTTTTTAAAAGACAACATGCATTTTACATTATCTATGTTGCATAAATAACATTTTGAAACTCGGGAGTTGGGTTTCTATCTGACCCCCGATTTTCAGAATATTACAGATGGTATCAGAGCATGATTTGGATTAAACTGGGCCTCGGTTATGGTCACGTGACGTACGTTGTCGCTTCCTTTGACTTAGGTGGGTGCGATAAAGGTCTAGAAACACTTATAGGATCGCAGTTTCGCCAATAGGCGAAGTCTACTCGTATCGATCGCCTGATCGAGTCCGTAACGCATCTAGGGTCACGTGAAGTGACCTAAGTAGCTCTTAGGTTATAAGTAGGCGGGTTTAAGACATTCTTTGAAAGGTTCCAAACTCAGAAATGTGAATCCTTGGGCTGTGGGGCAACCACAACCCTTACATTTAATCGTTAGGGCTTAAAAACCCCGTTTCACCTAATTTCTTCAAAATTCTTTCTCTCACCACTCCATTCTTCAATTCTTTCTCATTCTTTCCATGTTAGGAATCGATCCTAATGTGAAAATAACATAAAATCATACTTAGACAAAATTTTACAATGAATAGTAAAAATGCATGAAAAATTGGCCTTTGGGCCATTCCAAATTTAAAATATTTAGTAACTAATGGGCTAGATGGATGTATTAGCTCCTCCTACCCCAAAATCATATGATACATGATGGATAAACGTATTCAGGTTTATAGACTAGCCCCGGAACACCCCGAATGGAGAGTTGGGCCTTCCTAGGTCAAAATACAATGAACTAGGGTGGGGCCCATACATATTTGAGGTCCTTAGAGCAGTGGAGACCCAACCCATGGGGTCCCACCAGCCGGATTAGAAGATGGCCGGCGATGCATCGCCGTCCGGTGGGCCCCACTTGCACTGAATTTTGGGTGCACGGTCTTTTTTGGGTAGGGCATCCCTCCCATGTGCGGTCCGTCCTTCGAAAACCCCAAAAAGGGGTACCTCCTTCACAAACAGCCCCATCCCAAGCTCCCTTTCACGTTTTTCTTGCTGCCCACCTCAAATTGTTGCTCCAAATCTCTCCCAATCCCATTTCCTACTGAAACCGAACTCATTCCATCCCTCAATTACTGTTTGCTACTCCTCTTTCAAAAATCGTCCGTTGGAGCTCCTACAACCCCCAAATATGGCTGAAATCGTGTGGAGATCCATTCCCCTTTATAGTTCTCTTTTCCCTTTGAAAATCTAGCCTTTGGGAGCTTGATGCATCCCTCTACAGGGCCTAGATTCGTTTCAGTCCATTTGGGCAACCATTTCTTCTTATTTTCTCTGATTTCCATGGCTATTGTTAAGGCTGTTTTAGCCTTTTTTCTCCCTTTTCCACCATCCTCCTTCTCATGTCCCTTTTATTTGATCCTTAGACTCATGGAAACCTGCTTACCCATCCCATTTCTCCACGTTCTTCACTTGTTTGATTACCATTTTAAGGATTTCTGTGTTTTGTTGTTGTTGGGTCTAGTGATGTCATAGGTAGAAATGTGTTTGCATAATGTTTTGGGCTTAATATAGCCGAATGCGTTCCTGTCATAATTCATGTGAAACTTTATTCCATATATTGTGATATAATTTGTCAAATGAAGTGCATGCCGTTTCGTTCGCTGTAAGGTATTGTCCCTAGATTGGGTGTATCCTATGGTTTCCACTGCCATGTTGTAAATCTCGGGATTAAGCCCACAAAATTAGTTTTTATCCCACCCCACCCTCCTACCAAGCATGTCACTTCCAATCCCACCATGGGACTAGGAATGCAGTTCCATTTAATACAACTTAATGCTACTGGCCACATAGGCCCTTGGAGTTTTGGACCTAGAGTTAGCACTCCTAGATTTGAAGGATCTGACGACATAGGAAATCCAATTCTATTTACACAATTGTGACCTTAAGCGAGAACGATTCCCTGTACTAGTAATGGTATGAAACCATTTAACATATAAGCTTAGGCTATAGATTACAGACTAGTCTACTAGTTACCTTGAGTAGAGTAAAGCCTGTAGATGCTGAGGAATAGTAGGTTAGATTTGGTTGGAATGGGACTCCCTTCCTTGGATAGATCCTCATAACATCCATAGATTCCTTTAGTAACTCTCAGGAAGCTTATGTAACTTAGAACCATTCACTCTCAGGGAAGACTTATAAATCCCTCAGATTGAACTTAGAATGAACTAGCACGCCCCTTAGTATTGCCTTCCCCAAGGGCTTATTGCATTCGGGAACGCGGAGTAAAGGAACTGTATATGTAAGCGATGTATTCGCGGTTTGAATCGACTTCTTAATCCTAGTGGTTACCAATAAATCCAATGCTCTGATCAAGCAGAAGATCGGCATCGACTCGGATTAAGAATTGATACAACAAATTTTTTGTCCTAGCTAGACAGAAAGCCTATGTATCCGACTCAGACCTACTACACAACTTTTCTTCCGTATTGGCCCGGCCACATACAACCAAAAGTTATTGCTTGTCTTTGGAAAATGCCAAGGACTTAAAGCCAGTAGAGAGTTAGACATCTTGCCACTAACTCATACCTGCCCCTGAACTCAACCACAATAGAGACTAGGCTTATCTCTATCACTATAGATACCAATGTCATAGAACGCATCATTAGCAAAGGAAAACCGCTGTAATGAGAGATTGTTTCCCAATTTATTTCAAGAATAGCCCCTAAGTTGCGCCTCGTTTCGATATACGGATCGATGCATAGATTCTTGAACCTTAAGTAGAACCAAGTTTTAAGGGGGGTAGAACGTATTGAATCCAATCTAGTTAGGTCAGCCAATGCAACCGTTCGATCAGAGTGGCGCAACGGAAGCATGGTTAGCCTCTTCCCCACTGGCCTAGGATCGAAACATTTGATTTAGGTTATACGTACGGTTAGGTCATTAAATAGGATTGACCCTTCCTTATAATGTCAATACTGAAGTCTTGCTAGATACTCCTTACCCTTCGCCAATTTCGGGGACGAAATTATATTTTAAGGGGGGTAGATTGTAACACCCCGAATTTTTGCCAACCTGGGATTAGACGTCCTTAGGCAATGGGTTAACTAAAACACCTTGGTAACCGCTTAGAGCCCAATTCCATAGCTAAAGAAATCACTTAGGAATAATTCCTTTAGAAACTAAGCATAAGTTAGCTAGCGCTACGCTGGAGTAGCTATGAAATTGTCCCTGATCGCTTTAAATACGTTCTATAAGACCCAAAACTTGTAGAATCAATGGTGCTATAATACCCTAAAACCTTGGATCAAACTCTAAACCCGTTTGCTCTCAGGAACTCTTTGAAACTTTGTATTGGATCTAGATCGCGCGTCGAAAGTTTGATACCTACAATCTTAGACCGTTATGACCGCTTAGCTGGACTTGACAACCGTTTCGAAAATCAAGCCCAACCGACGTTCAAAGGCTATTTCATTGAGCCTGGAGTGAAGAGAGTGAGAATAGGGTTAGATTTAGAAATTTTAATTCAAATCTGGCAGTGACTTGACGCGTTATTATTAAGCGTTCTAATCGTCAGAATTCAGCCAAATTACACCCTCGGATCAGGAAAAATTTCTCTTTCATATCATGAGACTTGTAGACCTGATCTAGACGCGATGACCGCTAAATTGAAATTGGACCGCCACGTGCGATCTGCGAAATCTTCCGGTCTGAAAACTTGATGTGTGCTAGATCCAGTATGCATGGGCTTAAGTCCGACCGCGTTCGGCCAGGGGACCTACAGAAATGCTCTTTTGGACCAGAACAGCCCTGAATTGGTTAGACCTCAAGTAAATATTGTTCCCAAGCCTAATTTGGGAAGAAATTAGGTTATATAAGGGCTTTAAACCCTCACTCCTCTCACCCATCCGAATTTACTAGAAAGCCTAGTAAGAGTGAGAGAGAAAGTGAGAGTTTGTGAGAGAAGGTGGGAGAGATTTTCCTGCCACCTGCTACTGCTGCTGCACGTGCTTAAGCGACGCACTCCAATCACTTTTCCGGTGATTCCAACACACTTCTAGGTAAGGAAAATCCTAACCACTTTCTGATTTGGGGATTTCTTTGATTCAAATAGCGAAGTAGCTGATGTACGTGTGCATTAGGTCGCCTGTACGCCATTGACGAAGCGTATACGCTCCATTCGAAACGATACACATATAAAGTGAAAGGTGCGGATTTTAGACGCTTTGATTGGATATTTTCAACGCTTTCAATGTCGTTTAATAGTAGATTATCGACGGCAACGCCGTTTGACATGTACAACATGCTGTCCGTTTCCTATTTCGTAAGAACACGAAAAATATGAGATTTAGGGCATTTTAGTCATTTGTAGGAAATACTGTAAACATCCATATTTTGCTAAAATGATTGACATGGTTTTTTGTCGCCTTAGGATATTAGGAATACATGCATAATCTGTTTGGCGAAGAGATTGGCCAAATGCGCACTTTGAGTCGACATACACTATGTAGACTTAAGTGTGTAGACTAAGTGTTGGTATAAATGTTTGTATTAGTATGTATTGAATTAAATGGTGTTATGAATTAGTTTGAGATTGAATTCTCAAATAATATGCTTATGCAAATGATTTCCTACATGTTGGCTATATGCATGATTTCATTATATGTATGAAATGCATGTGTTAGATGATTTACTTAAGTTGTATGTTATAACATGTGTTAATATGCTCACATTATTGTAATGCATTTCCATTACGCTTATATGATTGCTGATGTGGATTCATGAATGATTGGGGCTATACTTAGTCCAGGCAGTCGGTAACCGAATAAATTCGTGGTTGGCTTATCTTTGCCACGAACGACGCGTCGATGAACGCGAGTCGTGTTTTGGAGTTGGCGGCAGTGGTTAGGCCACGCGAAGTGTTTTTTGCACTGCATGTCACTCAGCTTGAGATGCGCTCGTGTTATTCGAGCCCGTCAAGTAACCCGACCGGCCACTGTATGTTCACCATGTATGTGTCATAACTTCTTAAACCTAGGGTACTGAACTTACCATTGAAAACCCTGTCAACCATGGTACCTTGATCCACAAAGACTCATGAGCCGGGCATGGTGGTATGGGATACCGTGGTCGAGCTGTCAGCCTACGCTGGGGCCACAAACCTCCCCGTAGTGACCAGTGAGCACCTATGACTCGTGAGCAGATTATGGTGGTATGGGACACTATATTCTTGCTGTCGGCCTACACTGATCAGGCGACGAGCCCTTTGTAGTGACCGCGAGCGTATTCTGAGTCTATGGGAGGCGATGACCCTTCCGTAGCAATGAGAGTACAGTAGGCCTGTATTGATAAAGTGATGGGGGAACGGTGCAACGAGTGCCAGCAACAGCCCTGACAGCCCTTGTAGCGACCTACAAAATATACAGCGTATGAGATTACTAGGAGTGATGACCCTAGACAGGATCTGTGTTGGGATTGATATAAGGAAGGTACCTTAGTTTCCCAATCCTACTGTATGAAAGGGACTAATAATAACTCGGTAATCATATCACCATCACATTGCATGTGCCTGGAAGATGTGGAGCACTGTGGGAAAAAAGCATGCCGCGGGCATAAGATGGTGTCGTATGAGGGAGATTTTCGGTGAGGGCATCCATCATGTCACGTCATATTGCATTAACAACAGTATTTAGGAATGTTTGAGTTATTGCTTTACTATTATCGCATGATTGATTTGAGAACATGCTAATCTTTGCTCTCTTATCCCACTGAGTTGATCACTCACCCTCACGTTAGCAGACGGTGTTTTCGGACACCCACCAGTTCCTATTGTGATTACAGATGATGGCGCGGCCTGCGAGGCGGAGCCGGACTTAATGATGATGAGGAGGATCCCTCCTTTATGCGTGTTCTGATCGACGGAATTACAGGGAGGTTCATTAGATGTCATGACACTTGTCATTTTATATTTTTAGAGCACTCATGTGTATTCTTTCTTTCTATTTTAAGGTATACATGTATATGTTTAACTTGGTAACATGTTCACACTCTGGAGACTTACAATCAATTCTATATTATATGTATGTATCACAGTCTTCCACTTGTTAATTTAACTGTCTCTGGAGTATGATATGTTGTTCTGGCTTAATCCCAATCTTGTTTAATGCCTTTTTAAAAGACAACGTGCATTTTACATTATCTATGTTGCATAAATAGCATTTTGGAACTCGGTAGTTGGGTTTCTACCTGACCCCCAATTTTCGGGATGTTACATAAATCTGAAATATTTGAGGGAGAATTTGTGATTAAAGTAATTAAAACTAGTGAATTTAAAGTTATGAACTAGGGTGTCAAAGATTCACTTGTAGCAATTGGGAAACTACCTTGCTTAATTCAAGTACACAATTTGAATCAGAGTCTTATTGTGATGCCCCGGTCCCTGCTCCAATGTGGGCGGGGCTGGGACCGTGCTACTGTTGCAGGCGACTGTGAGCGGAGCTCTGTCCCATATCGCTTGGACAATTGTTCGAAGTCCTGACTATATGTGGAGGCTTTCCCTTAACTATTGTGACGCATTTTAAAGTCATGCGGGGGAGACCCCCAAGCGAACAATATCACAATGGTGGGGCAGGTCGTCTCATATGGTATCAAAACATAACTTGGGAATACCTAAGGATAACATCACATATCTGTTGATAGCTACCCTTCACTCTATGATTTCTAAGAACTTAAATGGTTAGATCCCCTAGTTCGAATAACTTAGAAATTTTTTGATATAGCTCCCTATCGCTAAAATTGTGAGGCTACATAGTATTCTATTTTCGATCATTTTTGATTCAAGATTCAAAGATTAGTGGAGTCATCATAATGCTGAGGAGGCATCTTGGGAGCAAGAGGATGAGATTCATTAGCATTATCCCTATCTCTTAGGTATATGAGTATGTTGATATGTTGTGTTCTGATAGGATTTTCCTCCCTTGGTGAGCCATGTATTGGTAGAATTATGATTTAAATTTTAAGGATAAAATTTTTATTAGGAGGGGAGAATTGTAAGACCTGTATCCTAGCCTGTACTGTTCCGTAGGCTTCCACGGTCCTCTCTGTCAAATTTCAGTGACACACACGGAGACTTCATTTGCGCTCAACCTTGAGTCGCTTCCCATTTTTCAAAGTTGGCTCGACTCGAGATTTGTACCCTAGCGACCACGCTGTCACTATGGTTCCGATGCCGCATCTCGCACACCAATTCTATACCCTGGCCAGGAGATGTGGGCCAGCATTCAGTTCAAGGAAACGCCGCACGTTTACAATCTCAAGGGAATCTCTATGACACATGTCCCATCAATCACATCAATCAATCAAGTACCATATCATATCATGTCAAGTAAAACACCATCCTCAAAGTCAACTCTCTCTCTTACAACCCATCCCTTAAATGTCAAGTACACATCACCCATCAGTTATCATCCCTCTCTCCCATCACTTCTCTTACATCACACACTCTCTCATCTCTCTTACCTCTCTCATCTCTCCCATTCTCCCCAAGCAACTCCAACGTCTAACATTTCCATGAGAGAGAGGAGAGCTAGTGTGGCCCACCTTCTTATCTCCTATCTCCACCATCCAAGCTTCATCTCGGCTATTAAAATGCATTCCATGGAACTCTAGGATGCATTAGTGGGAGAATAAGTCTAAGAAGACGATCGGTGGGAATTTCTATAGGCCTAGATTTCACTTTTTTTATAATGGGCCAAGTGGGGCCTACCGATTGATGGTATGGATCTCACTTTAGACCCTAGATGTGGCCGATGACCACCTTGATTCTCATGATCATTCCATGATGGGGTCATTCTCTATGGACCCCATCATGATGTTTATTTTTCCTTGCATGGATAGGGTCATCTAGACTTTGCATTTTGGTGGAGAAAGGATCTTCATCGCTGATTTTGATTGGTGGGCCCACATGTAATGGGACCCACTTGATGTATGATTGTGATGTATGGAAGGGAAGGCCCATAATATCGGGGTCCCTCCATCACTCTCTCTCTCTCTTTCTCTCCTTCCCTTATTTTGTGGTCCACATGATGAGTCTATATGACATCCGATCGCCCATCCAACGGACCATATAGCCATCTAAACATGGGGATCAACCCACCTTACTACCCTTTTATTTGAAGGGTCTAGATGATGGGGAAGTACAACATTTGGTGGAGCCCAACATGGCTTGTTGGTCCAGCCCAGAACTTTATGAATGTTCGTTATCCAGTAAGGTCTAGAGTTTGTTGTAAACAAAATAAAAAATATCAGCTTGGTTCAAAGCTTTTAGCTAAGTCACTCATGTAGGCCCCACCATGATGTATGGATTTAATCCACGCTGTCCATCCTACTTCCCAACTCATTTTAGGTGTTGAGTCGAAAAATGAAGCCAATCCGACTATCTGGCGGGCCATAACATAGAAAACAGTGTTTGTACTGTTGAAATCCACCCCGATGTTTCTATACCCCAAAACAAGTCAAATATTGGGCTTTATGGGTCTGACTTGGGCCATAGAACCCAATGGTTTGGTTGGATTTTACTGATGTGGACCCCACCTGTGAAAAACCACAGAAAAACTATTTTTTAAAAAATAAAAAATTAAAAAAATATAGCAGCTGACGTTGCTGCTGCTGCACGTCTAGAGGATGGCGCAGTAGCGTCCTGCTGCACATTGTAAGGCGAAGGGACGTGGTCCCAGCCGTGGGCCCCACGTGATGTATGTTGAACATCACACCGTGCATTTAGTGGGCCCCTTCTAGCCATAGGCCACCTCAAAAACTCAGCCATATACAGAAGCTCAGGTGGCCCATGTCACAGGAAAATAGTGGGATTTAACAGCTTCCATTGTAACCCTATTTGGGTTCACAGAAGTTTTAGATCATTATGAAATTTATTTTTCCTCTTGTCCAGGTCTGTGTGACCTTATTAACGGATTGGGTGGAAAATAGACATTATGATGGGCCCCACGTGAGACCCACTGATGAATGTATTCCACACATTCCATCAATTTGGTCCTCACCATGAGGCATGTGCTTTATTTATGTTGTCCATCCCTATGGGACCCACCATGATGCGTGTGTTGCACCCAAACCGTCCAATTCTTTGACAAGCTTATCTTACAAGATTGAGACTAAAAATGAGACAGATCTATAGTTCAAGTAGACCCCACCATTGAAAATAGTGGGGACAGTGACATTCACCGTTCAAAACTTCTTAAGGGCCATGCTAGTTCCGATCAAGTGATGTTTTTACTTTCACTTCATCTACCTCTATGTTAACTTATGAATAGGTCTGATCTCAAAAATACATAAGGGTGGGCCCGATTGATATACATGAAGCCTATTTGATTTGGCCCATTGATATGACCCATTTGATGTATTTGGGGCCCATTTGATGAGGCCTGATGTAATGTATTTGGGGCCCATGGGTTGAGGCCCATTGTGCTGTATTCAAGGTCCATGGTTGAGGCTTAGTGCGATGTATGTATGACCCATTACGTTGTGTATGAATTCCTTGTATGGGCCACTCCTTGGGAGTAATGTTAGTTAAATGGCTACATTGTTGGGCAATGATGGTTTAATGTCCATATTGTGACCTTTCCTTTGGCCTTGTTTGGTCGATTCCGATTGTCGAGGATGATTATCAGTGTTGGTTATCAATACCGATTATCAATACCGATTATAAGTATGTGACAGCATAGCATCATGATACCTGCACCTTGGAGCCCACCTTGTGCATATATTGGGCCGCATGAGGAAGTCTAGTTTATTGCGAGATAGAGAGGCTAAGGAAGCCCACTTATTGTACTTAGACTTAGATATGCCCTCGGTGGGGGATATTATGACGCTCCATCACTGTGATCGCATGTGGGCATGCACACTTGGGCGCATATTGAGTGAGTGGGGCATGAGGACCTGAGCATCGTCCGATGTTGTAGTGACTATAAGTTGGATTCTTTCCTTAACTATAGTGATGCATTTTAAACTCATAAGCCTAACTTGAAATTTAGCTCTCCATGATTCTGCATTTGTATAGCTGATCTGTATTGCGTACTCTGATATTCTATGATTCGTGGACTTATCAATATTTTCACTTACTCTGATATCGTATGATTCATGATCTTGTCAGTATTTCCAGTTATTCCGATGATGTATGATTTGTGGGTTTTATTGTATACTTGACACTTACCTTGCACACACTTTTACCACCCTTTAAGCTTTCTATAAGCTTATGCACCATAAATGTGTGCATATGGTATTAGGTCGTAGCAGCGTTGAACTTGGAGCGTCAGCAGACTTCTGGAGCTTTGATTTTTAACATATGTATTTCTCTTTCAGTATTGTATTCAAATGTTTATATTAGTGGATATGTAATAATGATGTTGCCTTTATGATTTGGGTATACTTGTAGTTATGCTTCATATGAGACAAATGTACGTTGGAAAATACTCCTTGTAGGATCCCAGGATCGAAACCTGGCGTATGGACTTTGGGAGTCGAGAATGGGGTACTACAGAGGTTGTTGGCACTAGATTTAGTGTTCGGGAATTTTGTGAGCCCAATTTCTGGGTTTAGGGCATAACAGAAGATGGTATTAGAGTCGAGGATGACTTTGTTCCAGCAATGGGAGATTGTGACGCCCCGGTCCTTGCTCCAATGTGGGCGGGCGTGATGTGGCCGGGGCTGGGTGCCTGGTCGAGCTACTGCGCTGGGCGAGCTACTATTGTAGGCGACTGTGAGCAGAACTCTGTCCCATATCGCTTGGACAGTCGTTTGAAGTCCTGGCTATATGTGGAGGCTCTCCCTTAACTGTTGTGACGCATTTTAAAGCTATGTTGGGGAGAGTCCAAAGCGAACAATATCTCAACGGTAGGGTGGGTCGTCTCACCTATCTTATCCAATTGATAAGAAGAGATTTGTCAAATCTCTAAATTTTTCATGGATCTAATCATCAACGAATGAGAGTTATAAGGATTTGGAGGTGATTCCATCACCTAACCATGCCTAGAAGATAAGGTAAACAATAGGATTTACCAATCCCACAATCAATAATAAGAGAATTATGAAGGTCAGGAAGGATTCCATCATCCTGCCATGCCGAAGGGACGATGGTGAACAACAGGACTTACTAATTTCACAATCTCAATTCAAGAAAATCATATATTTTAAGCTATCGCAGATCTATTTTAATTTGTCACAACAAATCATTAAAAACTAAAAATATTCCTTCATAATCAAACTAGAATCTAAGATATTTTAAGAAAACATGAATCAAAATAAAGAAAACATCTCAATCATGCTACAAGCTTCACCTCTTAGCCCTAACTAAGAGGTTTAGCCAACCATAGACATGATTGAACTAAAGACCCTTAAACAAAATAAAAAGACCAACTAAAGAGGAAGAAGAACTCCCAGACAATGGTTCCTCCTTTTGATCCACTCCTCAAACCCTAGAAAATGCCTAGGGATGTCCTGTGGACTCCTATTTATAGTTGTGCATCACCTCCTTTCACACTGAGTTAAAAATTTCCAGAAATTGGCCCAAATTTATACAGTCCATGCAAAATCTGCGTAACCCTCGATTAGTCGAGGACAACATTCGATTGGTTGAGGGTCACCTTCGACTGGTTGAGGGTGAGGGGAATTAAGAAGTTCATGTTGCTAGAGTTTGAGTCGAGGAATCTTCGACTAGTCGAGCAGGAGCCGTGACTAGTCGAGGATCACAAAAATTCACTCCAAAACTTTAATTCACTTCATTCCTGACTTGATTTTCTTGGATATTTAGCATAAAATTCTTCATTCTTGGTATTCTGATATCCAATCTTTGGCTTAGTGATTCTTGATTATTAAATTCATGCTTTTAGCATGTAACACCCTGAAAATCGGGGGTCGTGTATAAACTCAACTCCCGAGTTCCAGACCGTCACTTATGCAACAAAAATGATTATGATTTAATTTTTTCTGAGTTAAAGCATTCACATGAGTAAAAGTATACCAAAACTGCAATTCATACTCCAGATTCAGTGATAAAAGCAAGCGAAAGAATAAAGAATATATATATCACTGTATGGAAAACAAAGTAGATCTCAACTGTCTCTAAAGTATGAATACATCTCTGAGTCTCATATACATGTAAATAAACAAAATCAAATGTCCGAAAAGAGTCCCACTGAGAAGTCCCGTCAATCCAGGCCACCTAAGCAAAGCCGTCGTGGTACTGCAAATATGAGAACTCGTCCTGGTCCTCATCATAGTCCGGCTCTGCCTCCTGGATCGCTGCCTCACCTGCATCTAAGACAGGGTCTGGTGGGTATTGCAAACACCATCCCATAACGTGGGAGTGAGTAGCTAACTCAGTGGAATAATAGAGCAAGGATTAGCATGTTCTCAAATCAATCATGCGATAATAGTAAAGCAGTAAATCAAACAATCCTAAAACTGTTGTTAATGTAATATGACATGACATGATGGATGCCCTCACCGACATTCTCCCTCGTACGGCACCATCTTACGCCCGGGGCATGCTTGCGTACCGCTCAGTGCTCCACATCTTCCAAGCATATGCAATGTAATGGTGATATGATTGCCGAGTTATTATTAGTCCATTCAAACAGCAGGATTGAGAAACTAAGGTACTTTCCTTATATCAATCCCAACACAGATCCTGTCTAGGGTCGTCACTCCTAGTAATCTCATACGACGTATATTTTATAGGTCGCTGTAAGGGGGCTGTTGCTCGCACTCGTTGCATCGCTCCCCCATCACCTTATCAATACAGGCCTACAGTACTCTCACTGCTACGGAAGGGTCGTTGCCTCCCGCAGACTCAGAATACGCTCGCGGTCACTACAATGGACTCGTCACCTGATCAGTGTAGGCCGACAGCAAGAATATAGTGTCCCATACCACTATAATCTGCTCACGAGTCATAGATTCTCACTGGTCACTACGGGGAGGTTTGTGGCCCCAGCGTAGGCCGACAGCTTGACCACGGTGTCCCATACCACCATGCCCGGCTCATGAGTCTTTATGGATCAAGGTACTATGGTTGACAGGGTTTACAATGGTAAGTTCAGTACCCTAGTTTCAAGCAGTTATGACTCATACAGGGTGAATATACAATGGCCAGTCGGATTACTTGATGGGCTTGACTAGCACGAGCACATCTCAAGTTGAACGACATGAAGTGCGTAAAACACCTCGTGTGGTCTAACCACTATCGCCAACTCCAAAACACGGCTCGCGTTCATCGACGCGTCGCTCGTGGCAAAGATAATCCAACCACTAACTTGCTCGACTGCCGACTGCCTGGACTAGGTATAGTCCCAAAAAATTATGAATCCACATCAGCAAGCATGTGAGAGTATTGGAAATGAAATACAATCATGTGAGCATGTTAACACATGTTATAACATACAACTTTAGTAAATCTTCCAACGCATGCATTTCATACATACAATGAAATCATGCATATAGCCAACATGTAGGAAATCATTTACATCAGCATATTAATTGAGAATTCAATCTCAAACTAATTCATAACACCATTTAATTCAATACATACTAATACAAGCATTTATACAAACACTTACACTACACACTTAAGTCTTCATATAGTATGTCGACTCAAAGTGCGCATTTAGGCGAATCTCTTCACCAAACTAATTATGCATGCATTCCTAGTATCCTAATGTGACAAGAAGCCATGTCAATCACATCAGAAAATTATGGATGAAAACAGTATTTCCTACAAATAACTAAAATGCCCTAAATCTCATATTCTTCGTCTTCTTACGAAATAGGAAACGGACAGCATGTTGTACATGTCAAACGACGTTGCCGTCGATAATCTACTATTAAATGACATTGAAAGCATTGGAAACAGTCAATCAAAGCGTCTAAAATCTGCACCTTTTCTCCTATAGGTGTATTGATTCGAACGGAGCGTGTACGCTTCGTCTACGGCGAACCGGGAACCTATTTTACAAGATCTATCAGCTACTTCGCTATGGAACCAAGGGAACTTTAAATCAGCAAGTATTAGGGATATTTTCTTACCTAGAAATACGGTGAAATCACCGGCAAAGTGATTGAGGCGCGTTGCTTAATCACGTGCAACAGGTGGCACAAGCAGTAGGAAATTCCCTTCCACTCACTCTCACAAACTCTCACTTTCTCTCTCACTCTTGCTAGGGTTTCTAGAAAATTTGGATGGGTGAGAGGAGTGAGGGTTTCAAGCCGTTTTATAAGCCCAAACATGCCCAAAACAGGCTTCAGGTCAAGGTATACTTAAGTTGTATCCAAATCGGGACTGTTCCAAACCAAAAGACCATTTCTAGTGGTCCCCTAGCCGAACGCGATCGGACTTAAGTTCGTGCACGTCGGATGTCACTTACATCCCATTTTCAGACCATCAGTGTCCGTAGATCGCACGTGGCGGTCCAGTTTCAGTTTAGCGGTCACCGCACGTAGATCAGGTCTACAAGTCTCATGATATGAAATAGAAATTTTTCCTGATTCGAGGGTGTAATTTGGCTAAATTCTGACGGTCAGAACGCTTAATAATAACGCGTCAAGTCGTGTGCCAGATTTGAATTTCAAATTCCAAATCTAACCCTATTCTCACTCTCTTCAGTCCAGGCTCAACGAAATAGCCTGCGAATGTCGGTTGGACTTGATTTTCGAAATGATTGTCAAGTCCAATAAGGTGGTTCTAACGGTTTAAGATTGTAGGTATCGGACTTTCGACGCGCGGTCTAGATCCAATACAAAGTTTCAAAGAGGTCCAGAGAACAAACTGGTTTAGAGTTTGATCCGAGGTTTTACAGTATTATAGCGTCATTGGTTCTACTCGCTTTGGGTCTTGTAGAACGTATTTAAAGTGATCAGGGACTATTTCCCAGATACTCTAGCGTTGCGCTAGCTAACTTACACTTATTTTCTAAAGAAATTAATCTTACGCGATTTCTGGTCGAGTTGGTACTCGAGTCCAAGTACGAATTTTTCCAAGGCGTTACATAACATCCTTTTCAATCTAAGTTCTTAAATTCACCTTGCAACACAAACATGAGTAAAATAGGACATTAAGTAGTATCATGCTCATAAAAATAAGATATACTATGGGAAAACATGCAATATTTGAGTCTCAACACACCTCCTAACCAGCATTTTTCTACGCCCGAGCAAAACATGTGAAAGATATTTTTTAAAAAAACACTGTATAATTTCCCTAAGCTCAAGCGGTTCTAAAGACAATCCATTTCATAGAAATCTAGGATACATTAATATTGAGTAGTATTTCCTTCTAAACTCTAACGCATAGTAAATCTCATAGTCAAGTTCAAAGCATTAATATCCCAATTAGAACAATCCTAAACATTGAGTTCCATTGGTGTAGAGTGAAACCTAGACTCATCATAATCAAAGGTCCAATTCTTAATTTCCATCATAACATTGATAATCAAAAGAGCATTGAAGATAACCAAAACCTAAACCAAAACTTTCCTTACAATACAACATTTTTATTCTTTCAGCTTCTAATTTTTTCCATCAATAGCTTTCACACTATGTTAATCTTTTTAAAGACCTTTGATAGGTAGCCATTTTTTATTACAATTATTTTTTAGCTAGGTATGTTTTTTATGACTCTTCTCATCAAACATGATGGAAAAATTTCCCAGGTTATTTTCTTTCATGCTTAATAATCACCAAGTTAACAATTCCGTATCAAACTGGCACCTTAATGTGTAACAAAGATGTGACATGTGAAATCATGACTCGATCAATGTTTAAAACATCTAATCATGGATTAATAAATCAAACTTAACTATGAAATCTAACAAGTAAATGAATCCAAGAGTCATAAATCACCAACATTAAGTATCTTATACTTCTAAATCATGGATGAACTTCAAAATCACTTGAACTTATAAAATTTTAAAAAAACATTTTCACAAAATTTTGGTCAAAGACTAAGAAAACACTGATTAGCTTGCCCAATACACAATCAATCATAAAAGAATTGTGAAGGTTAGGAACGATTCCATCATTCTACAATGTTAAAGGGACGATGGTAAACAACAAGACTTACTAATTTCACAATCTCAATTCAGGAAAAGAAGATATTTCAAGCTATCGCAGATCTGTTGTAATTTGTCACAACAAACCAGTAAAAACTAAAAATATTCCTTAATAATCAAACTAGAATCCAAGAGAGTTCAACAAAACATGAATCAAAACAAAGCAAACATCCCAATCATGCTGCAAGCTTCACCTCTTAGCCCTAGCTAAGAGGTTTAGCCAACCATAGACATGATTGAACTAAAAACCCTTAAATAAAAAAAAAGGACCAACTAAAGAGGAAGAAGAAGAACTCCTAAACGGTGGCTCCACCCTTTTGCTCCACTCCTCAAATCCTAGAAGATGCCTAGGGATGCCTTGGGGATTCCTATTTATAGTTGTGCATGACCTCCTTTCACACCGAGTTGGAAATTTTTAGAAATCGCCTCAAATTTATGGAGTCCGCACAAAATCTGCGTAACCCTCGACTAGTCAAGGTTGATGGGAATTAAGAAGTTTATGTTGCTGGAGTTTGAGTTAAGGATTCTTTGATTTATAAGGCCCGTATCCTAACTCGTACTTTTCGTAGGTTTTCGCGGTCCTTTTGATCGAATTCCGCCGACCCACGACCTATAATCGACGTTTGTGTGCGACGCTAAGTCATATCCTATAGATCTGAGTCAGTTCAATCTGAGACTTGTACCATTGTTACTGCACAAACACCACGTATTATGCGCTGAGGTGATACCCAAGCCAGGAGATGTGGGCCCGCGTTTAGTTCGAGGAAAATACTGCGCGTTTGTAATTCTAAGAGAGCCTCTACAACATGTCCCATCAATCAATCACTCAATCAATTAATCAATCACCTCATCTTAAGTATAAGAACAACCCCAAAGTCAACTCTCTCTCACCCTCTCTTTTACACACTTATACATTCAAGTACACCTATCAACTCACATCCATCACTCAAATCCATCACCTCTCCCTTATAACCACCACTTCTCTCTCTTTCTCTTCACATTTTCCAAGAAACTAAAAAAAATGGACGTCCAAGCTCTTCCATGGAGAGAAAAGTGTGATGTGTGTGGCCCACTTCCAACCCGAAGATCTATCATCATAGCCCTTCATTTCTCATCATCTTCTATCAAAGTAAGACATAAGGAGTTCAGTGCTCCATTGGACCAAGAAGATCGAACGGTGGGTATTTCTATAGGCTTAGATTTCATTTTTTTTATGATGGGCCAAGTGGGGCCTACCGATTGATGGCATGGATCTCACTTTGGACCCTAGATGTGGCCGATGACTCACTATAATTATCATAATCATTCCATGATGAGGCCATTCTCCATGGACCCCATCATGATGTTTACTTTTTTAAGTTTGAAAGAGGTCATCTACACCTTCCTTTTTGGTGGAGAAGGAATCTCCACCGTTGATTTTTTTTTTTTGATTTGGTGGGCCCACATGTATTAGGACCCACTTGACGTATCATTGAATGTATGAATGGGAGGGCCCCATAGTGTTGGCTTCCCTCCCCTGCACGTCTCTCTCTCTTTCTCTCTCTCCCTCCCTCTCTTTCATGGATGTGGTCATGTGGCCCACCCAGATGGACCTAACCATGAGTTGTAACCAAATTGTCCAGCGTTCAGGGACGCTGGACGTTGCCACAGTGAACTATGAACTGACAGTGTGGTGTACTGACGTGCAAACCATAATATATATATATATATATATATATATATATATATATATATATATATATATATATATATATATATATATATATATATATATATATATATATATTTATATATATATCAATTTGATTCAAAGCTTTGGGGTGGACTGCTCATGTAGGCCCCACCTTGATGTATGAATATGATCCACGCCATCCATCCTATTTCTCAGCCCATTTTAGGCATTGAGCTAAAAAATGAAGCCAATCTAATAATCAAGAGGGCCATACCATAGAAAACAGTGATTTCTATCGTTTACATCTGTTAGGACCCACCTTGATGTTTCTATACTCCAAAACATGCGAAATATTAGGCTTGTTTGGTCCATCTTGAGCCTTAGAATCTAATGGGTGGAGTAGAACCACCTGATGCGGGCCCCACCTACAAAAAACCATGAGAAAAGAAAAAATAATAATAAAATCAAGCAGCAGACGCTACTGCTGCTGGCATCCAGAGGACGTTACAGCAGCGTCTTACTGTGTTGCTGAAATGGGCAGCGATGTGGGTCCCAGCTGTGGGCCCCATTGCCGTGTGTGATGCACATCAACACCGTGCATTTGGTGGGCCCCCTTTAGGGTAGTGGGCCCCCTCCCAAAAATCAGCCATAAGTGGAACTTAGGTCGTCCACATCATAAGGACAATGGGATTGAACGTCTACCATTGAGACACTATTTGGGTCGGAGAAGTTTTAGATCATTATAAAATTTATTTTTCCCTTTTATTTGGGTCCCTGTGATCTTATTAACAGATTGGGTGAAAAATAAAAATTATGGTGGGCCCCACGTGGAACCCACTGATGTATGTATTTATTCTTCCATTAGTGTGGCCCCAACATGATGTGTGTATTATACCCACACTGTTCATTCATTTTATTAAGATCGTGGGTCCCACTATCTTGAGAGGCCCACCCTACTTATGTGCCTCAATCATGGGTTGTCTTAGGCAAGCCCACCATGATATATGTGTTAGACCCACTGTCCATCTATTCTTGCCCAATCATAGGCTGCCTTATGAGGCCATCTTAATGTATTTGTGGCCTGTCCATTGAAGCCCACCTTGATATACATACGACCCATGTGATGAGGCCTATCTTGATGTATTTGTAGACCGTTTATTGAGGTCCACCTTGATATATATGAGGCCATGTGATATGGCCCATTGTGATGTATTCAAGGCCCATGGATTATGGCTCATTGCAATGTACATAAGGCCCATTGGTGTGGCCTATTGATGTAGCCCACTTGATGAATATAAGGCGCATGTGATGCAGCCCATTTAATGTATTTAAGGCCTAATGGGATGTATATAGGTCCATTGCAATGTGTGATTTCACCGTAGTGTATATAATGATGTTTAATGTCCACATTGTAAGAATAATGTTGGTTAAATGTTTGCATTGTAACTCTCCCCAGGGCTCATTGATAGGCTCATACTTGTTGTGTGTAGGCCTTCTGGGCCCATCTTGTTGTGAGAATAGTTCATCACCATTTAACATGCTTAATATAACTCCATCATTCATGCCCATACGCATCATATGTATGCTTGATATGAAGAATGTTTGATTATAGCATAAGCCTTTGGGCTAAGGCATTTTTGAGACTCCTTATGAAACGGAGTGCCCCATTTGATCGCGCGGTGCACGTAGGATTGCTGCATGACTGGACGGTGTGACTCATGCATCTCACATATGTGTGACATGATCACTATACGCCCTAGCGACATCATGGTCGTGGCCTCCACAGGTATGTCCTGGATGGCTAGATGAGACATTGAAAATGTTTAGTTCGAGCATTTGGGCACCTTGGATGTCCTTAGGCGAATGTGCCTAAACCTCTGAGGTCAGGAGATACCCCAACGTCTACACTGAGTGGAACCATGAGTGCTCGAGTGCTTAATACTAGTAGGACATGTCTTCCATTGTGTCGTGGTCGGCTAGGAGAGAGTGTGACCTTATCTACCCAAGTGAGAGGGCTGTAAGCTAAGCTGAGTATGACCAGCTCGTAAATGGGTTTGTTATCGACAAGTTGGGTAGGTATTGGTAGACTGCTAGATAGGTGGATTATGAGGTCTTTTCCACTCACTGGTTGTGTGGCTAGGGAGGTGGCGCCATTGTGGACTGTACTAGACCCCGGTGATGATCCTAGAGAGGAATCGTATTGATATGTTGACTTATTGAGTAGGAATTGCATACTCATTCATTCATTCACTATCGACTCGGGCTGATGGTGTGTAACTATTTGTTACGTGTACCTTCGCATGGCCAGGATTTCGGTTGGGTGCGTGACTAACCTAAGATTAGGGGTTTACCACATTGAGTCTGACTATTTAAATTTAGGTATGGAACTATATTGGATATAATTCCCTTGTGATGGACCCCTTAGCCTGTGATACTCCGTACTGTCATCCCGACCTCACACTCCAGCTCGGTCATTTCATTCGCATCGCATATTGCATCTGCAGGCATATGACATGTTAGGTTGTTATGTTTTCTGTACTTATATGGCTTAGATGGACTTAGTAGGATTTTCATATTACATTGTACCCTCGGCATTTGATATTTGGCTCTCTATGACTCCTCATTTGCATAACTGATCTGTATTGCGTACTCTGATATTGTATGACTCATGGACTTATCAGTATTTTCACTTACTCTGTTATTGTATGATTTATAATCTTGCCATTACTTTCGACATTGTATGATTATGACATTGCGTTGAATACTTGGCACTCATCTTATGCACACAGTTTCACTACCCTCTAAGCTTTCAATAAGCTTATGCACGATAGATGCGTGCGGGTGGCGTTAGGTTGCAGCAGCGTTGAGCTTGAAGCGTGTAGCTATCTTCTGAAGTTTTGATTTTGATATATGTATTTCCCTTTCATCATTGTATTCAAATGTTCATATTAGTGGATATGTGATGATGATGTTGCCTTTATGATTTGGGTATACTTGTGGTTATGCTTCTTATGAGACAATGTACGTTGAAAAATCCTCCTTGTAGGATCCCTGGATCAGAACCTGGCGTATGGATGCTGGGAGCCGAGAATGGGGTACTACGAAGGCTGTCGGCAACGGATTCGGTAATCAGGAATTTTGTGAGCCCGATTTCTTGGTTTGGGGCGTGACACGACTAGTCGAGCAGGAGCCAGGACTAATGAAGGATCATAGAAATTCACTTCAAAACTTCAATATTTTTTTCATTCTTGACTTGCTTTTTATGGATCTTTGGCATGTGAATTCTTCATTATTGGTCTTATAAGATCTAATCTTTAGCTTGATGATTCTTGAGTGTTAAATCCATGCTTTTAGCATCCTTTTCAATCGAAGCTCTTAAATTAACCTTGCAACACAAGCATGAGTAAAATAAGACATTAAGCAACATCATGTTCATAAAATCAAGATATAACTAGAGGAAAATATGTAATATTTGAGTCTCAACACACCGCCAACCAACATTTTGCTAGTCTCAAGCTAAACATATGAAAGATATTTCAAAAAAAAAGGCTATATAATTTCCCTAAGTTCAAGCGGTTCTAAAGATAATCCATTTCATAGAAATCTAGGATACATTAATATTGAGCAGTATTTCCATCTAAACTCTAGCACACGGTAAATCTCATAATTAAGTTCAAAGCATTAATCTCCTAATTAGAACAATCCTAAACATTTAGTTTCATGGGTGTAGAGTGAAACCTGGACTTATCATAATCAAAGGTCCAATTCTCAATTTCCATGATAAAATTGATAATTAAAAGAGCATTCAGGATAACCAAAACATAAACTAAAACTTGCCTTACAGTTCAACATTTTTGTTCTTCCAGCTTCTGATTTTTTCGATCGATGACTTTCACTCTATATCAATCTTTTTAAAGATCTTTAATAGGTAGAGATTTTCAACGACGACTATTTTTTAGCCGAGTATTTTTTTTCAACTCTTCTCATCGAACATGATGGACAAATTCCCCAGGTTGGTTTCTTTCATGCATAATAATCACCAAGTTAACAATTTCGTATCAAATTGACACCTTAATGTGTAAGCTATATGTGATATGCGAAATTATGACTCAATCAATATTTAAAACTTCTAATCATGGATTAATATTTTAAACTTAAACATAAAATCTAACAAGTAACTAAATCCAAGAGTCATAAATCACCAACATTAAATATCTTATACTTTTAAATCATGGATGAACTTCAAAATCATTCGAACTTACAAAATTTTCAGAAAAAAATTTCATAAAATTTTGCTCAAAGACTAAGGAAACACTAATTAGCTTGCCTAATCCACACCCCCAACCTAAAATCTACATTGTCCTCAGTGTAAAAGATATGAGCATGCAATGCACATGAGATAATGAAAGTAAATGAGAAGTGATGGAAAGGTAGTACCTGAAGAAGGAATTTTGAGGTGTTTCCAATGATCTCTGTGTGAAAAATGGGTTAACACAAAAGACTAAAATTGATGATAAGCAAACTATCCTAAAACAGCTGAAAGTAAACTGTCCTAAATTTTATGAATGCAGTAAACTAATCCTAAACTAGGAAAGTAAGGGAAAAGCTACTCAGTCATGCCACAAAGTTCCTCCTCCAGCTAATATCTTGATAAATTTCTTAATAGGTTTCTCAACAAGATCATCGAAAAGCCCTTTTTGCAATAGGCTTGGATGCCTTGAAGTATGAATTTTTAAAGAACTTTATGGACCTCAGCATAAGGTTTCCTCTTAATCACTTGAAGTGTCCAGAGTATATATGATTCACATGTGACAAAGAAAGTTTTAGAGTTAGTACCCCATGGTCAGTCAAAGACTACTGTAACGCCCTAGAAAAATCCATACTTGGACTCGAGTACCAACTCGATCAGAAATCGCGTGGGATTAATTCCTTTAGAAATCTCAGTTCAGGCCGCCTCTACGGCCCATGGCACAACCGCCGAACCGGCCACAGTAGGCACGGGTGCATACCTTGACAGCTGAGGCAGCTACGACAGAGGCTTCTCAGCATTCAGCCTTTGAGGTCACTGCCCACATCGGAGGTATTCTTATTCTTGTGATGGTGGACACAGGGTCCACGATTTCATTGATATCACGTGCCATAGTCAGGCGCATTGGGCTACCGACTATTAGGATGGATGGGGTGCAAGTTTATATAGCCCACGGGTCCTTTACAGATGTGACCCTGATGTGTGAGGACTGTTTGGTGGATCTGGGGGGTAAGACGATGGCTCTTGATCTTGTCGTCAACCCCTCTCTTATTTATCTTGACGTTATTCTTGGCATGGACTGGTTGACTACAGCGAGGGTCGAGATTGACTGCGAGACTCGTATAGTGACTGCCTACGAGCCAGAGGGCACATCTTTTACATTTTCAGTGTGGGTAAATCTCCCCTTCCACATATTTAGCTATGCTACTTTACTACGGGACGCTGGTGCACAGATGCTTGAGCATACGCTAGTCGTTTGTGATTTTAGGGATCTGTTCAGGAAGATCCCTGGTTTGTCGCCTCGACGAGAGATTGATTTCACTATCGATCTGGTGCCTGGTTCCACGCCCGTCTCACTGCCAACGTATCGCATGACACCGTGTGAGATGGAGGAGTTGAGGACGCAGATTGATGATTTGCTGGAGCTTGGCCTGATACGGCCTAGTGTGTCTTCTTGGGGAGCACCAGTCCTGTTTGTAAGGAAGAAGGATGGTTCGATGCGATTGTGTATTGATTATCGCAGGCTGAACCAGATCACGGTGAAGAACAAGTACCCTTTACCCAGGATCGATGACTTGTTTGATCAGCTGAGAGGAGCGCAGTACTTCTCGAAGATTGATCTTCAGTCAGGATATCATCAGTTGCGCGTCAGGGATGAGGACGTGTAGAAGACAGCATTCAGGACCAGCTTTGGCCACTACAAGTTCCTTGTGATGTCGTTCAGTCTCACGAACGCACCAGCCGTGTTCATGGATCTGATGAATCGGGTATTTCGGCCTTTCCTCTATCGATTCATCGTTGTGTTCATTGATGACATTTTGGTATACTCCAGGAGTCGAGAGGAGCATGAGGAGCACTCGCGCTTGGTCCTGGATACTCTGAGACAGCATCAGTTGTTCGCACAGTACAAGAAGTGCGACTTATGGAAGCAGGAAGTGAAGTTCCTGGGACACGTGGTGTCCAAGGATGGCATGGGAGTTGACCTGTCTAAGGTAGCTGCAGTTCAGGACTGGGAGCAGCTTGGTTCTGTCACTGAGGTGAGGAGTTTCTTGGGTCTCGCTGGCTATTATCGACGCTTCATTCGAGATTTCTCGAAGATCGCGAGACCTTTATCTCAGTTGACACGGAAGGACGTGAAGTTCACCTGGAATGATAAGGTGAAGTCAGCTTTTCAGGAGCTGAAGGACAGGCTTACGTCCGCCTCTGTGCTAGTATTGCCAGAGCAAGGGGTTAGGTACACTATATACACTGACGTGTGTAGCGTTGGTCTGGGTTGTGTCCTTATGCAGAAGGGCAGGGTAATTTCGTATGCCTCGAGACAATTAAGGAAGCACGAGGAGAATTACCCTACACACGACCTAGAGTTGGCAGCCGTCATATTCGCACTGAGACTCTGGAGACATTACCTCTATGGAGAGGAGTTCGAGCTCTTTTGCGACCACAAGAGCCTCAAGTACATATTCACGCAGCGAGACTTGAATATGAGGCAGCGGCGATGGATGGAGACTTTGAAGGACTTTAAGTTCAAAGTCTCTTACCATCCTGGGAAGGCGAACCTTGTGGCTGACGCGTTGAGCCGCAAGAAGGCGATAGAGTTTGCAGCTCCGCTGATGGTTGCTGAGTGGGATATGGTTGAGTTTTTGTAAGACTTTGAGCAGAAACTCACTGTAGAGGAGCCGTATGAGTTCATCGCACATGTGCAGGTGCGATCTCAGATCGATGACCGGGTCATCGATGAGCAGAGGGATGATGCGCATCTGACTGAGCTTCGAGAGCAGGCCAGTGATGATGCAGACACCGAGTGGGTAGTTGGCATGGATGGGGGCTTACGTTATCGTGGCCGCCTATGCGTCCCAGATATCCCTGACTTGAGATGAGAGATTCTCGAGGTTGCGCATTGCACCAGACTCGCGATGCATCCAGGCAGTACGAAGATGTATCGCGACATGAAGATGACCTATTGGTGGGAAGGTATGAAGACCCATATAGCAGAGTTCGTGTCCCGTTGTCTCACTTGCCAGCAGATGAAGGCAGAGCATCGCCGACCACTTGGACTCTTGCAGCCTATGCCGATTGCAGAGTGGAAGTGGGATTTCATTTACATGGATTTCATTTCAGGACTGCCAAAGACGAGGAGGGGACATGATTCCATATGGGTGATCGTCGACCGTCTGACGAAGTCGACGCACTTCCTACCGATCAGAGTCACGAACTCTGCAGACGAGCTGGCTAGACTGTACATCAGAGAGATCGTGCGTCTGCATGGAGTTTTGTTGGAGATCGTGTCGGACAGAGACACGCGCTTCACTTCTATTTTCTGGACTCGCATTCAGGAGGCTATGGGTGTGAATTTGAAGTTCAGTACTACCTTCCACCCACAGACAGACTGACAGACAGAGCGGGTGAACCAGATCTTAGAGGACATGTTGCGAGCTTGCACATTGGACTTCAAGGACAGTTGGGATGACTGTCTTGCATATGTGGAGTTCGCGTACAACAACAGTTTCCAGGCGAGTATCGGTATGGCACCTTACGAGGCGTTGTATGGGTGACCTTGTCGCGCACCGCATTGCTGGGCAGAGGTCGGTGAGCGTAGCTTGATTGGCCCAAAGTTAGTGCAGGCGACGTCAGAGAAGATTGATATTATTAGACGTCGGTCTTCTCACAGCGCAGAGCAGACAGAAGAGTTATGCCGATACGAGACGGCGGCCGCTAAAGTTCACAGTTGGGGATCATGTATTTTTGTGAGTTTTCCCTATGAAGGGAGTCCTTCGGTTCGGGAAGAAGGGAAAGCTGGCACCGCGATTCATTGGTCCATTCCAGATCCTCGATCGTGTGGGAGCAGTGGCATACCGTTTAGCTTTACCCACGCCTCTCGCGAGCGTTCACAACGTATTTCATGTTTCTATGCTGAAGAAATACGTTTCTGATCCTTCCCATATCATCAGATGGGAGCAGGTGCAGTTAGGAGAGGATGTTACATATATCCTGCGACCGACGCGTATCCTAGACAGGAAGGAACAGATACTGCGTAGCAAGGTGATTCCCCTTGTGAAGGTATTGTGGACGCATCACTCTGAGGAAGAGGGTACCTAGGAGACAGAAGCCGAGATCAAAAAGAACTACCCACAGCGTCTCGAGGAGTATAAAAAGTACAAATTTCGAGGATAAAATTTTTTGTTGAGGGGGGTAGATTGTAACGCCCTGGAAAAATTCGTACTTAGACTCGAGTACCAACTCGACCAGAAATCGCGTGGGATTAATTCCTTTAGAAAATAAGTGTAAGTTAGCTAGCGCAACGCTAGAGTAGCTGAAAAATAGTCCCTGATCACTTTAAATACGTTCTACAAGACCAAAACAAGTAGAACCAATGACACTATAATACTCTAAAACCTCGGATCAAACTCTAAACTGGTTTGTTTTCTGGACCTCTTTGAAACTTTGTATTGGATCTAGACCGCGCGTTGAAAGTCCAATACCTACAATCTTAGACCGTTATAGCCGCCTGGCTGGACTTGACAATCATTTCAAAAATCAAGTCCTACCGACATTCACAGGCTATTTCATTGAGCCTGGACTGAAGAGAGTGAGAATAGGGTTAGATTTGGAATTTAAAATTCAAATCTGGCACACGACTTGACGCGTCAGTATTAAGCGTTCTGACCGTCAGAATTCAGCCAAATTACACCCTTGGATCAGAAAAAATTTCTATTTCATATCATGAGACTTGTAGACCTGATCTACGTGCTATGACCGCTGAACTGAAACTAGACTGCCACGTGCGATCTACGAACACTACTGGTCCGGAAATGGGATGTGAACGACATCCGACATGCATGAACTTAAGTCCGATCGCGTTCGGCCAGGAGACCACCAGAAATGCCTTTTTGGACCGAAACAGCCCTGATTTGGTTAGGTATCAAGTAAACATTGTTCCCAAGCCTATTTCGGGCAAGAATTAGGTTATAAAAGGGACTTAAACCCTCACTCCTCTCACCCATCCGAATTTGCTAGAAACCCTAACAAGAGTGAGAGAGAAAGTGAGAGTTTGTGAGAGAGAGTGGAAGGGAATTTCCTGCTGCTTGTGCTACCTGCTGCACGTGGTTAAGCCACGCAATCCAATCACTTTTTCGGTGATTTCGCCACGATTCTAGGTAAGCAAATTCCCTAAATACTTACTGATTTAAGGTTCCTTAGTTTCCATAGCGAAGTAGCTTATGGATCTTGTGTATTAGGTTGCCTATTCGCCGTAGACGAAGCGTATACGCTCCGTTATAATTGATACGCTTATAGGAGAAAAGGTGCGGAATTTAGATGCTTTGATTGACTGTTTCCAACGCTTTCAATGTCGTTTAATAGTAGATTATCGACGGCAACGCCGTTTGACATGTACAACATGCTGTCCGTTTCCTGTTTCGTAAGCAGACGAAGAATATGAGATTTAAGGCATTTTAGTCATTTGTAGGAAATACTGTTTTCATCCATAATTTACTGATGTGATTGACATGGCTTCTTGTCGCATTAGGATATTAGGAATATATGCATAATTTCATTATATGTATGAAAGGCATGTGTTAGATGATTCACTTAAGTTGTATGTTATAACATGTGTTAACATACTCACATTGTTGTATTTCATTTCCATTACTCTTACATGATGGCTGATGTGGATTCATAATTGTTTGGAACTATACCTAGTCGAGGCAGTCGACAACCGAGCAAGTTCGTGGTTGGCTTATCTTTGCCACGAGCAACGCGTTGATGAACGCGAGTCGTGTTTTGGAGTTGGCGGCAGTGGTTAGGCCACACGAGGTGTTTTATGCACTTCATGTCGTTCGACTTGAGATGCGCTTGTGCTAGTCGAGCCCGTCAAGTAACCCGACTAGCCATTGTATGTTCACCTTGTATGAGTCATAACTGCTTGAACCTAGGGTACTGAACTTGCCACTGTAAACCCTGTCAACCATGGTACCTTGATCCATAAAGACTCATGAACCGGGCATGGTGGTATGGGACACCGTGGTCGAGCTGTCGGCCTACGCTGGGACCACAAACCTCCCCGTACTGACCAGTGAGCACCTATGACTTGTGAGCAGATTATGGTGGTATGGGACACTATATTCTTACTGTCGGCCTACACTGATCAGGCGACGAGTCCTTTGTAGTGACCGCGAGCTTATTCTGAGTCTACGGGAGGCGACGACCCTTTCGTAGCAGTGAGAGTACAGTAGGCCTGTATTGATAAGGTGATGGGGGAGTGGTGCAACGAGTGCGAGCAACAGCCCTGACAGCCCTTGCAGCGACCTACAAAATATACATCGTATGAGATTACTAGGAGTGACGACCCTAGACAGGATCTATGTTGGGATTGATATAAGGAAAGTACCTTAGTTTTCCAATCCTGCTGTTTGAATGAACTAATAATAACTCGGTAATCATATCACCATCACATTGCATGTGCATGGAAGATGTGGAGCACTGTGGGATGAAAGCATGCCGCAGGCGTAAGATGGTTCCATATGAGGGAGATCGTTGGTGAGGGCATCCATCATGTCATGTCATATTGCATTAACAACAGTATTAGGAATGTTTGATCTACTGCTTTACTATTATCGCATGATTGATTTGAGAACATGCTAATGCTTGCTCTATTATTCCACTGAGTTAGCTACTCACTCCCACGTTACGGGATGGTGTTTGCAACACCCACCAGACCCTATCTTAGATGCAGGTGAGGCGGCGATTTAGGAGGCAGAGCCGGACTATGATGAGGACCAGGACGAGTTCTCATATATGCAGTACCACGACGGCTTTGCTTAGGTGGCCTGAATAGGCGGGACTTCTCAGTGGGACTTTCTTTTGGATATTTGATTTCTGTTTATGTACATGTATATGAGACTCAGAGATGTATTCATACTTTGGAGACAGTCGAGATCTACTTTATTTTCTATACAGTGATATATATATTCTTTAGTCTTCTGCTTGCTTTTATCACTGAATCTGGAGTATGAATTACAGTTTTGGTATACTTTTACTCATGTGAATACTTTAACTCAGACAACATTGAATCATAATCATTTTCGTTGCATAAGTGACGGTCTGGAACTTGGGAGTTGAGTTTATACACGACCCCCAATTTTTAAGGTGTTACAACTACACATAGATGAAATTCAGAAAAAAATTTAGAAAGTGATGTAGTCTCGACACATTCCGAAGTTTTAGACTGACTCAATTTCCAACTCCTCCTCCTTTAATGGTAAACATTTAGGATCTGGGGAAGGAGAGGCTTCAGAATAAGGGTTCTTTTGGTCTGTAATAACTATCGAGGTATTATCTTGCAAGGCATCCACTATTTCTTGTATTATCGAATCATTTGAATCTATAAAGTGTGCAAAGAAATTTTCCAGAGAGTTGAGAAATTCAGCTGAGAGTGACTCATTTTCCACATTGAAGTTTGTGATGATCTGCCCAAGGATTCCATTGTCTCTGGAAGTGGATGGAAGCATGATCTCTTGCTCTTCATCGCAATGAGAAGAAATCGTCACTAGATGTATCTTGTCTTGCCTTACAAAGGTAGATTGAAAATAAACTGGTGAAGAATTGATGTGAAGACTCTGTTCATCGGTACTACTCAGTAAAGGCATTGTATTGTCAAGGGTTGACAACTTAGATGGTGGTCTTAACTGGATGGTTTCGAATTCTAGAGTCATATCGAGCAACTCATCCATCTCCCGAATCATATCATCATTCAATTTATGGGAGTGGTCTAAACATATCTCACAAAAGTTGGAAGGGTTAGTTGAAAGTGATTTATCCTCCACATTTAAATCGGTCATGTCAGATAGGTGGAGTAGATCATTATGGTTGACAAGTTCCTGAATTGCTGCATCATTGATATGGGCTAAACTTGAGATTGAATCTATGAGGATTTGAGCTATACATTCATGATTGGCATCTCAAAACTCATCATCTTCCAATTCAGTGCAGTACGCACTTAGAATGGGATTATTGTCCTCACATTCTATTCCTAAATTAAGTTGAGGTTCGAATAAACTATCCTCTCCCTCATCATTGAAACTAAGTGTGTTATGTGAGTGAAGTGTGTCAGTATCATTATATTTGAAAGACACCCACGTCTCTTGATTATTCCTTTGGATAGTCATCAAGATCGACTCTTCAGGAAATTTAGCCATATGCTCATTAACACAATCCAACTCTTCATTCCAAATTCTAAAGTTCTCTAAAAGGAAGTTAGGATCACTTTCCTTACATTATATTTCTAGACTAGGATGAGGTTGTGATAACCTAGCCACTTCTACCTTATCGAGGTGTGATTCAATTTCTTCCAATGATTTCCTCGCATTAACCACTACACTTGTGGATTAGGCAAGCTAATCATTGTCTTCTTAGTCTTTGAGCAAAAATTGTGGAAACTTTTCAATTTTTTTTTTTAAATTTAAGTGATTTGGAGATTAATCAATGAATTTGAATTATAAGATACTTAATGATGATTTATGACTCTTGGATTTAACTACTTGTTAGATTTCATAGTTAAGTTCAAATTATTAATCCATGATTAGAAGTTTTAAACATTGATTGAGTCATGATTGCACATGTCACATCTAGCTTACACATTAAGGTGTCAGTTTGATGTTGAATTGTTAACTTGATGACTATTAAGCATGAAACGAACAAACCTGGGGGATTTGTCCATCATGTTTAATGAGAAGAATTGAAAAAAAATAATAAAATAAATAAAAATAATTATATACCCAGCTAAAAAAATAGTTGGTGTTAAAAATGGCTACCTATTAAAGATCTTTAAAAAAAGGTTGACATAGCGTGAAAGTCATCGATGGAAAAATTAAAAGCTGAGAGAATGAAATGATGAACTATAAGGAAAGTTTTGGTTTATGTTTTAGTTGTCATAATTGCACTTTTGATTATCAATGTTATCATGGAAATTAAGAGTTGAATCGTTAATTATGATAAGTCCATATTTCACTATGCACCTGTGAAACTCAATGTTTAGAATTGTTCTAATTTATGGATTAATACTTTGAACTTAAATATGAAATTTACTGAGTGCTATAGTTTAGGAGAAAGTAATGTTCAACATTGATGTATTTTTGAATTCTATTATTTGAATTGTTTTTAAAACCACTTGAGCTTATAGAAATTTTCTTATGGTTCTTTTAATAATTTTCACATACTTTACTCGATACTAGCAAAATACTAGTTAAGGATTGTGTTGAAGGTCAAATATTGCATATTATCCCCCATTTATTACTTAGTTTTATTAACATGATAATGCTTAATGTTCTATTTTAATCATGTTTGTGTTGCAAGGTGAATTTAAGATCTTAGATTGGAAAGGATGCTAAAAGCATGGACTTAACGCTTAAGAATCACCAAAGCTAAGGATGAATCTTATGAGACAAAGAGTGAAGAATTCAAATGTCAAAGATCTAAGAAAACCAAGTGAGTAATGAAGAGCATTGAAGACTTGAAGTGAAGAAAAGGAACCCTAAAAATTTACATCCATTAACTAGTCTAAGTACTCATTCAACCAGTCAAAGGCTCCTGCTCGACTAATCGAAGATTCCTCGACTCGAACTCCAGTGACAAAATCCTTTAAAGTCCCATCATCCTCGACCAGTCAAAGTAGACCCTCGACCAGTCAAAGGTGACCCGCGACCAATCGAAGGTTGTCCTCGACCAGTTTAAGTTTACGTAGATAGCACACAAAATGTGTAAATTTTAGGCAGTTTCTAGATTTTTTCAACTCAGTGCGAAAGTTGAAATTGTAAAACCATAAATAGGGGTCCCTAGGAATCTTCTAGGATTCGAGGAGTGGAGCAAAAGGGTGGATCCTCCATTCAGGAGTTTTTCTTCTTCTTCCTTGGTTGATTTTTTTTTTTTTTTTTTTTTTTTGTTTAAGAGTTCTTAGTTCAATCATGTCTATGGTTGGCTAAACTTCTTAGCTAGGGCTAAAAGGTGAAGCATGTAGTATGATTAGGATGTTTGCTTTGTTTTGATTCATGTTTTATTGAACTCTCTTGGATTTTAGTTTGATTATGAAAGAATATTTTTAGTTTTTAATGGTTTGTAGTGACAAATTACAATAGATCTGTGATGGCTTGAGATATCTTCTTTTTCTGAATTGGGATTGTGAAATTAGGAATTCCTATTGTTCACTATCGTCTCTTGGGCATGGTAGGATGATGGAATCCTTCTTAACCTTCATAATTCTCTTATAATTGGTTGTGGGATTGGTAAATCCTGTTGTTTTCGTTGTCTCTTAGACATAGTTGGGTGATGGAATCACTTCCAAATCCCAACAACTCTCATCCGTTAATGATTAGATCCATAAGAAGTTCAAAGATCTGACAAATCTCTTCTTATCAATTGGATAAGATAGGACTCTGATTCCAGTTGTGTCCTTGAATTATGCAAGGTAACTTCCTAATTGTTACAAGTGGATCCTTGGCACCCTAGTTACCACCTTTAAATTTATAATTTTTAATTACCTTATTCAAAATCACTTTCTCAAATATTTTAGATTTAGGTTTTCATCTTCTTCTTATTCTACTTCTAGTTACTTTTAGAAGACAGATAAGTTCAGTCCCTGTGGATTCGACCTCGATCTCATTGGGATTATTATTACATTGTGACCCTACACTTGGGGTTGTGAACAAGTTTTTGGTGATGTTATTGGGGATCGAACCCGGGTCACCCGTGTGATAGGCGGGAATACTCACCACTATAACGGTTACGTTTTTATGAGATTAGCTAGTTTTGGAATTAGTTTAAGATTAGGGTTGTTCTATTTCTATTTTTAGGATTAGGTTTTTCTGAATAATTTTAGAAACTAACTTACCTTCTAATTCTAGGTTAAGAAACTTTCCTTTTCAGTTTTTAGAAACTTACTTTTTCTCTTTTTAGAAACTTTCTATTTTCTATTTTTAGGAACTTTCCTTTTTTATTTTTAGAAACTAATTCACTTTCCTTTTTCTTTTGTAGAATCCTAACATAGACCTCCTCCAATCAGGTAACTTCCTTCTAATTCTCCTGTACTTAATTTCCATATTGCTGTAGGATTTTTCCTTTATTATTTTTTAGAATTAGATTTAGAGTTAGGGTTTCACCATGAAAGAGTGGGATTGTTAGTATGCTGAGATAAATAAGAGATATTGGGAAGGGATGTATGATGATTATGATAGGAAACAACCTATGTCTCAAAAATTTTCTAGAAATATCATCGAGAACCAAATAGAATACAATGCTCAACCCATCAAGAAGTCCTTACGCGATTATATGCAGGAGAGATAATTACACCCTACGAATTAAGAAAACGGTACGTGAATGTTGGGGTTATCTTAGCCATCAGATAAGAAGAAAATAATGCGTGATTCTATTATGGGTGATAATGTGTATTACTAACAACTATCAAACTCTCCCACCTATGACCCATATAACTATGATCAATGGAAACATCAAAATTGAAAAGATGAACCAACAACATGTTATAGTTATTATTCTCTTGGATCCCCTACCTTTAATATCCAACCAGAAACAATACAAGACGAATCACATTTGAATTTCACGGACTATCGAGAACAACTCACCCAACTTATCGCGGGCATGATGAAATCATTAAAAGCAATTGAATCAAACCTCGATAAGGTGGAAGATGCTAAGTTATCACAACCTCAACCCAGTCTAGAAATACAACATGAGGAAAGTGATCTTAACTCGCTTTTGGAGAACTTTGAAATTTGGAATGAAGAGTTAGATTGTATTAATGAGAATATAGTTCAATTTTTTGAATAGTTGATCTTGATGATGGTTCAAAGGAATGATCAAGAGACGTGGGTTTCTTTCAAATATAATGATACTAACACATTTCACTCACATGACACACTTGGTTTTAATGATGAGGGAGAGGTTAGTTTATTCGAACCTCAACCCAATTTATGAATAAAATGTGAGGAAAGAGATCTCATTCCATGTGTGTAGTGCACTGAATCGGAAGGTAATGAGTATTGGGATGACAATCATAAATTTATAACTTAAATCCCCCTGGATTCAATCTCAAGTTTGGTCCATATCAATGATCAAGTGGTTCATGAAGTTGACGACCATAGTCATCTACTTACCCATCTGACATGACCATTTTAAATGTGGATGAAGAACCACTTGCAACTAACCCTTCCAACCTTTGTGAGGTATGTTTAGACCACTCTTCTGAATGATGATATGATTTGGGAGATGGACGAGTTGCTCGATATGATTTTAGAATTTGAAACCACCTAGTTGAGGTCACCATCTAAGCTCTACACATTTGACGATTCAATGCCTCTACTAAAAAGCTTCAATGAATAGAGTCTTCACATCAATGCTTCCCCTATTGATCCTCAATCTATCTATGAAGGGCAAGTGCAAGAGAGCATAGATCCATCCACTTTCAAAGACGATGAAATCCTTAGGTAGATCATCATAAACTTCAATGTGGAAAAAAAGCCAATCTCAACTGAATTTTCCAACTCTTTAGAAGATTACTTAGCACACTGTCCAGATTCAAATGATCCCATGATACAAGACGTAGTGAATGCGTTGTAAGACAACATCTCGGTAGTTGTTATTGACTAAGAAAACCCTTATTCTGAAAACCCTTCCCTCCACAGATCCTGAATGTTTACTATCATGGGAAGAGGAGCTAAAAATTGAACTAGAGTTTGAAACTTAGAAATGTGTCGAGATTACATCACTTTCTGAGAAGTTTTTTGAATTTCATCTATGTGCAGTCTCTGATTCACCATGTCATGCTAATATAGACATTTTTTTTTTATCACATGTGAATCATATATACTTTGGACACCTCAGAAAATTAAAAGGAAACCCTATGCTGAGGTCCATAAATTTCTTTGGAAATTCATGCTCCAGGGCATCTAAGCCTATTGCAAAAAGGGCTTTTGGATGATCTTGTAAAGAAACCTACTGAGAAATTTATTAAGATATTGGCCGGAGGAGGAATCTTACGGCAGGACAGAGCAGCTTTTCTCTTACTTTTCTAGTTTAGGATTAGTTTATTACTTTCAAAGAATTTAGGATTAGGATAGTTTACTTTTTGTTATTTTAGGATAGTTTTCTTATCGTCTGTTTTAGCCGTTGGTTAACCTATTTACACTTTAAGACCCTTGGAAAATCCTCTAAATTCCTTCTTGAAGGACTACCATTTCATCACTTCTCCTTTACTTTCATTGTCTCATGTGCCTTGCATGCTTATATCTTTTATATTGAGGATAATGTAGATTTTAAGTTGGGGGTGTGGATTAGGTAAGCTAATCAGTGTTTTCTTAGTCTTTGAGCAAAAATTGTGAACATTTTTTAAAAATTTTTGTAAATTTAAGTGATTTGGAGATTAATCAATGAATTTGAATTATAAGATAATGATGATTTATGACTCTTGGATTCAGTTACTTATTAGATTTTACAGTTAAGTTTAAATTATTATTCTGTGATTAGAAGTTTAAACATTAATTGAGTCATGATTTCACATATCACATCTAGCTTACAAATTAAGGTGTCAGTTTGATATTGAATTATTAACTTAGTGAGTATTAAGCATGAAAGGAACCAACCTGGGAATTTGTCCATCATGTTCAATGAGAAGAATTGAAAAAAATAATAAAATAAATAAATACCCAACTAAAAAAAAAATAGTTGTACTCGAAAAAGGCTACTTAAGATCTTAAAAAACGATTGACATAGCGTGAAAGCCATCGATGGAAAAATCAAAAGCTGGAAGAATGAAAAGATGAACTATAAGGCAAGTTTTGGTTTAGGTTTTGGTTGTCATAAATGCTCTTTTGATTATCAATGTTGTCATGAAAATTAAAAATTCAACCGTTGATTGTGGTAAGTCCAGATTTTACTATGCACCTGTGAAACTCAATGTTTAGAATTTTCTAATTTTTAGATTAATACTTTAAACTTGACTATGAAAATTACCGAGTGCTATAGTTTAGGAGAAAGTAATGCCCAACATTGATGCATTTTTTAATTCTATTATCTGGATTATTTTTAAAACCACTTGAGCTTATAAAAATTGTCCTTTGGTTCTCAAAATAATTTTCGCATACTTTGTTTGGGACTAGAAAAATGATGGTTAGGGACTATGTTAAGGGTTAAATATTGCATATTATCCCCCATTTATTACTTAGTTTTATTAACATGATAATGGTTAATATTTTATTTTAATCATGTTTGTGTTGCAAAGTGAATCTAAGAGTTTGGATTGAAAAGGATGCTAAAAGCATGGATTTAATGCTCAAGAATCATTAGAGCCAAGGATGGATCTTATGAGACCAAGAATGAATAATTCAAATGCCAAAAATCTAAGAAAACCAAGTGAGGAATGAAGAGCATTGAAGACTTGAAGTGAAGAAAAGGAACCCTAAAAATCTCCCTCCTTTGACTAGTTTAAGCACTCATCATCGACCAGTCGAAGGCTCCTGCTTGACTAATCAAAGATTCCTTGACTTGAACTTCAGCAACAAAATCCTTTAAATTCTCGTCATCTTCAACCAGTTGAAGCAGACCCTCGACCAATCGAAGCTGACCCTCGACTAGTCGAAGGTTACATAGATAGCACACGAACGACGTAAATTTGATGTGATTTCTGAAAAAACTCGGTGCGAAAGTTGGACTTGCAAAAATATAAATAAGGGTCCCTAGGATGTTCCTATGCATCTTATAGGGTTTGAGGAGTGGAGTAAAAAGGTGGAGCCGACGTCCGAGTGTTTTTCTTCTTCTTCCTTAGTTGATCTTTTTATTTTGTTTAAGAGTTCTTAGTTCAATCATGTCTATGGTTGGCTAAACCTCTTATTAGGGCTAAGAGGTGAAGCTTGTAGTGTGATTGGAATGTTTTTTTTATTTTTATTCATGTTTTGTTAAACTCTCTTGGATTATAGTTTGATTATGAAGGAATGTTTTTAGTTTTTAATGGTTTGTAGTGATAAATTATAATAGATCTGTGATAGCTTGAGATATCTTCTTTTCCTGAATTGGGATTGTGAAATTAGGAATTCTTGTTGTTCACCATCATCTCTTGGGCATGGTAGGATGATAGAATCCTTCCTAACTTTCACAATTCTCTTATGATTGGTTGTGGGATTGATAAATCTTGTTGTTTGCCTTATCTCCTGGGCATGGTTGGGTGATGAAATCACTTCCAAATCTCAACAAATCTCATCTGTTAATGATTAGATCCATGAGAAGTTCAGAGATTTGACAAATCTCTTCTTATTAATTTAGGATAGGACTCTGATTCCAGTTGTGTCCTTGAATCGTGCAAGGTAGCTTCCCAATTGTTATAAGTGGATCCTTGGCAACCTAGTTACCACCTTTAAATTTATAAGTTTTAATTACCTTATTCAAAATCACTTTCACAAATATTTCAGATTTAGGTTTTCATATTCTTCTAGGTCTACTTTTAGTTACTTTTAGAAGACCCACAAGTTCAGTCCTTGTGGATTCGACCTCGGTCTCATTGATATTATTACTACAACGTGACCCTACACTTGGTGTTGTGAACAACTTGTTTCCCCGGGAACGGTGTCAAAAACATGTTCACAACCCCAACTGTAGGGTCGCGATGCAGTAATAATCTCGGTGAGACCGAGGTCGTATCCATAGTGACTGAACTTATGTGTCTTCTAAAAGTAACTAGAAGTAGAACTAGAAAAAGATGAAAACCTAAATTTGGACTATTTGAGAGAGAGTAATTGTGATTAAAGTAATTAAAACTAGTGAATTTAAAGGTAGGAACTAGGGTGTCAAGGATCTACTTGTAACAATTGGTAAGCTACCTTTCATGATTCAAGGATACAACTGGAATTAGAGTCTTATCCTATTGAATTGGTGAGAAGAGATTTGTCAGATCTATGAACATGTCATGGATCTAATCATCAATAGATGAGAGTTGTGAGGATTCGGAAGTGATTCCTTCACCAAACCATGCCCAGGAGATAATGTAAACAGTAGGATTTACCAAGTCCACAATTAATCATAAGAGAATTGTGAAGGTTAAGAAGGATTCCATCATCCTACTATGCCCAAGGGACGATGGTGAACAGCAGGACTTAATAATTTCACAATCTCAATTTAGGAAAAGAAGATATTTCAAGCTATTGCAAATCTATTGTAATTTGTCACAACAAACCATTAAAAACTAAAAATATTCCTTCATAATTAAACTAGAATCTGATGGAGTTCAACAAAACATGAATCAAAACAAAGCTAACATCTCAACACGCTATAAGCTTCACCTCTTAGCCATAGATAAGATGTTTGGCCAACCATAGACATGATTGAACTAAAATCTCTTAAACAAAACAAAAAGACCAACTAAAGAGGAGAAAAAAGAACTCTCGGACGCTGGCCCCACCCTTTTGCTCCACTCCTTAAATCCTAGAAGATTCCTACGAACATCCAAGGGCTCCCTATTTATAGTGTTGCATAAGCTCGTTTCGCACCGAGTTGGAAAATTCCAGAAACCACCTCAAATTTACGCAATCCATGCAAAATCTGCATAACACTTGACTAGTTGAGGACAACCTTTGACTAGTTGAGGGTCACTGTCGACTGATCGAGGGTGACAGGAATTTAGAAGTTCATGTTGATGGAGTTCGAGTCGAGGATTCTTCGACTAGCCAAGCACGAGCTTCAACTAGTCGAGCAGGAGCCTCAACTAGTCGAAGCGAAGCTAGGACTAGTCGAGGATCACAAAAATTAACTTCAAAACTTCGATTCTCTTCATTTTTGAATTGGTTTTCTTGGATCTTTGGCATGTTAATTCTTCATTATTGGTCTTCTAAGATCCAATCTTTAGCTTGGTGATTCTTGAACATTAAATCTATGCTTTTAGCATCATTTTTAATCCAAGCTTTTAAATTTACATTGTAACACAAACATGATTAAAACAAGACATTAAGCATTATCATGTTGAAAAGGCCGAGCTTTAAGTTCTTGAAGGGGGGTGAATAGGACTATGCCAAATAAAAAATAAATGCAGAATACAAAGATAGATAACACAACTAAATAGCAACCTCAAATGCACTAGTCTTGAGAGGTTGATACAAATTGAGTTCTAAGGACAACCTTACACCAAAAACCAAGGTTTATCATAGGACAACCTAATGTTTAGAATGTTTATAAGTATAAAAAAATCAAACTAAGAATGAGGTGAAGGAAATAAAATAAATTTTTACAACATTCATCACAAGTGCATAAAGAAAAGTATAACATTCATCACCACACATATGTCACAATCATCATCATCCAAACACCAGGAATTATAATGGTTCATGTGTGTATACCAACTGTTCACAAACAGCCACACAACTACTCCGCTCACAATATCCACACCCACAGGATATTGCCTTTCACTAAGAAATAAGGTTTTCCAAGGTTCACCTTAAAACCTTCACAATTGTGTTTTTCAAATGGGCTTACAGAATTATAAAAACCCCATAATGAGTTTTTCCTAGCTCAATCTTAGAAACCAAAAAAGTAGAAATTAAAATTGTATTTATCTGAAGATTCTTCTTCTGATGTATCCTGGTAGAACCAATTCGATGTAGACGTAGATGTTCAATGTCCAATCTCATAAATCAAAGGGTTATAGGTCTAAATTATTTTTAAATTAAATTAACCTGGGGCTAACTTGATTTGATTTTGATCTCAAAAGGGTAAATACAATTTCCCTTTTTAATACAATGGAGTTGAATAAAGAGATCAAAAAATTAAATACCATTATAAAAAGAATATAAAATGAATAAGTAATAGCTTCACAATTGCTTGAAACTTATCTCTCAGAGTGATGGCTTGATTAGGCTTTAAATGAATGAAAAATTTTGAGATTTGTCCTCTATTTATAGGTAAAAATTTTATTCCCTCGACTAGTCTAAGGGTCAGTTCAACTAGTCGAAGCACCAACCAATTTTTAAAATTTTTGGCACGATAAGATAAACCCGTTACTCGATTGGTCGAGCAATGCACTCGACTGGTCAAGTGAATAAAAATTAAGTCTCTGGAGTTCAAGTCGTGTCCTGTTTGACTAGTCGAGCAATGTGCCTGACTGGTCGAGCCACAACCAAAAATTCTCATCAAATCTTGGACTAGTCGAGAAACTCCTTAGATTGGTCGAGCCAGTGCCTGGACTAGTCAAACAATAAATAGGACTGGTCGAATAAAAGCCTATAAACATATATAATGAAGCAAATTCAATATGCGATCAACATGACCTAACCTATGGTCAATCTAGGGTCATTCAAACCTTAAATGTGAGTTCGAAACATCGTTCGCTTTGGTAGAGAGTACATGTAGCTTGACTTCAAAGTCTTAAACTTAAGTTTAAGCTAGAGCTTGTGTTCATGAGACTTTAAGCCTGAGGTAATGATCTTATAATATGAGTTTGAGTACTTAAAACATGAGCTAGGAGTAATGAACTTGAACTTGAGCTTGGAGCTTGAGATAGACTTTGTTTTCTTGTACTTGAGATTGTGTTTGATCTTTGGAAATGTTCTTCAGCTTGAAAATGTAGAAGAATTGATGATGACTTGAAGGTAAACTTTTCATCTTATCATAACAAGATACTGACTCTAAGTAATTTGGCACAATAAAATTTGACAATACCAGGTGCTAGAATTACAAAATAACACTTATACGTGTTCATAAAACCAAGTAATAAATGGGGATAATATGCAATGTTTGAGTCTCAATATGTTCATAATCCCAAGTGTAGGGTCGCAATGCAGTAATAATGTTGGTGAGACCGAGGTTGAATCCTCGTGGACTGAACTTATGTCTCTTATGAAAGTAACTAGAAGTAGAACTAGAAAAAAATGAAAACCTAAATCTGGAATATTTGAGAGAGTAATTGTGAGTAAAGTAATTAAAACTAGTGAATTTAAAGGTAGGAACTAGGGTGTCAAGGTTCCGCTTGTAGCAATTGGGAAACTACCTTGCTTGATTCAAGGACAACTGGAATCAGAGTCCTATCGTATCGAATTGATGAGAAGAGATTTGTTAAATCTCTGAACTTCTGATGGATCTAATCATCAATGGATGATATTTGTGAGAATTTGGAAGTGATTCCATCACCTAACCATGCTCAGGAAATAAGGTAAACAACAAGATTTACCAATTCCACAATCAATCATAAGAGAATTTGGAAGGTTAGGAAGGATTCCATCATCCTACTATGCCCATGGGACGATGGTGAGCAACAGGACGTCTTAATTTCACAATCTTAATTCAGAAAAAGAAGATATTTCAAGCTATCGCAGATCTATTGTAATTTGTCACAACAAACCATTAAAAACTAAAAATATTCCTTCATAATCAAACGAGAATCTAAGAGAGTTTAACAAAACAAGAATAATAAAAAAAAAGAGCAAACATCCCAATCATGTTACAAGCTTCACCTCTTAGCCCTAGCTAAAGGGTTTAGCCAACCATAGACATGATTAAACTAAAGACACTTAAACAAAACAAAAAAACCAATTAAAGAGGAAGAAGAAGAACTCCCAAATAGTGGCTCCACCCTTTTGCTCTACTCCTCAAACCTTAGAAGATGCCTAGGGATGTCCTAGGGACTCCTATTTATAGTTGTGCATCACCTCCTTTGGCATTCAGTTGGAAATTTTTGGAACTCGCCTAAAATTTACACAGTCCACGCAAAATTTGCGTAACCCTCGGCTAGTCGAGATAACTTTCGACTGGTCGAGGGTCACCTTCGACTGTCAAGGGTGATGGGAATTAAGAAGTTCATATTGCTGGAGTTCGAGTCATGGATTCTTTGACTAGTCGAATAGGAGACAGAACTAGTTGAGCAGGAGCCAGGACTAGTCGAGCAGGAGCCTTGACTAGTCGAGTAAGAGCCAAGACTAGTCGTGGATCACAAAAATTCACTCCAAAATTTCGATTCTCTTTATTCTTGACTTGGTTTTCTTGGATCTTTGGCATGTGAATTCTTCATTCTTGGTCTTCGAAGATACAATCTTTGGCTTGGTGATTCTTAAGCGTTAAAATTATGCTTTTAACATCCTTTTCAATCCAAGCTCTTAAACTCACCTTGCAACACAAACATGAGTAAAATAGGATAATAAGCAGTATCATGTTCATAAAACTAAGACATAGCTAGGGAAAAATATGCAATATTTGAGTCTCAATACACCCCAACCAACATTTTTCTAGTGCTGAGCAAAGCATGCGAAAGATTATTTGAAAAAAAAAATGCTGTATAATTTCCCTAAGCTCAAGCGGTTCTAAAGACAATCTATTTCATAGAATACTTGAAAACATTAATATTGAGCAATATTTCCTTCTAAACTCTAGTACATGTTAAATCTCATAGTCAAGTTCAAAGCATTAATCCCCCAATTAGAACAATCCTAAATATTGAGTTCCATGGGTGCAGAGTGAAACCTAGACTTATCACAATCTAAGGTCCAATTCTCAATTTCCATGCTAACAATGATAATCAAAAGAGTATTCACGATAAACAAAACTTTCCTTATAGTTCAGCATTTTTATTCTTCCAGCTTTTGATTTTTTTTTCATCAATGGCTTTCACACTATGTCAATGTTTTTAAAGATCTTTAATAAGTAGCCATTTTTTACGACAACTATTTTTTTAGTTAAGTATTCTTTTTTTTTTTTCAACTCTTCTCATCGAACATGATGGACAAATTACCCAGCTTGGTTTCTTTCATGCTTAAAAATCACCAAGTTAACAATTCCGTATCAAATTGACACCTTAATGTGTAAGTTAGATGTGACATGTGAAATCATGACTCAATTAATGTTTAAAACTTATCATCATGGATTAATAATTCAAACTTAAATGTGAAATCTAACAAGTAACTGAATCCAAGAGTCATAAATCACCAACATTAAGTATTTTATAATTTTATATCATGGATGAACTTCAAAATCACTCGAACTTACAAAATTTTCAGAAAAAAATTTCATAATTTTTTGCTCAAAGACTAAGAAAACACTGATTAGATTGCCTAATCCACACCCCCAACTTAAAATCTACATTGTCCTTAATGTAAAAGATATAAGCATACAAAGCACATGGGACAACGAAAGTAAAGGAGAAGAGATGGAAAGGAAGTACCTGAAGATGGAATTTTGAGGTGTTTCCAATGATCTCAGTGCGAAAAATGGATCAAGACAAAAGACTCAAACCAATGATAAGAAAATTATCCTAAAATAGCTGAAAGCAAACTATCCTAAAGTCCATGAAAGTAGTAAACTAATCCTAAACTAGGAAAGAAAGGGAAAAGCTACTCAGTCATGCCATAAGGTACATCCTTCAGCCAATATCTTTATAAATTTCTTAGTAGGTTTCTCAACAAGATCATCTAAAAGTCCTTTTTACAATAGGCTTGGATGCCTTAGAGCATGAATTTTCAGAGAAATTAATGGACCTCAGTATAAGGTTTCCTTTCAATCTCCTGAAGTGTCCAGAGTATATATGATTCACCCGTGTCAGGCCTGTGTCCTAGTGACCTTTCCGTTCCGTAGGATCCCGCGGTCCACTCGGTCGAATTCTGGCGACCTGCGACCTGTAGATATTATTTGTGCGTGACCTTAAGTCGCAGCCTGTAAACCCAAGTCGACTCAACCCAAGACCTATGCCATTGTGACCGTATCGTCGCCGTAGTTCTGACACCACATCTCGTGCGTCAATGTGATGCTTAGATCATAAGATGTGACCCGTGCATTATAATGGTCATGGACCGCACGTTGTAGGACCCACATATCCCATATGGCACCATTCCCTAGGCTATCATGAGGGTGATATAATCACCCATGTTTTCTTGGTAATGATTGCCTATCTTCCCCATGTTCTTAAAAATTTATCATTTTCTTAGTAGTCATAATCACCTTACAACTAATCATTGCCTAGCTAAGAGAGCTAGCAATCATTACCCATCTCTCTCTCTTATCTCTCCCTCCCTCTTTCTCCCTCATTTTCCCTTCTCTATTACAAGAGAGGCTTGGACGTCCATGGCAGCCCCTCTATTTTCATCCCTCTCTCACCCTTAGATCCCCCATATCCTACCCTCTAAAAGCCACCTCAACCATTTAATCAACCTTCTTAGAACTCTAAAACCTATTGGAGGAAGAAGTTGAAGATCCAAGGTGGGTGCTTGTTTAGGACTAGATCTTTCTTTTCTTTCTTAGATCTTTGTCTTTTATTACATAGGATCATGTAGGACCCACCAATCAATGGTGGAGATCCTACTTGACCCTTTGGATGTGGCCAATGGCCTATCCTTGTTCCATGCATGATCCATGATGGGACCAATCTCCATGGACCCCATCATGATGTTTTTATTGAATCCATGCTATTGATGGTTCATCTAGACCCTTGATTTATGGTGGGGATCTCATTTTTTTTTTTTTTAAATGTAGGGCCATGTAATGCATGAGACCCATCTTGTTGAATGTATGATGTATGATGCATGTATTGAGGGACCCCATAATGGCGGGGCCTCTCCATCCCCTCTCTCTCTCTCTCTATGTCTCTCTCTTTCTTTCCTTATATGATGGCCTACCTGATGATGCATGTTGCTGTCCAAACAAGGGTTGATCACACATCCAGATTTTTAGGACACCTTACTGCCCACTTTCGGACCAATCTAGATGAGGGAAAACACCTAGATCAATCTGATTTTCTGGATGTATAGCCTACCCTCATGGACACCCTCTATGATGTATGTATTTTATCCTGACCAATCGCCCGTGGGGCTTAACTTGCCGACATCTAATGGCATGCCTGGATGGTCCAGCATGCTGGTACTGTCCAGCACCCCTGGACAAGAGAGAACAAAAATATCAGCTTTATTCAAAGCTTTGGTGGGCCACATGTGTTGTCACACCTATATTGCATACGTTTCATCCATCCATTCCATCCACCATCCATGGCTTGGACGGTGGAGCCAGCCATGATGTATGGGTCTTATCCTCACTGTCTAAGCTACTTTACATCCACGTTGTCTGTCCATTTACAAGACGTGGACCCACCCCACACGTGCTGCACGTGTGAGGGTGGGGCCCACCTTGTAGTATGTGTTCTATCCTCATCGTCCAGCAGAGTTAGGACGGTGGGACCACCTTGATGTATATGCTTTATCCACCTTGTCCAGACCTTGGGTCCGAAGTGAGGTATGTGTTATACCCAAACCGTCCAGGCCATAGGGCCAAACCGCATAATGTATGTGTTTTATCCATGCTGTCCATCAGCGGTGGGGTTTGCCTTGATGGAATATGATGGGCCAGACACGTGGGATCCACCATGCTGTAAGTGTCTTATCTAGCCATCCAGTCTGCTGGATGTGCACCCCACCAAAATATGTGTTCCATTGCCACGCTGACCGTCCGTATGTTGGACATGCAGGGTCCACCTGCTATACTCACATGGCCCACCTATTGCATGTATTCCATCCTCACTGACTGTCTGGTGGGGCTCATCTGTACTATACAGGCCCACCATGATGTGTATATTATATCCAAGTCATCCAGCTAAGGCCCAATGTACAGGGCCACCTTGATGTATATATATGCTGCCCATCTGCTTTGTTTGGACAATGGGCTGCCCCATCAGGCTCACTGTTGTATGTGAGGCCCAATGTGATATGCGTGAGGCCCTATGATGATGCCCAATGTGATATATGTGAGGCCCATATGGTGAGGCCCAATATAATGTATATAAGGCCCTTGTGTGAGGCCCAATATAATTATGCGAGGCCCATGTGATGAGGCCCATTATGATGCATGGAAGGCCCTTGTATGAGGCCCATGTGATGTATATGAGGCCAATGTGGTGAGGCCTGATATGATGTATATGTGGTCCTTGTATGAGATCATTATGATGTGATGAGGCACAATTACGATGCGTGATTCCACCATAATGTATGCGATAACATTTATGATGATCATCCATTCCTGGCAAGTATTAGGCCTTGGGCCCCCATCATAGGATAGATTCTAGCAAGCCATGCCTTGGGAATAATGAGGAGCAATGGTGGTTAAATGTCCACATTATAATCTCCCTAAGGCCCATTGTTAGGCCCACTTTCATCTCCCCTTGTTGGTAGCTAATCCAAATTGATGTGGGACCCCACTAATATAAGGATGATCCATCTCACCTTTTTTGACTATCCCAAATTATTGGGCCCCCTTTAGTGCTAGTGGAGTACCTAAACCTAGAAGCCCAATCCCTGAGTAAGACATCTAGGCCCATCCTTATTATGAGAAGGACACATCATCACCTCATGCCATAGATGGAAGAATTTGAGATACTAGGTTTGGTATATCCACTATTAAGGATCGATCTTTATGTTATGGTTTAAATATGCTATCCTTCTATGGACCTCGCCTTGTATATAAGCCGATTATCGATACCAATTATGAGTATGTGATAACATAACATCATGATACATCCCCATACGCATCATCTGCATGCTTGTTATGAGAAGTGATTGATCATAACATTATGTCATTGGGCATAGTTCTTATGAGACTCCCTAATAGGTGGAGTTGTCCCTCATGAGTGCACGGTACGCTCAACATTGATGCATAATTGGATTGTATGACTCATGCATCTTACATTGTGTGATATGGTTACTGTGTACCCTAGTGACATTAGGGTTATGACCTTCATGGGCATATCGTGGATGGTAGGATTAGATACCGAAAATACTTGTCTCTAAGACTAGGGTGCAATGATGTCCTTGGGCGAAAGTCCCTGAACCCTTATGGTATTAGGAGGATGCTCCAATGTCAAGACTGAGTAGATGTATGAGCACACGAGGGCCATATACCAGTAAGCCGCATCTCCCACTGTGTCGTGGTCGGTTGAAGGGGGTGTGACCTTACCCACTTGAGTGAGGGGACAATGATTAGTTTGAGTTTAACCAGCTTAAGAAATGGGTTTGCTATTGATGAGCTGGGCCTGATATTGGCAAATGGATAGTGACATCTCTTCCACTTACCCAGTTGTACGCTCAGATAGGGGGGTAAGATGGCGTAGTGTGTACTAGACCCCGGTGATATTATTCAAAGTGAGAACTTACTAATATATGAGACTCCAGAGATGAGTTGGATTGATATGTGGATTCAGATGAGGATTAGTATGCTTGAATTATATCTTACATATTACATCGACTATGTAGGCATTGCATTGCATTGCATAACCTTGGTATGACTGGTACCATTCATGGACTTACCAGCATTTTTGCATTACTCTAATATTACATACTTGCATTTCTACCTTGCACACACTCTTACACCACCCTCTAAGCTTTCTATAAGCTTATGCATGATAGATGCGTGCAGGTGATGCCAGGACGCAGTTGTAGTTGAGTGAAGGTAGGAGCGTGTGGCTGAGCTTCCAGAGTTTCCTTTCCCTATCTCTATATTGTATTTTCTTTTGTACCTTGTACTTAAAAGTTTTGTTATGGCATGTGGGTTATGCTTATGGTTATGATTATTATCAAAAAAATTCATGTTGAAAATCCTCCTTGTAGGATCCCAAGATCAAAACCTGGTATATGGGTGCTGGGAGCCAAGAATGGGGTACTAAAGAGGTTGTTGGCGCTGGATTTGGTGATCAAAAAATTTATGAGCTCAGTTTCCTAGTTTGGGGCGTGATAGGAGTTGGTATCAGAACATGAGCTTAGGACAATTAGGTCCTGAGTGCGTAATCTTCTAGTTTAGTTCCCTAACGTCTGAGCCTTCAAGGGTTCTTAAGGCTGATAAGTGCCCTTGTTCTTTTCTTTAGATCATGCCACCTATGCGAGGCACCCGAGGTGCCCGAGCAACCCGTGCGGCCCTCACTCCACCGCCTGAGGATCCTATTCCTCCACTGAGGTTCTTATTTTGTTGCCTGTAGTTCCCGTTCCCCTACCTAAGCCTCCTGTTCCCACGTCCAAGACCCCTGCAGATCCTGCGCCCCCATCAGAGACAAGTGCAACCCTTACCATGTCAGTTGGTGCTGATCAGTTGCAGCAGATGCTCCAGGCCGTGATAGCCGCCCTCCATGAGCGGGGTAGGCACCCTGCTGAAACCCTAGAGCAGGCAAAGCAGGAGCACGAGAGTGCCCTATTACGAGATTTTCTTCAACTTGATCCCCCGTGATTCCAAGGAGAGCCTGATCTGACTGTAGTAGAGAGGTGGCACTCCCGAGTGGAGAAGATGTGCAAGACTATGAGATGTATGACCCATCAGCAGGTCCCTTTGGCCGTGTTTTTACTCAAAGGAGAGGTCAAGCATTAGTGGACCTCCATTACTCGTGCTGTAAGGCCTGATTTCATCTGGACATGGGAGGATTTCGTGGGCCAATTTTATCCACAGTATTTCCTCAACGGTAGCGAGCATTGGAGTTCGAATCCTAGTACAGGGAGATATGTCCATGGCCTAGTACGCGGCCCATTTTGCGGTGTTATCAAGGTTTGCACGGTATTTTACTGATGATGAGAAGTGAAAGCCCTCCATTTCAGGAACGGCTTACGTTTTGGCCTCCAAGGCCGTGTTATCGGCCATATGCTCCAGACTTTTGAGGAGGTCGTATGGAGGGCTCAGATCTATGAGCCAGACTAAGCTGGTTCACAAAGAGACTGTGATCATAGAGAAGATCGAAAGAGGTAGGCCCCCTCCGGTGGCTCCAAACATCAACAGCACTACCCCCCATCAGAGGCGCACAAGCCGCTAGGGCACCAACAACACCACTGGCACCCCTAACACCACCTAAGAGGGAGCTTTCAGGTGTCGATTTTGGATGTAGTGGGATAGAACACTGTAGGTGGGAGTGTCCCCGATCGCAGCATTAGTAGCTGAGAGCACCACAACAACCTTCATAGCCGCAATAATAGTAGCTGCTACCACCAAGGCCCCCTTAACAACAACATCGGTAACTGCCTCTGAGACCACAACAGCTAAGGCAATAATTTTATCCACAGCAGTAGCAGTAGCAGGGACCTCAGAGGGAACAGGAATGTTCCCAACTAGGTCAGGCTTGGTTTTACGTGGCTTAGTAGGACCTACAGTCATCCGAAAGAGTTATTGAGGGTATTCTCCTTGTCTCTACATGCATCACTCGAGTATTATTCGATTCTGGTGCTTCACACTCCTTTATATCTAAGGGATTTTTCCATTCGGCTGAATTTCTGATTGAGTCTGCCCGTGAGGGGTTGTCAGTGTCGACACCCTTTGAAAGATTGTAGTGTTATGCTGCTTCTGTTCATCTTGCCCTATTCTAGTACAGGAGACTTTCTTACCCGCTGACTTGTTTGTGCTGCCGATGTCAGAGTTAGACGTTATCCTATGTATGAATTGGCTCACCGAGTACCACACCATCTTGGATTACTCCATGAGGACAGTCACATTTTGTATACTTGGCTTTCCGCAGTTCCAGTTCATTGTCGAGCCCAGAGGAGAGTCGTTGTCTTATTTGATGTCATGTGCAGTAGAGGAGCCTGTAGCAGTGAGTGTTGATCAGTTACTAGTGGTTTATGATTTTTTGATGTATTCTAGGAGATTTTGAGATTTTAACCTCATTGACATATTGAGTTTCAGATTGATATTGTGCCCAGTACCGTGCCTATCTCGAAGGCCTCGTATCATTTGGCACCGATGGAGTTGTGGGAGCTATAACAACAGTTGGATGAGTTAAATGAGCTAGGTTTCATTCATCCGATCAGTTCACGGTGGGGAGCGCCAGTACTATTCATCAGGAAAAAGGATGGATCCTTAAGCCTCTGCATGGATTATTGCCAACTCAATCAGGTCATGATCAAGAACAAGTATCCACTCTCAAGGAATGATGATTTGTTTGATCAGCTGTAGGGTGCACAGTTCTTTTTGAAGATTGACCTGCAGTCTGGTTATCATCAAATTCAAGTCTGATAGGAGTCCATCCAGAAGACAGCCTTTAGGATGCACTATGGTCACAATGAGTTTCAGGTCATGTCCTTCGAACTGACCAATGCACCTATAGTCTTCATGCAGTTGATGAATAAGGTTTTCCATCCTTATCTCGATCAGTTTGTTGTGGTCTTGATCGGTGACATTCTGATTTATTCGAGATCTTGCGAGGACCATGAATAACATTTAGAGATTGCCTTACAAACCTTCCATACCTACTAGTTGTATGCAAAGTTGGAGAAGTGTGAGTTTTAGAAGGAGGAGGTGAAATTTCTCTATACATGGTGACGAGGGAGGGTGTCGCAGTGGACTCCTCGAAGATAGATGCAATGCATTCGAGATCCACCGCTTCCTCGGTCTAGCAGGCTATTATCGACGCTTTATTGAGAGATTCTCTCATATCGCAGCACCGTTGACTATGTTGACCCGGAAGGGCTCAGAGTTTGTGTGAAGTGACACCTGTGAGTGAGCATTTATGGAACTGAAGGACTGCCTCACATTCGCTCCTGTCCTCACTCTTCCCTCTAGGAGTGGAGGATTTATTTTATTTACCAATGCTTCTTATGTGGGCTTAGGTACTATCCTGATGCAGCACGGGAAGCTATTGGCTTATGTATCTTGCCAGCTCAAGGCCTATGAGCTAAACTACCCCATGCATGATTTGGATTTGGTGACAGTCATCTTTGCAATAAAGGTTTGGAGGCACTATCTTTATGGGGTTAGGTTCGAGCTCTTCTCCGACCACAAGAGCTTGAAGTATCTATTCTCTTAGTCCGTGTCACGCCCCGAACTCAGAAACTTGGCTTACAAAATTCTCGATCGCCAAATCTGGCACTGACAGCCTTCATAGTACCCCATTCTTGGCTCCCGACACCCATATACTAGGTTCTGATCCTGGGATTTGACAAGGAGGATTTTCAACAAAAATTTATTCCATAAGAAGCAACCCACAAACAACAACTAACAACATCACCACATATCCACTATACTAAAAAAAATTTAAGTACAATGCATAAAGGGGAATATAAGATAATATCAGAACTCCAAAAGATTGGTTACATACTCCTGCTCCTTCTCAGCTATGTCCTAGCTTCATCTGCACATAATAGTCCTACATAAGCTTATAGAAAGCTTAGAGGGTGGTGAAAGTATGTGCGCAAGATAGAAATACAAGTATACATTATCAGAATAATGGAGAAATGTTGGTAAGTCTATGAATATTATTAGTCGTACCAACACTATACAACACGAGGCATGAATGCTATTAGCCACACCAAGGCCATGTGATGTAAGGCCTATATAGCCAATGTCATATGCGAGATGCAATTCAAGCATGCTATTCCTCATCTGAATCCACATATCATTGGGGTCTAATACACTCTACAGCAGATCATTGCCCCAACTGGATGCACAACCATGTAAGTGGAAGAGACCTCACTACCCGCATGACTAGTAATCTACCAATATCTACTCGGCATGTCGGTAGCGGACCCATTTACGAGCTAGTCAGACCCAACCTAACATTGCCCCTACCCTCGGACGATGAGCCACAACCCCTTCCAACCGACCATGACACAATGGAAGACACTGCCTAATGGTATTCGACACTTGTGCGCTCATACATCCAATCAATCTCAACGTTGGAGCATCCTCTTGGTACCATAAGAGTTTGAAGACTTTCACCCTGGGACATCTATGACGCCCTCGTGCTTTAACAAGTATTTCAAGTATCCAATCATGTCATCCACACTATACTTATGGAGGCTACAACCCCGATGTCGTTAAGGCGTACAGTAATCATAACACACAATGCAAGATGCATGAGTCATACTATCTAGTCATGTATTAATCTTGTGCGTACTGTGTGCTCATGTGGGGCAACTCCACCTATCAGGGAGTCCTATAAACAACCTGCCCAATGGCATAATGCTATGATTAGTCACTCCTCCCAATAAGCATGCAGATGATGTGTATGGGCATGTATCATGATGCTATGCTAACATATAATCCTAGTCGGCATCGATAATTGGCCTATAGACAAGGTGGGATCCACAGAAGGACACCGAATTTGATCTATAATGTGAAGATTGATCCTCAATAGTGGATATACCAAATCTGATACCACATATTCATCCATTTACGAAAAGGGTAAATCACACAACAAGTGAGCTTCCTTACCCACCCTATAATAAAGCCGGCTGTGCTACCAATGAGGCCTAATAGATATAAATGGGCTAACATTAATGGGGGCCCAATAATTTGTGATATCCCAAAACGGTGAGATGGATCATACTTGTACTACTGGGGGCCCATCAATTTGGGTTAGCGCACAACAAAGAGGAGGACATGAGAATGGGCCTAAACAGTGGGCATAATGGGAGATCACAATGTGGGCATTTAACCAACATTGCTCTTACAATGTGGACATTTAACCATCATTGCTCCCAAGACATGGCCCATAAAATCTATTATACGATGAGGGCTCAAGGCCTTATACTAACTAGAAGAATAGTTGGGCATCATAACATTACCATATACATCATGGTGGGTTCACACATCATAATGGCCTCACCACATAGGCCTCTCATATATCACATTGGGTTCATCATATGTGCCTCTCATATATCACAATGGGCCTCACCATGTGGGCCTCATATACATCACATTAGGTCGCACATATCGACCACACATACATCATATTGGGCCTCACCATGTGGGCCTCATATACATCACATTGGCCTTATATACATCACAATGGGCCTCACTATGTGGGCCTCATATACATCACATTAGGCTGCACATATGGGCCACACATACATCATATTGGGCCTCACCATGTGGGCCTCATATACATCACATTGGGCCTCATCATATGACCTCGTATACATCACAATGGGCCTCACCATGTGGGCCTTATATACATCACATTAGGCCGCACATATGGGCCACATATGCATCATATTGGGCCTTAAGGGGCAGCCCATAATTTGGTAAAAATGGAGGGGCAGCATGTACAACATACATCTCAAGGTGGGCCCTTCACAAGCACAGATGGGGCCCTGCATGTCCAGCAAATGGACGGTCGGCATGGGATGAAACACATACATCATAGTGGACCACACGTCCCATGGACGGTGTGGATATACATCATGGTGGGGTCCATGTCCAGGGATGGACGGTATGAATATACAACAAATATATTACGATGGCCCCACATCCCACATGGCTGGATAGAGTTGATATAACACTTACATCAAGGTGGGCCCCACCCCCACACATGCAACATGTGTGGGGTGGGTCCCACGTCCAGCAAATGGGTGGACAACATGGTTAAAACACATATATCACAGGTGGGATCCCACCGTCCAGCTAGATGTAGAATATATACATCATAGGTGGACCCCACCCCCACACGTGCAACACGTGTGGGGTGGGTCCAACGTCCTAGAAAAATGGCCGGATGGCAAGGATAAAACCCATACATTGTGGTGGGTCCATGTCCCTATTGGACGGTGGAGATCCAACACGTGCAAGGTGGGTCCCACTGTCCCAAGGATAGAAGGCTTGGATAAAATACATAAATCAGGTGGGTCCACATGTGTGGTACCCACCAGCTTTGAATTAACTAATATTTATGTTTCCTCTACATCTGGGCCTGTCTAGACCGACAGACAGGTGGGCCGTTTGGACGGTCAACAAGGCGGGCCCCAGTTAATGGTTGGGTGACGTGGGTGGCACACACATGCATGGTGGGGTCCACAAAAGGTTGGACCATCCCACAGACCAAGTTGATATTTGGACTTTTTCCCGTAACTAGGCCTGCATGGTCTGTCCAGCCATGCAGGCCCAATTTGGGCAGCAAGATGGGCCCTATTTACTGGATGGTGGGTGTCCCACTGCTTAAACAACTAGGATAAGATACGTACATCATCAGGTGAGCCATCATACAAGGAAAGTGAGAGAGAGAGAGAAGACGGTGGTGGTGGGAGGAGCTCCACCACTATGAGCTCCTCTTATGTATGCACATGTACATTAAGTGGGCCTTACATAGATGGCTATACATCAGAAATTCTGATTGGGATTCCTCCACATAAATCAGGGCCTAGGTGGCCATACCCTATTGCACAACATAGATACTTCATGGTGGGATCCATGGAGAATGGTCCCACCATGGGTAGATACATGCATGATGTGATGGACCTTAGGACACATCTAGGGACCAATATGGGATCCCCACCATTAATTGTGGGTCCCACTTTCCCCAAGCTAAAGAAAATAAAGATCCATGGAGAATATGAAAGAAATAGATCCTAGGAAGCACCCACCTAAACTTCTTCTTCTTCCTTATGCTCTAACGCTCCTAGGAAGCTCTTTAATGGGGGAGATGACCTCTTGATGGTTGGATTGGGGGTACTAAAGAGAGGGAGTTACTGGATTTTTGGAGAAGGGTGGGATGTCCAAGGCTTTTTGTTAGGGAGAATGAAATGAAAGAGAGAGGGAGAGAAATGAGAGAGAGCGGCGCGGGGGGGGGGGGGGGGGGGGGGGGGGGGCATGGGTGGCTAACAATGAGTACATGTAAGAGGCATGGGGCTATGGGCTAGGGTAGGGTGATGCACCCCTAGGATGACATCATCCTAATAATGAGTTTATCGGAAAATGTGCAATCTGGAATAGGTGGGTCCCACAATCAAGCGATCAATGGCTAGAATAATGCACGAGCCATAACTTACAATCTAAGTATCGGATTGGCACATGAGACACGGCGTCGGAACTTCGGTGACATGCGGTCGCAATGGTATATATCTCATGTTGAGTCAGCTCGGGTTTACAGGCTGCGACTTAAGGCCACACGTAAATGATATTTAGAAGTTGCAGCTCGCCGAAATTCAACCGGGAGGACCAAGGGATCCTATGAAATGGAAAAATGCTAGGACACTGTGTTCACAACCCCAAGTGTAGGGTCACGACGTAGAAATAATCTCGGTGAGACCGAGTTCGAATCCACAGGGACTAATCTCGTGTATTTTCTGAAAACAACTAGAAGGATCCACTTGTAGAGATTAGGGAGATCTGTGATTGATTCAAGGATACAACTGGAATCAGAATCCCATCTTATCCAATTGGAAGATATCTTAATAAAACCAAATCTGAACTTCATTTGACCTAGTTCTCAGTGGAAGAGCGGTGTGAGAGCTAGTAGTGATTCCATCACAAAACCAGGCCCAGGAGACAATTGCTCACAATAGGATTTACCAATCCTACAATCAATCCGAGAGAATTATGAAAGTTAGGGAGGATTTCATCATCCAATCATGCCCAAGGGACAATGGTGAATGACAAGATTTCCTAAATTCACTATCTAAAAACATGAAAAGAACATACTTAAAGCTATCACAGATCTATTGTAATTTGAGTCATAACAAACCATTAAAAACTAAAAGTATTCCTTATAATCAAACTAGAATCAAAGAGAGTTCAATATAAACATGAATCAAGGCAATAAAAACATCCCTTCAGGTTCTAAACTTCACCTCTTAGCCCTAGCTAAGAGGTTTAGCTAACCATAGAGATGATTGAACTAAAATTTCTTAATAAAAGAATAAAAATAACTAAGGAAAATGTAAGAAAAACTCTCGGCGACAGCTTCTCACGCTTTTACTCCACTCCTCAAACCCTAGACGATGCTTAGGAGTACCTTGAAGACTCTTATTTATTGTTTTGCAGCACCTCCTTTCAGACCGATCTGGAAAAATCTAGAAACCATCTCAAATTTATGCAGCTTCGATATATCGAAGTGTCTTCGATATGTCCTTTAATATTATTGAGCAGTCTTCGATATATCGAAGATCAGTCCAAAATTGTCCAGCGAGTTTGGCCTGAAGATCTGAATTTCTCAATAATATCGAAGGGTCTTCGATATTATTACAGGTCTTCGATATATCGAAGGTCATTCTGGCATTTTTCCAAAACTAGACTTTTCTGGCCCCAGAATACATTTTCAAGATAATTTTCTGGCTTTTCTTTTGTTCACCTCAAATCTTCAATTCTCTTCCTTCATCACTTGGTTTCCTTGAATCTTTGGCATGTGAATTATTTAATCTTAGCCATCTAAGATCCATCCCATGCCTTGGTGACTTTTGAGCATTAATTTTGCATTTTAGCACTTTTTTCGATCCAAGCTCCTAAATTCACCGTTCAACACAAACATGATTAAAATAGAACATTAATGTAACATCCCGAAAATCGGGGGGTCGAGCAAAAACCCAACTCCCGAGTTCCAAAATGTTATTCATGCAACATAGATATGTATGTTTGAATGTTGTCTGTGATAATGTATTAAACATGAGTGAAATTAAGCCAGAACAGCATATCATACTCCAGAGACAGTTAAATTAACCAGCGGAAGTCTGTAATAGTATGTATAACATATATAAACCATTGTATGTCTCCAGAGTGTGAACATGTTACCAGGTTATATACATACATGTATTCTTCAAAAGTAACCAAAAGAATATACATGAGTGCTCTAAAAATATAAAATGACAAGTGTCAAGGTATTTAAGCAACCTCCCTGTAATCCCGTCAATCAGAACACGCATAAAGGAGGGATCCTCCTCATCATCATCAAGTCCAGCTCCGCCTCATAGGCCGCGCCATCATCTGCAATCACAAAAAGGTCTGGTGGGTGTCCGGAACACCGTCCCGTAACGTGGGAGTGAGTAGCTAACTCAGTGGAATAATAGAGCAAGGATTAACATGTTCTCAAATCAATCATGCGATAATAGTAAAGCAATAAATCAAACAATCCTAATACTGTTGTTAATGCAATTATGACATGACGTGATGTATGCCCTCACCGACGATCACCCTCATACGGCAACATCTTACGACCGCGGCATGCCACACTCCCTAGAGTGCTCCACATCTTCCAGGCACATGCAATGCTATGGTGATATGATTACCAAGTTGTTATTAATCCATTCAAACAGCAGGATTGGGAAACTAAGGTACTTCCCTTGTATCAATCCCAACACGGATCCTGTCTAGGGTCGTCACTCCTAGTAATCTCATACGATGTACATTTCGTAGGTCGCTGCAAGGGCTGCCAGGGCTGTTGCACGCACTCGTTGCTCCGCTCCCCCATCACCTTATCAGTGTAGGCCGACAGCAAGAATATAGTGTCCCATACCACCATAATCTGCTCACGAGTCATAGGTGCTCACTGGTCACTACGGGGAGGTTTGTGGCCCCAGCGTAGGCCGACAGCTCGACCACGGTGTCCCATACCACCATGCCCGGCTCATGAGTCTTCGTGGATCAAGGTACCACGGTTAATAGGGTTTACAATGGTAAGTTCAGTACCCTAGGTTCAAGCAGTTATGACACATACAAGGTGAACATACATCGGCCAGTCGGGTTACTTGACGGGCTCGACTAGCGCGATCGCATCTCGAATTGAACGACATGAAGTGCGTAAAACACTTCGCGTGGCCTAACCACTGCCGCCAACTCTAAACACGAATCACGTTCATCGACGCGTCGTTCGTGGCTATGACCAGTCAGCCACGAATTCGCTCGGTTACCGACTGCCTGGACTAAGTCTAGTCCCACACATCTATGAAATCACATTAACAATATATGCGAAGGTTTTGGAATTGAAATACAATCATGTGAGCATGTTAACACATGTTATAACATTCAACTTAAGCAAATCTTCAAGCACATACATTCCATGCATGTAATGGAATCATGCATATGGTCAACATGTAGGAAATCATTTAGGTCAGCATATTAATCAAGAAATCATTCTCAAACCACTACATAACATCATTTAATTCAATACATACTAATACAAGCATTTATACAAACACATACACTACACACTTAAGTCTACATATAGTATGTCGACCCAAAGTGCGCAACTAGGCGAATCTCTTCGCCAAACTAATTATACACGCATTCCTAACTTCCTAATGCGACAACAAACCATGTCAATCACATCAGCAAAATATGAATGTAAACAGTACTTCCTACAAATGACTAAAATGCCCTAAATCTCATATTCTTCGTTAGCTTACGAAACGGGAAACGGAGAGCATTTTGTACATGTCAAACGGCGATGCCGTCAAGAATCTACTATTAAACGACATTGAAAGCTTTGGAAACAGTCAATCAAAGCGTCTAATATCCGCACCTTTTCCCTTTTAGGGATGAAAATTCGAACGGAGCGTATACGCTTCGTCTACGGCGAATAGAGAACCTGATTTACGAGATCCATAAGCTACATCGCTATGGAAACAAGGGAAACTCAAATCAACAACTATTTAGGGTATTTACTTACCTAGAAAAGCGGAGAAATCACCGGCAACGTGATTGAGTTGCGTTGCTTAGGCACTTGCAACAGGTAGCACAAGCGGCAAGGAATTCTCCTCCAATCTCCCTCACAAACTCTCACCTTTTCTCTCTCCCAATCTAGGGATTTTTGCAAATTCGGATGGGAGAGAGGAGTGAGGGTTTCAACCCCTTTTATAAGCCTAAACATGCCCAAAATAGGCTCCAAGTCAAGGTATACTTAAAGTATATCCAAATCGGGGCTGTTTCGGTCCAAAAGAGCATTTCTGGAGGTCCCCTGGCCAAATGCGGTCGGACTTAAGCTCGTGCATACTGGATCTAGCACGCATCCAGATTTCAGGCCGGTAGGGTTCCCAGATCGCACGTGGCGGCCCAGTTTCAGTTTAACGGTCACCGCACTAAGATCAAGCCTATAAGTCTCGTGATATGTAATAGAAATTTTTCCTGATCCAAGGGTGTAATTTGGCTGTATTCTGACGGTCAGAATGCTTAATACTGATGCGTCAAATTTGTGTGCCAGATTTGAATTTGAAATTCCAACTGTCCCTATTCACACTCTCTTCGGTCCGGGCTCAATGAAATAGCCTGTGATCGTCAGTTGGACTTGATATTCGAAACGATTGCCAAGCCCAGCTAAGTGGTCATAACGGTCTAAGATGGTAGGCATCTGACTTACGACGCGCGGTCTAGATCCAATACAAAGTTTCAAGGAGGTCCCGAGAACAAACCGGCTTAGAGTTTGATCCGAGGCTTTAGAGCATTATAGCACCCTTGGTTCCACTCGCTTTGGGCCTTGTAGAACGTATTTAAAGTGATCAGGGACCATTTCCCAGCTATTCTAACGTTGCACTAGCTAACTTAGTCATATTTTCTAAAGGAATTGATTCTAAGTGGTTTCTTTGGCTATGAAATTGGGTTCTAAGCAATTTTCCAGGTGTTTCAATTGACCCATTGCCTAAGGACGTCAAATCTCAGATTGGCCAAAATCCGGGGTGTTACAATCTACCCCCCTTAAAACACAATGTCGTCCCCGACATTGGCGAAGGGCAAGGAGTACCTAGAGGGACTTTAGTATTGACATTCTAAGGAAGGTTCAAATCCTACTTAATAACCTAACTGTACATATAACCTAAATCAAATGTTTCGATCTTGGGCCAGTGGGGAAGAGCCTAACCACGCTTCCGCTGCGCCACTCTAATCGAACAGGAGCGTTGACTAACCTAACCGGATTGGACTCCATACGTTCTACCCCCCTTAAAACTTGGTTTTACTTAAATTCAAGAATCTATGCATCGCTCCGTATATCGGAACGAGGTGCAACTTAGGGGCTATCCTTGACATAAATTGGGAACAACCTCTCATTACAGTGGTTTTCCTTTGCTAATGATGCGTTCTATGGCATTGGTATCTATGATCATAGAGATGAGCCTAATCTCTATTGTGGTTAAGGTCAGGGGCAGGTATGAATTGGTGGTAAGATGCCTAATTCTCTACTGGCTTTAAGTCCTCGCCATTTCCCAAAAGGCAATGTGATCCCGTTTGGTTGTAGGTGGTTGGGCCATCACAGAATAAAGGTTATGTAGTAGGTCTGAGCCGGATACATAGACTTTCTGTCTAGCTAGAACAGAAGATTTATTGTATCAATTCTTAATCCGAGTCGATGCCGATCTTCTGCTTGATCAGAGCATTGGATTTATTGGGAACCACTAGGATTAAGAAGTCGATTCAAACCGCGAATACATCGCGTACATGCAGTTCCTTTACTCTGCGTTCCCGAATGCAATAAACCCTTGGGGATGGCAATTCTAAGGGGCGTGCTAGTCCATTCTAAGTTCAATCTGAGGGATTTATAAATGTTCCCTGAGAGTGAATGGTTCCTTCCTATGGGCAACAACAGAAGTCTATAAGTCATAAGGGGATCTGTCGAAGGAATAAGGTTCTACTTCAACCAAATCTAACCTACAAGTCCTTAGCATATACAGGCTGTACACTACTTAAGGTAACTAGTAGGCTAGTCTGTATTTCATTCGCTATAATTCAAGACCTAAGCCTATACACTAGACGGTTTCATACCATCTCTAATACAGGGAATTGCTCTATCGCTTAGGATCAAAATTGTCTAAATGGAATTGGATTTCTTATGTCGTCAGACCCTTCAAATCTAGGAGTGCTAACACTAGAACCAAAACACCTAGAGCCTATGTGGCCAGTAGCGCTTAGTGGTATTAAATGGAACTGCATTCCTAGTCCCATGGCAGGATTGGATGTGGTATGCTTGGTAGGAGGGTGGGTGGGGATAAAAATTAATTTGTAGGCTGGATCTCAGGGAGTTATAATACTCCCAATCTAGGGACAATATTTTATAGCGAAATGAAACAACATGCATTCCATTCGACAAATTTTGGCTATATTAAGCCCAAACCACAACACAAACACATTTTTCTACCTAACAACAAAACAACATAGAAATTTCAAACAGTAGTCAAACAAGCTAAAGGGCAACGACATAGATGCCTGATTCTACCAAAGGACTTCTACCAGGGTCCCGACTGACCTTCTTGAATACTATCAAGTTCAATACTGTCAGTTGCCCATTAGAGCTCTATCGGCCATGTGTTTTCAATACTTCTCAAACGGAGAAAGTTGAGAAATGGGATTTGAGGTTAGCATGATTCTGAGACCCAAAAAGGGGGTAAAGGCTCAAATAAAAGGGACATGAGAGAGAGAACGATGGAAAGGGAGGAAAAAGGCTGAAACAGCCTTAACAATAGCCATGGAAAATGGAGGAAATGCGAAGAAATGGTCGCCCAAAGGGACAGAATGAAATCTAGGCGTTGTAGAGGGATGCTTCAAGCTTCCCTAGGATGTATTTTCAGAAAGAAATGAAAATGAAAAAGGGGAATGGAGCACCTCACGATTTCAGCTCGATTTTGGAGTTTTAGGAGCTCCAACGGATGAAATCTTCAAGAGGGAGGGCTGCCAACTTCAAAGGAATGACGGAGGGTGGTCGTTTTTGGCAGGGAATGGATCTAGGGTAGTTTGGAATCATGAATTTTTGGGATAGGGCAGCTGAAAACGAAAATGGGGCTAGGGGAGGGGCTGTTTGTGAAGGAAGTACCCATATTTGGGGTTTTCTTGGGGTGGGAGGTGCATAGGGGTGATGTGGACCCTGTTTAAGGGGGTGCGCCCGAAGGACGGCCCCATCGGAGCTCGCCGGCCGGCGATGCATCGCCGAACCGGCGATGGCATCGCCGGCCAACTTCCAAGTTGGCCGGTGGGACCACATGGGTCTGGTCCCCCATGATCCCAGGGGTCCAAAAATATATGGCCCACCCCCTGGTTCATTGTACCTTGATCTGTATGGGCCCAAATATGTGTTCGGGCCTCTCCGGGTCCACCTCGCAATCCCGAATACCAAATCATATGATGCAGCATATGAATTTGGGGTAGAAGGAGCCAGTACATCTATTTAGATCCTTAGTTACTAAAGAAAGTGAAGTTAGAATGGCCTTATGGTCATTTTTCATGAAATTTTACTATTCACTGTAAAATTTTGTGAAAGTACTAATTTGTGTTATTTTCTTATTATGTTTGATGCCTAATATGAAATGGATAAGAAAGAAATGAAGATTGGAGTGTTTAGAGGAGGAATTTTGAGAATTTTTGGCAAAACGGGGTTTTTAAGCCCTGGCGATTGATTACTGGAGTCGTGGTCATTCCACGGCCCAAAGATTCACTTTTGCGGTTTAAAACCACTCATATGACGTCTCCACCCGACTTCCTACAGCTTAAAAGTGATTCGGGTCGCTTTACGCGACCCGAGATGCGTTACAGACTCGATCTTGCGATCGATCCTTATAGACTTCGCCTATCGGCGAATCTGTGATCCTAAAAGTGTTTCTAGACCCTTCTCGCACCCACCTAAGTCAAAGGAAGCGACAGCGTACGTCGCAAGACCATAACCCAGGCCCAGTTTAATCCAAATCATGCTCTGATACCATCTGTAACATCCCGAAAATCGGGGGGTCGAGCAAAAACCCAACTCCCGAGTTCCAAAATGTTATTCATGCAACATAGATATGTATGTTTGAATGTTGTCTGTGATAATGTATTAAACATGAGTGAAATTAAGCCAGAACAGCATATCATACTCCAGAGACAGTTAAATTAACCAGCGGAAGTCTGTAATAGTATGTATAACATATATAAACCATTGTATGTCTCCAGAGTGTGAACATGTTACCAGGTTATATACATACATGTATTCTTCAAAAGTAACCAAAAGAATATACATGAGTGCTCTAAAAATATAAAATGACAAGTGTCAAGGTATTTAAGCAACCTCCCTGTAATCCCGTCAATCAGAACACGCATAAAGGAGGGATCCTCCTCATCATCATCAAGTCCAGCTCCGCCTCATAGGCCGCGCCATCATCTGCAATCACAAAAAGGTCTGGTGGGTGTCCGGAACACCGTCCCGTAACGTGGGAGTGAGTAGCTAACTCAGTGGAATAATAGAGCAAGGATTAACATGTTCTCAAATCAATCATGCGATAATAGTAAAGCAATAAATCAAACAATCCTAATACTGTTGTTAATGCAATTATGACATGACGTGATGTATGCCCTCACCGACGATCACCCTCATACGGCAACATCTTACGACCGCGGCATGCCACACTCCCTAGAGTGCTCCACATCTTCCAGGCACATGCAATGCTATGGTGATATGATTACCAAGTTGTTATTAATCCATTCAAACAGCAGGATTGGGAAACTAAGGTACTTCCCTTGTATCAATCCCAACACGGATCCTGTCTAGGGTCGTCACTCCTAGTAATCTCATACGATGTACATTTCGTAGGTCGCTGCAAGGGCTGCCAGGGCTGTTGCACGCACTCGTTGCTCCGCTCCCCCATCACCTTATCAGTGTAGGCCGACAGCAAGAATATAGTGTCCCATACCACCATAATCTGCTCACGAGTCATAGGTGCTCACTGGTCACTACGGGGAGGTTTGTGGCCCCAGCGTAGGCCGACAGCTCGACCACGGTGTCCCATACCACCATGCCCGGCTCATGAGTCTTCGTGGATCAAGGTACCACGGTTAATAGGGTTTACAATGGTAAGTTCAGTACCCTAGGTTCAAGCAGTTATGACACATACAAGGTGAACATACATCGGCCAGTCGGGTTACTTGACGGGCTCGACTAGCGCGATCGCATCTCGAATTGAACGACATGAAGTGCGTAAAACACTTCGCGTGGCCTAACCACTGCCGCCAACTCTAAACACGAATCACGTTCATCGACGCGTCGTTCGTGGCTATGACCAGTCAGCCACGAATTCGCTCGGTTACCGACTGCCTGGACTAAGTCTAGTCCCACACATCTATGAAATCACATTAACAATATATGCGAAGGTTTTGGAATTGAAATACAATCATGTGAGCATGTTAACACATGTTATAACATTCAACTTAAGCAAATCTTCAAGCACATACATTCCATGCATGTAATGGAATCATGCATATGGTCAACATGTAGGAAATCATTTAGGTCAGCATATTAATCAAGAAATCATTCTCAAACCACTACATAACATCATTTAATTCAATACATACTAATACAAGCATTTATACAAACACATACACTACACACTTAAGTCTACATATAGTATGTCGACCCAAAGTGCGCAACTAGGCGAATCTCTTCGCCAAACTAATTATACACGCATTCCTAACTTCCTAATGCGACAACAAACCATGTCAATCACATCAGCAAAATATGAATGTAAACAGTACTTCCTACAAATGACTAAAATGCCCTAAATCTCATATTCTTCGTTAGCTTACGAAACGGGAAACGGAGAGCATTTTGTACATGTCAAACGGCGATGCCGTCAAGAATCTACTATTAAACGACATTGAAAGCTTTGGAAACAGTCAATCAAAGCGTCTAATATCCGCACCTTTTCCCTTTTAGGGATGAAAATTCGAACGGAGCGTATACGCTTCGTCTACGGCGAATAGAGAACCTGATTTACGAGATCCATAAGCTACATCGCTATGGAAACAAGGGAAACTCAAATCAACAACTATTTAGGGTATTTACTTACCTAGAAAAGCGGAGAAATCACCGGCAACGTGATTGAGTTGCGTTGCTTAGGCACTTGCAACAGGTAGCACAAGCGGCAAGGAATTCTCCTCCAATCTCCCTCACAAACTCTCACCTTTTCTCTCTCCCAATCTAGGGATTTTTGCAAATTCGGATGGGAGAGAGGAGTGAGGGTTTCAACCCCTTTTATAAGCCTAAACATGCCCAAAATAGGCTCCAAGTCAAGGTATACTTAAAGTATATCCAAATCGGGGCTGTTTCGGTCCAAAAGAGCATTTCTGGAGGTCCCCTGGCCAAATGCGGTCGGACTTAAGCTCGTGCATACTGGATCTAGCACGCATCCAGATTTCAGGCCGGTAGGGTTCCCAGATCGCACGTGGCGGCCCAGTTTCAGTTTAACGGTCACCGCACTAAGATCAAGCCTATAAGTCTCGTGATATGTAATAGAAATTTTTCCTGATCCAAGGGTGTAATTTGGCTGTATTCTGACGGTCAGAATGCTTAATACTGATGCGTCAAATTTGTGTGCCAGATTTGAATTTGAAATTCCAACTGTCCCTATTCACACTCTCTTCGGTCCGGGCTCAATGAAATAGCCTGTGATCGTCAGTTGGACTTGATATTCGAAACGATTGCCAAGCCCAGCTAAGTGGTCATAACGGTCTAAGATGGTAGGCATCTGACTTACGACGCGCGGTCTAGATCCAATACAAAGTTTCAAGGAGGTCCCGAGAACAAACCGGCTTAGAGTTTGATCCGAGGCTTTAGAGCATTATAGCACCCTTGGTTCCACTCGCTTTGGGCCTTGTAGAACGTATTTAAAGTGATCAGGGACCATTTCCCAGCTATTCTAACGTTGCACTAGCTAACTTAGTCATATTTTCTAAAGGAATTGATTCTAAGTGGTTTCTTTGGCTATGAAATTGGGTTCTAAGCAATTTTCCAGGTGTTTCAATTGACCCATTGCCTAAGGACGTCAAATCTCAGATTGGCCAAAATCCGGGGTGTTACAATTAAACATTATCATGTTCATAAAACCAAGTAATAAATGGGGTCCAATATGAAATATTTGACCCTCAACATAATCCCTAGCCAACATTTTGCTAGTCCCAAGCAATGTATGCGAAAAATGAACTTTAATGCGCAATGTTCAAACCTTTTTCAGAAAATAATCTTTTGTGTAATTAAGTATGAATAAGTAGAATCGGGATGAAAATGCGATATTTTGAAAACCTAGAGTTGAATCACATAAAAAATCAATCAATTAAGTTCTTTATCCATTAGATTAGAGCATAGTTCGCATATCAAGTTTTTCAAGTTCTTAATGAAAACACTATCTTTTCATAATGTTAGCCATGTTTATCACTTCTAGATTGGTTGAAAACATAAGTACTGATTCTGAACTTATCCCCTTTTCCTTATTTTTCCAATTTTTCATTTTATATCGACTGTCATTTATATTTATTCAATCTTTTCAGTCTTTTCTTTTCTTTTTTCATTTTTTTTCAAACGTTTTTAGTCTTTTCACCATACATGACCCTTTTTGTCGATCTCCTATTTTTTAACTATTTTTTTCATCTTTTTGGGTGGATAAAATTCTCCAGACTTGATTCTCACCATCTATCAATGATTCACATACTAACAATAAAAAATTCTAGCATTATTCATAGAAAAAAATTTGAACGTAATTGAAGGAGAAGTGATGGAAAGATAGTACCTAATGATATTCAAACTTCCTCTTAATCAATTGAGCGCAAGAACTTAGGTGATAAATTACTTAGATGACTAGACTTCAGTAATTTAAAATTTAATCCCTATCTTATCATCATACTCAAAACATTCTTAAATACACAACTTATCACTTTCCAAATAAATAAACATTGAAAATTTTTCAAAAATTTTGCAAATTTTGCTCAAAACTAAGAAAACATTGATGATTTTACCTAATCTCCCACCCCAACCTAAAATATACACTGTCCTCAATGTAAAAGAAATAACCATGATTTGCAAAAGTGACAACGTAATTGAATGAGAAGTGATGGAAAGATAGTACCTGATGAAGGAATTTTGAAGCTTTTTGTAACACCCCGGATTTTTGCCAACCTGGGGTTAGACGTCCTTAAGCTATCGGTCAACCATATCACTCTCAGAACTCAATTCCAAAGCCAGAGAAATCATTTAGAACCTAATTCTTTAGAAATTTAACGTGAATTAGGCAGCGCTACACTAGATTTCCTGCAAAATTAGCACCAACCACTTTAAATACGATCTGTAAGGCCCAAAACCTATAGAATCGTTGACGCTATGTTACCATAAAACTTAGGATCAAACTCTAAACCTGTTTGTTCTCAGGAACCCTTTGAAACTTTGTAATGGATCTAGACCGCACGTCGAAAGCCTGATAGCGATGAACTTAAAAAATTATGACCGCCTAGTTGGACTTGACAATCATTTCAAAAATCAAGCCCAACCAATATCCTGAGACCATTTTACTGAGTCCGAAGTGAAGAGAGTGAGAAAAGGAAAATATTTAGAAAGTTAATTCAATTTTTAATAAATCTGGCATGTGTCGCTTGTGCGACATTTTTAAGCATTCTGACCGTTAGAACTCGACCGAATTTCACCCTCGGATCAGGAAAGTTGGCCCTTGCATGTCATAGCACATGTGGCCCTGATCGAGTTTCGGTGACCGCTGAACTGAAACTGGTCCGCCACGGTCGATATGGAAACCCGACTGAACTGAAAGCTTAGATTGACCTAGATCCAATATTAGAGAGCTTAAGTCCGACCGCATTTAGTAACAGGACCTCCAGAAGTACTCCGTTGGATCGGAACAGACCTGATTTGGTTATAACATAAGTATACCTTGGTCCTAAGTCTATATAGGTGAGTTTTTAGCCTATATAAGGAGCTTAAACCCTCTTATTCAGCCCATACGAATTTGAGAGAAACCCTAGGAGAGAGAAGTGAGAAAAGAGAGAGAAAGTGTGAGAGAAGTGGGAGAACCTTCCTACTATTCTTCCCTGCTGATCTACGTGCTTACCTATCGCTTTATAATCGCTATCCTGGCGATTCTGGCATCATTCTTAGGTAAGAAAATCCTAGCCCTAAATTGTTATAAGGTTTCCATTGATACTAGTAGCTAGATAGCTAACCTAACTTGTATTACAGGTTAATATTCCACGTATACGAAGACTTAGAGATTCCATCGGCTTCTTTACGCTTCTACGGCATAAGGTGAGGATTTTAGATGCTTAGGTTACCATTTTTCGAAGCTTTCAATGCCGTTTAATGGTAGATTGTTGACAAAGATGTTGTTTGACATGTAGAACATGCTGTCCATTTTTCATTTCGAATACATACAAAGAATATGAGATTTAGGATATTTTAGGTATTTGTAGGAAATATTGTATACGTACATATTTTGCTGATATGATTGCCATGAGTATTTATCGTGTACCTATCTTAATTATGCGTGTATGATCTGTTTGGCGAAGAGATTCGCCCTAATGCACATTTTGTCCGACATATGCTATGTAGACTAATATGTGTAGACTAAGTGTTTGTATAAATGTTTGTATAAGTATTGCGTAAATGAGGTTGTAGATTAGTGTTGAGATGAGATTCTCAATTGTTTTGATGATTTATATGATTTCCTCCATGTTTGTTATTTTGAATTGATTATCTTATATAAATGAAATGCTTGTGTATGGTTAAATTGCCTATGTTGTATCTTATAACATGTTGCTAACATGCTTGAATTATTTGTTATTTCAATTTTGTTTATCTCATATGATTATTGATTCACATTACATGTGCTTGGGGCTATACTCTAGTCCAGGAAATCGGTAACAGTTTAGAATTCGTGGTTAGATTCTATTCACCACGAAGGATGTGTATGATGAACCCGAGTCGTACTAGAGTCGTCGGCAGTAGTTAGGCCACGTGAAGTGCTTGTGCACTTCATGTCGGTCGATTCAACGTGCGCTCGTGCTAGTCGGACTCATCAAGTAACCCGATTGACCGTTGTATGTTTACCTTGTATACGACATAACTGCTTGAACCTAGGGTACTGAACTTACCAGTGATAACCCTGATAACCATGGTACCTTGATCCACTAAGACTCATGAGCCGGGCATGGTGGTATGGGACACCGTGGTCAAGCTATCGGCCTACGTTGGGGCCACGAGCCTCCCCGTAGTGACCAGTGAGCAACCCAGACTCGTGAACCAATTATAGTGGTATGAGACACTATATTCGAGCTGTCGGCCTACACTGATAAGGTGATGGGGGAGCGGTGCAACGAGTGCAAGCAATAGCCCTGACAGCCCTTTGTAGTGACCTCGAGCGTACTCTGAGTCTACGTGAGGCAACGACCCTTCCGTAGCAACAAGAGTACAACTAGGCCTGTATTGATAAGGTGATGGGGGAGCGGTGCAACCAGTGCGTACAACAGCCCTGACAGCCCTTGCAGTGACCTAGAAATATATCATCATATGAGACTACTAAGAGTGACGACCCTAGACAGGATCCTTGTTGGGAATGATATAAGGAAAATACCCTAGTTTCCCAATCCTGCTGTATGAAAAGGACTAATAACAACTTGGTAATCGTATTCATATCACACTGCATGTGCCTGGAAGATGTGAAGCACTGAGGGAAGAAAACATGCCGCGAACGTAAGATGGTGTCGCATGAGGGAGTATGTCGGCGAGGGCATCCATCATTTCATTTCATTCTTGTATTAATCACAGTATTTAGGAATGTTCGAATTGCTTGCTTTATCATTATCGCTTGATTGATCTGATAACATGTTAACCTTTGCTCTATGATTTCACTGAGTTAACTACTCACTCCCACATTACGGGACGGTGTTGTACACACCAAACAGTCTCTATTTTAGTTTCAGATGATGGCGTTGCTTACGAAGCAGAGCCGGACTTGATGATGATGATGAGGATCCCTCCTATATGTAGGTTCTGATTGACGGCGTTATAGGGTTACTGATTAGATGCCAATACACTTGGTATTTTACCTTTTATTTTGTAACGCCTCAGAAAAATCCATACAGGGACTCGAGTACCAACTCGATCAGAAATCACTTAGGATTAATCCCTTTAGAAATTAAGCATAAGTTAACTAGCGCTATACTAGAAGAGCTGTGAAATTAGTGCTTATCACTTTAAATACGTTCTACAAGACCCAAAACTTGTAGAAGCAATGACGATATAATACCCTGAAACCTAGGTTCAAACTCTAAACCCGTTTGCTCTCAGGAACCCTTTGAAACTTCGTATTGGATTTAGACCGCGCATCAAAAGTCCGATGTCTATAATCTCAGACCGTTATGACCTCTTAGCTAGACTTGACAATCATTTCAAAAATCAAGCCCAACCAATGCTCTGAGGCTATTTCATTGAGCCTGGAGCAGGGAGTGTGAGAAAGAGTGAAATTCATTAAAATTTAAATGGAATTTAAATGAATTTGGCACGTTTCGTTTGTGGGTTAAGTATAAGCATTCAGACAGTCAGAATCAGACCCAAATACACCCTCGGATTAGGGAACATTTCTCAGTCAGGTCAGTGTACTTGGAATCCACGATCGAGTCTCCGTGACCGCTGAACTGAAACTCGTCCGCCAAGTGTGATCTGGGAACTCTACTGGACTTAAAACTTCATGTGAGCAGGATCCGATATACATGAGCTTAAGTCTGACCGCGTTCGGCCAGGGGACCTCCCGAAATACTCTTTTGGATCGAAAAAGACCCGATTTGGTTATAACCCAAGTATACCCTTGTCCCAAGTCTATTTAGGTGAGGTTTTAGCCTATATAAGGGCTTTAAACCCTCTCATATCTCTCCCATCCGAATTTGTATTAAACCCTAGAAAGAGAGAGAGAGAAAGTGAGAGATTGTGAGAGAGTTGTGGGAGAGATTTCCTGCCACTTACTACAACTTCTACCCGTGCTTAACCACAGCATTCAAATCACCTTCTCGGTGATTCCAACTCATTTCTAGGTAAGAAAACCCTAACCTATAGCTGTTTTAAAGATTCTTTCGATTCAAATATTGAAATAGCTTATGTATCTTGTGCATTAGGTTACCATAACACCGTTGACGAAGCATAGACGTTCTATTCGAATCGATACCCGTCTACGGCGAAAGGTGAGGATTTTAGATGCTTAGATTGACTGATTTCAAAGCTTTCAATGTTGTTTAATAGTAGATTATCGACGAGAACGTTGTTTGACATGTAGAACATGTTGTCCGTTTTCCATTTCGACTGCGTACGGAAAATATGAGAATTAGGGTATTTTAGGTATTTGTAGGAAATACTGTTTACGTCCGTATTTTTCTGAAATGATCGCCATGGGTATTTTTCATGTTATGATATTAGAAATGCATGCATGATCTGTTTGGCGAAGAGATTCGCCCTAATGCGCACTTTGGGTCGACATACGCTATGTAGACTAAAGTGTGTAGACTAAGTGTTTCTATAAATGTTTGTATTATTATGTATTGAGTAAATGGTGTTGTGAATTAGTTTTGAGATTGAATTCTCAATTAATATGCTGATGTATATGATTTCCACCATGTTAGCTATATGAATTTATTTCATTATATATATGGAATGCATGTGTTGGTTGATTTGCTTACGTTGTATGTTATAACATGTGTTAACATGCTTGTATTGTTTATATACATTTCTGTTACTCTCATATGATTATTGATGTTGATTTATAAATGCTTGGGGCTATATCCTAGTCCAGGCAGTCGGTAATGGATTGAATTCGTTGTTGGCTTCTATTTACCATGAAGGACGCATCGACGAACGCTAATCGTGTTTTGGGTTGGCGGCAGTGGTTAGGCCACACGAAGTATTTTATGCACTTTATGTCGCTCAGCTTGAGATGCGGTCGTACTAGTCGAGCCCGTCAAGTAACTCGACTGACCATTGTATGTTCACCATGTATGAGTCATAACTATTTGAACCTAGGGTACTGAACTTACCATTGAAAACCCTGATAACCATGGTACCTTGATCCATAAAGACTCATGAGCCGGGCATAGTGGTATGGGACACCGTGGTCGAGCTGTCGGCCTACGCTGGGGCCACAAACCTCCCCGTAGTGACCAGTGAGCACCTTTGACTCGTGAGCCGATTGTGGTGGTATGGCACACTACATTCGAGCTATCGGTCTACTCTGATTGGTGACGAGCCCTTTGTAGTGACCTCGAGCGTATTCTGAGTCTACGGGAGGTGACGACCCTTCCATAGCGACAAGAGTACAAATAGGCATGTATTGATAAGGTGATGGGGGAGCGGTGTAACGAATGCGAGCAACATCCCTGACAGCCCTTGCAGCGACGTATAAATATAACATCGTTTGAGATTACTAGGAGTGACGACCCTAGAAAGGATCTGTGTTAGAATTGATATAAGGAAGGTACCTTAGTTTCCCAATACTGCTGTATGAAAGGACTAATAACAACTTGGTAATCATATCCACATCGCACTGCATGTCCCTGGAAGATGTGGAGCACTGAGGGAAGAAAGCATGCCCAGACGTAAGATGGTGTTGCATGAGGGAGTATGTCGGTGAGGGCATCCATCATGTCATTTCATGCCTGCATTAACAACAGTATCTAGGAATGTCTGATTGTCTGCTTTACTATTATCGCGTGATTGATTTAATAACATGATAATCTTTACTCTATGATTCCACTAAGTTGATCACTCACTCCCACGTTACGGGATGGTATTTGCAACACCTACCAGACTTTGTCTTAAATGCAGGTGACGAGGTGATTCAGGACGTAGAGCCGGACTTCTACGAGGATCAGGATAAGTTCTCGTATATGCAGTTCGCTAACGGCTTTGCATAGGTGGCTTGGATCGGCGGGACTTGCTAGTTGGACAGTTATATGACATTTTATTTTTAGTTTGATTTATGTATATGTGACTCAGAGATGTATTCATACTTTGGAGACAGTTTGAGATTATTTTGTTTTCCATACAGTGATATATATATATATATTCTTCAGTCTTCTGCTTGCGTTTAATCACTGGATCTGGAGTATGAATTGCAGTTTTGGTATAATCTTACTCATGTTAATGCTTTAACTCAGACAACATTGACTCATAATCATATTTGTTGCATAAGTGATGGTCTGGAACTCTGGAGTCGGGTTTCTACAAGACCCCCAATTTTCAGGGTGTTACATATTTACGCACCCATGTATATTCTTTTCTTTCTATTTTGGAGTATACATGTATTTAGTTAACCTGGTAACATGTTCACACTCTAGAGACTTATAATCATTTATATATTTTATATATCTATCACATTCTTCCGCTTGCTAATTTAACTGTCTCTGGCGTATGATATGCTATTTTGGCTTAATCTACTTCATGTTTTATGCACTATTACAGCCGACATTCATCCCTCATTGAAAATGTTGCATAAGTGATGTTCTAAAACTCGGGAGTGGAGTTTATGCTCGACCCCCGATTTTCGGGGCGTTACACTTTTTCTAAAGGATCTCAGCGTAAAGGTGGGTTAGCGTAAGAATTTAACAATCGAAAAGAAAACTATCCTAAGAAAATGAAAAGAAAACTATTGTAAAACAGTGGAAGCAAACAATCCTAAAACACTGGAAAGCAGTAAACATAACTACACCTCCATTAAAGTAGGAGGTCAATCTTGTTAAAAAGGATCAATCAGAGGTATGGACATGTCCTCTGAATCAAATTTCTCAACAAATGGCTTTAATCGATGTCCATTTGCTTTGAATTCTTTACCATTGTTCAGATCTTGTATCTCGATGGCCCTATGAGGATAGACATTAGTAATAGTGAAAGGACCGGTCCAACGAGATCGAAGTTTGCCCGGAAAGAGATGTAACCGAGAATTATATAAGAGGACTTTCTGACCTGGTGTGAATGATTTTCAAATAATGTGTTGGTCTTGAAATACCTTCATCCTATCCTTGTAAATTCTTGAGTTCTCATAGGCATCATTTTGAATTTCTTCTAGTTCATTCAACTGAAGTTTGCATAGCGAGCCAGCGTTGTCCAAATTAAAATTTAGATTCTTAATCGCCTATTATGCTTTATGTTTCAACTCCACGGGCAAGTGGAAAGCCTTCCCATAGATAAGTCTAAAGGAATACATTCCAATAGGGGTCTAAAATCCAGTACGGTATGCCCATAAGGCATCATTCAATCAGATTGACCAATCCTTACGGTCAGGGTTAACCGTCTTTTCTTGAATATGTTTAATTTTCCTATTGAAAATCTCAGATTGCCCACTTGTTTGTGAATGGTATAGGGTGCTCACCTTGTGAGAGATCCCATATTTCTTCATTAAATTCATGAATGACTTATTATAAAAATGTGAGCACCCATCACTAATGATGTGTAACACTCTGAAAATTGGTACCTGGGCACATAGAATCCGATCTCGAGTTCTCAAGTGTTAACTTAATAAAATGCACATGCGTCTTCATTCTAATTCGCATTAAGTTCGCATACGAATAATCAAAGTTGCGCAATTCAACTTAGTGGAATCAAAGCGAGGCAGAGATAACAAAAGATTTAAAAATATAGGGCTAAGAGTCCAAAATACAATTCCAATAGTGTTGATCACCCAAAATAAGGATTATACAAGCCACAATATACATACCCTAGATTATTAAAGTATAAAGCTTTAAGTTTATGCTCAATTCTCCAAAACATAATAGCGTTGGCGTAACCCGATATAAGCCTACTGGTCTGAGGTCTCACTAGTACCTACATCAATGATATGCCTGGTTGGTGTTTTAAAACACCGTTACAGGTGGGAGTGGGTAGCTAACTCAATGGTTCCATTAATTCTAAGTTATACATGTTATTGACACAATCAGTGCAGTTAATGATAGACAAGAAATCAAATAATTCCTAAATACTCTTGTTAAATGTGAATATGAAGATATGACATGATGCATGCCCTTTCCAAACAACACTCTCTCACACATGACTCTGACCACCTGGTTCGTAAATGACAATACTTCCTCAACATGTGACCTCAATAGCTGTTTCGCCACATTCTAAACTAATGCGATGCAATGAATGATCATGTTAGTCGAATAATTATTAAGTTCCATTCATCCAGTATATTGGAATAACTAGGAAACCGTCGTTATATGACAAGTCCTTATCCGGATCACGTGACTCTTTGCCATACGTAACGACTCCTTACTAGTGTCCCTTGATCCAACTTTAGGTAACACCCGTTTATCTCACAAATCAATAATTCCAAAGGTACCATATGATACCTAAATGTATGATGATTAACTCAGTATGGGTCATCACCCAAACAGAATATGATCACTCAATTCCAAGGTGTGGTCTTGTTATGTAAAACTAAAAACACATAAGGAAAGTGCTCGTCACCCAATTCTATTCACGCCCAAGTGTTTGAACGGTATTCTAGCACGGAATCATCGACCGAATAATTTGACAGGGACCTTTTAAACAATGATTTATCACTTCCATCAATGTTCATTAGTCACTATAAGGAGGCTCGTCACCCTAGTATAGGCCAACAGCTCAGACACAGTGTCCCATACCACCATGCCTGGCTCATAAGTCGTAGTGGGATCATATCAACTAACAGTTATGAATAAACGCATCCATTGGGAATGAGGTATCTTATATTCCATTTAGTCATGTCATACATTGTGAACATACATGATCAGTCGGCAAGTGGACTAATTTGATTGACATGAGAGAACAATGACATAACCGGCTTTGGGTGTAAGTAGCACGTGTAGTCCAGCTACTATCGGTCGTCCGTATTCAACCAGGGTCAATCGAGCAAGCATATGGTGATCGCCTTAACTTGGGCCACCCCTTGATTTGGGTGATTTACCAACTGACCCAACATCTTAGTAATCTTAAGTATTTCTATGGACAAAACTTTATATCAACAATTATAGTGTAAATTTCACTACGCAACCACTTAGGCATTTTATCAAACACATAAGCATCCATAGGATATTACATTAATTAAAGCATTAAATCAAACTTGTGAGCATGCATAAAGTAATATACTTACTTAAGTATTAAATCGAGCACATGAACATAAAAAAAAAAGCATTACATTCCACCATTCAAGCATTTCATCAAATACGTGAGCATCCATATCTAACAAATAATATATATTAGAGAAAATGAAAATATTTACATATTAGCATGTACAAATTCATCTATGAGCATCTAATCATTAACTCAGAAGCTTAAGGGTCGATAAATGATAACCTATAGATAATAATCCGCACCTTATGATGATCCGCTCGACTCACGATGCTCATAGGGTTAAGGATTTAAGAAAAATCATAAATTCTTATACAAATACCAAGAAATACATGAGACTCATACAATTTATCCTAAAAAAACCTAGGTTGAGAAGTAGGTTTGTTTCTTACCTCCCAATAGCGAATAGGGTGGATTCGACGGAGGAAAATGATCGATAATATGGCTTTGATTGGAGGAAATTGATGAAGGGAGGCACTAAAGCCTCCACTCCTACTCTCACTCTTCTTTTCTTCTTCTTTTTCTTCCTCGTTCTCCCTTTCTCTCCTTTGAAAAATATAAATTCGTATGGGAAGAGGGGGTGCCCAAATGAAGCCCTTATATAGTACCAGATTTGTATAAATGACTCCAAGGGCAAGGTTTTTACTATACTAGCCCTATGGGACGATTTTTCTAACCTTTGGGGCCCATTATGGGGTGTACATGCCGATATACACCATAAGAAATTTATTCTTAATGATGATCTACGTATGGATATGATCGGCCTGCCATTTAGATGCGCCAATCGACGGATATGATTAGAAGTCTCCTCAACGGTCATCGGTGGTTAATTGGGGCCACGACTATACGAATATGAGTAGAGAAATATCATTAACTCATACCTCGAGTCTAATTGCGATCTAACGGTTGAAAATTCATAACTTCATGAAAGAGCGAAAAGTCTATTTCAATTAAGTTTCAGGCTTCATCCTAGGGTATTTGCGCATTTCAAGTACTCAGCCTCTGGCCCAAGTTGCACAGTTCTAGGTACTATCTTGATTCTCCACCTGCGACGGATATCAAGCCCAGCGCGATGGACATTATTGTATAGTTTCGGAACTAGTGGCCCACTAACGAGCAGTCTAAAGCTTGTTTAGAAAATCGGGACATTTCTGGAATGAATTAGGTATTAAGATTTCTTATGCATAACTATAGGGTTTAAATTAACTATGTTCATAGTGTGGCTTATTTATAATTAGTAAAAATGATAATTCGGTCTTAATAACCATAAACGGTTGGTTTTTAAACTAAAGGAGTAACTGGATTAATTAGGTTTGTTAATTAAGATCTAACCCCTACTTATCTTGGCTTTGGGTAGATCTTTATTTAGTTACGGTTGTTCAATTAGTCAGTGATAGGTCGGCTAGATATTAACCCTACATGAACAAATCGTTTGGCTAAACTCGGTGTTTAAGTGATCAGTTGGATTCGTTGGCTTCCTATGGTTGATTAATAAGATTAGTGTAGTTCTTTATTGGTACCACTTACATATAGGTTAACATCAAATGTTAATGGTCAGTAAGTGACAATATAAGTTAATTAAAATGAAAATTTTAAAGGATTTTTGGAAATCCAAAATAATAAAAATCTAGGACGTTACATGACAGTTCGAGGCATTCCGAACTGGGAAAGAATGTTCTCTTTTAAGAATTTAATAACCATTCGATGGTCATTGTTACGGCATGAAATTGCTTCGACCCATTTAATGACATAATCTATGATGAGAAAAATGTATAAATTCCCAAAGGATTGGGGGAATGGTCCCATGAAATTGATGCCCCAACAATCAAATACTTCGATGATCAAAATGGGGTTCAAAGGCATCATATTCCAATGGGACAATGCTCCTAATTTTTAACAATGCTTATAAGCTTTGTAAAACTCTTGAGTGTCCTTAAACATAGTACGCTAGTAAAAGCCACACTATAGAATTTTGGTCGTGGTCTTTTTAACAGAAAAGTGACCTTCACAGGCCTGAGAATGATAAAAGGGGATGACACTTTGGTGTTCATTGTCTGGCACACATCTCCTTAAGATTTGGTTTGGAAAATATTTAAATAAATATGGATCATCCTAGAAGAACTTAGAACCTCAACAAAGAATTTTTTTTTTATCTTGTGTAGTCCAATGTGGCGGCGTGAAACCTGTAGCAAGATAATTAGCAATATCAGCAAATTAAGGTGAATGAAGAGACTTTGAATAATTGTTCGTCAGGGAACATGTCATTTATGTGTGTCATCTCAAGGGAATCAAAGAGATCAAGATGGGAAAGATGGTCAGCCACTACGTTCTCTACTCCCTTTTTATCTTTTATTTCCAAATCAAATTCTTAGAGTAGGAGGATCCATCTAATTTGGCAAGGCTTAACATCAATCTTAAAAAGAAGATACTTGAACACTGCATGATCTGTGTAAATGATGATCTTGGATCCGATCAAGTAGGACCTAAATTTATCCAAAGCAAACACTACGGCTAAGAGTTCCTTTTTCATAGTAGAGTAGTTCACTTGGGTAAGATTTAGAGTTCTGCATGCGTAATGAATATTGTAGGGCTTCTTTCTTTTCTCTAGCATAAGACCACCCCAAGAGCATAGTCAAACGCATCACACATAAGTTCAAAAGGAAGGCTCCAGTCAGGTGGTTGCATGGTAGGTGTAGTAGTTAACATGCCCTTGAGCTTAGTAAAAGCTTCCTAGCATTGCTTAGTCCACTCGTATGGTGCATCCTTTTGAAGTAGATTACATAGAGGACAAGAGAGGTGACTAAAGTTCTTTATGAATATTCTGTAAAACCCGATGTGTCCTAGAAAAGATCACATGTCTCATATGTTCTTAGGTGGAAGTAGGTTAGAGATAAGATCAATTTTAGCCTTATCTACCTTAATTCTCTTGGACGAGATGATGTGTCCAAGGACAATTCCCTTACAAAACATGAATTGACATTTTTCCCAATTCAGTACCAAGTTCTTTTCCTCACATTGCTTAAACACATTATTTAAATTTTCCAAACATTTGCTGGAGGATGGACCAAAGACCGACAAGTTGTCCATGAAGACCTCTAAATATGGCCCCACCATATCAGAAAAAATATTCAACATACTGTAGACATCCCACCCAGGCTAACATCTCAAGGGGCCTAAGACTATCTGAGAACTATGATCATACCTTGAACTGAACCCTAATCCCAACCCAAACCGAACCTTGACCCAAAAATCCCAAAATCCCAACCTACAACCAGAAACCGTAATCCAAACCATCCAAATCCACATACAACCCCGCCTTTACCTTATACCCTAACCAAGATCCCCTTTACCCAAGCCTAAACCCACCTATCTGAGCCGCAAACTCTAAAAGAAGACCTCTAGGTGAACCAACGTAATGTAAAAAGCCCGCACGAGCGAGCCCGGCCCAAACGAAGCCCGGGCAGTAGTCTGATTCTCGCGAACGGTAGTCTGACTACCCCCTACGGTACTTCAAGTGCTGCTGCTCGCAGTTCGCATGTGGACAGCTGTCTCAGTGTCCAAAAGTCAACTTTCCCCTAGATTTACCCCCCCCCCCCCAAACCTTCACTATTTATCATTTTACTAGCCTCAGAAGCCAATGGGAGTGCGCCACATGAAACTCCTCTCTCCCTAACCAATCACAAGCCTCCATTCTAATATTTTAATCCTTACCTACCACCTATTTACCATTCAACCTTTGGAGAAGGCTATAAATAGCCCTCTTCTCTTCTTATTTTAACACACCCCAACAAGTCATTTCTCCCCTTTAACTTAAGAGAGTGAGAGAGAAAGAGAGTGAGGAAGAGAGTTAAGGAGTGGGAAGGAGCTCCCAAGCATTCAAGGATCTGATCTTTCCAACCAGCCCTAGCCTTCCTCTCAACCTTTTCAACCTATGAGCCTAGCCCGGATTGGTATGTTTTGTTCCATGTTCAAGCCTGCTCAAGATTAAGCCAAAGATCCATTCTACATACAAGCATTCATCATGACATCTACTCCCTTCTCAACCTCCCTGCTTCTCTAGATCTCTAGTGAACGTATGCTCTATGACTTGCCATGCATCAGATCTTGTCACATCATAAATTCCTAGTGATCTAGTTCATTTTTCTTATCTCTTTTCATAAGCATCATCACATCCGCTTTCTAGACACGTCGTTGGACGTATACTCTGTGACTTGCTGAAATCTCGGATCTCGCCGCATCAGAAATTCATGAGTGTGCCTAATCCTACCTTGACCACATCATCCATCCCTTGAGATTATTTTACCACACAAAGTAGAGACTGTACGCTTGTATGGGCAGAGAGGGTTCTTAACACCTTCCCTCTTTGTAATTGATGTCCCTTACCCTGAATCCCGAATTGCGGATCAGGAATCAATTTAAGGTAGGGAGGTCTTCGGATTTCCCCCCACCTTACGTATTCTGTGGTTCTAGCCGACTGCGAGATTTTGAGATTTTTTCGGCTAGTGGTGACTCCAACATTCATAATCAGCCTAATCACCCCCACCATAAAAAACACAACATACAAATTCGTATGGGCGCCGATTTTCTTTGTCTACAGAATGGCAACTCCACTGGGGACTTGCTAGCTCGTTATAGCTGAGACTCGACTTGAAATAGTGTGGTAATATAATCTTAGGGAATATTCTACATTTGCATTCATACTTTTCATTAGAAAAAAAAAGAGGATCGATCTTTGGCTTGCACCCAATCAAGGCTTTCACTCACCCCATGCTTATCCAATCTAAAGTTTCCATGAAAAACCAAAAAGAAGAAACCATTACGCCTAAAAGGTACCCCCAGATGACTTGAATTCATGGCTGATAATACCGCATTTACCTCAACTATGGACAAAATAGTCCAAAATTTTAAGGCTTTACAGGCCCTTCTTGCCCAATGTGTTCAAAAAGAAATTGTCCAAACCATGCAAGTGTCATCACCTAGTGCCCCAATCGTCTCAACTTTTTAACATTTTCCCCATAATAGGAGTCACCTTCAAGGCCAAGTTTCCACAACTGAGAATCCTTTCCAACAACCTCTCACTAATGAGAACCTCTCTCAAATACAATCTCCCATAGTTAGGAATCCCAGCTAGTTTCAACATCTTCCTCCTAATAGGAAATCCAATCAATTCTAAGGGACAAAACTCCCCTCGAACGGTCCCTCTGAAATCGAAGAGCTCCGGGAGCAATTGCGAGAGGTGCAGAGGAAACTACAAAGGCAGCAAGGGGTGGATCTCTCATCCACCAAATTCAGGGATCTTTATCCCTTCCCTGATGCGATGGTACCTCAAAACTTTGAGGTACCAAGATTCAAAAGAAATGATGGTACAGGGTGTCCTATGGACCATTTAAAAGCATTTTGTGGGAAGCTTAATACTCTAGCAGGTAATAACGGAGCGTTGATCTGGTTGTTTCAAAAATCCTTGAAAGGCGATGCGTTAAATTGGTACATGTCATTAGACTATCATCAAATCAAAACTTGGGAACAACTTTCTCAAGCTTTCTTTAATCGTTTTGTGTACAATCTTAATGTAACGCCCAAAAAGGGCAGATCTTACTGCCTTAAGGCAGAGGAATGATGAGTCATTGTTAGCTTATGTTGGATGGTGGCGAGCAATGGCCGCTAGAATGAAAACACCAATTGATGACGAGGAGAAAAACTACATGATCATCCACTCGGCAAACCCGAGTATCTCTAGATACCTCGTCTCGTATCCATATGCCAACTTTACCCAACTCATCCGTTTCGGGAAACAAGTCGAAGTCGGAATTAGGCTTGGGATGATCTCGCCTTGGTAGCCTCATCAGGCCTCCCCAGTACAATGGATAGTGGAAGGAAGGCCTACTGGATACGAGAATGGTAACAGAAGTGTTCCTGACCTCTATCCAATAGAAGAAAATAATCTCGTTGACTCTACCCAAGGTGCTCAATTCACTCATCAAGAAGGACAATGACAACAATAACAGCAAATGGAGATTTCTCAGTACCCCAATCATGGTCAGTAGATGAGGATGAGCTGAGAACCTAGGCAGTTTACACCGATAGCCCAAACTTACAGTGAGGTACTAACCATGCTAGTTCAAAGGCAAATACTTACTCCGCTATTGCCTAGGTCCCCACCAAATCCTCTGTCGCCAAACTATAATGAGAATGAGTACTGTGCATAGCATTAATCCCGAGGCCATACAATGGATCGTTGTTTCACCCTGAAACATGCGGTCTAAGATTTGATTGACAACCAAATGATTATGGTTACTTCTCCTGTTGTTGCCACCACCAATCCCCTGCTACCGTATCAAGTATGCCCCAGCTCATCAGGAACCCCTACTAATAATATCAGTTAAGGAGAGCCACCCCCAATCAATCTGGTCCAATGCATCCATTCAATCACTGCTAACATAACAACAATACCCCCAAGTATACAAGGGGCACACCCTGCTAGTCCAATCTATTTACTCTCAAATATGCAAGGGCCATCTCCAGCAGGTCCAGTCTCCATGCCCCCTAAGTCTACAAGGGGTACACCCTACCAGTCCAATCTCTTCAGTCTCAAATATGCAAGGGGCATTTCCAGTAGGTCCAGTCTCCATGCCCCCAAGTCCACAAGGGGCACACCCTGCCAGTCTAATCTCTTCACCCTTAAATATGCAAGGGGCATCTTCATCCAGTCCATTCTCCATGCCCCCAAGTGTATAGGAGCCACCACCGATCAATCCATTCCATACATCCTTTGTCTCACATGGGGCACCACCTGCCTATTCAGCCCCTACTCCAACCCTCGTGATCCAAGAAAGTGCACCTTCCCCGATCAACATACCGTATGCCCTAGTAAAATCAGGGCCCAGCTTCAATCATGCAGTAACTTTCCAAGAAGGACATTCTAGTACTCAGAGGGATTTGCCTAGCTCTACTTAGTCTTCAATCCTTCAAGAGAAGAGTTTAGGACAAATAGTTCCCGCCTCTAGGAGAAAGGTCGATGAAGAGATTAACGTCGAGATCTTGATTAGCCCCAAAGCATCAACCATCACTCTTCAGGCTTTGCCATCACAGCTTCATTTCATCTCCTCCCTGATCGGTCTTGTATCCGTAAAGTCAAGACTCTCTCTTCAACTCTTCACCAAAAGGCCAAGTACATGTTCAGGGATAAGGCACTGGCCATTCATGACGATCATGAACAAACCTTTCTGATAAAATCAGTCGACCGTCAAGAGTTAGATATCCCAATCATAGACATACAATACTCCGATGAGGATATCTCATGCCATAGTCTCAAGTTCGAGGCTATGAATTGCTTGCCTCTTGCATGTCCCATCGAATCAAACTATGTCTTCCCTCCAGTCGAGCACTGACATTTTTATTATCAGCACGAATATCAAGAGAGTGCAAGCATGATAGGAATAGAACATCTACCTCCTATGGGTGAGATAGCAGAGCACAAATGTATCAAAGGAGAACAAAGTCGGCAAGAGGAGGACGATCCCTTTAGCCACACATTAATCAAATCCACCATGGAGGATCAAGTGAGCGGAAAGAGTCCAACTAGACTGTTTGGAAATGACTTGGGCAAGGGGCAAGAATTTCCCCTGATTGACTGTACCATAGTTTAGGTCCCACCTGAGTAGGAAGAATCCAAAGACTTACAATGCATCGAGGATGAGGTGAGGAAAGTGACATCCAACACCAGCTCAGAGCCCAATCCCAAACTCATCACGACATTTGGGCAGGACAATGAGGGCCCACCTATTGAATTGTCTAGCCCTACCTCCTGAGGGGAGGGAGTGCAGGGTAATAGCTGGTTCGCAATCCCCAAGATGACACAATAAAAGCAACGTTTGGCTCCTCAAAGCCGAATCAGGTAATCCTTGGTTCACATCATCATCGTTCTAAAAAAAATCAAAAAATTTCAAAAAGCCACATTAGTTATTTTTGAAATGCAAAATAAATAAATAAATAAAATCAGATACTTGTAAAAAAAATAGAAAATTCCCAAAAGCAAAAAACATTAGATATTTTCAAAATGCCAAAAAATTTAAATACTTGTCAAAGTGCCAAAAAATCATATATGCGCCAAAATTTAAAAATAACATAAATTTCTCAAAACACAAAAACAATATAAAATCTTTCAAAACTCACAAGCAATAATGTGCCAAATGCATCTGTTACAACACCCGAGTTTAAAGTCGACTCATATGGTTTCAATCTAGAGTCAGACTTTAAACTCATAGGTTTGGATGAAGCCCACGATGAGGGAAATGATGATACAGCTCCCGAACTTGAGGATTCTCTTAAAAAGTTCAAAATAAAGGTCAATGTCGTGACAGATGATTTTGAAATTATGAACTTGGGATCCCTTGAGCTCCCTAGAATGGTACACATCAAGAGATCCTCACCTCCTGATTACAAACAGAGGATGACAGAATTCCTGAGGCCTGGGGCTATCCAACCTCACTTTCTACTATGGAAGCCTTACCCAGATCGAATGAAGAACCAATCATATATCATCTGTTATGAAGCCTGAAGTCAAGCCCATCAAATAAAGCTGTCAAGATCATGATGGAGTCCTGCTGATGAACGATGGAGATAAATAATTGCAGCATGTCAGGAAGTGCTTCAAGTATTCGAAGCTCGCATAACAGATCCATGTGCATGCTTCGAGTTTTTATAACCTAACAACAACCTAACCCCTTTTGATTATGGGGTGTGGAAATCATCGAAAGAGTGAACCCAAAGGTATCCAATGGTCATGAGTGCATTTTCGTGGCAGACAAAAGCAGTCGGCAACAATATCTTACATCATCAGTACGAATGAAAAAAGAAAAGTCAAGGAAAATGATTGGTGGTAATCTTGATGCAACTAACTACATCTTGCAGACATAAAGCGCACAAAAATCGATAGGACCAATGACAAGCCAATTTGAAAGAAAGGTTAGCAACATGGTAATCATGCACATCTTATCATTATGCCTACAGATCCAGGGGGCAACTCTTGGCCATTCCGAGATGGTCCGTTGATCATCCACGAGGTTCTTCTTGGAGGTGCCCTTCGTCTCACCATAATTAGGGGAAAATATCTTCTAAAGCCCATCAACGCCGACAACGTGAATATCTATCATGGGTAATCCTACCTGGCTATGTCAACAACCACAATCGTAAAGCTAAAGTTAAACAACAAAAAATTAGCATCTTGAGGTACATTTCATCATCATTCTTCCCTCCAATAAGTGTTCTAAAAAATAAAAGGTTAAAAAAAGAAGGATAAAAAAAAAGAATAAGAAAAAAATGGATGAATAAAGAGCGCAGTCCAAAAAAAAAAGAAAAAAAGGAAAAAAAAAAGAAAGAAAAGAAGAGTCGAACCCAATAAGTGAGAACACAATTCACCAACCCATTTCCCCTTAGGATAGTTTAACCCAATGTCAACAGCTTCATGATCGTGTTTGAAGACAAAGTCGGAAGCTCACCATTAGGCTGACAATGAATGGAGTCTAGCCTCCTGGCTTTGTATAAGAAAAAGATAAATTAAAAGAAAAGTAACGTGCCTAAGCAAAACGGGCGAGGTGAAAACCCAAAAGGGCGCTTCGAGTAAAAACAATGGGCATGTAGTGGATTTGGTGAAAACTTGAAAAGGCATCAAGGGTAAAAAAGGCATAGCTACCAAGGGGCAGGCAAAATAAAAAACTCAAGACATGGCGAAAATCTAAAAGGACGCCATGGGAAAAAATGATGAGAAAGACGGTCGTGGTAAAAACCTAAAAAGGCGATACAGGTAAAAATGGCTAAAAAAAGAAAACAAAAGTGCAGAAACAAGAGAATCCAAGGCAACGAGCAAAGCAAAGAAGCATAAGGAAAACATTAGTCCTGGATCAGAATTTTACCAGACTCTACCCAAATCTAAGGGGCATGATCCTAATATGTGCTACTCACATGGAACAGAGATCCCTGGTAAACAACTCAGAATACCGGATTTGACATGGGATAAGTTCAATGTTCTGATTCCACCATCCAGGCATAAATCCAAACACAAGAAAACACCGACAAATTTGGCACAAACAAAAATTTTCGTTCCTTTCAAAATAGTCTTTATATACATCACTTTCCTTTTTTTGTAAAAAGTAAAAAAATAAAACACAAAAACACAAAAAACATACACGCATGTATAGGACAAGTAGCCAACAAAGTCAGGGATCCACAAGTTCAAAACTCCAAAGGTCCACATTCAAAGCCCACAAGGCCTACAAGTTCAATGCCCCAGAGGCCCACATTTCAAAGCCCACAAGGCCTACAAGTTCAAAGCCTCAGAGGCCCACATTTCAAAGTTTACAAGGCCCACAAGTTCAAAACCTCAGAGGCCCACATTTCAAAACCCACAAGGTCCATAAGTTCAAAGTCCACAAGTCCCACATGTCAAAAGCCGACCAAGCCCATTGTTCAAAGGCCCACTTCACAAGCCCTATTTCAAAGCCCATGGTCCTAGGCTCACATGTCAAAAATAGGCCCATGTTCCCTAATTTCCCCATTAATTCATTAGTGGAGGCCATCTGGCTATTCGATCTAGACTGTACAATAAAAACTGCATGATGATGCCCTCCTGCGAGATTAGACAGATGTTTCAAAAATCTAAAAAATACCTCAAATAAAAATCGTTAGCCCCGCCACCTCATCAGTGGAGGCAACATAACTGTTTACTTAACTTGTTCAATAGAAACTAGATGACGACGCCCTCCTGTGAGATCGGACAGATCTTTCAAAAATCCAAAAATATTCCAAACCATTAGCCCCATTAATTTATTAGTGGAGACCATCTGACTTTTCTACAAATAAAAACTGAACGACGATGCCCTCTTGCAAGATCGGACGGATCTTTCAAAAATTTAAAAATATTCCAAACCATTAGCCCCATTAATTTATTAGTGGAGGCCATCTGACTTTTCTACAAATAAAAACTAAATGATGACGCCCACCCACAAGATCGAACGGATATTTTTTTAAAATTTAAAAATATCTTCAAATAAAATCCCTAAGGAGTCTAGCTCCAAAGGGAATAGATTTTTCTTTTCCAAAACACACGTGACACGCAGTACACTGAGGAATTTTACATATTCTCTAGTTGCGGTCAGTGCAAATAGTAAAATAAGACTTGGTCTCCACAGGTTTCCCCAGAGGATAATCGAATCCGTACATAATACATGTACGATTGACCCGATCTCTATATCTGGACAGTCGTACGAATGCTAGTAAGAAATGAGTGGATCTACCTCTGGAAAGAATAATAAAACTTAAAGTGACAACAATCTGTTATAACCAAAGTATCAAAATTAGTAGACTACACGGTAAAAGATTACCTGTACATAACAGGTCTAGGATTTTCAGAAAATTTAATCGAGTCCAAGTCGGCGTAGTGAGTTCCCCATAAGGCCGCACCATGCACAGGGTAGCTAACCACTTTGACGATCAGACAGACCGAATACTCCTAGGGTGATTACATAACAATGGAAACGACAGACCAAACAGTACAGAAATCCTTATAAAGCCACGACGAATGCACAGAGGCCCTTACTTTTTAGACTCACTCTCCAATGCTATCAACAATCTGACATGAAAGAGTTGTGATTAGTGATCTATAAAGCCGTGACAAATGCACAGGAGGCAATCATAACCTTTTCAATGATACAATGGTATGCAATATATTTGAGTCACTAACCCTTTTTCTAACCAGAAGGGTGGGCTGTCCACTCGCTTTGACCTTCAGTTGCACGCAACCTCGATTAAAGAGGGGCATCTGTAAACACCCCACTCAGGATAACATCTCAAAGAGGCTAAGACTATTCAGGAACCATGATCATACCTTGAACCGAACCCTAATCCCAACCTATACCGAACCCTGACCCAAAAATCTCAAAATCCCAACCTGCAACCAGAAACCATAATCCAAACCATCTAAATCCACATACAACCCCACCTTTACCCTATACCCTAACCAGGACCCCCTTTACCTAAGCCTAAACCCACCTATCTAAGTCGTAAACCCCAAAAGAAGACCTCTAAGTGAACCAACATAATGTACAAAGCCCGCACAAGCGAGCCTAGCCTGAACGAAGCGCGAGCGATAGTCTGACTGCCCCGGGTGGTAGTCTGACTGCCGCGGGACTGTAGTCTGACTACCGCTTGCTGTACTTCAAGTGCCACCGCTCACAGCTTGCGTGTGGACAGCTGTCCCAGCATCCAAAAGTCAACTTTCCCTTGGATTTAACCCCCCCCCCCCCCCCCCAACCTTCACTATTTACCGTTTCACTAGCCTCAGAAGCCAATGGGAGTGCGCCACATGGCGTTCCTCTCTCCCTAACCAATCACAAGCCTCCATTCCAATATTTTAACCCTCACCTACCACCTATTTACCATTCAACCATTGGAGAAGGCTATAAATAGCCCTCTCCTCTTCTCATTTCAACACACCCCAACAAGCCATTTCTCCCCTTTAGCTTAAGAGAGTGAGAGAGAAAGAGAGTGAGGAAGAGAGTGAAGGAGAGGGAAGGAGCTCCCAAGCATTCAAGGATCTGAACTTTCCAGCCACCCCTTAGCCTTCCTCTCAACCTTTCTAACCCATGAACCTAGCCCGGATTGGTCATGTTCTGGTCCATGTTCAAGCCTGTCTAAGATCAAGCTAAAGATCCATTCTACATATGTAACACCCTGGTTCTCAAAACCCGAGGATAGTCGCTCCTAATTGAGAACCCAGGTATTACGTTATAAAATGGACCATCATACACCTAATTAATAGTAAATTTTATAGTATAAAGTAAAGCAATCACTACATAAGACAGGGAATCAAGAGTAATAAAAAGGAAGTTTAATACATGTAAATGGGAGAAAAATGAAATCCTACAACAGGGGAAATATTTTATTACAATTCAAACAAAACACAAAATCTAAAATATGAAAGAAAATAAATCCTAAATGATCAGTCGAGCTCCAACAGCCCAACTGCAATAGCATAGAAGCCCACCTTGCCTAACTCCACCTCAATCGTCCCTAGGATCCCGTCATAGGTGTCTTTCCCTGTCATCAGACCTGCGTCTATTTGGTGCAACCGCATGATTGGGTGAGTGAAAAACTCAGTGGAAATTTTTCACAAGGATTCATGCATACCATGTTATTCCAAAATATTTTAAACCAAACATAATCAATCATAACGAGGATAATATGAATTTAAATACAAATTTATGTATGAATGTATGCTCAAATCATAGATCTGGGGATGCACATCCAACTGTCAAAATAATGGGTCACCCGCAGTAGTAGACTACCTGAAAAAGATCATACCGACCACCTGCGATAGGTTAACTACCTGGAAAAGGCCATTCAGACGAGAGCGTCTAAGGATATCTCTTGAAAAAATACACGAGGTACGCCCGAGAGAATCTAATCCCTGAAAAGCCTCATGTAAAGAAAGAACGCCCAAAGTCGCACAAATGCACAAGCTCTGGGAGTTTAACTAAAGTAACAGGACTTACAGAAAATTAGACAGAGTGTGACTTACATTGAATACTCGAAAAAGCTTATGTGTTGTGCGTGGATGTCATGTACCATGACGCTCATACATACTCCATATGATTAACAATGTTCTTTCATAGATGTTGTCAAAGATCATCATATATTAAACATCCAAGCATAATTTCAATCATAGATTCATTTACATTTTCTAGGTCCAAATGAGAGCCCATAAATGTAACATGTCAAGTACGATCAATTGTTGGTAAGTTCTGGCTATGTTCCGTATAGAAAATAACATTTTACTCACAATATTCATTATACAATATGTAACATAGAATGAAATGAAATTTTATTACTCTTATCATTACTAATTGAGATATGAATGTAAAGGTTCGATTACCATCCACATTATTTTATACATATGAGATTTAAACTGAATGAAGTGTAGCACATGTAAGAAGCAACAATATAGTTTATAAGATGGGTGAAAATAAGATTCTTTACTTCATATTATACTAATAGGAAGGTACATATAGCCAAACCATTTCAAACGTAGCAAGGGAAGTATATTACTAAAATCCTATAAACATGAATTAGAGTAATATGCTTTGGAACATCCATTAGTAATTATCAATATTGACTAGGCAAAAGGAAGCGAAATTAGAAATTATTCTACTCATTAGGCTTAAAACCAATTTGGATTAAAATGAATGAAAGAATCTATGTGGAATATCCCTCACCTAGGTTGTGAGATCCACTTGACTTGAGATGTAGGTGTAGAGGTCTTGATTGGACAAATTGCAAGTAGGAGTGTCTTCTAGTGTGAACAGTTGCTGGTTGTACATAAAGAGACTGACAGAGACTAGTGAGTCACGACGGAGTTGACCCGGTTGGGGTTCTTAGCAAACAGGGAGTTGGGTTAATTTAGGAGAGTTCTATTAGCTACAAGGCCCAATCAACGATTCCTTAGAATCCAATGCTACTCAAACCATCCAAGGATGATTGGAGTCAGCTAGACTCAGTCAGGAAACAGACCGAGTCAGCCCACTACTGAACGTTGGGTTGACTCAGTAGTGAATCAACTTGGTTGATTCATTCGACTAGTAGCGTGTAGCGCTGTGAATGCATTTGAGATTGGTTGGAGGCGATGATCCTTCCTCGGGGCAAACCGACCACATTCATAGATTTAGATAAGGGTTTTCATCCTGAAATGCAGAGCTGAGTCACACAACTTGTGACCAAGTAGGGGTGAATTAGACCCAGTTTTGCAGGGCACTAGGATGGGTCATTAGTGGATTTGATGTAGAATTGCGACAAGGGTTTCGGTTTGGTTTAGTTACCTGAACTTGGGCTAGGGATGAGCAGCTCCTGCCGTGAGATGGGACAGGAACAGATGGATGGTTGGAACTCACATAGCCGTACTTCTCCTTTTCTTTTACTCCATCATTTTCTTCTTCTTTCCTTCCTACTTTTCTCTGATGGTCCAGTAATGGACATCAAATTAGCCCGACTCAGCCGCATCTTGAACTGAGCCAACCCAACTTGAAGAGGCAGCAATGTTCTTCCCTCTCTCTCTTCCTTTCTTTTCTCACTTTTCTCTTTCATTTACTCTCTCTCTCTCTCTCTCTCTCTCTCTCTCTCTCTCTCTCTCTCTTCCTTGAAAAATTCCCTAACATCAGGCTTTTATAGCCTTACAGATTCTGGACACTTTTACAGTTAATCACTGGGATTAGCGCGGTGTTAGCAGTGGAAGGATCGAGAATCCCAGGGCTGTGGGTATTTAGGTGTTGTTTGTGGTTTACAGGGGTCCGTCTGATCATCTCTCATGGACTATAGGTGGGGTGGGCCACACGATGAACGACTTGAATTTGAGGAAAGGTTGACCCATCAAGATCCGTTACTGATAGCCAGGTTGGGGAAGATGACTGGATGGTAATGGTGTTTTCCTATTGGGTGGATTATCCATGAATCAGGGCTGTTTGGACGGTCCTGATATGGTCTAAAAGCTATGTGGGGTCCTCCTAGCAGTGCAAGAATCGTCATTAATTATGACAATCCGCTGAGGTTGAAAACCGTGTGTCGTTACAATTTCTCACCATTTCCTCCTGAATTTCTTGTTTAGCTACGAGATTATCGTACCGCCCAAGATCTAACGCTCGAGATCTCACCAGAGAAGCTTCTGGATGGTGGCGGAGGGTCAAGATTACTTTAGCCCAAAATGGCAGTTATTCTCTCCGGCATTTTACCATTGACATGGCCTTTCCGAAAATGGAATGGTGACTAGGACATTGATGTGGTGCGTGGGAGAACTTCGAATATTATGGATGAACAGATTCTCCAGTAAGGAGTCATGGTGACGTGGATTTATTTCCAGCAGAGCTTTTCATTCGAGGATGTTTAAGTGGGTTATCTTGCATGTGATCTTGTACTAACACGTGCAAGCCTAACGTGGTTTTAGTCAGTGATCCACCAAGATCCCGATGGACAGTTCAGATCATGGGAAAGGGTCTTTGATGGTGGGCCACACGGCTGCAAATGGACGGCGCCCGTTTAAACTGTACCTGGGCGGTAAAAATGAGAGAAAGAGAGAGAATCTCTCCTTTTTTTAGGAAAGACTCAGGTCATCCCACTTTGACTAGGCATGGAGGTCCCATGCACCGCGGGTGCACGTTCTCCATGTGTACATGCGCTATAGTGTGGGGTCCATGATGATGATTAATCTAATCTATTCCATCCATATGTTTTGTCAGCCCAAGTTAAGACCCGACCCAAAGGATGAGGTAGATCCAAGGCTCTGGTGGACCGTATCTACATCCAAGTGGTCATTTTGAAAAGTTTAATGGTTGGATTGTTAACAAGGGTGACTAAACCTGACCTTAAAGGGTCCTAGGGTACTCTTATCTATAATTCAATGGCCTGAATATAGATTAGATGGCCTAATACATATTCATAATATTTAATATCATTTTTACATTGTTTTTAATATCCTAGTTATTATTAAAATTATTATTACATTTTTAATCACTAATTACTTATATTTAAATCTGATGTTTCTCTCCTCTAGGGATGTTTTGCAGGTTTTTCAAAAATAAATTATTCTTTTATATTTAGATCTATATATAATTATTGTTATTATTTTTTTCTCTAGATTATTTTCGTGGGTCTTACTCTAATCAATGCCATTCATTCATTCAACCGGCCCCTATTGGGCTTTAATTAAAAGGATCGGATCATTTTATTTTTGTAAGTGGGCCATGATACATGGGTCTTAACCTTCAGTCATCAATCTATTAACAGTTGGATAGAAGCTTGATCTATGAGTGGAGATTACTCACAATGGTCATACGTAGGCTAGGTTAGAGATAAATGTCTAAGTAGGCTGGATCTATGCTTACACCAGGTTAGGTCTTCATAGCAACACCCGAGTATTGAAAGTTATGGGGTGTTACAATCTACCCCCCTTAAAGAAAATCTCGTCCATGAGATTTAGTGCTTCTAATAAGTTTAGGGGCAATTATATTATCATTTGCTGTGATTCTAAGCATTCGTTATTTTCCTATGAAGCTTGTTTGTATGTACGAACGTATACCACTACCTGTCAGGACTGGGGTTATCTCGACCTCGAGATTTAACAACGCACATCCCAATATTACCATTATAAGTCACTAGATTGCCCTAATGGTGTACCATACCCCTAATATGTCCAAAAGTGCCATCATAATTTGACTTTGATAGGTAATATCTAATTTCACCCATTTCCTTTTATACCTTCATTGTGACAAATTGACCAATGTATATGTGTGACCCTAAGAACCAAAAGCCATTTAGGAATCTTCTAAGGCTAGGGATTTGGTTTAATGCCTAGCTAGTTTACAATTTCCTAAAATATATATATTATGCTTACAAGTTCAGTTAGGTGACAGGTAACAACATTATGTTTATCCTTTCATTTTCCTTTACTTTTAATGTTAGTTTCTCACTATCTAAAGTATAGTGAAATTTTCCATTTTCAGTGTCTGAGTTATCACGAATGGATGGTCGTAGTGAGGTTGAGCCTGATACGTCAATCCTTTGCTTGCGTAAAACATGGGACTTAATGTATCATTTCTTACTCCTGGTAATTCTCGATCTTCTGCCTAATTAGGGCATTGAGATCATTGGAATTTTCTAGGATATGGAATTTGGATCAAATAGCATAACTTCGCGTAAATATGGTTCCATCAACTCATGATCCCGATCATTCTAAACTCTTGGAAAATATCATGCAATTTTCTAGCTTGACAGTAAGTGTCCAAAGTTAACGTAACATGGATCTAAAAGACTACTCCACTTTTACTACACACTCCATTCACCTAGTGAACTTCTAGAAAATTTTAGGACTAAAATATGTACCTAAGAATTTTGAGTTTAAATTTATCTGATTCCTCAAATGTAGTTCCATTAGGTTCACTATAGGGTTAAAGGTTTGCCAAACAATCTGTAATTTCCCTTCTAGTTAATTCTAAGTGCAGGGATTCATAAGGAATATCATCCCTAACTAAAGAGACGTATTAGGGGTTTCAAATTATAGTTCGTAATATGATCCCTTAAGTTTAGGGAGTGTTTAAGTTTGATGTAATGAAAAATACGGTGGATAAGGAATTTTCTACAATGCCTAGGTTCGTTTCACTCGCTAAGTTTATTATTATTATTATTATTATTTATATATATTTTTAAGAGATCAAGGTTTCAACTTTCCATAGAATTTATCATAAATCCAAATGGAATTTCTAATAAATTTTCTAAGGGGCCCTAGTGTTTAGTTTCTAAATTCAAACAAGTAATAGTTCATAATGGGAATCTAAATTCAATTTCTAAGTTCAAATGACTAAACTTAAAATTTCAAAGAAGCCTAAAATTTTGAATTCCTATGTTCTCGTCCTTCCTTACTTCTAAGGGAATTCCACGTAAATTTAATGGCCACCCAATCAATTTGAGAGGGAACTTAAGTTTGATTTTTAAGTTCAAACAAATAAACCTGATATTTCCTAAGGGGTCTACAATTTGTGTCTCGATGTTCAAAATTTCCTTAACTCTAAGGGAACTCTAAATAAATTCAAATGATCATAGTATTCAATTGGCAAGCTTCAACTCAATGTCGCAAAGGATAGTGGAAAGTCAGAATTCAAATGCATACTTCAAGGTGGATAAGAAGACACCTTTGATACTCTAGTGGTGAATGATACACAGGTATTCAAAAATTGTAAACATGTCGTGTCCAATCTAAAACATGCACAGTGGTTCCCACTTTAAATGGCATATAAAATAATAATTAGACTAAAATGAATCATCAACTAATTAGTTAAAATCAAGTGAATGATCCTTATGAAATGAAACTAACAACTTACGTTTAATAATCATAGTTTCATAAATCAAAGATAACGATCATTCAATTAACGATATTTTCAGTTCATTATGCTTAAGAAAGATATCATAACAAAATTCAATTTGCGTAGCAACATGGAATCAGTGTACCTACTTGAATTGAAAGTCAAGTTTTATGGGATAGCTATCAGACTAGTAATGTTGCTATGGATAGAAATATTTGTTAGTTAAAGAACAAGATGTTTACAGCTTAGTGCAGTTGAATTAAGGGCATTGACATGAGTGAGTATATATCTATGAAACTTAATGTGATTATGGGATCCAGTACTGGGAATTTAATTTTAATTTCTACGTTTAAACAGCTAAACTTGAACTTTCCTAAAGTTCTGTGTTTCTATGTTCGCAATTTCCCAGGTAATTCCAATCAAGTTTGAATGGCTACCCTAATGAGTTCAAGAGAACTTAAATCTAGGTTTCTATGTTCTTAAACTCTCTCTAATTATAGAGGATTTCTCTATAAGTTTGAGTGGTTAGCCAAATTTTTTTATTTCTTTTCTTTTCTTTTGAAGGGAATCTAAGTTGAATTTCAAAGTTCCAATAACTAATTCTAATTTTTCAAAGGACCCTAAAATTTTTCCTCTCTATTTTCAAAATTGTTCCTAACTTTAAGGGAATTCTAAGTGAATTCAAATGGCTATCTTATCAATTCCACAGGAAACTTAAGTTTGGGTATCTACATTCTCAAACTTTCCTAAGTCTAAGGGAGATTCACCTAGGTTCCAACATCTAATTCCAACATCCTAAATTAAAACATTTGAGGTAGGTATAAGTTTGTTTCCCCAAAGGCAAGGTTTATTTAGACTCTCTCTCTCTGATACCATCTTGTAACACCCTGGTTCTCAAAACTCGAGGATAGTCTCTCCTCATTGAGAACCTAGGTATTACGTTATAAAATGGACCATCATACATCTAATTAGTAGTAAATTTCATAGTATAAAGTAAAGCAATCACGACATAAGACAGGGATATCAAGAGTAACAAAAAGGAAGTTTAATACATATAAATGGAAGAAAAATGAAATCCCACAAAAGGGGAAATATTTTATTACAATTTAAGCAAAACACAAAATCTGAAATATGAAAGCAGCTAAATCTTAAATGATCAGTCAAGTTCCAATGGCCCAATTGCAACAGCATAGAAGCCCTCCTTGCCTAACTCCACCTCAGCCGTCCATGGGATCCCGTCATAAGTGTCTCTACCTGTCATCAGACCTACGTCTATTTGGTGCAACTGCACGATTGGGTGAGTGAAAAACTCAGTGAAAATTTCCCGCAAGGATTCATGCATACCATGTTATTCCAAAATAGTTTAAACCAAACATATTCAATCATAACGAGTATAATATGAATTTAAATGCAAAGTTATGGATGTATGAATGTATGCTCAAATCATAAATCTGGGGATGCACATCCAGCTCTCAAAATAAAGGGTCACCCGCGGTAGTATACTACCTGAAAAAGACCATACCGACCGCCTACGGTAGGTTAACTACCTGAAAAAGGCCATTCAGACGAGAGCGCCCAAGGATATCTCCTGAAAAATGTACGAGGTACGCCCGAGGAGAGTCGAATCCTAGAAATGCCTCATGTAAAGAAAGAATGCCCAAAGTAGCACAAATGCACATGCTCTGGGAGTTTAACTGAAGTAACAGGACTTACAACAAATTAGGCAGAGTGCAACTTACATTGAGCACTTGAAAAAGCTCATGCGTTATGCGTGGATGTCATGCACCATGACGCTCATACATACTCCATATGATTAACAATGTTCTTTCATAGATGTTGTCAAAGATCATCATATATTAAACATCCAAGCATAATTTCAATCATAGATTCATTTACATTTTCTAGGTCCAAATGAGAGCCCATAAATGTAACATGTCAAGTACGATCAATTGTTGGTAAGTTCTGGCTATGTTCCGTATAGAAAATAACATTTTACTCACAATATTCATTATACAATATGTAACATAGAATGAAATGAAATTTTATTACTCTTATCATTACTAATTGAGATATGAATGTAAAGGTTCGATTACCATCCACATTATTTTATACATATGAGATTTAAACTGAATGAAGTGTAGCACATGTAAGAAGCAACAATATAGTTTATAAGATGGGTGAAAATAAGATTCTTTACTTCATATTATACTAATAGGAAGGTACATATAGCCAAACCATTTCAAACGTAGCAAGGGAAGTATATTACTAAAATCCTATAAACATGAATTAGAGTAATATGCTTTGGAACATCCATTAGTAATTATCAATATCGACTTGGCAAAAGGAAGGGAAATTAGAACTTATTCTACTCATTAGGCTTAAAACCAATTTGGATTAAAATGAATGAAAGAAGCCATGTGAGATATCCCTCACCTAGGTTGTGAGTTCCACTTGACTTGAGATGTAGGTGTAAAGGTCTTGATTGGACAAATTGCAAGTAGGAGTGTCTTCTAGGGTGAATAGTTGCTGGTTGTACCTAGAGAGACTGACAGAGACTAGTGAGTCACGACTACGTTTACCTGGTCAGGGTTCTTAGCTAACAACAAGTCGAGTCAATTTAGGAGAGTTCTATTAGCTTTGAGGCCCGGTCAATGATTCCTTCAAATCCAATGCTACTCAAACCATCCAAGGATGATTGGAGTCAGCTAGACTCTGTCGAGAAATAGACCGAGTCAGCCTGCTACTGAGCGTTGAGTTGGCTCAGTAGTGAATCAACTTGGTTCATTCGTTCGACTAGCAGTGTGTAGCGCTGTGAATGCATTTGAGATCGGCTGGAGGTGATGATCCTTGCTTAGGGCAAACCGACCACATTCATGGATTCAGATATGGGTTTTCACACCGAAATGTGAAGCTGAGTCACACAACTCGTGATTGAGTTGGGGTGAATCAGACCGAGTTTTGCAGGGCATTGGGATGGGTCAGTAGCGGATTTGATGTAGAATTGAGACAGGGATTCTGGTTTCGTTTAGTTACCTGAAATGGGGCTGGGGATGAGCAGCTCCTGCTGTGAGATGGGTTGGCCATAAATGGACGGTTGGAACTCACACAGCCTTACTTCTTCTTCCTTTCTCTCTTCTCCTTTTCTTTCTCTCCATCATTTTCTTCTTCTTTCCTTCCTACTTTTCTCTAATGGTCAAGCAATGGACATCAGATCAGCCCGACTCAGCCGCGACTCGAACTGAGCCAACGTAACTTGAAGCGGCAGCGATGTTCTTCCCTCTCTCTTCCTTTCTTTTCTCACTTTTCTCTTTCGTTTACTCTCTCTCTCTTCCTTGCAAAATGCCCTAACACTGGGATTAGCGCGGTGTTAGCAGCAGAAGGATCAAGATCCCATGGCTGTGGGTCTTTAGGTGTTATCTGTGGTTTGTAGGGGTCCATCTGATCATATCTCATGGACTATAGATGTAACGCCCTGAAAATTGGGGGTCGTGTAGAAACCTAACTCCCGAGTTCCAGACCATCACTTATGCAACAAAAATACTTATGATTAAATGTTGTCTGAGTTAGCGCATTAACATGAGTGAGATTATACCAAAACTGCAATTCATACTCCAGATTCAGTGATAAAACGCAAGCGGAAGACTGAAAGATATATATATCACTGTATGTAAAACAAAACAATCTCGATCTGTCTCCAAAGTATGAATATAACTCTGAGTCACAAATACATCTAACAAACAAAAATCAAATGTCATATCATAGTCCAACTAGCAAAATCCCACTGATTCAGGCTACCTATGCGAAGCCGTCGAAAAACTGTATGTACGAGAACTCGTCCCGGTCCTCATAGTAGTCCAGCTCCACCTCCTGAATCGCCTCACAACCTGCATCTAAGACAGAGTCTGGTAGGTGTTGCAAGCACCGTCCCATAACGTGGAAGTGAGTGATCAACTCAGTGGAATCATAGAGCAAAGATTAACATGTTATCAAATCAATTACGCGAAGATAGTAAAGCAAACAATTAGACATTCCTCGATACTGTTATTAATGCAAGTATGAGATGCAGTAATGATGCATGCCCTCACCAACATACTCCCTCATGCGACACCATCTTACGTCCGCGGCATGCTTTCTTCCCTCAGTGCGCCACACCTTCGAGGCACATGGAGTGCGATATGGATATGATTACCGAGTTGTTATTAGTCCTTTCAAACAGCAGGATTGGAAAACTAAGGTACTTCCCTTATATCATTCCCAACACAGATCCTGTCTAGGGTCGTCACTCCTAGTAGTCTCATACGATGATGTATTTATAGGTCACTGCAAGGGCTGTCAGGGCTGTCGCTCACACTCGTTGCACCGCTCCCCCATCACCTTATCAATACAGGCCTAGTTGTATTCTTATCGCTACGGAAGGGTCATCACCTCACGTAGACTCAGAATACGCTCGAGGTCAATACAAAGGGCTCGTCACCAATCAGAGTAGGTCGACAACTCGAATATAGTGTCCCATATAGGTCGACAGCTTGAATATAGTGTCCCATACCACCATAATCGGCTCACGAGTCTAAGGTGCTCACTGGTCACTACGGGGAGGTTTGTGGCCCCAGCGTAAGCTGACAACTCCACCACGGTGTCCCATACCACCATGCCTGGCTCATGAGTCTTAATGGATCAAGGTACCATGGTTATCAGGATTTTCACTAGTAAGTTTAGTACCCTAGGTTCAAGCAGTTATGACTAATACAAGGTGAACATACAATGGTCAGTTGGGTTACTTGACGAGCTTGACTAGTAGGAGCGCACCTCAAGCTGAACAACATGAAGTGCATAAAATACCTTGTGTGGCCTAACCACTGCCGTCAACCGAAGCACGACTCGGGTTCATCGACGCGTCCTTCGTGGTGAATAGAATCCAACCCCGATTTTGAATCTGTTATCGACTGCCTGGACTAACGTATAGCCCCAAGCACTTGTAATATAATTCAATAATCATATGAGAGTGACAGAAATGAAGCACAAATAATCCAAGCATGTTAACAGCATGTTATAACATACAACTTAAGCAAATCAATCAAACACAAGCATTTCATATACATAAGTAAATCAATTCAATATAACAACATGGAGGAAATCATGTACATCATCATATTAATTGAGAATCCAGTCTCAAAACTAATCTACAACACCATTCACTGAATACTTACTAATACATACTCTTATACAAACACTTAGTCTACACACATTTGTCTACATAGCATATGTCGACCCAACGTGTGCTTTAGGGCGAATCTCTTCGCCAAACAGATCATACACACCTAACTTGTATAATAACATGATAAATACTCATGACAATCATATCGGCAAAATACGAACGTATACAGTATTTCCTACAAATACCTAAAATACCCTAAATCTCATATTCTTCGTACGTAATCGAAATGGAAAACAGACAGCATGTTCTACATGTCAAACAGCATCCTTGTCGATAATCTACTATCAAACGACATTGAAAGCTTTGAAAACAGGTAACCTAAGAATCTAAAATCCTCACCTTACGTCGTAGAAGCGTAACGAATCAAATAGAAACTCTACGCTTCGTCAACGTCAATATGACGACCTATATCACAAGATAAGTCAGCTACTTCGCTACTTGTATTGATGGAATTCCTAAAACAGGCTAAGGTTAGGGTTTTCTTACCTAAAATGAAGTCAGAATCACCGGAAGAGTGATTAGAACACGATGGCTAAGTACGTGTAGTAGAGGATCGAGTGACAGGAACCTTTCCTCACAACTTCCACACAATCTCTCTCTTTTCTCTCTTATCTTTTTTAGGGTTTCTTGCAAATTCGTATGGGAGGGATGTGAGAGGGTTTAAGGTCCTTAAATAGTTTAGAAACTCACCTATTTAGACTTTAAACCAAGGTATACTTGGGTTATAGCCAAATCGGGTCTTTTTCGATCCAAAAGAATATTTCTGGAGGTCTCCTGACTGAATGCGGTCGGACTTAAGCTTATGGATGTTGGATCCTGATCACATTAAGTTTTCAGTTCGATAGGGTTTCCAAATCGCATGTGGCGGACCAGTTTCAGTTCATCGGTCACTGAGACTCGATCAGGGATTCCAAGTACACTGACATGTATGGAAAATGTTCCCTGATCCGAGGGTGTATTTGGGTCAGATTCCGACGGTCTGAATGCTTATAATTAACCCACAAGCGTCAAGTGCTAGATTTATTTAAGTCACATTTAATTTATAAAGAATTCTACTCTTTCTCACACTCCTTGCTCCGGACTCAATTAGCGTCAGGACATCAGTTGGGCTTGATTTCTGAAACGATTGTCAAGTCCAACTAAACGGTCGTAACGGTCTGAGATTGTAGATATCAGACTTTCGACGCGCGGTCAGAATCCATTAGAAAGTTTCAAAGGGTTCCTGAGAGCAAACGGGTTTAGAGTTTGATCCTAGGTTTCAGGGTGTTATAGCGTTAACGATTTCACAAGTTTTGGGTCTTGCAGAATGTATTAAAGCGATCAGTGCTAATTTCACAGCTAATCTAACATAACGCTAGTTATCTTACGCTTAATTTCTAAAGAAATTAATCCTAAGTGATTTCTGATCGAGGTGGTACTCAGGTCTCTGTACGAATTTTTTCAAGACGTTACAATCTACCCCCCTTAAACAATAAATTTCATCCTCAAAATTTATACCTTTCCTTACTCCTCGAGAAGCTGTGGGTAGTTCTTTCTGATTTCGGCTTCTGTCTCCCATGTAGCCTCCTCTTAAGTGTTATGCGTACATAACACCTTCATAAGGGGGATGACCTTGCTACGCAACACCTGCTCCTTCCTGTCTAATATACGAGCCGGTCGCAGTATATATGTAACATCCTCTCCTAACTGCACTTGCTCCCATATAATGATATGAGAAGGATCAGGAACGTATTTCTTTAGCATAGAAATATGAAATACGTTGTGTACACTCGCGAGAGGCATAGGTAAAGCCAGACGATGTGCCAATGCACCCACACGGTCAAGAATCTAGAATGGACCAATAAATCGTGGTGCTAGTTTCCCCTTCTTCCCGAACCGAAGAACTCCCTTCATAGAAAAAACTCTCAAAAATATGTGATCCCCAACCGCGAACTCTAGCGGGCGCCGTCTCGTATTGGCATAACTCTTCTGTCTGCTCTGCGTTGTAAGAAGTCGGCGTCTGATGATGTCAATCTTCTCTGAGGTCGCCTGCACTATCTCTGGGCCAATCAATCTATGCTCACCGACCTCTGCCGAGCAATGCGGTGCTCGGCAAGGATGCCCATACAAGGCCTCATAAGGTGTCATACCGATACTGGCCTGAAAACTGTTGTTGTACGTGAACTCTGCATATGGAAGACAGTCATCCCAACTGTCTTTGAAATCCAACACGCAAGCCCGCAGCATGTCCTTTAGAATCTGGTTCACCCGCTTTGTCTACCCGTCTGTCTGTGGGTGAAAAGCAGTATTGAACTTTAACTTCACACCCATAACTTCCTGGATATGAGTCAAGAAAATAGAAGTGAAGCGTGTGTCTCTGGCCGACACTATCTCTAAGGGAACTCCATGCAGACGCACTATCTCCCTGATGTATAGTCTAGCCAACTTGTCTGCAGAGTTCGTAACTCTGATCGGTAGGAAGTGCGCCGACTTCGTCAAACGGTCGACGATCACCCAAATAGAATCATGTCCCTTCCTCATCTTCGGCAGTCCCGAAATGAAATCCATAGAAATAACGTTCCACTTCCACTCAGCTATAGGCATAGGCTGAAGGAGACTAGGAGGTCGGCGATGCTCTACCTTCACCTGCTGGCAAGTGAGACAACGGGACACGAAATCTGCGATGTGGGTCTTCATGCCATCCCACCAATAGGTCCTCCTCTCGTCATGATACATCTTTATGCTGCCCGGATGCATCGCAAGTCTAGAACTGTGCGCAGCCTCAAAAATCTCTCGTCTTAAGTCAGGGACATCTGAGATGCATAGGCGGCCACAATAACGTAAGCACCCATCCATTCCAACTCGCCACTTGGTGTCTGCATCATCACTGGCCTGCTTTAGGTATCTGGTCGTGGCCTAGCAATCATAGGGCCACGAGAACATGTCAAGCGATTTACATCCTACTCTGCCCGCATAGACATGTGTATCAGCTCGGCATAAGAGGGTATGCTGACACAACACATCTTCGACCGAATATCAGGTCGCAAACCCTCAGAGAAACGTCGTATCCGCATCTGCTCATCCGCTAGTATCTTAGGGACATATCTGCCCAACTCTGTAAATCGATGCTCGTACTCCGTAACTGACATGCCTCCTTGCCTGAGGCACAAAAACTCATTCCCCCTCTCTTATCGGTAGGTCTGCAGGTAGTATTTCTCATGGAAACGGAACTCGAATGCTGCCCATGTCCATATGTAGCCAACTGCAACCGTCCGTAGTATACTATCTCACCATTAGCTGGCCTCTCTCTCGAATATGAAAGTGGCCAACTCAAATGCTCAGACTCTGAGTAGTGTGGCATCCATAGCATCTTGGAGATGCGGTCGAGCCAGTACTCGGCCTCCTCGGGTCTGTGAAAACCCATAAAAGTAGGAGGCCGCAAGCGCTGGAATCGCTCAAGTAGGCCTCGGGTATCAGCAGCATTCCCCGTAGGGTAGGCGAAAGGTGCAGGATGAGTCATACCCTCATCCTGAGTCGAAGTCCCAACATCCTTAGCTGGATGCACAGATGGCATAGGTGGAGTCGCACTCCCACCGTGGGCTAAGGCCCCTGCTATAGTAGTCAAAAGCTGTTAGTGTTTCTGGTGCATCATAGTCATCAACTGCTCAAACCTATCAGGAGGTGGAGCAAGCTGAGGCATATACTGCGTCAAGGAAGACGCACGGTACTGGTCACGAACTGACAGTGTGAAAGGTAGTGGTCCGATTGCAGGACCTGCAGAAGGCTGAGACTTAGGTGCAGTCTCACGAATCAGGCCCACAGCAGGGTCCATATGATCATCACACTGGAGAGGGTCTTGATCCATAGGCTCACCCAGCGTAAGACGTGTCGTGCTCCGAGTAACCTTAGGTGGCATTCCCTATATTCAAAATAGGGTGCAACCCAGTCAGTTTCAGTAATAACACAAACACACCACACAATTATTCACATAACAACTGAAAAAACTCCATGAATTTCATTTAATCAAAATTTGTCACAATACAAGAGATATATCTTTATATGCATCATGACAAGAAACACATGAGAAACTAAGCTAGCCAAAGCTACAACTGGAACATAAACCAACTACTAAGCCTTCTCAGGCTCACACACAGAAAACACAAACAACCTACATACGACCAACAAACATCTACAATCTAATCATTCGTCCGAGTCTAGTGATGAAGGAGGGGCACCCTTATCCTGTAGACAACATAAGTTTGCCTTCAAGGTGCGAGTCACCTTGCCAAATTTCTGCTTCATTACGGCCTTGGTACCCTCAAGCTCTTGTTTTACCTCGGCCGGAGTTCTTGGACTTTCCGTCACAAAGTAACCTGGCTCTCCTCAAGTCGGGCTATGTGAGCATCCCTAGCAGCCCGAGTCACAGGAGAAGGACTCTCATCAGTATCTTGAGCCTCCTCTTCTTCTTCTTCCTAGCCTTCTCCCTCTATTTCTGCCCCACCTTCTTCTTCGCTTTCATCCTCTTCACTATCATATTCACCCTCGCTGTCATCATCAAGCTGAGCCTCACGCTGTGGAGGCCCTATCTTCATTTGGTTCATAGTAGCTTCGTTAATGTAATGAACATGCACAGGCAACTCCGGCCCAAGTCTGTAAGCAAACTCAAGCGTAATCTTGCATATGAGCCGGCCAAAGGGAAGTGACTCAGTCGTTCTTCTCAATTTCGCTACGAGGATGATCTGTCGCAGCACAAACGAAGGCATGCACACGTTCTCTCCCTGGCCCACCTGATATAGGAAATCTACCATGAGACGCGTGCATTCACTGCGATTGCTCCACCTGGGATAAACATTAAACGTGTAGATGTGGTGAAGCAGACAAAAATCATTCGACATGTGGGTCGCTAAGAGGCTCTTATTACACTGCCACTCAACTAAACCATCACATAAAAACCTGGTGCGGCAATCTCGCTCACGAGCACTCTTCAGGTTCTTAGCACTTGGATGTACCTCATCAAGAGGCACGTTCAGAAGTCGAGCTATCAACCGAACATCAATCGTGGCTTCCCGATCTCTATTAAAGGGAATCCTGAACTGCAGTGGCTCCAGCGTAGGGTTCTGAATATGAGCATAAAAGGCACGAACAGTGCTCACATTAGCACGAGACTGGCCTTCAAAGAACGGAGCCCACTGTGCAGCTTCGATGCGCTCAAACAACAGGAATTCACCAAAGACTCGCCCATCCACCTATGCCTCAAAAAGAACCTTGCGATCCGTATACGCGCCATGGGCTAAGTCTACCAAAGTGCTCTCCCTATCGGAGCATGGGGTTCCAAATCCTGCTTTGTGTGTAGCTCTCGAGCGGCACTTGGACTAGCGACGCCACCTCTCGGCTTTCTTGAACGTGAGGGGCGACTAGGCCAAGCTTTATCAGTGGCACTCTTCCTCTTTCCCATGAGAGAGAGGGCGGTGAAAAGGGAGAAAAAGGCTAAAATAGCCTCTATAAAGGCCATGGAAAAGCGATGTAGGGGAGAGAAAGGGCTGACCTAATGGGCTACCACGAATCTAGGTCTAATAGAGGAGGGAAACAGGTCCCAAAAGGCTAAGATTGCAAAGGGAAAAGGATGAAATGGATTAGGTTAGAAGCTCACACGATTTGAGCTTCAAATGGAGGATGTAAGAGCTCAAACGTGAGAGAATGGAGAGAGAGGGGAATGTGTACCACTGCAAACTATGGAGGGGCATGGGTTGTGGCAGAAAACAGTGATGGGAGCGATTGGGAGTGGGGTTTGAGAGAGAAATCAGCAAATAGGAGAGAAAGGGAGAGCTTGGGGGTGTGTTTTGTGAAGGAGGTATGTGTTTGGGGTAGTTTTAATGGACAACCCATATACCAGGGGGTTACCCTAACCCCCAAAGACCATCGGCCCGAAGGCCCGACCGAAATGGGCCCACTGACCGGAGAGGTCCTCGCCGACCTCTGTGGTGTTCGGCGATGCCTCGCCATTTGGGTGAGGTCCTCCTGCCCTAAGGGCCCCAAATACATGTGGGTCCCACCTTAGATCATTCTGAATTAGAGTGGGTAGGCCCACGACTCCGTTTCAAATTATTCCTGGTCATTTCGGGTACTAACTACTGCATATTCGCATTTAGCGATTTTTAACAGCTGGGATAGGATCAATAGAGGTCTAGAATCATCCATACACGAGCTAAAAGTGGTCTGGGGTCATTTCATGCAACCATGGATGCACACGGACTCGATCAAAATGATCGATTTGGGTGAACTTCGCTAATTGGCGAAATTGGGGTCCTATGGGTGTTTCTATGGCTTTCTCGCACCCACCTAAGTCAAAGGGCGATAGTGTACATCGTGTGACCATAACCCAGGTCCGGTTTAATCCAAATCATGCTCTAATACCAACTTGTAAGGCCCTAAAAATCGGGGGTCGTGTAGAAACCCAACTCCCGAGTTCCAACCATCACTTATGTAATAAAAATGCTTATGATTAAATGTTGTCTGAGTTAGTGCATTAACATGAGTGAGATTATACCAAAACTGCAATTCATACTCCAGATTCAGTGATAAAACGCAAGCGGAAGATTGAAAGATATATATATCACAGTATGTAAAACAAAACAATCTCGATCTGTCTCCAAAGTATGAATATAACTCTGAGTCACAAATACATATAACAAACCAAAATTAAATGTCATATGATAGTCCAACTAGTAAAATCCCGCTGATCTAGGCCACCTATGCGAAGCCGTCAGAAAACTGCATGTACGAGAATAGAAAACTGCATGTACGAGAACTCGTCCTGGTCCTCGTAGTAGTCCGGCTCCACCTCCTGAATCGCCTCACAACCTGCATCTAAGACAGAGTCTGGTAGGTTTTGCAAGCACCGTCTCATAACGTGGGAGTGAGTGATCAACTCAGTGGAATCATAGAGCAAAGATTAGCATGTTATCAAATCAATTACGCGATGATAGTAAAGTAAACAATTAGACATTTCTCGATACTGTTATTAATGCAAGTATGAGATGTAGTAATGATGCATGCCCTCACCGACATACTCCCTCATGCGACACCATCTTACGTCCGTGGCATGCTTTCTTCCCTCAGTGCTCCACATCTTCCAGGCACATGCAGTACGATATGGATATGATTACCAAGTTGTTATTAGTCCTTTCAAACAGCAGGATTGGGAAACTAAGGTACTTCTCTTATATCATTTCCAACACAGATTCTGTCTAGGGTCGTCACTCCTAGTAGTCTCATACGATGATATATTTATAGGTCACTGCAAGGGCTGTCAGGGCTGTTGCTCTCACTCATTGCACCGCTCCCCCATCACCTTATCAATACAGGCCTAGTTGTATTCTTGTCGCTATGGAAGGGTCGTCACCTCACGTAGACTCAGAATATGCTCGAGGTCAGTACAAAGGGATCGTCACCAATCAGAGTAGGCCGACAGCTCGAATATAGTGTTCCATACCACCAAAATCATCTCACGAGTCTAAGGTGTTCACTGGTCACTACAGGGAGGTTTGTGGTCCTAGCGTAGGCCGACAACTCGACCACGGTATCCCATACCACCATGCTCGGCTCATGAGTCTTAATGGATCAAGGTACCATGGTTAGCAGTGTTTTCACTGGTAAGTTCAGTACCCTAGGTTCAAGCAGTTATGACCAATACAAGGTGAACATACAATGGTCAGTCGGGTTACTTGACGAGCTCGACTAGTATGACCGCACCTCAAGCTGAACAACATAAAGTGCATAAAACACCTCGTGTGGCCAAACCACTGCCGTCAACTGAAGCACTACTCCGGTTCATCGACGCGTCCTTCCTGGCGAATAGAATCCAACCACGATTTTGAATCTATTACCGACTGCCTGGACTAACGTATAACCCCAAGCACTCGTAATATAATTCAATAATCATATGAGAGTGACAGAAATGAAGCACAAATAATCCAAACATGTTAACAGCATGTTATAACATACAACATAAGCAAATCAATCAAACACAAGCATTTCATATACATAAGGAAATCAATTCAATATAACAACATGGAGGAAATCATGTACATCATCATATTAATTGAGAATCCAGTCTCAAAACTAATCTACAACACCATTCACTGAATACTTACTAATACATACTCTTATACAAACACTTAGTCTACACACATTTGTCTACATAGCATATGTCGACCCAACGTGTGCTTTAGGGCGAATCTCTTCGCCAAACAGATCATACACGCCTAACTTGTATAATAACACAACAAATACTCATGGCAATCATATCAGCAAAATACGAACGTATACAGTATTTCCTACAAATACTTAAAATACCCTAAATCTCATATTCTCCGTACGTAATCAAAATAGAAAATAGACAGCATGTTCTACATGTCAAACAGCATCCTTGTCGATAATCTACTATCAAACGACATTGAAAGCTTTGAAAACAGGTAACCTAAGCATCTAAAATCCTCACGTCGTAAAAGCGTAACGAATCGAATAGAAACTCTACGCTTCGTCAACGTCAATATGACGACCTATATCACAAGATAAGTCAGCTACTTCGCTACTTGTATTGATGGAATTTCTAAAACAGGCTAAGGTTAGGGTTTTCTTACCTAAAATGAAGTCAGAATCACCGGAAGAGTGATTAGAACACGATGGCTAAGCACGTGTAGTAGAGGATCGAGTGACAGGAACCTTTCGTCACAACTTCCACACAATCTCTCTCTTTTCTCTCTTCTCTTTTCTAGGGTTCCTTGCAAATTCATATGGGGGGATGTGAGAGGGTTTAAGGTCCTTAAATAGGTTAGAAACTCACCTATTTAGACTTTAAACCAAGGTATACTTGGGTTATAGCCAAATCGGGTCTTTTTCGATCCAAAAGAACATTTCTGGAGGTCCCCTGACTGAATGCGGTCGGACTTAAGCTTATGGATGTTGGATCCTGATCACATTAATTTTTCAGTTCGATAGGATTTCCAGATCGCACGTGGTGGACCAGTTTCAGTTCTGCGGTCAGTAAGACTCGATCAGTGATTCCAAGTACACTGACATGTATGGGAAATGTTCCCTGATCCGAGGGTGTATTTGGGTCAGATTCCGACGGTCTGAATGCTTATAATTAACTCGCAAGCGTCAAGTGCCAGATTTATTTAAATCACATTTAATTTATAAAGAATTTTACTCTTTCTCACACTCCTTGCTCCGGACTCAATTAGCGTCAGGACATCAGTTGGGCTTGATTTCTGAAACGATTGTCAAGTCCAACTAAGAGGTCATAACGGTCTGAGATTGTAGATATCAGACTTTCGACACGTAGTCAGAATCCATTACAAAGTTTCAAAGGGTTCCTGAGAGCAAACGGGTTTAGAGTTTGATCCTAGGTTTCAGGGTGTTATAGTGTTAACGATTCCACAAGTTTTGGGTCTTGCAGAATGTATTTAAAGCAATCAGTACTAATTTCACAGCTAATCTAACATAACGCTAGTTATCTTACGCTTAATTTCTAAAGGAATTAATCCTAAGTGATTTCTGATCGAGGTGGTACTCGGGTCTCTGTACGAATTTTTTCGAGACGTTACAATAGGTGGGGTGGGCCACATGATGAATGACTCAGATTTGAGGAATGGTTGACCCATTAAGATCCATTACTGACAGTTAAGTTGGGGAAGATGACTGGCCGGTAATGGTGTTTTCCTATTAGGTGGTTTATCAATGAATCAGGGCCATTTAGATAGTCCTGATATTGTCTAAAAGCTATGTGGGGTCCTCCTAATGGTTCAAGAATCATCCTTGATTAAGACAATCTATTGCAGGCGAAAACCGTGTGCCGTTACAATTTCCCACCATTTCCACCTGAATTTCTAGTTTAGCTACGAGATTATCGTGCCGCCCAAGATCCAACGCTTGGGATCTCACCAGAGAAGTTTCTGGATGGTGGTGGAGGGTCAAGATTACTTTAGCCCAAAATGGTAGTTATTCTCTCTGCCATTTTACCATTGACATTGCCTTTCCGAAAATGGAATGGTGACTAGGACGTTGACGTGGTGCGTGGGAGAACTCCGAATATTATGGACGAACAGATTCTCCAGCAAGGAGTCACAGTGACATGGATTTGTTTTCAGCCGAGCTTTCCATACGAGGATGTTTGGGTACGTTATCGTGCACGTGATCGTGTACTAACACGTGCAAGCCTAACGTGGTTTTAGTCAGTGGTCCACTAAGATCCCGATGGACGGTCCAGATCATGGGAAAGGGTCTCTGATGGTGGGACACATGGCTGCAAATGGATGGCACCCGTTTAAACTATACCCGGGCGGTAAAAATGGGGGAAAGAGAGAGAATCTCTCCTTTTTTAGGAAAGACTCGGGTCATCCTGCTTTGACTAGGCATAGAGGTCCCGTGCGCCGCGGGTGCACATACTTCATGTGTACATGTGTTATAGTGTGGGGTGCACGATGATGATTAATCTAATCTATTCCGTCCATATGTTTTGTCAGCCCAAGTTAGGACCCGACCCAAAGGATGAGGTAGATCCTAGGCTCTAGTGGACCGTATCTACATCCAAGTGGTCATTTTGAAAGGTTTAATGGTTGGATTGTTAACAAGGGTGATTAGACTCGACCTTAAAGGGTCCTAGGGAACTCCTATCTATAATTCAATGGCCTGAATATAGATTAGATGGCCTAATACATATTTATAATATTTAATATCATTTTTACATTATTTTTAATATCCTGGTTATTATTAAAATTATTATTACATTTTTAATCACTAATTACTTATATTTAAATCTGATGGTTCTCTCCTCTAGGGATGTTTTGCAGGTTTTTCAAAACTAAATTATTCTTTTATATTTAGATCTATATATAATTATTATTTTTTTTTTTCTCTAGGTTATTTTCGTGGGTCTTACTCTAATCAATGCCATTCATTCATTCAACCGGCCCTTATTGGGCTTTAATTAGAAGGATCGGATCATTTTATTTTTGTAAGTGGGCCACGATATGTGGGTCTTAACCTTCAGTTATCAATCTATTAACGGTTGGATAAAAGCTTGATCTATGAGTGGAGATCACTCACAATGGTCATACTCAGGCTGGGTTAGAGATAAATGTCTAAGTAGGCTGGATCTATGCTTACACTAGGTTAGGTCTCCATAGTAACACCCGAGTACTGAAAGTTACGGGGTGTTACAACATACAAGCATTCATCATGACATCTACACCCTTCTCAACCCCTCTGTTTCTTTAGATCTCTAGTGAATGTATGCTCTGTGACTTGTCATGCATCGGATCCTGTCACATTAGAAATTCTTAGTAATTTAGTCCATTTTTCTTACTTCTTTGTATAAGCATCATCACATTTACCTTCTAGACATGCCGTTGGACGTATGCTCTTTAGCTTGCTGAAATCTCAGATCTTGCCGCATCAGAAATCCATGAGTGTGCCTAGTCTTATCTCGACCACATCATCCATCCCTTGAGATTGTTTTACCACACAAAGTAGAGACCGTACGCTTGTACGGGTAGAGAGGGTGCCTAACACCTTCCCTCTTTGTAACCGAGGTCCCTTACTCGAAATCCTGGATCGCAGATCAGGAGTCAATTTAAGGTAGGGAGGTCTTCGAATTTCCCCCACCTTACGTATTCCGTGGTTCTAGCCGACCGCGGATTTTAAGATTTTTTCGGCTAGTGTCAACTTCAACATTCATAATCAGCCTAATCACCTCCACCATAAAAAAACATAACATACAAATCTGCGTGGGTGCCGATTTTCAGTGTCTACACATACATCGCTGAAAGGTGGTGGAGGCATTACATAACCTGAATGGTATCCTTCTGTAAGTAAAGGTGTCATAAGGACATGTAAATATAGTCTTTTCCTCATCTTCAAGAGCTATATAGATCTGATTGTAGCCTGAATAACCATCAAGAAAAAAATAATAAGAATGACCAGCTAGCCATTCTAAAATTTGTACAATGAAAGGGCAAAGGAAAGTGGTCCTTCCTCGTGATGGTATTCAGCTTCCTGTAGTCAATGCACATTCTCCAACCAGTAGTAACTCTAGTTGGCACAAGTTCATTGTTGGCATTGGCTACGATGGTGATTCAAGACTTCTTAGGAACTGCCTAAGTTGGACTCTGTAAGTGCTATGATTTCATATCCCTTTGATTGTCAAATTTTATGGTGTCAAAACCTATATATATGTCTTGCATATCTTGTGTTTCATGTTTAAGACTATTCATTGCTTCAAGACATCGTATTTCAAGACAAGAACTTAAATGAAGAAAGTTTCTAGTCATGGATGAAGAATTCAAGAATAGAAGTCTCCAAGTATGCATGTTCAAGATTCAAACAAGTACAAGTATAGAAGAAGACTTTGTCAACTCAAGAAAGGATCAAGCTCGAGAAGGCCTACAACAAGATTCGTAAATTCTCAAGCTTCTCTTAAGGGTCATCTGAGTGTACAGACTATCAATGCCCATCTCACTTTTAAGGTTTGTTTGACCTTAGATTGACCTTAGGATGGACTTTACTGTAGGTCATTCTGGATACATAAATCGTTTATTTTAATATGCTTATTCGGGCTGTTCTAAGACGGGTCCTAGGGACTTCAAGATCAGTCCTAGCTCTGTTACGACCAGTCTTAAGTTTTTCAGGACCAGTCCTAGGTTGTTGAATATTTTTAAATTTTTTGGTTGTCCTACAACTAGTCCTGGACATCCTTCGACCAGTCTTGTGAGCTGTACGACTTGTCCTTCGACCGGTCTTAGCCCTACGACTCAAACTCCAGCAACTAATCTGGGGGTTCCTACGACCAGTCGTAGGTGACCCATTACCAGTCGTAGGTGGCCCACGACCGGTCGTAGGCTACCCAGGACTAGTCGTGGAACAGCTAATCCTTATCCCGCAGAAATTTTTAAAAATCTTTGAAGCTACGACCAGTCCTAGGATCTTAAGACCAGTCGTAGATGGGATTTTTCAGGCTATAAATAGAGCATGAACTTTCGAGTTTTTCAATTCAATTCAACTCAATTTAAGCAATCTTTAGGCTATACTCTGAGATAAGTTCATGTTTATTTTTAAGCTACATTGTGCTCATTTAATATTCCCTTTGCTAGCATGTTTATTAATTGATTTTGATCTACATTCCAATCTTATTTGAAAAGGAAAATTTCTGATATTCCTTCTTCTTGGATTCAAAATCAAATAGAACTAGCCCTTTTGAGTTAAAATCAATTAGACTTAAAACCATTCATAAAGTGAGTATTGGACTTTGAACGTTGAATCGAACTTCTACTTCGATTGGTTCTACCGGGATACTTCAAAAGGAGATTCAGGTATTTTACATTTGTGTAATTTACATTCTTTGGTTTTGTTTGAGATTTGCCAGAAAAATCTCATTATTTTGGTTATCTGCGGAGAGCCAGAAAACTCAGATTGTGTGGGTTTTTGGATTGTGTAAGCCCGACATAAAAAGACACAATTATGAAGGTTTTAGGTAAACCTGTGAAACTTATTTTGATAGTGCATGCTAATATCCCCTGTGTGAGGATATTAGGAGTGGAGTAGCATTCTGTGTGGCAGTTGGATAACAGTTGGTGTACACACAGGCGAACCACTATATATCATTGTGTTGTGGATGTGCTTTATTCTTTCATTCCTTTATTCATTCGGTTTTATGGATTGTATCTGTGGATGAATGTTGTAATAACTTAGGATTTATTTCTGCAAGTTATTTTGGTTTCCTAGCTTTTTATTTGTCATTGGTTTGAGATACAAAGGACATTCTAGAAATAAGGTTGTCCTACCTTAAACCTTTGGTTTTTGGTATAAGGTTGTCCTTAGAACTGATATAGTATCATTCTCTTAATTCTAGGTTATTGAGATTACTTTTAATTCAGCATTGTGCTTTATTTCTTTTATTATTCTGCTGTTTTAAGTTTTATTTGACATTGCCCTATTCACCCCCCCTTTAAGGCATATAGCTAGGCCCGTTCAAGTGGTGTCAGAGCCTAATAGCTCGTGCTTATTGTTTATTTATTGGATTTATTTTCTGAGCTAACGATCTAAGCTATATTAAGATGTCAAATTTTGATAGCCTATCAGTCACTAGGCCACCACCCTTTAATGGCACAAACTATGCCTATTGGAAAGCCAGGATGAGGATCTTCCTCAAATCCTTGGATGAAAGCGTGTGGCTGGCCACAGTGAATGAATGGAACCCTCCTATCACTGAAGTAACTAATGACGATGGTTCAAAATTAATAAAAGTAATAGCTTATTCTCTTTGGACCACACTTCAGAAAAGTAAGAGTAGTGCCAATGCAAAAGTACTAAATGCAATTACTTGTGCATTATCACCAGATGAATTCAAAAGAATCATCTCTTGTGAAAATGCAAAACAAGTATGGGATGTATTAGAAATGACACACGAGGGTACATCAATTGTCAAGAAATCTAAAGTCCAACTCCTCTCAAATAAATTTGAAGAAATTCATATGGAGGAGAATGAGATGTTTATGGACTTCTATACTAGATTGAATGACATTGTGAACTCTATGTAGGGTCTTGGTGATAGAATCTCAGAAAGTAAAGTGTGCGCAAAGATACTACGCTCACTTCCTGAACGGTTCAATTCTAAACTAACCGCGATTCAGGAACATCATGATACGGATACCATGAGGGTTGAGGAACTAGTTGGTTCACTACAAACCTACAAGTTATCCATTAAAGCTCCTAAAGGAAAATCGATTGCTCTCAAATCATTTAAAAATGTTTCACAAGAGTACACTTAGGATTTAGAAAATTCTGAAGATGATATGGCGCTTTTAGCAAAAAAGTTTTACAAAATTTTCAAAAGCAAGAAAAAAGTTGATTTTCAAAAGTCAAATGATAAGAGACGATCTAAACCTAGAGCTCGAAAATCTTTGAAAGGTAGTCAATGTTACAACTGTCAAGATATGGGCACTTAGCTAACAAATGTCCTAAAAAGGACAAATCTAAAAGGAAAAGCATGTTGGATACTTGGGATGAATCGTCTGATTCTGAATCCTCTTCTAAATCAGAAGATTCTGAAACCGAGTCGGGCGATGATGTTAAAGCCCTTATGACTCTAGCCAAGATCACTTTTCAGATAATGATGATATATCTAGTGAAGAAAATCTAAATAGTGATTGCGATGATGAAGATGATCTTCAGGATGCTTATAATGCCCTTTATAAAGAGAGTTGTAAAATTACCATCAAGCTTAAATTACAAAAAGAAAAATTGGCTACCCCCAGGTTGGCAAAAATTTGGGGTGTTACAATCTACCCCCCTTAAAACAAAATTTCATCTCCGAAATTGGCTAAGGGTAATGAGTCCCTAAAGAGACTTTAGTATTGACATTCTAAGGAAGGTTCAGATCCTGTTTAGTGACCTAACCTTACGTATAACCTAAATCAACTGTTTCGATCCTGGGCTAGTGGGGAAGAGGCCAACCACACTTCCGCTGCGCTACTCTGATCCAACGGTTGTATTAGATAATCCTAAGTAGATTGGGCTCAATACGTTCTCCCCCCCTTAAAACTTAGTTCTACTTAAGATTCAAAAATCTATGTCTCGATCCGTATATCGGAATGAGGTAAAACTTAGGGCCTATCCTTGACATGAAATAGGAAACAACCTCTCACTACATTGGTCTTCCTTTGCTAATGATGCGTTCTATGGCATTGGTACCTATAGTTGTAGAAAAGAGCTGAAATGACGGGTGTTGTGGTTGATTTTAAGGACGTATGTGAGTTTGTGGTAAGAGGTCTAATCTATATTGGCTGTATGTCCTCAACATTTTTCAAAGGCAAAGAAATAACTTTTGGTTGTAGATGGTCGGCCAACACGGAAGAAAAGTCATGTAGTGGGTCTGAGCCAGATACAGAGACTTTCTGCCTAAACTCTGACAGAAAATTCATCATATCAGTTCTTAATCCTAGACGATGTCGATCTTCTGCTTGATCAGAGCATTGGATTTATTGGCAACTACCAGGATTGAGAAGTCAATTCAAACCGCGAATACATCGCTTACATGTACAGTTCCTTTACTCTGTGTTCCCGAATGCAATAAGCCCTTGGGGAAGGCAATTCAAAGGGGCGTGCTAGTTTATTCTAAGTTCAATCTGAGGAATTTATAAGTTTTCCCTGAGAGTGAATGATTCTAAGTTAAAATAACTTTCCTAAGGGTTATAACAAAAGTCTATAACTATTAAGGGGATCTATCGAAAGAATGAGGTACCACTCCAACCAAATCTAACCTACTATTCCTTAGCATATACAGGCTTTACACTGCTTAATTCAACTAGTAGCCTAGTCTGTAACTCACTAGCTATAATCCAAAACCTAAGCCTATATGCTAAATAGTTTCATACCATTTCTACTACAGGGGATTTTTCTATCGCTTAGGGTCAAGATTGTCTAAATGGAATTGGATTTCCTATATCGTCAGATCCTTCAAATCTAAGAGTACTAACTCTAAGCCCAAAACTCCAAGGGCCTATATGGCCAGTGGTCTCAAGTTATGTTAACTGGGACTGCATTACTAATCCCATGTCGGGATTAGGAGTGGCATGCTTGGTAGGAGGGTGGGGTGGGATAAAAATTAATTTTGTAGGCTTAATCCCGGGATTTACAACATGGTAGTAGAACCATAGGATACACCCAATCTAAGGACAATACCTTACAGTGAACGAAACGGCATGCACTTCATTTAACAAAATTTGTCACAATACATGGAATAAAATTTCATATGCATTATGACAAGGACGACTGCAGCTATGTTAAGCCCAAACCACTAAACACAACACATTTTCTACCTATGACATCACTAGACCCATCAACAACAAAACATAAAAATCCTTAAAACGGTAATCAAACAATCTACAGGACAACGGCATAGATGCCTAATTCTACTAAAGGACTTCTACCATGGTCCTGACTAACCTTTTTTAATACTGTCTAGTTTAATATTGTCTGTTGCCCATTAGAGCTTAATCGGCCATGTATTTTCAATACTCCTCAAGCTAAGGACATGGAGGAAAGGGAGAGGTAGGGCTGACCTAATGGGATAACACAAATCTAGGTCCTATAGAGGAATGAAACAGGACCTCAAAGGCTAGGATTTCAAAGGAAAAAAAGAAAAATAGGTTGGGATGGAGGCTCACACGATTTGAGCTTCAAATGGACAATGTAAGGGCTCATAACGTGAGAGAACGGAAAGAGAGGGGAGTGTTTACCACTGCAACCAATGAAAGGGTGTCGATTGTGGCAGAAAATGGGATTGGGGGCATTTTGAAGTGGGTTTTGAAGGGGAGGCAGCAACAAAACGTGAGGAGGGAGAGCTTGGGAGGGATGTTTGTGAAGGAGGTAGGCCTTTGGGGCATTTTTAAGGGACGGCCCACATATAGGAGGGGTGCCCTAGGCACCAAAGTGCATCGGCCCGAAGTACGGCCCGAGTGGGGCCCACCTGTCGGCGAGGTCCTCGCCGGTGAAAGTCACTTTCGGCGAGGCTGGCCATATGAGCTGGGTCCCCCTTGCCCTAGGGGTCCTAAATATATGTGGCTCCCACCCTGGATCATTCCAGATTAGCGTGGGTAGGCCCACGACTCTGTTCGAGGAGTTTCGGGGCCAATTTTCAAATCAGGATGAATTTATGCATCATATAGCATATGATTTTGGGGTAGGAGAGGCTAATCCATCTAACTCATTTATTTCATGAGATTCTCTAATTGGAATGGCTAAAAGTATAATTTATACATATATTTACTATTTATAGTAAATTTTTATTTAGATATGATTCAACATCCTTCACACATTAGAATTTATATCTAGTGTGAAAGGACTTAGAAAAAGTTGAAGAATGGGGTGGTGGAAGGAGAGATTCTGAAGGAATGGGATGAAAAGGGGTTTTAGGCTTTGAGATTGAGTGTAAGGGTGTTGTGGTTGCCCCACAACCCAAGGACATTCATTGCTAGGTTTGGAATCCTTCAAAGAATGACTCAAACCCTTCGACTTATGACCTAGAGGCGACTTAGGTCGCTTCACGTGACCGAAGATATGTATAGCCTAAATTATCGTATTGTCTCACCTGTCGGTGAAACTTGGGATTCTAATGTAGTTGCTGAGTTTCCATCGCCCTCTTCCTAATTTAGAGTGCATTAGTGTGCGTTGTGTTACCATAACCCAGGTCCGGTTTAATCCAAATCATTCTCTGATACCATCTGTAACACCCCGAAAATTGGGGGTCGGGTAGAAACCCAACTCCCAAGTTTCAGAACGTCACTTATACAACATAGATAATGATAAATGCATATTGTCTGTAGAATGGCATTAAACAAGATTGAGACTAAGCTAAAACAGCATATCATACTCCAGAGACAGTTAAATTAGCAAGCAGAAGACTGTGATAAATACATAAAATATATAATCAATTGTAAGCCTCCAGAGTGTGAACATGTTACCAGGTTAAATAAATACATGTATACTCCAAAAATGAACAAAAAGAATATACATGAGTGCTCCAAAAGTGTAAAAGAAAGACAAGTGTCATGGCGTCTAATCAACCTCCCTGTAATCCCGTCGATCAAAACACGGAGGAGAAGTCCTCCTCAGCATCAAACAAGTCCAGCTCCGCTCCACAAGCAGTGCCATCATCTGAAACTAAAATAGGGACTGGTGGGTGTCCGGAACACCATCCCGTAACGTGTGAGTGAGTAATCAACTCTGTAACGCCCGTGAAAAATCCATACTTGGGCTCGAGTACCAACTCGACCCGAAATCGCGTAAAAATAATTTCCATGGAAATTAAGCGTAAGTTAGCTAGCGCAACGCTAGAGTAGCTGGGAAATAGTCCCTGATCACTTTAAATATGTTCTGCAAGACCCAAATCGAGTAGAACAGACAACTCTACAATACTCTATAACCTCGGATCAAACTCTAAGCAGGTTTGTTCTCTGGACCATATTGAAATTTTATATTGGATTTAGACCGCGCGTCGAAGGTCCGATACCTCCTATCTTAGACCGTTAGAACCGCCCAGCTGGACTTGACAATCATCTCGAAAATCAAGTCAAACCGATAATCACAGACTATTTCGTTGAACCCGGACTGAAGCGACCGTGAATAGGGACGGATTTGGAATTTCAAATTCAAATCTGGCACACGACTTGACGCGTCAGTATTAAGCGTTCTGATCGTCAGAATTCATCCAGATTACACCCTCGGATCAGGAAAAATTTCTATTTATTATCATGAGACTTTCAGCCCTGATCTATGTGCGGTGACCGTTGAACTGAAACTGGTCCGCCACGTGCGATCTGCGAACCCTGCCAGACTGAAAACTTAATACGAGCTACATCTGGTACTCATGAGCTTAAGTCTGATCGCAATCGACCAGGGGACCACCAGAAAGCAGTTTTTGGACCGAAACAGCCCCGAAATGGATAGGCACCAAGTAAACTTCGTCCCGGAGCCTAATTTCGGCAATTTCAAGCTTATAAAAGGGGTTGAAACCCTCATTTCTCCTTCCCATCCGAAATTCACAAACCCTAGGAGGAAAAGAGAGAGAGTTGGAGAGAAAGAGAAGAAGGGATTTTTCCCGCTTCCGAGCCCCTGACAGTTGCTGCTTCGGCACTTCCTTCCAATCACCTGGCTGGTGATTTCTCCATTTTTTTAGGTATAAAATAACCCCAAAAACTTGCTGATTTAGGGTTTGCTTAGTTGCTTAACATGTTAGCTAACATATTCCATAAATCAGGCTCTCCTACTGCCGTAGACGAAGTGTACACGCTCCGTTCAAAATCCTGCAACCGTAAGAGACTAGGTGAGGATTTTAGACGCTTTGATTGACGGTTTACAACGCTTTCAATGTCGTTTAATAGTAGATTATCTACGGCATCGCCGTTTGACATGTACAACATGCTCTCCGTTTCCTGTTTCGTAAATTAACGAAGAATATGAGATTTAGGGCATTTTAGTCATTGGTAGGAAGTACGGTCTACATGCATATTTTGCTGACGTGATTGACATGGTTTGTCGCCGCATTAGAGAGTTAGGAATGCTTGCATAATCAGTTTGGTGAAGAGATTCGCCAAGTTGCGCACTTTGGGTCGACATACTATATGTGGACTTAAGTGTGTAGTGTATGTGTTTGTATAAATGCTTGTATTAGTATGTATTGAATTGAATGATGTTATGTAGTAGTTTGAGATTGATTTCATGATTAATATGCTGACCTAAATGATTTCCTACATGTTTACCTTATGCATGATTGTATTACATGCATAGAAGGTATGCCTTGAAGATTTGCTTAAGTTGAATGTTATAACATGTGTTAACATGCTCACATGATGTATTTCGATTCCAATACTGTAACATGTAATGCTAATATGATTCCATAGATGTGTGGGACTTGACCTAGTCCATGCAGTCGGTAACCGAGCGAATTCGTGGCTGACTGGTCATAGCCACGAACGACGCGTCGATGAACGTGATTCGTGTTGAGAGTTGGCGGCAGTGGTTAGGCCACACGAAGTATTTTACGCACTTCATGTCGTTCGACTTGAGATGCGATCGCGCTAGTCGAGCACGTCAAGTAACCCGACTGGCCGATGTATGTTCACCTTGTATGTGTCATAACTGCTTGAACCTAGGGTACTGAACTTACCATTGTAAACCCTGTTAACCATGGTACCTTGATCCACGAAGACTCATGAGCCGGGCATGGTGGTATGGGACACCGTGGTCGAGCTGTCGGCCTACGCTGGGGCCACAAACCTCCCCGTAGTGACCAGTGAGCACCTAGACTCGTGAGCAGATTATGGTGGTATGGGACACTATATTTTAGCTGTCGGCCTACACTGATCAGGCGACGAGCCCTTTGTAGTGACCGCGAGCGTATTCTGAGTCCACGGGAGGCGACGACCCTTCCGTGCAGTAGAGTACAGTAGGCCTGTATTGATAAGGTGATGGGGGAGCGGTGCAACGAGTGCGAGCAACAGCCCTGGCAGCCCTTGCAGTGACCTACGAAATACACATCGTATGAGATTACTAGGAGTGACGACCCTAGACAGGATCTGTGTTGGGATTGATACAAGGGAAGTACCTTAGTTTCCCAATCCTGCTGTTTGAATGGACTAATAATAACTTGGAAATCATATCACCATAGCATTGCATGTGCCTGGAAGATGTGGAGCACTCTAGGGAGTGTGGCATGCCGCGGTCGTAAGATGTTGCCGCATGAGGGTGATCGTCGGTGAGGGCATACATCACGTCATATCATCTTGCATTAACAACAGTATTAGGATTGTCTGATTTACTGCTTTACTATTATCGCGTGATTGAATTGTGAACATGCTAATCTTTGCTCTATGATTCCACTAAGTTGATCACTCACTCCCACGTTACGGGATGGTGTTTGCAACACCCACCAGACCTTGTTGTAGTTGCAGGTGAGGACGAGATCCAGGAGGTGGAGCCAGAGATCGACGAGGACCAGGATGAGTTCTCGTATATGCAGTATCATGACGGCTTCCCGTAGGCGACCTGGATCGAGGGGACATCAGTGGGACTTTCTTTTTGAACATTATTCTTTTGTTATGTATATGTACATGAGACTCAGAGATGTAGTCATACTTTGGAGACAGATGAGATTACTTTGTTTTTCCATACAGTGATATATACATTGTTTAGTCTTCCGCTTGCTTTTATCACTGGATCTGAAGTATGAATTGCAGTTTTGGTATACTTTTACTCATGTGAATGCTTTAAATCAGACAACATTGAATCATAACCATTTTTGTTGCATAAGTGACGGTCTGGAACTCGGGAGTTGAGTTTATACACGACCCCCGATTTTCAGGGTGTTACAAACTCAGTGGAATCATAAAGCAAAGATTAACATGTTATCAAATCAATCACGCAATAAAAGTAAAGTAAACAATCAAACATTCCTAGATACTGTTATTAATGCATGCATGAAATGACATGATGGATGCCCTCACCGACATTCTCCCTCATACGACACCATCTTATGCCCGCGACATGCTTTCTTCCCACAGTGCTCCACACTTCCAGGCACATGCAGTGCGATGTGGATATGATTATTGGGTTGTTATTAGTCCATTCATACAGTAGTATTGGAAAACTAAGGTACCTCCCTTATATCAATACCCAAACAATGATCCTATTTAGGGTCGTCACTCCTAGTAATCTCATACGATGATATATTTCTAGGTCGCTGCAAGGGCTATCAGGGCTGTTGCACGCACTTGTTGCTCCGCTCCCCTATCACCTTATCAATACAGACCTAGTTTATATCCTTAAGACTGCATCAGGATTCGTCGCCCCCATGCGGTGTCAGGATAAACTCAAGGTCACTACAAAGGGCTGTCAGGGCTGTTGCTCGCACTCGTTGCTCCACTCCCCCATCACCTTATCAATGTAGGCCGACAGTAAGAATATAGTATCCCATACCACCATAATCTGCTCAGAGTAGGGTACTCACTAGTCACTACGGGGAGGTTTGTGGCCCCAGCGTAGGCCGACAACTCGACCACGGTGTCCCATACCACCATGTCCGGCTCATGAGTCTTAGGAGATCGAGGTACCAAGGTTAGACGGGCTTTCCAATGGTAAGTTTAGTACCCTAGGTTCAAGCAGTTATGACTCATACAAGGTGAACATACAATGGCCAGTCGGATTACTTGACGGGCTCAACTAGTACGAGCGCATCTCAAGCTGAGCGACATGAAGTGCATGAAACACTTCGTGTGGCCTAACCACTGCCACCTGCCCAAAACACGACTCGCATTCATCGACGCGTCCTTCGTGATAAATAGAAGCCAACCATGAATTCGATCCATTATCGACTGCTTGGACTAGGATATAGCCCCAAGCATTTGTAAATCAACATCAGCTATCATATGTGAGTAACAAGAATGAATATAAACAATACAAGCATGTTGACACATGTTATATCAAACTACATAAGCAAATCAACCAACACATGCATTCCATATATGTAATGAAATCAATTCATGTGACCAACATGGTGGAAATCATATACGTCAGCATATTGATTGAGAATTCAATCTCAAAAATAAATCACAACACCATTTACTCAATACATACTAATACAAACACTTAGTCTACACACTTTAGCCTACATAGCGTATGTCGACTCTAAGTACGCACTTGGGCGAATCTTTTCGCCAAACAGATCATACACACATTCCTAATATTATGACATGACAAATAGCCATGGCAATCATTTCAGCAACATACGGATGTATACTTTATTTCCTACAAATACCTAAAATGCCCTAAATCTCATATTTCCCGTACGCAGTCTAAATGGAAAACGGACAGCATGTTCTACATGTCAAATGGCGTTCTCTTCGATAATCTACTATTAAACGATATTGCAAGCTTTGAAATCATTCAATCAAAGCATCTAAAATCCTCACCTTTCGCCTTAGACGTGTATCGATTGGTACAGAATTTCTACGCTTCGTCGACGGCGCTAAGGCGACCTAATGCACAAGATACGTAAGCTATATCACTAAAGTATCAAAGGAATCCCTAAAACAGCAAGTGGTTAAGGTTTTTCTTACCTAGAAGTGAGTTAGAATCATCGAAAAAGTAATTTGAAGGCGGTGGAAAAACACGTGTAGAAGCTGGTTCAAGTGGCAGGGAGATTCTCTCACAACTCTCCACAATCTCTCTTTCTCTCTCTTCTTTTTCTAGGGTTTGTTGCAAATTCGAATGAGAGAGATTTGAGAGGGTTTAAAGCCCTTATATAGGCTAAAAACTCACCTAAATAGACTTGGTACAAAGGTATACTCGGGTTATAGCCAAATCGGGTCTTTTCCGATCCAAAGGAGCATTTCGGGAGGTTCCCTGGCAGAACGCGGTCGGACTTAAGCTCATGTATACTGGATGTTGATCACATAATGTTTTCATTCCGGTAGAGTTCCCAGATCGTATGTGGCGGTCCAGTTTCAGTTCAGCGGTCATCGTACCTAAATCAAGTCTACAAGTCTCATGACATGAAAGAGAAATTTTTCCTGATCCGAGGGTGAAATTTGGCTGAATTTTGATGGTCAGAACGCTTAATAATAACGCGCAATGACATGTGCAAGATTTTAAATTAAATTTTCAAATCTTTACTCTTTCTCGCTCTCTTCACTCTAGGCTCAATGAAATAGCCTCAGAACATCGGTTGGGCTTGATTTTCAAAACGATTGTCAAGTCCAGCCAAGCGGTCATAACGGTCTAAGATTGTAGATATCAGACTTTCGACGCACGGTCTAGATCTAATACAAGGTTTTAAAGGGTTCATGGGAACAAACCGGTTTAGAGTTTGATCTTGGATTTCAGGGTAAGATAGCGTCATTGGTTCTACAAGTTTTGGGTCTTGCAGAATGTATTTAAAGTGATCAAGGACAATTTCACAGCTAATCTAACGTAGCGCTAGTTAACTTACGCTTATTTTCTAAAGGAATTAATCCTAAGTGATTTCTTTGACTTTGGAATTGGGTTCTGAGAGGTTACCAAGGTGCTATGGTTGACCCATTGCCTAAGGACGTCTAACCCCAGGTTGGCAAAAATTCAAGGTGTTACATAGATACAGAGTGTTACATCATTTTTTCATTTCAAATCTGTATCCTCGGTCCGGTAATAAAATCGAGTTGACTTCTTTCATGGTTCGTGTGTTGCATTCTATTACTTCTGGTACCAAGGTCTGCCTGCTTCATTGATCAGTCATTTTATCATACAGTTTCGTCTCCATCCGGGTCATGGTGATATTCCGTTTGGTTATCTTATGACTGTGTTAGCCACTCACATGCTTGTCGACACACCTATTAATGAGGCACCCATTCATCATCTTATTTTCAACAATTCCAATCTTAATAAGATGAAGTTGGATTTGCTTCCTGGTCAAGTTGATGAGGTGGTGTTGGTGGTGATGGTGGTGAATCCGGAAATGAAGGAAAAGCTGGCGATCTTCCTCAACAGGATGTTAATATGGATGAGTTATTTGATGAGATAGAAACTGATTTGCCAAATGATCTTGATTTCGATCCATCTATTTATGATGCACGCCTTCGTGCATTGGAGGAGAAGGTTGATAACATGAGTGTCGCCCATGATATGCAGTTTAAATATATGCAAAAATATCTTCATCGCATTAATAGGGGCCTACACCAGATTGATCCTACTATCCCTGCTCCCTCCTCTGGATCTGATTAGGCGAATTATCTTTTGTATTGTATAACATTATCTTATCTTTTATTTTGGATATTGTATTAACTTGGTTATGGCTTGATGATTCTGGTTTATATTTTGAAATATGCTATGTCCTTCCATATTTCTTTCTCATTATCTGCTTTTTATTATTCTTTATGTTGTTGTGACTTTCCTATTGTGTCTTTCCCTTGTCATTTTGTGACAAAAAGGGGGAGTAGTATGGTAAAGGGGAGTAGTATGGAAAGGGGGAGTAATTTGTTTGGATTGATTGATTAAGAAGGATATGTGGATTGAGAATATGGAGTCTTGATGTTTATATGTTGTTTATTTTTTACATGAGCAGTACTTGTATTTATTGTTTACATGAGCAGTACTCATATCTCTCAGGGGGAGTAGAGTAATTTGTATGATGTTGCTCTTATCTGTATGATATGTGTTTTGTCACAAACTTGACAAGGGGGGAGATTGTAAGTGCTATGATTTCATATCTCTTTGGTTGTCAAAATTTGTGGTGCCAAAAGCTATATCTATGTCTCGTATATCTTGTGTTTCATGTTTGAAACTATTCATTGCTTCAAGACATCGTATTTTAAGACAAGAACTTAAATGAAGAAAGTTTCTAGTCATGGATGAAGAATTCAAGAATAGAAGTCTCCAAGTATGCATGTTCAAGATTCAAACAAGTACAAGTATAGAAGAAGACTTTGTCAACTCAAGAAAGGATCAAGCTCGAGAAGGCCTACAACAAGATTCGTAAATTCTCAAGCTTCTCTTAAGGGTCATCTGAGTGTACAGACTATCAATGTCCATCTCACTTTTAAGGTTTATTTGACCTTAGATTGACCTTAGGATGGGCTTTACTATAGGTCATTCTGGATACATAAATCGTATATTTTAATATGCTTATTCGGGCTGTTCTAAGACCGGTCCTAGGGACTTCAAGATCAGTCCTAGCTCTGTTACGAGCAGTCTTAAGTTTTTCAGGACCAGTCCTAGGTTGTTGAATATTTTTAAATTTTTCTGATTGTCCAACAACTAGTCCTGGACATCCTTCGACCAGTCCTGTGAGCTGTACGACTTGTCCTTCGACCGGTCTTAGCCCTACGACTCAAACTCCAGCAACTAATCTGGGGGTCCTACGACCAGTTGTAGGTGACCCACGACCGGTCGTAGGCTACCCAGGACTAGTCGTGGAACAGCTAATCCTTATACCGCAGAAATTTTTGAAAAATCTTTGAAGCTACGACCAGTCCTAGGATCCTAAGACCAATCGTAGATGGGATTTTTCAGGCTATAAATAGAGCATGAACTTCCGAGTTTTTCAATTCAATTCAACTCAATTCAAGCAATCTTTAGGGTATACTCTGAGATAAGTTCGTGTTTATTTTTAAGCTACTTTGTGCTCATTTAATATTCCTTTTGCTAGCATGTTTATTATTTGATTTTGATCTACATTCCAATCTTATTTGAAAAGGGAAATTTCTGATATTCCTTCTTCTTGGATTCAAAATCAAATAGAACTAGCCCTTTCGATTTAAAATCAATTAGACTTAAAACCATTCATAAAGTGAGTATTGGACTTTGAACGTTGAATCGAACTTCTACTCCGATTGGTTCTACCGGGCTACTTCAAAAGGAGATTTAGGTATTTTAGATTTGTGTAATTTACATTCTTTGGTTTTGTTTGAGATTTTCCAGAAAAATATCATTATTTTGGTTATCTGAGGAGAGCCAGAAAACTCAGATTGTGTAGGTTTTTGGATTGTGTAAGCCCGAGATAAAAGACACAATTGTGAAGGTTTTAGGTAAACTTGTGAAACCTATTTTGATAGTGCATGCTAATATCCCTTGTGTGAGGATATTAGGAGTGGAGTAGCATTCTGTGTGGCTGTTGGATAACAGTTGGTGTACACACAGACGAACCACTATATATCGTTGTGTTGTGGATGTGCTTTATTCTTTCATTCCTTTATTCATTCAATTTTGTGGATTGTATTTGTGGATGAATGTTGTAATAACTTAGGATTTATTTCTACAAGTTATTTTGGTTTCCTTGCTTTTTATTTATCATTGGTTTGAGATACAAAGGATGTTCTAGAAATAAGGTTGTCCTACCTTAAACCTTTGGTTTTTGGTGTAAGGTTGTCCTTAGAACAGATATAGTATCATTCTCTTAATTCTAGGTTATTGAGATTACTTTTAATTCAGCATTGTGCTTTATTTATTTTATTATTCCGCTGTTTTAAGTTTTATTTGGCATTGCCCTATTCACCCCCCCTCTAGGGCATATAGCTAGGCCCTTTAAGACTCACCTATTGACTATCGGATATTGGGTATATGATACCCACATCTAATATTTTAAGAACCTCAACTTTAACCACTACCTTTATGTTTGGATTTAGTCTACATTGTGGTTGTCATGAGGTCTTCACATTATCCTTAAGATGAATACGGTGAGTACAAATCAAAGGGTCAATTCCCTTGAGGTCCACAATCGACCATCCAAGGGCTCCTTTGTGCTCATTGAGAGTAGAGATGAGCAAACTCTCCAGTTCTTACTCAAGGTGGGAAGAAATCACCACCGGGTATGTCTCATCTTAACCTAAGTAGACATATTTCAAATCAAAAGGCAAATGCTTTAGGTCAAGCTTCAGTGCCTTGAGGTTAGATGGTAGAGGCACTACATCAGTTTGGGGTAATTCTTCAAATTATAATATCCTTCAGTTAACTTCAAGTACTGGCACAGTATCAAGCATAGTCCCCATCTCCCTAATCATGTGATCATCAAAATAATGGGAGTGGGCCAGGTACATCTCTAGAGGGTCAGAGGATAAAGTCAAAAGTGCTATATCTTCCAAGAAAGAATTGATCAATTTAACATCGTGAGCATCATCATAATCATCATCTACCTGTTTGTCCATATTGAAAAAAATATTTAACTCCAATGTCATATTTTCAATAGACAAACTTATGACTCAATTCCTGTAATTAATGATTGCATTTGATGTGGTAAGGAATGGGTGACTAAGAATGATAGGAATTTGAGTGCTCATGTCCACGATGGGTTGAGTATCCGGGACGATAAAATCTACCGGGTAATAGAATTTGTCAACCTGGACCAACACATCATTAATTATCCCTCTTAGTACATGAACTAAGCGATCGATAAGTTGTAGTGTGTTCCAGGTGGGTTTCAATTCACTTAGACCCAGTTTTCATAGAGTGAGTACGAGATCAGATTCAAGCTCACTCCTAAGTCAAGAAAGGTTCAAGCTCGAGAAGGCCTACAACAAGATTCGTAAATTCTCAAGCTTCTCTTAAGGGTCATCTGAGAGTATAGACTATCAATGTTCATCTCACTTTCAAGGTTTGTTTGACCTTAGATTAACCTTAGGTTGGGCTTTATTGTAGGTCATTCTGGATACATAATTCATATATTTTAATTATGCTTCTATGGGCTGTTCTAAGATGAGTCCTAGGGACTTCAAGACCAGTCCTAGCTCTGCTACGATCAATCTTAAGTTTTTTAGGACCAGTCTTAGGTTGTTGAAGATTTTTAGATTTTTCTGGTTGTCCTACGTCCAGTCCTGGACATCTTACGACCAGTCCTGTGAGCTGTACGACTCGTCCTTCGGCCGGTCATAGCCCTACGACTCGAACTCCAGCAACTAATCTAGGGGTCCTACGACCAGTCGTAGGTGACCCATGACCAGTCATAGGTGGCCCACGATCGATCGTAGGATACCCAGGACCAGTCATGGAATAACTAATCCTTATCCCACAGAAATCTTTGAAAATCTGTTGAAGCTATGACCAGTCCTAGGGATCCTAAGACCAGTCGTAGATGGGATTTTTCAGGCTATAAATAGAGCACGAATTTCAGAGTTTTTTCAATTCAATTCAATTCAAGCAATTTTAAGGCCATACTCTGAGATAAGTTCGTGTTTGTTTTTAAGCTACTTTGTGCTCATTTAATATTCCTTTGGCTAGCTTGTTTTGTATTTGATTTTGATCTACATTCCAATCTTATTAGAAAAGAGGAATTTTTTATATTCCTTCTTCTTGGATTCAAAATTAAATAGAACTAGCCCTTTTGATTTAAAATCAATTAGACTTAGAACCATTCATAAAGTGAGTATTGGACTTTGAATGTTGAATCGAACTTCTACTCTGATTGGTTCTACCGGGCTACTTCAAAAGGAGATTCAGGTATTTTACATTTGTGTAATTTACATTCTTTGGTTTTGTTTGAGATTTTCCAGAAAAATCTCATTGTTTTGGTTATCTGAGGAGAGCTAGAAAACTCAGATTGTGTGGGTTTTTAGATTGTGTAAGCCCGTAATAAAAAAACACAATTGTGAAGGTTTTAGGTGAACCTGTGAAACCTATTTTGATAGTGCATGCTAATATCCCCTGTGTGAGGATATTAGGAGTGGAGTAGCATTCGGTGTGGCTGTTGGATAATATTTGGTGTACACACAGCCGAACCACTATATATCTTTGTGTTGTGGATGTGCTTTATTCTTTCATTCCTTTATTCATTCAGTTTTGTGGATTGTATCTGTGGTTGAATGTTGTAATCATTTTATTTCAAGACAGTGTGGGGAATGTTGTAATAACTTAGGTTTAATTTCCTGCAAGTTATTTCCTTGCTTTTATTATTTCGTTGTTATAAGTTTTATTTGGCATAGCCTTATTAACCCCCCCCCCCCCCCCCCCCCTCTCTAGGGCATATAGCTAGGACCTTTCAAGTGGTATCAGAGCCTAATAGCTCGTGCTTATTGTTTATTCATTGGATTTATTTCCTGAGCTAACGATTTAAGCTATATTAAGATGTCAAATTTTGATAGCCTATCAGTCACCAGGCCACCACCCTTTAATGGCACAAACTATGCCTATTGGAAAGTCAGGATGAGGATCTTCCTCAAATCCATGGATGAAAGTGTGTAGCTGGCCACAGTGAATGAATGGAACCCTCCTATCACTGAAGTAACTAATGGCGATGGTTCAAAATCAATGAGAGTAACGGCTTATTTTCATTGGACCACACTTCAGAAAAGTGAGAGTAGTGCCAATGCAAAAGTAATAAATGCAATTACTTGTGCATTATCATCAGATGAATTCAAAAGAATCATCTCTTGTGAAAATGCAAAACAAGCATGGGATGTATTAAAAATGACACACGAGGGTACATCAATTGTCAAGAAATCTAAAGTCCAACTCCTCACAACTAAATTTGAAGAAATTCATATGGAGGAGAATGAGATGTTTATGGACTTCTATACTAGATTGAATGACATTGTGAACTCTATGTGAGGTCTTGGTGATAGAATCCTAAAAAGTAAAGTGTGTACAAAGATACTACGCTCACTTCCTGAACGGTTCAATTCTAAAGTAACCGCGATACAGGAACTTCATGATACAGATACCATGAGGGTTGAGGAACTAGTTGGTTCACTACAAACTTACAAGTTATCCATTAAAGCTCCTAAAGGAAAATCGATTGCTCTCAAATCATCTAAAAATGTTTCACAAGAGTGCACTTCGGATTTAGAAAATTCTGAAGATGATATGGCGCTTTTAGCAAAAAAGTTTCACAAAATTTTCAAAAGCAAGAAAAAAGTTGATTTTCAAAAGTCAAATGATAAGAGACGATCTAAACCTAGAGCTCGAAAATCTTTGAAAGGTAGTCAATGTTACAACTGTCAAGAGTATGGGCACTTAGCTAACAAATGTCCTTAAAAGGACAAATCAAAAAGGAAAAGCATGTTGACTACTTGGGATGAATCGTCTGATTCTGAATCCTCTTCTAAATCAGAAGATTCTGAAACCAAGTCGGGCGATGATGTTAAAGCCCTTATGACTCTAGCCAAGATCACTTTGTCAGATAATGATGATATATCTAGTGAAGAAAATCTAAATAGTGATTGCGATAATGACGATGATCTTCAGGATGCTTATAATGCCCTTTATAAGGAGAGTTGTAAAATTACCGTCAAGCTTAAATTACAAAAAGAAAAATTTTCTAAGCTTAAGGAAGATTATGAGTCTCTCATTTTAAAAAAGTCTCATATTTTTTATTCTTTTGAAAAGACCAAATGTGATTTAGATTTCAAAACCTCCAAAATTGAAGATTTGAGATTCGAAAATGAGAAACTCAAAAATGAGGTAGCTTCTCTTCTGAGTTTGAAAGACACATGGAGATATGCCCAAGGTGATCCTAAATTGGAAAAATTATTGTCCGGATCAAGAAAATGTGGCGATCGATCCGAGTTGGGCTAAGATAAGAATACATCTCCTAAACAAAATAACATTTCTCCTAAATTTGTAAAAGGAGAGTCTTCAATCTCAAAAGAAAAGAATACTTATCAAGGTTTTTTCAAAAATTCAAGGACTTTTCAAAAACCTAAAGGTAGCCATGTCAACTTTGATTTTCAAAACCAAAATTCATTGGCTAAAAAAATAACTGATCTACTCAAGGAGCTATTAAAGTCTAACTCTATAGGTCTCTCCTATAACAACAGACAAAAAAAGGCCATCTATACTCCTAAACCCAAAACAATTCTGAAATGGGTTCCTAAAGTTGCCTGCTTGGTTGCCCACACTACTTTCAAAGCTATAAGCCATTCAAAGTGGTACCTAGATAGTGGTTGCTCCAGGCATATGACAGGCAACAAGTCTTTATTCACCGATCTAAAAGATATGACTGATAGGTCAGTCACATTTAGTGATGGAAACAATTGCAAGATCATTGGCCAAGGTACGGTTCAGCTTTATAACCTTCCCTTATTTAAGAATGTTTTATGGTGAGGGCTTAAAACACAACCTACTAAGCATTTCTCAGATATGCGATAATAACCATAGTGTGAAGTTTTCTAATTAAAGTTGTGAGATAATTAATAAAAAGGGTTTTGTTATATTAACTGGTCGCAGAACTTCTGAAAACTGCTACATCGTTAGTGATGCAAGCTCATCTACTCAATCGTATTACATGGTCCATACCAATGAGACTGAATTATGGTATAAACGCCTTAGACATGTACACTACCGAAACTTATTTAGATTGAGTAAAAGAGAACTAATTAGAGGTCTACCCAAATTGTAAAAAGTAGACAAAATATGTGGTGAATGCCAGTTGGGCAAATAGACTAGGAGCTCTCACAAGAAAGTGAACTTCAATACCACATCCAGACCACTCGAGCTTCTCCACATGGATCTTATTGGACCAACCAGAACAGAGAGTCGAGGAGGTAAAAAATATATCTTGGTTATCGTAAATGACTATACCAGATTCACTTGGGTATCATTCTTAAAAGACAAAACTGAAACCCTGGATGAAGTGAAAAAGGTCTTTAAATGAATCCAAAATGAGAAAGGTTCTCATGTTAGTAAGATCCGTAGTGATCATGGATCCGAATTCAAAAATAGTATTTTTGAGAAATTCTGTAGCGATCAGGGAATATCGCATGAATTCTCTGCGCCCAAAACACCACAACAAAATGGTATAGTTGAAAGAAAAAATAGAGTGCTTCAGGATATGGCTAATGTTATGTTGAATAGCATGAAGCTTTCTAGAAATCTTTGAGCTGAAGCAGTTAATACCGCATGCTATATTATTAATTGGGTTTATACTAGTAAATCTGATAATAAGACTGCTTATAAATTATGGTTTGAAAAGAAACCTACTGTCAAATACTTTCGGGTTTTTGACAGCAAGTGTTATATTTTATAAGAACGTGAAAATTTGGGAAACTTTGATACGAAGAGTGATGAAGGTATTTTTCTTGGTTATTCTTTGAACAGTCGAGCTTATAGGGTTCTAAAGAAGAGAACTGGTGTGATTCAAGAGTCCATCAATGTGGTCATTGATGATCATTTGAATACATCAGCTCTGAGTTCAGATGATGATGAAGCTCTTATTATCGACAATCAAGATACCTCATTAAGTCAAAAAGAATCTGAACCAAGGACTGTCAAAGATCATCCAACCAATCAAATTCTTGGAAACCCTCTCACTAGAGTTCGTACTCGCAAATAACTTGAGAACATATGTAATTACGTTTGTTTTACATCCCAAATAGAACCGGTCAATGTGAAAGAAGCACTTTCTAACGAAAATTGGATAGTTGCTATGCAGGATGAACTTAATCAATTTGTTCGTAATGATGTCTGGTATCTTTTTCCTATACCTAAAGATAAGCACATTATCGGAACAAAATGCATCTTTAAAAATAAGTCTGATGAACTTGGTAATATAATACGAAACAAGGCTAGACTGGTTGTACAAGGGTACACTCAGATTGAAGGCATCGATTACTATGAAACCTTTGCTCCAGTCGCTCGCCTTGAATCAATCAGACTTTTTATTTTCATCGCATGCTTTAGAAAATTTAAGATTTATCAGATGGATGTAAAGAGTGCCTTCTTGAATAACGATTTACATGAAGAGGTGTATGTTGAAAAACCTTCAGAGTTTGAAGACCCCAAGTTATCTGACCATGTATTTCGTCTCAAAAAGGCTCTCTATGGTCTAAAACAAGCGCCCAGGGCATGGTATGAAAAATTGACTAAATTCATACTTAGTTATAACTTTCAAGTAGGAAGTGTCGATAAGACGCTCTTTGTTAAGAAGCATAACAATGATTTTTTAATGGTTCAAATTTATGTTGACGATATTATTTATGGTTCAACTTGCACTAACATGTCTATTGAGTTTGCAGATCTTATGAAATCAAGGTTCGAAATGAGCATGGTTGGTGAACTAAACTATTTCCTAGGGTTGCAAGTAAAACAACAACCTAATGGAATTTTCATTTCCCAGACCAAATATGCTTTAAACTTAGTAAAAAGTTTGGATTTGAGAATGGTAAGAACTTTGATACTCCTGTGAGTACAACGTTAAGACTCTCAAAAGACTCTACGGGTAAAGATATAGATCCTAAACTGTATCGTAGTATGATTGGTAGTTTATTGTATCTAACTGAAAGTAGACCTGATATCGCGTTTAGTGTTAGTATTTATGCAAGATATCAGTCTAATCCTAAGGAATCACATCTTACTACTGTTAAACAGATTATTAGATATGTCGCAAGTACTATAAATCTGGGTCTTTGGTATCCTTTTGATACTAGTGTTTAATTAGCCGAGTACTCAGATGCTGATTGGGCCGGTAATATCGATGATAGAAAATCAACTAGTGGTGGTTGTTTTTACATTGAAAATTGCTTAGTTTCTTGGTTCAGTAAGAAGCAAAGCTCAATATCGCTCTCCACTGCTAGGGCTGAGTATATTGCAGCTGGATATGCATGTACTCAACTAGTTTGGATGAAACGCATGCTAAGCGATTATGGAATTAATTAAGATTCAATGATCTTACATTGTGATAATTCCAGTGCTATAAATATTTCTAAAAATCCAATCCAACATTCACGTACTAAGCACATTGACATTAGGTATCATTACATTCGTGAGTTGGTTGAAGAAAAAGTTATTTCCTTGGAATATATACCAACTGAAACTTAACTTGCTTATATATTTACTAAACCGCTCCACAAAAGTAGGTTTAATAAATTAAAATTTGATCTTGGTATGTGCATTTTACATTGAGTATTCTTTCTTGCATGTATCATAGTGTATTATATTTGGTATTATATGTGTTGAAATTTTAATTTTTTACATTAAATATGTATTTCTGGTCGATTCTCGATCAGTCGTACACAGCACTCGACTGGTCGTGGAGCTCGTGAAAATGATATAATTTGGGGAAAACCTCCTTCTTCTTCATTTTCACTCCAACCTACGACGAGTCGTGGCTCGACCAGTCTTAGAATTTTTAGTATTTTTTTAAGGTTAGTCATATTTCTTCATTTTTCTTGAAGTTTGATGTTCTCAATGCTTTGATTTGATCATTGTGTAGCTTAATTTCATCTTTTTATTGGGTTTTTCTAGGGTTTCTTCTCAAATTGCTGATCTAGAGAAAACTCATCTTTCTTTTTATGCATTTCTCTTGCTCTTAGTATATATTGTTGAAGATGGATGCTAGAGGGAAGAAGAAAACATCTCGTGGTCCATCCTCATATAGATCTACACCGATAACAAAATGGCACCTTCGGTCACCCGAAAATGATCCTCAAGATGTACGGGATTTGCGTGTCCGTAATGTTATCATTGAGCGTCCCATTGATCTCAATCATGTTGCACCATATGGTATCATTCCTCTCCTTGAATCTGTTGGTTGGGCTAATATTTTACTTTGGGGTGGGCCTGCATACCAGTCTATTGCACAATCAATGGTTACATGTATCTCAGAATTCTCCCTTGAAAACTTAACCTTTTCAATTGCTACTAGAGATGAGAAATTTCTTGTAGACCGACATTTGATATCGGGCATTATGGATATACTCGTTAAAGATGAAGGTATTCCGATTCATACTTTATACGACAAACCATCTGAATCAGAAAAACATATGTTGACAAGAGACCTATGCAAAATTAATGTGCAATGGACACACAAAGGGAATGCACTCCCTTCAAAATACTTGTTACCCAGATACAGAGTGTTACACCATATATTTATTTCAAATTTGTATCCTCGGTCTGGTAATAAAACCGAGTTGACTACTTTCATGGTCCATATATTGCATTCCATTGCTTCTGGAACTATGGTCTGTCTACCTTCATTGATCTGTTATTTTATCATACAGTTTCGACTTCATCCAGGTCATAGTAATACTCCGTTTGGTTATCTTATGACGGTGTTAGCCACTCAAATGCTTCTTGATACACTTGTTAATGAAACACCCATTCATCATCTTTTATTCAACAATAAAAATTTAAATAAGATGAAGTTGGATTTGCTTCCTGGTCAAGTTGATGAAGGTGGTGTTGATGGTGATGGTGGTGAAGCCGAAAATGAAGGGGAAGCTGGCGATCTTCCTCAACATGATGTTAATATGGATGAGTTATTTGATGAGATAGAAACTGATTCTCCAAATGTTCCTGATTACGATCCATCTAGTTATGATGCACACCTTCATGCATTAGAGGAGAAGGTTGATAACATGAGTGTAGCCCACGATATGTAGTTTAAATATATGTAAAAATATCTTCGTCGCATTAATAAGGGCTTACACCAGATTGATCCTACTATCCCTACTCTCTCCTCTGGATCTCATTAGGCAGATTATCTTTTGGATTGTATAACATTATCTTATCTTTTATTTTGGATATTGTATTACCTTGGTTATGGCTTGATGATTCTAGATTTATATTTTGAGATATGATATTTCCTTCCATATTCCTTTCTCATTATCTATTTTTTATTACTCTCTATGTTGTTATTCTCTTTCCTATTGTGACTTTCCCTTGTCATTTTGTGACAAAAAGGGGAGTAGTATGGTAAAGGGGAGTAGTATGGAAAGGTGGAGTAATTCGTATGGATTGATTGATTGAGGAGTATATGTGGATTGATAATATAGAATGTGGATAACTTGCACTTTGCTTAATGTTTCTATATTTTTTTTCTCTCAGGGGAGCATATTTTGCTCTTATCTGTACGATGTGTGTTTTGTCACAAATTTGACAAAGGGGGAGATTGTAAGTGGTATGATTTCATATCCCTTTGGTTGTCAAATTTTATGGTGATAAAACCTATATATATATATATATGTCTTGTACATCTTGTGTTTCATGTTTGAGACTATTCATTGCTTCAAGACATCGTATTTCAAGACAAGCACTTAAATGAAGAAAGTTTCAAGTCTAGTCATGGATGAAGTATTCAAGAATATAAGTCTTCAAGTATGTATGTTCAAGATTCTAACAAGTATAAGAATAGAAAAAGACTTTATCAAGTCAAGAAAGGTTCAAGCTCGAGAAGGCCTACAACAAGATTCGTAAATTCTTAAGCTTCTCTTAAGGGTCATCTAAGAGTACAGACTATCAAAGTTCATCTCACTTTCAAGGTTTGTTTGACCTTAGATTGACCTTAGGTTGGGCTTTATTGTAGGTCATTCTGGATACATAATTCGTATATTTTAATTATGCTTGTACGGGCTATTTTAAGACCAGTCCTAGGGACTTCAAGACCAGTCCTAGCTCAGCTACGACCAGTCTTAAGCTTTTTAGGACCAGTCCTAGGTTGTTGAAAATTTTTAGATTTTTCTGGTTGTCCTACGACCAATCTTGGACATCCTATGACCAGTCCTGTGAGCTATACAACTCATCCTTCGACCGGTCTTAGCCCTATGACTCGAACTCCAGCAACTAATCTGGGGGTCTTACGACCAGTCGTAGGTGACCCACGACCAGTCGTATGTGACCCACGACCGGTCGTAGGATACTCAGGACCACTCGTGGAACAGCTAATCTTTATCCATAAAAATCTTTAAAAATCAGTTGAAGCTACGACCAGTCCTAAGGATCCTAAGACCAGTCGTAGATGGGATTTTTCAGGCTATAAATAGAGCACGAATTTCAAAGTTTTTTTAATTCAATTCAGTTTAAGCAATTTTAAGGCCATACTCTGAGATAAGTTCGTGTTTATTTTTAAGCTACTTTGTGCTCATTTAATATTCCTTTTGCTAGCTTGTTTTGTATTTGATTTTGATCTACATTCCAATCTTATTAGAAAAGAGGAATTTTTTATATTCCTTCTTCTTGGATTCAAAATCAAATAGAACTAGCCTTTTTGATTTAAAATTAATTAGACTTAGAACCATTCATAAAGTGAGTATTGGACTTTGAATGTTGAATCGAACTTTTACTCCGATTGGTTCTACCGGGCTACTTCAAAAGGAGATTCAGGTATTTTACATTTATGTAATTTACATTCTTTGGTTTTGTTTGAGATTTGCCAAAAAAATCTCATTGTTTTGGTTATCTAAGGAGGGCCAAAAAACTCAAATTGTGTGGGTTTTTGGATTGTGTAAGCTCGTGATAAAAAAACACAATTGTGAAGGTTTTAGGTGAACCTGTGAAACCTATTTTGATAGTGCATGCTAATATCCCCTGTGTGAGGATATTAGGAGTGGAGTACCATTTTGTGTGGCTGTTGGATAACAGTTGGTGTACACATAGGCGAACCACTATTTATCTTTATTTTGTGGATGTGCTTTATTCTTTCGTTCCTTTATTCATTCAATTTTGTGGATTGTATCTGTGGTTGAATGTTGTAATCATTTTATTTCAAGCGAGTGTGGGGAATGTTGTAATAACTTAGGTTTAATTTTCTGCGAGTTATTTTCTTGCTTTATTTATTCCTCTCGGTTTGAGTTTTTTATACAAAGGACGTTTTAGAAATAAGGTTGTCCTACCATAAGCCTTTGGTTTTTGGTGTAAGGTTTCTCTTAGAACTGAATGAGTATCAACCTCTCAATGCTAGTTTATTGAGGTTGCTTTTTAATTCAGCATTGTGGATTGTTTTATTTTATTATTCCGCTGTTATAAGTTTTATTTGGCATAGCCCTATTCACCCCCCCTCTAGGGCATATAGCTAGGCCCTTGCACCTTCAATAGAAGTTTGGATGATTTCTCCAATTAGGATTGTATATATTAGAGGTAGGTTCATTGAAAGGTCTTTGGTAATTATTCACGGCATTGGATTGCTCATTCAATACCTCTTGAAAGGCAAGTATTATTAGATAATTTTCAATTATATGAATGTTGCAAGCACAAATACCACAAATAGTTTCCTTAGCCTCATCCTTCTTTAGTTCAATGGTCTCAAATTTTCTTTTGAGATAAGACACTTTAACATTGATATCATCATCCTCTTTTAGAATGTATGATCCACCCCTCTCCTTTGATCGAGTGGGCCGAGAAGTGGTGCTTGATTTTTGGTAAGTGTCCAATGATTGTGCATTTTCAGCAAGTCTGTCCAAGTAGTCCCACACATCATTGACATTTTTATTCATGAATTCCACATTGCACATTGTCTCAACCAATTGGTCCATGGAAGATGTCAATCCATCATAGAAAAAGTGTGTAATACGCCATGTTGCTGGCATGAACTGATAAGATCCTTGAACCGCTCCCAACATTAGAAGAATATTTCATCCTCCTTTTAGGCAAAGTTCATGATTGACTTTCTAAGGGTGTTCTTTCTATGATATGTAAAAAATTTCTTTATAAACTCCTTTATCATGTCATTCCATGTGCCAACAGATCTGGGACGTAGTGAATGTAACCACATCTTAGTTTTCTCTTTCAAAGAAAAGGGAAAGAGTTTCAGTCTGACCGTGTCTTCAGACAAATTTAGAAAATATAAAGTGGCTATAGTCTCATCAAACTCTTTCAAGTGCAGATATGGACTTTCAGATTCAAGTCCATGGAATTTTAGAAGGAGTTGGATCACCCCTAACTTAATATCCACGTGTCCTGTATTTTTTGGAAAAATCATACATGAGGGCGTGCTCACCCCTACCGTTTGTAAATAATCTCACAAAGTACAAGGCGAGGGTGCTTGATGCACCTCATTATCATCCTACACTTCCTTAACCCTAGGTTGAAGTTGTCTTCCCGGTTGAGTAACTAGTTGATTTACAACCATCACTTTAATTAACTCTGAGGATCTCGAGTGGTGTCTAATTCTGTGATGGATAGATAAACCTTCAACCAGTCCTTCTTTACTTAAAATATGTCGAGTGTTATCATGGACCCATTTAGGCATGAAATACTCTCATCCCTCAATTTCAGATTCTAACCTAAACTTAAAAGAGAGAAATGAAATAGAAATCTAGAAATAGAAAGAGAGAGGGAATTAGAAAGAAGTTACCAACTTAGAAGTTCCTAATTAAAATCAAGCAAAAAAAAAGCAAAACAAGTCAGTTTCTAAAAACAGAAATTCTAAAATCATAAAGTTCCTAAAAATAAAAATAGAAAGTAAACTAGTTCCTAAAAAGGAAAGTTTCTAAAAATAGAAGACAGAAAGTTTCTAAAAACTGAAAATAGGAAAGTTCTAAACCTAGAATTAGAAAGTAAGTTAGTTTCTAAAAATAAAATAAATCCTAGAATTAGAAAGTTTCTAAAAACAGAAAAGAAACCCTAATCTAAAAAGAGAAAATAAAAAAACCCTAATCTTAGCCTAATTATAAAACGAGCTAATCTTAATTTTTTTAAAAAAAAACCACAACCATTAATCCCCAGCAACGGCGTCAAAAACTTATTCACAACCCCAAGTGTAGGGTCGCGATGTAGTAATAATCTCTGTGAGAACAAAGTCAAATCCACAAGGACTAATCTCGTGTGTTTTCTGAAAGCAACTAGAACTAGAACTAGAAGAAGATGTAAACCTAAATCTAGAATATTTGAGAGAGTAATTGTGAGAGATTTAATGAAAAACTTAAGATATTCAAAGGTGGGAAACAAAGGTTTTCAAGGATCCACTCGTATAAATCATGGTGATCTATGCTTAATTCAAGGATGAAAGTGCCCTGGTTTGTCAATTAGCATGAGGGTTGAATCGATGAGTCAAGTGAGCCTCATATGAAAAGGGAAATAGAACAAACTCATCACCCCAATTCTACTCAGTCGCATGTTAGATATGGAAGTTACGTGATTACTAGTCACTGAGCGCAACCTAAATACCCTATGAACTTGGGAGGAAATAACGTGTGCACTATGTAAAGGTCCTACTGTTTCTAGAACTGAGGGAAGCATTCTTCATGTTAAACATCTTGAGACCACATATGTTGAGGCATAAAAAATATTCCACGTCCGGGGGTATTTTGGTAATTTCCATGTTTGGAGGTATTTTGGTAAAATTCCATGTCCAGGGGTAGTTTAGGTATTTTGGTAAAAATCCAGCCCCAGGGGTAGTTTAGGTATTTTGGTAAAAATCCAGCTCCACTGGTAGTTTAGGTATTTTGGTAAAAATCCAGCTCCAGGGGTAGTTTAGGTATTTTGGTAAAAATTCAGTTCCAGGGGTAGTTTAGGTATTTTGGTAAAAAAAGCATTAGAAAGGGTAGTTTGGTAAAAAAGGGTACACAGATATCATTTTAAGGGAAAGAAGTTGTACACCACCATTTAAGAGGGAGCTTGGTGGTCACCATGGTTTAAGGAAAGAGGATGTTCATATGTGAAGTGATAGGTGGTGGTGATCACCGCTCTATAAGTGTGGTGGGACCTATAAATACCCCTTCCTGCTTCAGTTGGACGGGTTAGATCATTTGGATCAGTTGGTAAGCCAAAGAAATGAGAGAGAAGCAGAGTGGGAGAAGGAGAGAAATGGGTGTTGCGCTAGTCCTCGCAAAGGAAATCTGTTGCGCGTACCCGCACAGTGAAAGTCGAAGACTGGCTTTGAGTCACTTTTGAAAGAAGCTTAAAATGGATGTTACGCCAATCCGCTCAAAGGAAATCTGGTGCGCGTACCCATGTAGTGAAAGTCGAGAACTGGCTTTGCGCCACTTTTGAAAGAAGCCCGAAAAGAGTGTTGCGCCAGTCCGTGCAATGAAAGTGGGAAATTCCCACAAGCTAGACATTGCGAAGCGCCGTCCGAAGGAAGGTTTCCCATGAGTCATACACCCCAGACACGCCGTTTGAAGAAGAGTTTCATTGCGCAGACCCGCGCAACCAGCCGAAGCTTCAGTTGCATGTAAACAGGAAGGTGTTTTCTTCTTCCACTGCGTTGTTGGTGAGGCCCAATATAGCCATATTTTGAGAGATCCACACTGTCCAATAGATCCCTCTCTAGATTTTGACCATAAATGATGAGCTTTGATCATCTGATGATGTGGCCCACCTAGATAATCAAACCTTAAAAGCAGTCGAACGGTCCTTTTTCAATCGCTGCAGAGACCAGATGAATGGACATGGAAAAGAAAGATCAGCATGCTTTTGATGGGTTTTTACCCCTCTACCTAATGAATGGTTTAGATCCACCTTTCAAGGCATGAGTGTGGCCCACAACGCATGGACGGAAGCTCTGTTTTGCTACAGAGTCGACATACGTCTACTCTACAAATTTCGATGGCCCACTTATTGAACTTAAGTGGAAAATCCACTTCGTCCATTGGGTTGAGGGAGAAAAACCATCCAGGATGGACTGCTTCTGGAGTAGAATTGGTGTGGTCCACATGATCTTTTAAACTACCATTCATCCTGTGTTTAACGGTTATGATCTTATGATCACTTGCATGAGATCAAAAGTTCACCTAGGCAAGGTTAATATCTATCCTCTGGAGTGAATGAGTGGTTCAAATCATTTAATGGAGTAGTGAGTGGGTCACACCAAGAAAATTGCAAGGTGACTGTGAAGATGCTATCGTGTTTTCTTAAAATGGAGAAGAAGATGTCAGTCAGCGCATGCTGACTGACTTTGAGAAACACGGTGCACGTCCTATGCACTTATACACCATGTACATGTGAGGTCTATGATGATGCACGTGGGAAATCTACTCCATCCTTCTGCTTTATCAGATTATTTAACACGTTGGGACCAAATCTGAAGCATATCTAGATTATAGGCGGGCTGTAAATCATGATTTCAGGGGCTGATTTGTCAGTTCAGCCATTTCTACAAGGATTCAGGAGCTGAAACTTGACGTGTACGGCTAATTTGTGGTTCTAAGGCTGCACATAAATTTTCGGTCTGAATGGACGGGGGAAACCCCATGATCTTACATTCTGGGAGACTTTTCAGGCCCGTTTAGCATGATCGGCCCGATTTCCTCAGGGCCTGGCCACTCTTCTACGGGCTGCTGTATGTTTTAAGGAAGAATGACTGGAAGGATGCTCCATCTCACTGAAGACTGGTTGATCAGATCAGCAATTCCTCCTAAGTACCTAGGAGATGATTGAAATAGCGTCGGAATGCTGTTGAAATTTCTATCTCCTTAGAGATTGGTTGATCGATTCATCAATTCCTCCTAAGTATCTAAGAGATGACCGAAATAGCGTCGGAATGCTGTCGAAATTTCCATCAAGCTATCTTCTCTTTCATTCAGTACATTGCATTAATTGTACTTTATTTTCAGAATCAAGGGAATTAGAGGATGTAAATGAACTCAGATAAATGTGATGAATGTTCTCTCAACAAGTTCTTTGTTATCATTGAATAAATCCTCCAAATAGAACGCATTTGTTTTCTTATCGAAATAAAATGGTGACTCTGCTGGGGATCTTATTATTCGATGGTAACTTGAAAAATATTAAGAGAATATTTATCACTTTTTGATGTTTGTATACACGCTAAAATGGTGACTCTCAATGGGAACATCCTCCCCTTCATCTCTAAAAATAAAGTATGATTTATTTAATAAATTAGCTAACACTCTGTTCTGAATGAAAGATATACCACATCCAATAGACTTCCACAAAAAAGAAGAAGAAGAAGAAGAAGAAGAAGAAGTGTGTCAGAAATGATGAAATCAATTTCGATCAAAGACAAATAATGCCAGAATGATGACAGTTACCGGAGAAAGCTAGCTTCTTGTACGAAAGTGATACAAACATCAGCTAGTCAGTATATGTCTAAGGAAGAGGAACAGGCTGCCTTGATCTATCTCAGATGAAAGGCTTCTTCAAAAGTGTTGTGTGGCTCCCACACATGGCCAGTTAATAGATCGAGCAGAGGAAGGGTGGAGCACTTGTGAATCTTCCAAGACTGGAAAATGGAAACATTTGGAGTCAGCTATCGATTCAATTATAGCACATCCAATCGATGAAATATTGGCGCAATGCTATCAAAAGAGAATTGAATGATATCACTGAAGGAACAAGGAAAATGCAACTTTTAGGAGATTTCTCTGATTCATTATCTTTCAACGATAGGTTACAATTCATTGCCAGAGTATGCATCTTCCACGGCATTGCTAAGGATGAAGTTATATTCCCAGTGATGGATGGAGAATTATTGTTTGCTCAAGAGCACGCTGAAGAAGAAAGCCAATTCGACAATTTTAGATGCTTGATAGAAAGCATTCAAAGTTCTGGAGCCAATTCAAATTCACCTGGTTTTTTATGCAAAGTTGTGCTCACATGCTGACCAAATAATGGGTATCATACAGAAGTACTTCTATGACGAGGAAGATCAGGTCGCGTTCTTGCTACAGAAATACCTTGGAAACTATGTGAGAAGCCTTAATAAGGAAGCTCTCAAGATCAGCACCTGGCAAGGTGATATGGAGCTCATAAATATGCAGCTGAAGCCAGAGGTGCTTAATGCCTTGAAGTTGCCTATGAGAGTTAAGGCAGGATTTCTTGGACCTGTGAAGCTCTAGGTTCCATGGAGCAGGCTAGGTTAAGAACCAGTCTTAGTCTATTTGGATAGAATTTTCATATTAGTTGAGCCTGCAACATAGGTTGAAGGATGTAGTGAGGACACTGTCCAGGAAGTAAAAAAGACTAGAATAAGGGAAATGGAAATGAAGATGTTGGAGAGTAGGCAACAACTGAAATCTGAAGTGAATACATCGTGGCTGGGCTCTCTGATCAACATGATAATAGGGAACCTGAAGCTCTCTATTACCAATATCCACATCAGATATAAAGATCTTGAAAGCAATCCTGGTCATCCATTTACAACAGGTGTAACTGTAACATCCCGAAAATCGGGGGGTCGAGCAAAAACCCAACTCCCGAGTTCCAAAATGTTATTTATGCAACATAGATATGTATGATTGAATGTTGTCTGTGATAATGTATTAAACATGAGTGAGATTAAGCCAGAACAGCATATCATACTCCAGAGACAGTTAAATTTGCAAGCGGAAGACTGTAATAGTATGTATAACATATATAAACTGTTGTATGTCTCCAGAGTGTGAATATATTACCAGGTTATACACATACATGTATACTTCAAAAGTAAACAAAATGAATATACATGAGGGCGCTAAAAATATAAAATGACAAGTGTCAATGTATCTAATCAACCTCCCTGTAATCCCGTCAATCAGATCACGCATAAAGGAGAGATCCTCCTCATCATCATCAAATCCAGCTCTGCCTCGCAGGCCGCGCCATCAACTGCAATCACAATAAGGACTGGTGGGTGTCCGGAAACACCATCCCGTAACGTGGGAGTGAGTGATCAACTTAGTGGGATAAGAGAGCAAAGATTAGCATGTTATCAAATCAATCATGCGATAATAGTAAAGTAGTAAATCAAACAATCCTAATACTGTTGTTAATGCAATATGACATGACGTGATGTATGCCCTCACCGACGATCTCCCTCATACGGCAACATCTTACGACCGCGGCATGCCACACTCCCTAGAGTGCTCCACATCTTCCGGCACATGCAATGTTATGGTGATATGATTTTCAAGTTGTTATTAGTCCATTCAAACAGCAGGATTAGGAAACTAAGGTACTTCCCTTTTATCAATCCCAACACAGATCCTATCTAGGGTCGTCACTCCTAGTAATCTCATACGATGTATATTTTGTAGGTCGCTGCAAGGGCTGCCAAGGCTGTTGCACGCACTCGTTGCACCGCTCCCCCATCACCTTATCAATACAGGCCTACTATACTCTACTGCTACTGAAGGGTCGTCGCCTCCCGTAGACTCAGAATATGCTCGCGGTCACTACAAAGGGCTGCCAGGGCTGTTGCTCGCACTCGTTGCACCGCTCCCCCATCACCTTATCAATGTAGGCCGACAGCAAGAATATAGTGTCCCATACCACCATAATCTGCTCACGAGTCTAGGTGCTCACTGGTCACTACGGGGAGGTTTGTGGCCCCAACGTAGGCAGACAGCTCGACCACGGTGTCCCATACCACCATGCCCGGCTCATGAGTCTTCGTGGATCAAGGTACCATGGTTGACAGGGTTTACAATGGTAAGTTCAGTACCCTAGGTTCAAGCAGTTATGACTCATGCAGGGTGAACATACAACGGCTAGTCGGGTTACTTGACGGGCTCGACTAGCGCGATCGCATCTCAAGTTGACGACACGAAGTGCATAAAACACTTTGTGTGGCCTAACCACTGCTGCCAACTCCAGAACACGGCTCGCGTTCATCGACGCGTCGTTCGTGGCGAAGATAAGCTAACCACGAATTCGCTCGGTTACCGACTGCCTGGACTAAGCATAGTCCCAAACAATTAAGGAATCACATCAGCAAATCATATGAGAGTATTGGAATTGAAATACAACCATGTGAGCATGTTAACACATGTTATAACATAGAACTTAAGTAAATCATCAAGTACATGCATTTCATACATACCATGAAACCATGCATATAACTAACATGTAGGAAATCATTCACGTCAGCATATTAATTGAGAAACCAATCTCAAATTAATCCATAACATCATTTAATTCAATACATACTAATACAAGCATTTATACAAACACTTACACTACACACTTAAGTCTACATATAGTATGTCGACCCGAAGTGCGCATTTAGGCGGATCTCTTCACCAAACTAACTATGCACGCATTCCTAACATTCTAATGCGACAATAAACCATGTCAATCACATCAGCAAAATATGAATAAAAACAGTACTTCCTACAAATGACTAAAATGCCCTAAATCTCATATTCTTCGTTGGTTTACGAAACAGGAAACGGACAGCATGTTGTACATGTCAAACGGCGTTACCGTCGAGAATCTACTATTAAACGACATTGAAAGCTTTGGAAACAGTCAATCAAAGCGTCTAAAATCCGCACCTTGTCTCTTATGGATGTGCAAATTCGAACGGAGCGTATACGCTTCGTCTACGGCGAATAAGGAACCTAATACACAAGCTACATAAGCTACATCGCTAATGGAATTGACGGAAGCTTAAATCAGCAAGTGTTGAAGGTTTTTCTCACCTAGAAGTGCGTTGGAATCACCGAAAAAGTGATTGGAGTGCGTTGCTTAGGCACTTGCAGCAGGTGGCACGAGCAGCAAGAAATTCTCTCCTACTCTCTCTCACAAACTCTCACCTTTTCTCTTTCCCAATCTAGGAATTTTTGTAATTTCAGATGGGAGAGAGGAATGAGGGTTTCAACCCCTTTTATAAGCTTAAAAATGCCGAAAACAGGCTCTGAAACGAAGTTTACTTAGTGCATATCCAATTCGGGGCTGTTTCGGTTCAAAAGATATTTTCTGGTGGTCCCCTGGTCGAATGCGATCGGACTTAAGCTCATGCGCACCAGATCTAGCACGTATTAAGTTTTCAGTCCGGCAGGGTTCGCAGATCGCACGTGGTGGGCCAGTTTCAGTCCAGCGGTCACCGCACGTAGATCAGGGCTGAAAGTCTCATGATATAAAATAGAAATTTCTCCTAATCTAAGGGTGTAATCTGGATGAATTCTGACGGTCAGAACGCTCAATACTGACGCATCAAGTCGTGTGCCAGATTTGAATTTGAAATTCCAACTGTCCCTATTCGCACTTTCTTCGGTCCGGGCTCAATGAAATAGCCTGTGATTATCGGTTTGACTTGATTTTCGGAATGAGTGTCAAGTCCAGCTAGGCGGTTCTAACGGTCTAAGATAGGAGGTATCGGACTTTCGACGTGTGGTCTAGATCCAATACAAAGATTCAAAGTGGTCCAGAGAACAAACTTGCTTAGAGTTTGGTCCGAGGTTATAGAGTATTATAGAGTCGTTGGTTCTACTCGATTTGGGTCTTGTAGAACGTATTTAAAGTGATCAGGGACTATTTCCCAGCTACTCCAGCGTCGCGCTAGCTAACTTACACTTATTTTTCAAAGGAATTAATCCTACGTGATTTCTTTGGCTATGGAATTGGGTTCTAAGCGATTTTTCAGGTGTTTTAGTTGACCCATTGCCTAAGGACGTCTAATCCCAGATTGGCCAAAATCCGGGGTGTTACAGTAACACTGGCAAAGCTTTCAGTAATAACAGTTGACGACGGTGGAAATGAAACTTTTATTATGGTGGAAATGAAATTGATATAACATGTCTTACCACAGCTGGTTGGATCACCTAGTGAAGAAGAAGCGACGTAATGTCAAAAGTATTAAAAATAAAACCAATGCCGAAAAGTATCAAGGAAGATCAAATCAGCGACGATCAAGAAACTAATAATGTCAGGTAGTGTTAAAAGTAGTTTAATGAATGATGAATCATGTCTACAAGATGCTAAAATATTGCGTTTGCTCATAGGGATTGAATGCTGAATGATTATAGAATGATAATTGCTTTTCTGTTTATGCTTATGGTAGGGTTAGTTCTGATTGATTATAAGATGATTTCAATGCTCTATTTTCAAATGCATATGTGCTTATTATGTCTCTTATGGACTACTATATAATCTGATATCTATATTATGCATTTTGGAAATGTGGTTTCATGTTATAAAGTAAAGTCTGTCATCTTTATGTTATGAGGTCTACCTACATGGTCCTCCTATATTGATTCTCCTAGTTTGTCCATGGTCAACTTTAGTCATTCGATCTGCTATTGGTATATACTAACCTTTGCCAATGACTGACAAAAGGGGGGAGAATAAATTCCACCATAAGAACAATTGTGTGTATAGTTTATATGCATGGTGATACAGGTGATAGGGGGAGCAGCTGCAAGGGCTATAAGGAGATAGGGGGAGTAGCTGCAAGGGCTGCAAGGAGATAGGGGGAGCTGCTACATGAAGATTCATTGGTTGTATGTGAACTCAATAGAATATTTGTAAAATTGTGAAAAGTTTATGTACACACAATTTAAGTAGTTGTTCTAGGTGTTTTGTCATGTAATTGACAAAGGGAGATATTGAAAGTGCCCTAGTTTGTCAATTAGTGTGACGAATGAGTCGATGAGTCAAGGGAGTCCCATATGAAGATCGTTCAAGCCATCACCTCAATCGAATGTGTTTTTGAGCTCGTCACAGGTAGAAAAAGCCTCACATCCCAAATCCCAAAACACCCATGTAAATAAAAGCCTTAAAAGACTTAGAACAACATAGGAAGAAAAAGTCTAAAAACTTGTTTTTAACAAGAAAATTTTCCTAAGTTTTCAGACATGATCGATGACATCGAGTTGTGTTGATGGAATCGAACACTCATTTTCGCCGATGTCAAGCATGCTTCGATAACATCAAATTGAGACATTTTATGTCCAACAACCGCAAAGTATTTAGACAGAATTTTTGATAAATCAAATATACCTTCGATGACATCAAACATCTGTAATCGATGACATCAAAGGGTAGTCGATAACATCGAAGGACTTAGAGCATTATCAAGCAAACCTTTTTGAAAAATATTCTGATATTGCTCGAGGAATCGAAAGAGATTCGATGTCATCGAAATTCAAACCTCATAACATTGAAAATGGTTCGATAATATCAGATCTGGACAAATTTGTATTCGGCAAGATTGACTGGAAAATCTGTGGAAATGGTCGAGGAATCGAGATAGCCTTGATGTCATCAATATTCAAACTCTGATGAAATCAAGGGAGTATCGATGACATCGAAATTAGACAAAACTATTCCACCAAGTTTATAAGGAAGATCATGTGAAAATGTTCGAGGAATCAATACAGTCTCGATGACATTTAAATTCAAACATCGATAATATCGAGATAGGATCGATGTCATCAAAATTGGACAAAAAGTGTCCAGCAAGCTTTCAAGGAATATCTTCTATGATCGATGAATTGAACTTGTATTCAATGACATTGGAGGTCAAATTTTGATGACATTGATCTTCAGTAAAAAAGTTCCAGGTATAATCTTTAGTTAAGTACATATCATTGAACCAATATTCAATGGCATCGAAAGTAAATGTTCGATGAGATCGAACTTAATCAGACTCTAACTATTTTATTAACGTTGGAACATTTTGCATATAAAAGGAAAGTTTACCCTTGGTTGTTGATGGAGAAAAAGAGAGAGCTTTGAGAGAATACATGCATACCACCTACCCTAGCCCTTTTTCTCATGGGAGTTCATCTTTTAATCCACCCTCATCATTAACATTCAATAGAGTGGATTAATGAATGAACTTCCCCATTCAAGTATCATCCAGCTACCATCTTAATGGAAAATCATTGAGCTGAGATCCCTTGAATGCTTATAAGCTTGGAATCACTCCTTCTCTAAGATAGGTAAACATTTATAAGAGTGGATTTCAACATAATCTTGACCCAACCCGTCACCTTACATTGGAGCATCATCAGTGTTGCAGATTAAGGAAGTTAAACAATCTCCATCATTAAGGGAAGATATCTTCATCAACACGTAGAATGAGGCTAATCTTCTTATTTGTAAGTCATTAAAGTCCAAAGACCCTATTGATCATTCTATGTGTAGGATTGGGTCATAGGCACATCTCACCCTTTCAATCCCTCATAGGAAGCCTCCAACAGGAGAGTACATTTAGGTGTTGTGTGTTAACCCTTGCTCTTGTGTAGGGCATAATCTTAGATCCTTTATATAGGTCCTCGAAATGTGTGGCCTAAACTAGGGTCCTTGTGTAGATCCTTGACCTGTGTGATCTAAACCTAGGTTCCTTGTGTGGATCTTTTGCTCTTGTGTAGGGCATAAAACCTAGATTCTAGGTGTGGATCCTTTACTCTTGTTTAGGGCATAAAACATAGGGACTTCGTGTTAACCTTTGCTCTTGTGTAGGGCATAAACCTGTGCCTTGTGTAGGCATGTCTAGGTTCCTTGTGTAGGTCCTAGAGTCGACCTTGGGTAGGTTGTAAAGGTTAGAGGTGAACCTAATTTGAAACCTCCATTAGTGAAATCCGGTACACTTTAAGGTTGAGTGTGTCTGCTGGGAGTGGAGTAGGAACATAGTGGAACTACTATAAACAACTGTGTTTGGGATTGCTATTTGTGCATTCTTTTATTGTGTTTACCTTGAGTGTTCATTTAAAGTATGATAACATGAATATCTAGAACTGATAAGAATCACATCCTACACACTTTCTCATAGTTCATCCATGATAGACTAAGTGTTATGTCTTGTTTAAATATTGAGTAGTCATATGATTGGATCCTCTACTTGGTTTGGAAGTCATTAGAGTTACAGTGCGTATATCTTGATAGTTGCACATTAAATCAAGATTAGGTTAATCGGATTTTAAATTGGTAAAAAATTCTATCAAGTCCTATTCACCCCCCTCTATGACACTTTGACCTATTCCTACTACTATAGCGGTCCTTACTGTAATTTCAATTGGTATTAGAGTGGATCTCTATTAAGGGAGAGTGATCTTGACTAAAGTTGTGAAGTTATGGTCATTAAAGTAAGACTAGAGGGTGCAAAAGATAACCCTGCAAATTCCTAAAACCAATTGATTACTGACACTCCTAAACTACTGAGTACTGTTAAACCTAAAAACAGTCAGAACAATTGCCTAGTGATTCAAACTGCTCTTAAGGCTAGCAATAGTTCTAAATGGTATCTTGACAGTGGATGCTCCAGACACATGACTGGAGATCAAACTTATTTTTATGATTATTTAGAGTTTGATGGCGGGTTATTCACGTTTGGAGATGGGACTTACGTCAGAATAATTGGACAGGAACCATAGTTAGCCCTGGACATCCCAAACTAAAAAATATTCTCTGTGTAGAAGGCTTGAAACATAATCTTCTCAGTATTCCTCAAATCTGTGACAAAGAACATCTGGTCATGTTCTCAAAAGATGTGTGAAGAATCTTAGATCATACAAAAAAACCTATCATGAAAGGTCTATGCACGAGCGACAACTGCTATGTCATAGAAAGTAGTAGGAAAAATGTACTCTCTACAAAATGTCATATGGCTATGAAGAACGAGTCCAAACTGTGGCACGAAAGACTGGGACATGTCCACTATCAAAACTTAGGCAAGGTGAGTTCAAAGAATCTTATAAGAGGACTTCTTAAGATTAGGAAAGAAGAACAAATTATATCTGGTGACTGTCTAAAAGCCAAACAGATAAAAGTTGGACACAAAAAGACCACCACCATAACAACATTTAAGCCACTAGACTTACTACACATGGACCTAGTGGCCCCCACCAAAGTTGAAAGTCATGGTAGAAGAAGATATTTTTTTTTGTGGTAGTGGATGATTACTCGAGGTTTACCTGGGTTGCTTTTCTTTGAGAAAAATTAGATGCAATTGATGAATTTATGATTTTGGCTAAGCTACTTATCATGCTCCAAACTTGAAAACCGGGCTCACAAAATTCTTGATCACTGAATCATTGGCTTCCATAATACCCCATTCTCATCTCTCAGTACATATACACCAGGTTCCGATCCCGGGATCCTATAAGGAGGATTTTCAACATCAATCTGTCTCATAAGAAGCATAACCACAAGTATACCCAAATCACTAAGGTAACATCATCATCACATTGGGCCTCACTCATGGGCCTTGTATACATCAAATTTACCCACTCACGCAGGCTTAATATATAACACAATGGGCCACATGACATGGGCCTAATACGCATCATGATGGGCCGCATCACATGGGCCTCAAATACATCATAATGGTCCATGAATACACTAAGTTGGACCTCATCATATAGGTCAAAAATATATCACAATGGGCGACGTCCCATGGGCCTCGAATACATCACGATGGGCCATGTCCCATGGGCCTCGAATACTTCACGATGGGCCATGTCCCATGGGCCTCGAATACATCACAGTGGGCCATGAATACACCAAGTCGGGCCTCATCATATGAGTCAAAAATATATCACGATGGGCCACGTCCTATGGGTCTCGAATACATCACAATGGGCCACAACAATGGGCCTTAAATGAGTCATAGTGGGCCTCGACACATAGGCCATAAATACATCACATCGGACCTCACTCATGGGAATCATATACACAACAGGTGGGCCGAGCACATGGGCCTTAAATACATAACATGTGGGCCCTACACATGGATCTCATATGCATCAAATGGGCCACGCGTCATGGGCCTAATACATATCACAATGGGCCTTGCCCATAGGCGACGAATACATCACAATGGTCCTTGCCCATAGGCCTTAAATACATCACAATGTGCCTAACACATGGGCCTCAGATTCAAGCAGGTGGGTCCCATTATATGGGCTTTAAATACAAAGCAGGTAGGCCCTATCACATGGGCCTCAAATACAAGGCAGGTGGGCCCTATCACATGGGCCTCAAATACATAAAATGATGGGTCTCATGGATGGGCCGCACCAATGGGCCTCAAGTGGGCTCAGCCCACACTAAAAATCATTTCAATAGTTGTAGGTGTAACATGTGTATCACTGTACACTATCATTCTATGGGGCACATGACCCACTAATGATGATCGATACTGTGCAAACATTGTCCAGGTGAATTAGCACCATCCAAACATTTCTCATGTAACTCAGCACCATCTAAACATTATCTACGTAAATCAGCACCATCCAACATTGTCCAACATCGTCCAACACTATATGAATGGTATGGAGGAAACGGATACCTCACGTGAGCCCTATGGTGGATAGACGGTTAGGATGTAACACATACATAAAAGAGGGCCCCGTGTGTTAAGTGCACACTCCACCTTAGTGCACACACCACTAAGGTGGACTCCACAGAACCTGCTGTGTCAAATAGCAGCTATAGAGGTGGTGTGCAGTACACCAGCCAATCCAATCCCCTTCATAGGTGGGTCCCACGTGGGGCCTACCATTACATTTATTTCCCAACCTATTTGTTGATAAGGTCACACAGACCTAAATAAAGAAAAAAAAATTCATATTTATCCAAAACTTCTGGGACCCAAAGAAGTTTCAATGGTAGACGTTTAACCCCCCACTATTACTTGAAATGTGGATTGTCAGAGTTCCGTGTACGGCTAATTTTTGGGTATCCCCATTTTTAAAAGGGAACTATCAAATGCACGGTATAGATGTTGGACATACATCATGGTGGGACCGGTGGTGGGACCCACGTTCCCTACGTTTAACCAAGCAGCGAACGCTGCTTACTGCAGCGTCCTTTAGACGCTGGCACCAACAGTGTCAACTGTTGTATTTATACTTTTTCTTGAGGTTTTTCATAGGTAGGGCCCACATCAGGACGATCGAGTCCATCAGTTGGATTCCCGAGCTCGGGACAGTTCAAATGAGTCCAATATTGGACATGTTCTGATGCATAGAAACATCACGATGGCCCCTAACAATTTATATCACCCAAACTACTACTTTCTACAATAAGGCCCGCCAGAGATTCAGATTGGCCTCATTTTTTTTAGCTCAACCCCTAAAATGTGCTAGGAAGTAGGGTGGACGGTGGAGATATAATATACATCTAGGTGGGGTCCCACCTTAAGTAAAATGGATGGACGTTGTTGAATAACACATACATCAGTCATAGCTATAAAACTTGGTAACGTCAATACAACAACAATATAGCTGGTGTAAAGACTCTAGCCAATCGTCTTCCACATGGTGGGTCCCACACATGGACGACATGGATATTATACATACTTCCCAGATGGGCCACATTCCATCACCAAAGTTTAGAGAGGGAGAGATAGATAGGGAGAAAGAGAGAGATCGGAGTAGCGGAGGGACCCTGCCACTATGGGCCCCTCAAATCACAAAATCAAATAATAATATCACCCACCTCGAATTCCTTCCTTCCTCCTTTCACCTATAAGCTTTAGAGCTTCAAGGGGGTCGATCTAATGGTTAAGATCGGCTATGAAGGGTTGGATTTGGGTGGTAGGGAGTGGGCCACATTAGCTTCTCTCCCATGGAAGCCATGGACGACCACCTCTCTTGGGGTTTCTTAAAATGAAGAGAGAGAATGAGAGAGAGAGAGAGGTGATGGGAGAGAGAGATGGGGTGTGATGGGTGAGTGAGTGATGGGTGTACTTTGTTGTAAGAGAAAGTTGACTATGGGGAGGGTGGTTGTACTTGGGGATCGGTGTGAGTGATGGGAGTGATATGTACTTGATTGATGTGATTGATGGGATTGATGTGATGTTCTCTTGGGTTTTACAACACGCAACATTTTCCTCAAACTGAATAAGGGCCCACATCTCCTTGCTCGAGTATTTCCTTAGTGCACGAGACGCAACATTGGAACTGAGGTGACGGCGCGGTCGCAAGGATACAAGTCTCGGGTCAAACCAACTCTAATATATGGGACATGACTTAGGATAGTGCCTAAACATCGATAACAGATTGCAGGTCACCGGAATTCAGCTGTGAGGACCATAAGAATCTAAAGAACCATACAGGATAGGATACGGTCCTCACAGCTCTCCCCTCTTATAAAAATTTCATTCTCAAAATTTATTATCACGCAAGATAAAGTGAGGGAAGTGAAAGCATTGACATAAATATATACAAGGCACAATTAATCTATAAACAAATGGAGATAACATTCTCTAATCTTAGTCTCGCGCTTCTAAGACACCTCCTTAACAGAATAGTCAACCATACTAATCCTCGGATCCCGGATCAGAAACGATCGAAACAAGAATACTATGTAGCCTCATAATCTCAACGGTAGGGAGCTATATCAAAAAATATTTAAGTTATTCGAACTCGGGGATCTAACCATTCTAAGTTCTCAATAATCATAGAGAGCGGGGTAGCTATGAGCAGATATGTGATGTTATCCTTCGGTATTCCCAAGTTATGCTCTGACACTATCTTCTTTCATGCCCTAAACTCAGAAACTGGCCTTACAAAATTTTTGATCACCGAATCCGGTGTCGATAGCCTCTATAGTACCCCATTATTGGCTCCTAGTGCTCATACACAAGGTTCGATCCTGGGATCCTACAAGAAAGAATTTCAACATCAATTCGTCTTATAAGAAGCATAACCACAAGTATACCCAAATCGCAAAGGAAACATCATCATCAGATCGGGCCTCACTCATGGGCCTCATATGCATCAAATTTGGCCGCTCACACGGGTCTAATATACAACACAATGGGTTGCATGACATGAAATATTTCATGTTTTAAGGATATGATCGAGGGTCAACTAATGTCATCAGAATTTGTATATCAATGATATCGGAGGTAATGTTGATGCATTGATAAATCTCATGGATTTTTCTAGTAAGCTCGCTGGACAGTTTGTGTCCAGTATCAATGCAATCGACTCGGCCTCGATATTATCGACATATGAATATCAATTTCCTCAAGTGGCCCTCGATCAATGATACAAAGCGACCTGAAATATTTACTAGAAGACATGCGCGCCCACTATCAATATCATTGATGAACTCTCGATATTATCGAGATTTCATTTAAGATCTTATCGAGAAGAGCATCGATATATCGAACGATTTTGAGATTTTCTTTGAAAAATAGGGTCGCCGAAAATCTGCCTGTCGATATTATCGAGTCACTTCTGATTGACTCGAGATTTAAATATCGATAACATCGATAGGTGTATCGATATATCGATAATTCTGTTTAAATATGTATGCGATTGCTGGACACATTAAATCCTCATCTGATATGATCGGTTCAGCTTTCGAGGACATCAGCAGCGCAGGTCGATTATATCGATATGTGTATCGATACAATCGACAGGGTAAGAAAACTTAGAGATTTTTCTGATGTTTAAAAAGGTTTACTTACCCAACCCTAATATGTTTTAACTTATTTTTAAGGGTTTTAATCACCTGGTGTTTTGGGACATGGGATGTGAGGCTTAGATTTACCTATGGCGAGCTTCCACACATCCGGTTGAAGCAGACACTTGAATAGATCTTCCTGTGAGGCTCTGCAGTTTGACTAACTCAACATATATGCTAATTGACAAACCAGGGCACTAGCAAGGACACTTTCAGATATGACCCTTTTAGGTCAAAAGTTTTATAAAAATTTCAAAAGTAAAAAGAGGGTTGATTTTCAAAAACTTAATGAAAAGAAAAGATCTAAATCTAAAAACTGGAAATCTTTAAAAGATAGTCAATGTTACAACTGGCATGAATATGGGCATTTAGCAAATGTCCTAAAAAGGATAAACCTAAATGGTAAAGAATGTTGGCTACTTGGGATGAATCTTCCAGCTCCAAACCCTCTTCTGAATCAGAAGATTCTGAAACCAAGTCGAGTAATGAAGTCAACGCTCTTATGACTCTAGCCAAGTTCACTTTTTCAGATAATGATGATTCAACTAGTGAAGAAAATCTGAATAGTGATCATGAAAATGAAGATTTTCAAGATGCTTATAATGCCCTTTACAAGGAAAGTTGTAAAATTAATGTTAAACTTAAACTTCAGAAAGAGAAGTTTTTAAAACTTGAAGAAAATTTTGATTCTCTTGTTTTAGAAAAATATCACATTTCAGATTGTTTAAAAAGAAATAAGGGCGAGTTAGATTTTAAAAACTCCCAAGTTGAAAACTTAAAATCTGAAAATGAAAAATTAAAACTTGAAGTCTCTTCACTTTTGAGTTTAAAACACACTTGGAGGTATGCTCAAGGTGATCCTAAGTTAGAAAAACTATTATCCAGATCCAGAAAATGTGGCAACCGATTTGAATTGGGCTACGACAAAAGTATTCCTCTCAAACATCAGAATACTCCTAAGTTTGTAAAAGGAGAGTCTTCAAACTCAAAAGGAAAAAGTCTAAATCAAAATTATCATAAAAATAATAAAACTTTTCAATTCTTAAAACATAAAAGTAACTATATCAACTATAAAAATCAAAATCGTAATCCTTTAGCTGAGAAAATTGTTGATTTACTTATGGAGCTCTTAAAATCTGACTCATTAGGTCGGCCTTATAACAACTACAAACATAAGAACAACTATTCTCCTGAACCCAAGACTGTAATGAAATGGGTTCCTAAGTTTACTTGATTGGTTGCCCACATTGCTTTCAAAGCTTTAAGCCATTCAAAGTGGTACCTAGACAGTGGTTTCTCCAGACACATGGCAGGCGATAAAGGTCTGTTCACCAATCTTAAAGATATGACTGATGGTTCAGTCACATTTGGTGATAGTAGTAATTGCAGGATTGTTGGCCAAGGTACAGTTCAACTCTTTAACATCGCTTTATTTGAGAATGTTTTATATGTAGAAGGGTTAAAACACAACTTATTAAGCATATCTCAAATATGCGATAATAATCATAATGTAAAATTTACTAACCTAGGGTGAGAAATTCTAACTAAAAGTGGTTCTGTAATATTAATTGGTCCCAGAACTTCTGAAAACTTCTATATTGTTAGTGATTCTAGCTCATCTAATCTATCGTGCTACATGGTCCATACCGATAAGACCGAGTTATGGCATAAAGGTCTTGGACATGTACACTACCGCAACTTGTATATTAAGAAAAAGAGAGTTGGTTAAAAGCTTACCAAAAATACAGAAAATAGATAAAATAAGTGGCAAATGCCAGATTGTCAAGAAAACTAGGAGTTCTCACAAAAAGGTGGACTCCAATGCCACATCTAAACCACTCGAACTTCTACACATGGATCTTATTGGACCAACCAAAACAGAGAGTCGAGGTGGCAAGAAGTATATACTAGTAATCGTGGATGACTTTACCAGATTCACTTTGGTATTCTTCTTAAGAGACAAATCAGAAACTCTCGATGATGTAAAAAGGGTACTTAGACGTATCCAAACAGAAAAAAGATCTCAAGTTTGTAAGATCCGTAATGATCATGGATCAGAATTTGACAACAACAATTTTAAGAATTTTTACAGTGATGAAGGAATATCACATGAATTCTCTGTGCCCAAAACACCACAACAAAATGGTATAGTAGAAAGAAAAAATAGAGTGCTTCAGGAAATGGCTAATGTTAAATACTAAGGTCCCTAAAAATTTTTGGGCCGAAGCCATAAATACTGCGTGTTAAATAATTAATCGCGTTTATACTAGAAAATCAAATAGTAAAATGACTTATGAAATGTGATTTGATAAGAAGTACACTGTCAAATACTTTCAAGTTTTTGGCAACGAGTGCTACATTTTATATAACCGAGAAAATCTGGGTAAGTTTAACATCAAAAGTGATGAAGGAATATATTTAGGGTATGCTCTAAATAGTCGAGCATATTGGGTTCTTAATAAGAGGATTGGTGTAATTCAAGAGTCCATTAATGTGGTTATTGACGATCACTTGAATACACTTGTCTCAAGTTCAGAAAATGGTACTTCTAATTGATAAACCAGATACTTCATCAAGTCAAAATAACTCTGAACTGAGGATTGTTAAAGATCATCCAACTAATCAGATTCTTGAAAACCCTCTCACTGGTGTGTGCACTCATATACAACTAGAAGATATGTGTAATTATGTGTGCTTTACATCTTAGATAGAACCAACTAACGTAAAAGAACCTCTTACTGATGAAAAATGGACAGTTGCAATGTAAGAAGAGCTCAATCAATTTGTTAGAAATGGTTTGGTACTTGGTTTTAAGACCTAAAGATAAACACATTATTGAAACAAAATGAATTTTCAAAAATAAGTCTGATAAACTTGGTAATATCATTAGAAACAAGGCTAAGCTGGTTGTACAAGTGTACACTCAAATTGAAGGCATCGTTTATGATGAGACCTTTGCCCCAGTGGCTCGTCTCGAATCAATCAAACTATTTATATCCATTACATATTTTAGAAAGTTTAAAATATACCAGGTGGATGTAAAGAGTGTTTTCTTGAATGACGATTTGTATGAAGAAGTTTATGTTGAATAACCAACGGGTTTTGAAGACCCAAGGCATGGTATGAAAAGTTGACTAAGTTTCTAGTAAGTCATAATTTTCTAATGGAGAGTGTTGATAAGACTTTTTTTATTAAGAAACATAATGATCACATTTTAATAGTGCAAATTTATATTGATGATATACTTTATGGATCTACCTGTGCTAATATGACTGTTGAGTTTGCAGATCTTATGAAATCTAAGCTCGAAATGAGCAAGGTTGGAGAATTAAATTATTTTCTTGGGATGCAAGTTACACAAGAACCTGATGGTTTCTTTATCTCTCAAACCAAATATACTCTAAACTTAGTTAAAAAGTTCGGATTTGAAAATGGAAAGAATTTTGATACTCCTATGAGTACTACTTTAAAACTCTTAAAGGACTCTACAGGTAAGAATGTATATCCTAAACTATATCGTAGTATGATTGGAAGTTTTCTTTATTTAACTGCAAGTAACCTAATATTGCATTTAACATAGGAATTTACGCTAGATATCAATCTGACCCTAAAGAGTCACTTTTAACTACTATTAAGTAGATTATGCAATATGTCGCAAGTTCAGCAAATCTGGGTCTCTGGTATCCACATGATACTAGTGTTCAATTAGCTGGTTACACGGATGTTGATTGGGCTGGTAATGTTAATGATAGGAAATCAACCAGTGATGGTTATTTTTATGTTGGGAACTATTTATTTTCTTGAAAAGGTAAGAAACAAAGTTCAATATCGCTCTCAACTGCTAAGGCTAAATACATTGCAACAGGTAATGCATGTACTGTAAGACCCGTATCCTAGCCTGAACTGTTCCGACAACTCTCGCGATCATTCCCGTCGAATTCTGGCAATTTGTGACCTGTAATAGACGTTTGCGCATAACCCTAAGTCGTATCCTATAAATTTGAGTCAGCTTAACGCGAGACTTGTATCATTGCGACCGCACCGTCACCGTAGTTTCAACGCCACGACTCACGTACCAATCCGATACCTAAGCCGAAAGATGTGGGTCAGCATTTATTCGAAGAAACGCAACGCGTTTACAATACCAAGAGAATCTCTACAATATGTCCCATCAATCAATCAATCAATCAATCACCTCATGTCAAGTACAAGCAACCCATGCTTTCTTTCTCCACAAGTCAAGCAACCACCAAGTCAACCCATCTCTCACCTCACCCATCACTCACCTCACATCCATCACCTCACCCATCACTCACATCCATCACTCTCTCCTTACAACCCTCTCACTCTCTCTCATTTCTCATCACATTTTCCCAAGCAAGAGAAGAGGCTCATGTCCATGGTTTTTCATGAGAGAAAAGAGTACATGTGTGGCCCACTTCCCACTCCAAAACCCATCATCCTAGCCATCCATTTCTCATCCTCTCCATCAAAGTGAAGCATAAGGAGATTGGCTATCCATCGGACCAAGATGATCATAGGCGGGTCCTTTTATTGATTTTGTGATTTGAGGGCCCACATATGTGGGACCCATCTTGTTGTATGTATATGGGAGAGCCCATAGTGGCGGGGTCCCTCCCCTCCATCACACATCTCTCTCCCTCTTTCTCTCTCTCTTTTCTCTTATTGATTGGCCCATGATGTATTCAATTCATCTAGGTTGTCCACCTTTGTGGGACCCACTTGATGGACGTGTTGGATTTATACCATCCGAGTCATGTGGGCCCTACCTCGATGGAGATGGGAAAGCACAAATATCAAATTGATCCAAAACAAGTGGGTCACGTCCACGTGGGTGGTCTTCACATGTGGGGATAACCTTGACAAATATATGGAAGTCATGTGGCTAGTGAAGTGTGTATAGAAAGTGTGTACAGACGGTGGGATGCACTAAAACACGTTTGGACGTGTTCTGTCAAAAATAAAAATACTAGCTTGGTTTAAGCTTTTTGGGTGGGCTACTTATACAAGCTCCACCTTGATACACTGATCTAATCCACGCCTTCCATCCTATTCCCTAAGTCATTTTAGGCGTTGAGCTGAAAAATGAAGCTAATCCGCTCATCAAGCGGGCCATATCTTTCAAAACAGTAATTTTCACCATTTAAATTCATTTTAATTTTGCTACATGCCGAAATATATTCAATAGTGGACTTGTTTGACTTGTCTTGAGCCGTAGAGTGCAATGGCTGGGCTAGATTCAGCTAATGAGGGCGTCACCTGTGAAAAACATCTGAAAAAAAAATTTAAAATAATAAAATAAAATTAGCAAGGGAGGAAGCCACTTATTGTCAGACGCTGTAGCAAGTAGCGTCCTATGGCTTGTAAAACCCGCAGTGACCATGGCCCCCACCATAGGTCCCATCTTGATGTAGTTCAAACATCCACACAATGCATTTTGATGGGGCCCCTTAGGGATATGATTCCTCCAAAAATCAGCCATGTATAGCACTCAGGTGGCCCACGTCATAGGAAACAATGGGATTGAATGTGTGTCAAACAAACCTTTTGTCACAGAAGTTTTGGGGCCTTATGAAATTTATTTTTCCCTCTGCATCCAGGTATGCGTGACCTTATCAACAAGTTGGATGGAAAGCAAACGTTATGGTGGTCCCCACGTGTGACCCACTGATGTATGAATTCCGTGGACGGTGGAACCCACCGCGTTGTATGTATTTTATATATGTCGTCCAGCCATGGGCTGCTGGACGGTCAGTGGACCCCACCTTTGATGTGTGGCTTACATCCAAACGGTCCATCTTGTGGCGAGCTCATTTAATGGCTTGAGATAAAATAGGCAGATTTGCCTATTAGTGGACCACACAGCAAAAGGCAGTGTTGGATTGAATGCCTGTTGTTGAAACCACTTTTAGGTGTCGCAGAGGTTTTAGATTAATATGAAATTTATTTTTCCCTTTCATCCAGGTCCATGTGACCTTATCAAGGATTGGATGACATATAAACCTTATGGTGGGCCCCACATGGGACCCACAGTGAGGTATGAGTTTTATTCACACCGTCTAGTGGTGTGGACGGTGGAACCCACCAATGATGTATGTGCTTGATTGACACCATCGTACAGTGGTGTGGACGGTGGGTCCCCCAATGATGTATGGTTTTTATTGACACCACCGTCCAGTGGTGTGAACGGTGGAACCCACCAATGATGTATGTGCTTGATTGACACCACCGTCCAGTGGTGTGGACGGTGGGACCCCCAATGATGTATGGTTTTTATTGACACCACCGTCCAGTGGTGTGGACGGTGGGTACCCACCATGTGATGTGTTTTATCATATCCCAGCCACGGGACGTGGGACCACCATGATATATGTGTTTTAAGTCTGCGCTGTCTGTCCATTTGATGGATGGTCCAGACGGTGGGACCCACCTTGATTTATGCATTGTATATTTAAGTCCTCTGTCCCAGGAGGGTGCACCATGAAGCACACCTGATGTATGTGATTTCAGCCATGTTATTCACTATGTTTGCTAGACGGGTATGGCCTACCATGATGTGTTTGTTCTATATCCACTCCATCCATTGATTTCAGGACAAAAAATCATCTGGAAAGGACTATTTTTGGAGTGAAATCCATGCAGTCCACAGGTTTGTCTACTTCGCCGTCCATCTTATATTTAACGGCTAGGATGTTGCAACAGCCTGCATGGTTTCAGAATGCCACTTTGGCAAGGGTTAAATCTTCCTTCTGAACACAATGGATGGTACGGATCGATGATTTAAATGTGAAGTAGGCCGTACTAAGAAAATTTTAAATGCACAGTGTAAACACTGTTTACATAAATGAGAAGATGTCATGCATGTACGTGATGTGCATGCAATGTACATAGGTACATGGAGATGATCGTGAGAAATATGCTCCGTCCATCTGCATTGTCAGCTCATTTAAAGCATTGAGACCGAATTTGAAGCTTATCTATATATCAGGCGGGCCCCAAATCATGATTTCAGGGGTTGATCTATTAGTTTAGCCATTTCCAGAAGGATCCAGGAGCTGAAATTTGACGTGTACAGTTAATTTGTGGTCCCAAGGTTGTATATAAAGTTTTGAATTGATTGGATGGTGGTAACCCCGTAATCTTACACTCTGGATGGGTTTTTAGGCCCGTTTAACAGAACACCTTAGGAATTTTAATGGTGAAAATCATTACCACTACTTATCTATTGGTGTGGCCCATTTGATACGTATATGGCCCATGTGATGTGGCCCACTTACCATGTTTAAGGCCCGTTGTTGAGGCCCACCTTTGGTGTGTTAATGGCCCATGGGTTGAGGCCCATTGTAATGAATTTGGGGCCATGGGTCGAGGCCCATTGTGATGTATTAGGGACCATGGGTTAAGGCCCATTGTGATGTATTTTAGGGCCCATGGGTTAAGGCCCATTGCGATGTGTTAGGGCCCATGGGTTGAGACCCATTGTGATGTATAAAGACCCGTGGGTTGAGACCCACTGTGATGTGTATAGGGCCCATGGGTTGAGGCCCAGTGTGATGTATTTGGAACCCATGGGTTGAGGCCCATTGTAGTGTCATTCCACCATGGGTTATATAATGACATTTATGGCAGGCCATGCCTTGGGAGCAATGTTGGTTTGACGTCCACATTGTAAGATTAATGTTGGCTAAATGTCCGCATTATAACTCTCCCTAGGACCCATTGATAAGCCCATACTTGTTGTGTGTAGGCCATCAAGGCCCGTCTTCATTGTGAGGATAGTTTATCACCATATAAAATGCTTAGTATAACTCCATGATTCATGCCCATACGCATCATATGTATGCCTGATATGAGTAATGTTTGATTATAGCATACGCCATTAGGCAGACCATTTATGGGACTCCTTATGAGACTGAGTACCCCACATTTCGCGCAATACGCGCAGGATTGTTGCGTAACTGGTTAGTGTGACTCATGCATCTCGCATATATGTGATTTGATCATTGTACACCATAGCAACATTAGGGTCGTGGCCTCCACAAGCACATCGTGGATGGCCAGATGGGACACCGAAAATGCTTGGTTCTAGCACTATGAGCACGTAGGATGTCCTTAGGTGAAAATCTCAGAACCTCCTTGGTACCAGGAGATGCTCCAACGTCTAGACCGAGTGGAATATGAGCACCGGTGCCTATACCATGAGGCCGTGTCTCCTACTGTGTCGTGGTCGGTTGGAAGGGGGTGTGGCCTTATCCGCCCGAGTGAGGGGGCTATAAGCTAGGCTGAGTATGACCAACTCGTAAATGAGTCCGCTATCGATGTGCCGGATAGGTATTGACAGACTATTGGTCAGGCGAATAGTGAGGTCTCTTACACTCGCGGGGCTGTGTAGCTAGGGAGGAGGCAGTCTGAGTGGAGTGTAATAGACCCCGGTGATTTCTCAAAGAGGAACCACATTGATATGTGGACTCGATATGAGGACTGACATGATATTATGACACCCTGTCACTGTTGTATATGTGGGGGGGTGCACATGGACATACACTGATGTGGGCGGGGCTGAGGCCTGGGCGAGCTACCTGCGGTTGGCAGGCTACTGTATTGACCGACTACTGAGTAGGAGTTGCATACTCATTCACTCATCCATTCACTATCCACTCAGGCTGGTGGTGTACAACTATTTATTACGTGTACCTTCGTAATGGCTAAGATTTCGGTTGGGGCGTACGACTAACTTGAGATAAGGAGTTTACCACATTGTGTTTAACTATCTAAATTTCTTTATGTGACTGGTTTGGATACAATTTCCTTGTGATGAACTCCATAGCCTGTGATACTTCGTAATATCATCCCGACTTCACATTCTAGCATGGTCATTTCATTTGCACCACATATTTCATTGCATCCGTAGTACTTAGCATTTTGAGTTACTATGTTGTAACACCCTGAAAATTGAGGGTCGTGTATAAACTCAACTCCCGAGTTCCAGACAGTCACTTATGCAACAAAAATGATTATGATTCAATGTTGTCTGAGTTAAAGCATTCACATGAGTAAAAGTATACCAAAAATGCAATTCATACTCCTGATCCAGTGATAAAAGACAGCGGAAGACTAAAGAATATATATATATATATCACTATATGGAAAAACAAAGTAGATCTAGACTGTCACTAAAGTATGAATACATCACTGAGTCTCATATACATATAAATAAACAAAACCAAATGTCCAAAAAGAGTCCCACTGAGAAGTCCCGTCAACCCAGGTCACCTTAGCAAAGTCGTCGTGGTACTGCATGTATGAGAACTCATCCTGGTCCTCATTATAGTCCGGCTCTACCTCCTGGATCTCTGCATCACCTGCATCTAAGACAGGGTCTGGTGGGTGTTGCAAACACCATCCCGTAACGTGGGAATGAGTAGCTAACTCAGTGGAATAATAGAGTAAGGATTAACATGTTCTTAAATCAATCATGCGATAATAGTAAAGCAGTAAATCAAACAATCCTAATACTGTTGTTAATGAAATATGACATGACGTGATGTATAACCTCACCGACGATCTCCCTCATACGGCACCATCTTACGACCGCAGCATGCAATCGTCCCTCAAGTGCTCCACATCTTCCAGCCACATGCAATGTTATGGTGATATGATTTTCGAGTTGTTATTAGTCCATTCAAATAGTAGGATTGGGAAACTAAGGTACTTCCCTTATATCAATCCCAACACAGATCCTGTCTAGGGTCATCACTCCTAGTAATCTCATACAATGTATATTTTATAGGTCGCTGCAAGGGCTGCCAGGGTTGTTGCTCGCAACTCGTTGCACCGCTCCCCCATCACCTTATCAATACAGGCCTACTGTACTCTCACTGCTACGGAAGGGTCGTCACCTCCCGTAGACTCAGAATACGCTCGCGGTCACTACAAAGGACTCGTCGCCTGATCAGTGTAGGCCGACAGCAAGAATATAGTGTCCCATACCACCATAATCTGCTCACGAGACATAGGTGCTCACTGGTCACTACGGGGAGGTTTTTGGCCCCAGCGTAGGCCGACAGCTCGACCACGGTGTCCCATACCACCATGCCCGGCTCATGAGTCTTCGTGGATCAAGGTACCATGGTTAACAGGGTTTACAATGGTAAGTTCAGTATCCTAGGTTCAAGCAGTTATGACTCATGCAGGGTTAACATACAATGGCCAGTCGAGTTACTTGACGGGCACGACTAGCATGATCGCATCTCAAGTCGAATGACATGAAGTGCGTAAAACACTTCGTGTGGCCTAACCACTGCCGCCAACTCCAGCACACGGCTCGCGTTCATCGACGCGTCGTTCATGGCAAAGATAAGCCAACCACAAAATTTCTCAGTTACCGACTGCTTGGACTAAGTATAGTCCCAAACAATTATGGAATCACGTCAGCAATCATATTAGAGTATTGGAAATGAAATACAACCATGTGAGCATGTTAACACATGTTATAACATACAACTTAAGTGAATCATCAAGCACATGCATTTCATGCATATAATGAAATCATGCATTTAGCTAACATGTAGGAAATCATTTACATCAGCATATTAATTGAGAAAATAATCTCAAACTAATTCATAACACCATTTAATTCAATACATACTAATACAAACATTTATACAAACACTTACACTACACACTTAAGTCTACATATAGTATGTCGACCCAAAGTGCGCATTTAGGCGAATCTCTTCGCCAAACTAATTATGCACGCATTCCTAACATTTTAATGCGACAATAAACCATGTCAATCACATCAGCAAAATATGAATGAAAACAGTACTTCCTACAAATGACTAAAATGCCCTAAATCTCATATTCTCCGTTGGTTTACAAACCAGGAAACGGACAGCATGTTGTATATGTCAAACGGCGATGCCGTCGATAATCTACTATTAAACGACAATGAAAGTGTTAGAAACAGTCAATCAAAGCGTCTAAAATCTACACCTTATCCCTTATAGGTGAAGTGATTCGAACGGAGCGTATACGCTTCGTCTACGGCGATTAGAGAACCTAATACACAAGCTCTATCAGCTAACATGCTATGAATCCAAGGGAACCTCAAATCAGCAACTTCTAAGGTATTTTCTTACCTAAAAATGTGGAGAAATCACTGGCTAAGTGATCGGAGCGTGTTGCTAATGCACGTACAACAGGTAGGGCAACGGCAGGAAAATCCTCTACTACTCTCTCACAAACTCTCACCTTTTCTCTCTCCCAATCTAGGATTTTTCTCAAATTTGGGTGGGAGAGAGGAGTGAGGGTTTCAACCCCTTTTATAAGCATAAAAATGCCCGAAATAGGCTCGGGAACAAAGTTTACTTGATGTTTATCCAAAGCGGGGCAATTTCGGTCCAAAAGATCATTTCTGGTGGTCCCCTGGCCGAACGCGATCGGACTTAAGTTCGTACTTGTCGGATGTTACTCTCATCCCGTTTTTAATCCATCAGTGTTCGTGGATCACCCATGGCGGTCCAGTTTTAGTTCAGCGGTCACCGCACGTAGATCAGGCCTGCAAGTCTCATGATATGAAATAGAAATTTTTCCTGATCCGAGGGTGTAATTTGGCTGAATTCTGACGGTCAGAACGCTTAATACTGACACGTCAAGTCGTGTGCCAGATTTGAATTTTAAATTCCAAATATGTCCCTATTCTTACTCTCTTCAGTCCAGCTCAATGAAATAGCCCGCGAATGTCGGTTGGACTTAATTTTCGAAATGATTGTCAAGTCCAGCTAGGCGGTTCTAACGGTCTAAGATAGTAGGTATCGGACTTTCGACGCGCGGTCTAGATCCAATACAAAGTTTCAAAGAGGTCCAGAGAACAAACCTGCTTAGAGTTTGATCCGAGGTTATAGAGTATTATAGAGTCATTGGTTCTACTCGATTTGGGTCTTGTAGAATGTATTTAAAGTGGTCAGGGACTATTTTCTAGATACTCTAGCGTTGCGCTAGCTAACTTACACTTATTTTCTAAAGGAATTAATCGTACGCGATTTCTGGTCGAGTTGGTACTCGAGTCCAAGTACAGATTTTTTCAGGGCGTTACAATCTACCCCCCTTAACAAATAATTTCGTCCTCGAAATTTGTACCTTTTCATACTCCTCGAGAAGCTGTGGGTAGTTCTTTCTGATCTCGGCTTCTGTCTCCCAGGTAGCCTCTTCCTTAAAGTGATGCGTCCACAATACCTTCACAAGGGGAATCACCTTGCCACGCAGTACCTGCTCCTTCCTGTCAAGGATACGCGTCGGCCGCAGGATATATGTAACATCCTCTCCTAACTGCACCTACTCTCATCTGATGATATGGGAAGGATCAGAAACGTACTTCTTCAGCATAGAAACATGAAATACGTTGTGAACACTCGCGAGAGGCGTGGGTAAAGCCAATCGGTAAGCCACTGCTCCCACACGATCGAGGATCTGGAACGAACCAATGAATCGCGGTGCTAGATTCCCCTTCTTCCCGAACCGAAGGACTCCCTTCATAGGGGAAACTCGTAAAAATACATGATCCCCAACTGTGAACTCTAGCGGCCGTCGTCTCGTATCGGCATAACTCTTCTGTCTGCTCTGCGCTGTGAGAAGTCGACGTCTAATAATATCAATGTTCTCGGACGTCGCCTGCACTAACTCTGGGCCAATCAAACTACGCTCACCGACCTCAGCCCAGCAATGCGGTGCGCGACAAGGTCGCCCATACAGCGCCTCGTAAGGTGCCATACCGATACTCGCCTGAAAGCTGTTGTTGTACGCGAACTCCGCATATGCAAGACAATCATCCCAACTGTCCTTGAAGTCCAATGCGCAAGCTCGCAACATGTCCTCTAAGATCTGGTTCACCCGCTCTGTCTATCTATCTGTCTATGGGTGGAAGGCAGTACTGAACTTCAACTTCACACCCATAGCCTCCTGAATGCCAGTCCAGAAAATAGAAGTGAACCGTGTGTCTCTGTCCGACATGATCTCCAACGGAACTCCATGCAGACGCACGATCTCTCTGATGTACAGTCTAGCCAGCTCGTCAGAGTTCGTAACTCTGATCGGTAGGAAGTGTGCCGACTTCGACAGACGGTCGACGATCACCCAAATGGAATCATGTCCCTTCCTCATCTTCGGTAGCCCGAAAATGAAGTCCATGAAAATGAAATCCCACTTCCACTCTGCGATCGACATAGGATGCAAGAGTCCAGGTGGTCGGAGATGCTCTGCCTTCACCTGCTGACAAGTGAGACAACGGGACACGAACTCTGCTATGTGGGTCTTCATACCTTCCCACTAATAAGTCCTCTTCACGTCACGATACATCTTCGTACTGCCTGGATGCATCGCAAGTCTGGTACAATGCGCAGCCTCGAGAATCTCTCGTCTCAAGTCAGGGACATCTGGGACGCATAGGCGGCCACGATAACGTAAGCCTCCATCCATGCCAACTCGCCACTCGACGTCTGCATCATCACTGGCCTGCTCTCGAAGCTCAGTCAGATGTGCATCGTCCATCTGTGCCTCGATGACCCGGTCATCGATCTGAGATCGCACCTGCACATGTGCGATGAACTCATACGGCTCCTCTACGGTGAGTTTCTACTCAAAGTCTCGCAAAAACTCAACCATATCCCACTCAGCAACCATCAGCGGAGCCGCGAACTCTATCGCCTTCTTGCGGCTCAACGCGTCAGTTACAAGGTTCGCCATCCCAGGATGGTAGGAGACTTCGAACTTGAAGTCCTTCAACGTCTCCATCCATCGCCGCTGCCAAGTATTCAAGTCTCGCTACATGAATATGTACTTGAGGCTCTTGTGGTCGCAAAAGAGCTCGAACTCCTCTCCATAGAGGTAATGTCTCTAGAGTCTCAGTGCGAATATGACGGCTGCCAACTCTAGGTCGTGTGTAGGGTAATTCTCCTCGTACTTCCTTAATTATCTCGAGGCATACGAAATTACCCTGTCCCTCTGCATAAGGACACAACCCAGACCAACGCTAGACGCGTCAGTGTATATAGTGTACCTAACCCCTTGCTCTGGCAATACTAGCACAGGGGCGGACGTAAGCCTGTCCTTCAACTCCTGAAAAGCTGACTCCGCCTTATCATTCCATGCGAACTTCACGTCCTTCCGTGTCAACTGAGATAAAGGTCTCGCGATCTTCGAGAAATCCTGAATGAAGCGCCGATAGTAGCCAGCGAGACCTAAGAAACTCCTCACCTCAGTGACAGAACCAGGCTGCTCCCTGTCCTGAACCGCAGCTACCTTAGATAGGTCAACTGCCATGCCATCCTTGGACAACATGTGTCCCAGGAACTTCACTTCCTGCTTCCAGAAGTCGTACTTCTTGTATTGTGCAAACAACTGATGCTGTCTGAGCGTATCCAGGACCAAGTGCAAGTGCTCCTCATGCTCCTCTCGACTCCTGGAGTACACCAAAATGTCGTCAATGAACACAACGACGAATCGATAGAGGAAAGGCCGAAATACCCGGTTCATCAGATCTATGAACACGGCTGGTGCATTCGTGAGACCGAACGACATCATAAGGAACTCGTAGTGGCCAAAGCTGGTCCTGAATGCTGTCTTCTGTACATCCTCATCCCTGACGCGTAACTGATGATATCCTGACTGAAGATCAATCTTCGAGAAGTACTGCGCTCCTCTCAACTGATCAAACAAGTCATCGATCCTGGGTAAAGGGTACTTGTTCTTCACCGTGATCTGGTTCAGCCTGCGATAATCAATACACAATCGCATCGAACCGTCCTTCTTCCTTACGAATAGGACTGGTGCTCCCCAAGGAGACACACTAGGCCGTATAAGGCCAAGCTCCAACAAATCATCGATCTGCGTCCTCAACTTCACCATCTCACACGGTGCCTTGCGATACGTCAACAGTGAGACGGGTGTGGAGCCAGGCACCAGATCGATAGTGAAATCAATCTCTCGTCGGGACAACAAACCAGGGATCTTCCTGAACAGATCCCCAAACTTGCAAACGACTGGCGTATGCTCAAGTATCTGGGCACCAGCGTCTCGCAGTAAAGTAGCGTAACTAAGTATGCGGAAGGGAAGATTTACCCGCACTGAAAATGTGAAGGATGCACCATCTGGCTCGTACGCAGTCACTATACGAGTCTTGCAGTCAATCTCAGCCCTCGCTGCAGTCAACCAATCCATGCCAAGAATGACGTCGAGATAAACAAGAGAGGGGTCGACGACGAGATATAGGGCCATCGTCTTGCCCTCCAGATCCACCAAACAGCCCTCACACATCTGGGTGGCATCTGTAAAGGACCCGTGAGCTGTATAAACTCGCACCCCATCCATAGTAATAGTCTATAGCCCAATGTGTCTGACTATGGCATGTGATATCAAAGAAATCGTGGATCCTTTGTCCACCATCACGAGTATAGGAATACCTCCAATGTGGGCAGTGACCTCGAAGGACGAATGCTGAGAAGTTTGTGTTGCAGCTGCCTCTGCTGTCAAGGCATGCACCCGTGCCTGCTGTAGCTAGTTCAGCCACTGTGACATGGGCCGTAGAGGCTACCTGATCTGCGATACCGGAGGTCTGAATGAAGGGTGCGCAGGAGTCAACCGTAAAGGCGGCGCTGATATCGCCTGTAAGCGCGTATGATCGATCTTCTACGGCGGCGAGAACCCACTGTCTCACATCCGAGAAAAACAACTCTGCGTTAAGTGGCCTGTTCTCCCACAATATGTGCATAGTAAACCAGGACGCCACATCGGTGGTGCTGGCACGGTAGCCCTAGTAGGAGGTTCGACGCGAGGCCTCTTACCCACAAAGGGCCTATCCTACATCTCTGGTAGTGGCCTAGGAGCAACAGGGCCACGAGATCGGGTAAGCCGATCCACATCCTGCTCTACCCACATGGACATGTGAATCAGCTCCGCATAAGAGGGAATGCTCACGCAGCACATCTTCGACCGAATATCCAGTCGTAAACCCTCTGAAAAGTGTCGTATACGCATCTGCTCATCAACCAGAATAGTCGGGACGTATCTGCCCAACTCGGTGAACCGATGCTCATACTCAGTGACTGTCATGCCTCCCTGTCTGAGGCGTAGAAACTCATTCTCCCGCTCATGCCTGTACGTCTGGGGATAGTATTTCTCGTGGAAGCGGAACTCGAACGCTGCCCAGGTCCATATATAATCGGCGGCAACGGTCCGCAATAGATTATCCCACCACAAGCTGGCCTCTCGCTCGAACAGGAACATAGTCAAGTCGACCTGCTCGGCCTCTGAACAATGTAACATCCGCAGTATCTTTGACACATAGTTGAGCCAATACTCGGCCTCCTTAGGTCTATGAGAACCCGTAAAAGTGGGAGGCCTTAAGCGCTGGAATCACTCTAACAAGCCCCGTGTGTCTGCGACATTCCCCGCAGGGTAAGCAGGTGGTACAGGATGAGCCATGCCCTCATCCTGGGCATATGTATCAGCATCCTCAGCTAGATGCGCAGGTGGTGCAAGTGGAGGCACACTCCCACCCTGGGCTAGTGTCCCCACAATAGTAGTCAGGAGCTGCTGCTGCTGCTGCATTATAGCCATCATCTGCTCAAATCTGTTTGGAGGTGGAGCAGGCTGTGGCGTGTACTGCGTCGAAGAAGAAGCGCGGTAAGGCTCTCTGACGGGTGGTGTGAACGGCGGTGGTCCAACTGTAGGACCAGCAGTAGGCTGAGAAGCACGCACTGTCTCAGGAATCGGGCCCACAGCAGGGTCCGCATGGGTATCAGACTGTAAAGGAGCCTGATCCATAGGCTCACTCAATGCAAGCCGAGCCGTGCTCCGTGTAGCCTTCGGCGGCATTCACTATATTCAAAATAGGGCGCAACCTCGTTAGTCTCAATAACACAAACACACCGTAACCATTCACACAAGAGTCAAAGGCATTCCATGCATTTCATTTAATCAAAATTGTCACAATACAAGGGATATGTCCTTACAAGCATCATGATGAGAAATACATGGGAACTAAGACAGTTTAAAATTACAACAGCAACATAAACACAGCACTAGCCTTAACAGGCTTACACAACATAAAGCAAGAAATGACTAACTACTAACAACAACATTATAGATCATCGCTAGTCTGAGTCGGGTGACGGAGGAGGAGCACCCTTATCCTGCAAGCAGCACAGGATCGCCTTCAAGGTGCGAGTCACCTTGCCGAATTTCTTCTTCATAACGGCCTTGGCATCCTCGACTTCAGCACGAAGTTCCTGAACTTCCCTTCGCAAGGCGACCTGGCTCTCCTCAATTCGGGCGATGCGATCATCACCAGTAGCCTGAGCAGAAGGAGGAGGGCTCTCATCTGTATCCTGAGCCTCCTCTTCTACCTCTTCCTGGACTTCTTCCTCAACTTCTGTCCCAGGTTCTCCCTCACTTGGATCCTCTTCATCATCAAAGTCGTCCTCTCTATCTTCCTCAAGCTGAGTCTCACGGTACTGAGACCTGATCTTCATCTTGACCATAGTAGACTCATCAATGCTGTGAATCAGAACTGGCAACTCCGACCCAAGTCTGTAAGCAAACTCAAGCGCGATTTTGCATATCAGTCGACCAAAAGGAAGCGATTCAGACGTTCTTCTTGATTTTGCTATGAGGATAATCTGTCACAAGATGAAAGTGGCCATACACACATTCTCTCCCTGGGCCACCAGATACAAGAAATCAACTATAAGGCGCATACACTCAATGCGATTTGTCAACCTAGGATACACGTTGAACGTACAAATGAGGTACATCAGGCACAAATCATCAGACATATGAAATGCCTTGAGGCTATTGTTAGGCTGCCATGGAACCAATTTGCCGCATAAAAACCTGGTACGACGATCTCGTTCACGCCTACTCCTCAAATTCTTCGCACTAGGATGAATATCACCAAGAGGCACGTTCAGAAGTCGCGCAATCAACTGAACATCGATCGTAGCCATCCGGTCTCTACCGAAAGGAATTTTGAACTGCAATGGCTCCAGTGTGGGATTCTGGATACGAGCGTAGAAGGCACGAAGGGTGCTCACATTAGCACGAGCACGAGCTTCAAAGATCAAACCCCAATGCGCAGCTTCAATGCGCTCGAATATTAGGAATTCACCGAAGAGTCATCCTTCCACATTTGCCTCAAACAACACCTTACAGTCAGTGTATTGGCCATGAGGCATCTCTGGTAAAATCACTCGCCCAAGTTGAGTATGGGAATCCAAATCCCGCTTTGTATGGAACTCTCGGGTTGTGCTTGGACTTGCGGCGGCGCTTGAGCTAGCGGCGCCACCCCTCGGTCTTCTCAATTGAGCAGGGCGACTAGGCCCAGCCTCATTCGCTGCGGTCTTTCTCTTACCCATCAAAGAGAGGATGGTGGAGAGTGACAAAAGACCCAAAATGGCTTCAACAAAAGCCATGAAAAATAGAAAAAATGTAAAGAAATGGCTGCCCAAACTGAAAAGGGGAGATCTAGGCGTTGTAGAGGGATGCTTCAAGCTCCCCAAGGATGTATTTTTAGAGAGAAAAGAGAATGAAAAAGGAAAATGGAGCACCTCACGATTTCAACTCAATTTGGGGGTTTTAAGAGCTCCAAATGACGAGATCTGCAAGAGGGAGGGCTGCAAATCACTTTGGAGTGATGGAGTGTGATCGTTTTCAGCAGGGAATGGATTTAGGAACGATTTGGAGCCACGGTTTGGAGATGGGCAGCAAGAAAACTTGAAATGGGGCTAGGGAAGGGGACTTTTGTGAAGGAAGTACCCATTTTTAGGGTTTTCTACGCTCAGACCCTACATGGAGGGGGTGTACTACCCCAAAAGACCACACGTACCAACTTTCAGCTCGAGTGGCCACCCCGGGCGGCGATGCATCGCCAAACCGGTGATGGCATCGCCGACCACCTCCCTAGTTGGTCGGTGAGACCACATGGGTCTGGTCCCCCATCATCCAGGGACCCCAAAAAACTATGGGCCCCACCTTGGTTCACTGTATATTGCCCTATGGAGGCCCAAACAGGCGTTTGGGGCTTTTCGGGGCCAATCTATAAACCCGAATGCAATCCCCTATCATTCAGCATATGATTTTGGGGTAGAAGGAGCTAATACATCCATATAGCCCATTAGTTGCTAAAGAAAGCAAACTTAGAATGTCCTTATAGCCAGTTTTCATAAAATTTTACTATTCACTATAAAATTCTATCAAAGTATGATTTTATGTCATTTTCACATTAGGATCAATGCCTAACATGAAAAGAATAATAAAGAATTGAAGAATGGAGTGGTGAGAGGAAGAATTCTGAAGAATTTAGGTGAAACGGGGTTTTTAAGCCCTAATGATTGAATGCAAGGGTTGCGGTTGTCCCACAGCCCAAGGATTCACATTTATGGGTTTAGAATCGTCCAAAGAACGTCTCAACCCACTCACCTAGAACCAAGGATCTACTCAGGTCGCTTCACGTGACCGTAAATGCGTTACGGACTCGATCACGCGATCGATTCGAATAGTCTTCGCCTATTGGCGAATCTGCCATCCTATAAGTGTTTCTAGACCCTTCTCGCACCCACCTAAGTCAAAGAAAGTGACAGCATACGTCGCAAGACCATAACCCAGGCCCGGTATAATCTTATTCAGGCTCTGATACCAACTTGTAACACCTTAAAAATCGGGGGTCGTGTATAAACTCAACTCCCGAGTTCCAGACCGTCACTTATGCAACAAAAATGATTATGATTCAATGTTGTCTGAGTTAAAGCATTCACATGAGTAAAAGTATACCAAAACTGCAATTCATACTCCAGATCCAGTGATAAAAGCCAGCGGAAGACTAAAGAATATATATATCACTGTATGAAAAAATAAAGTAGATCTCGACTGTCACTAAAGTATGAATACATCTCTAAGTCTCATATACATGTAAATAAACAAAACCAAATGTCCAAAAAGAGTCCCACTGAGAAGTCGCGTCAACCCAGGTCACCTAAGCAAAGCCATCGTGGTACTGCATGTATGAGAACTCGTCCCAGTCCTCATCATAGTCCGGCTCTACCTCCTGGATCTCTGCATCACCTGCATCTAAGACAGGGTCTGGTGGGTGTTGCAAACACCATCCCGTAATGTGGGAATGAGTAGCTAACTCAGTGGAATAATAGAGCAAGGATTAACATGTTCTCAAATCAATCATGCGATAATAGTAAAGCAGTAAATCAAATAATCCTAATACTGTTGTTAATGCAATATGACATGACGTGATGTATGCCCTCACCGACGATCTCCCTCATACGGCACCATCTTACGACCGCGGCATGCAATCGTCCCTCAAGTGCTCCATTTCTTCTAGGCACATGCAATGTTATGGTGATATGATTTTCGAGTTGTTATTAGTCCATTCAAACAGCAGGATTGGGAAACTAAGGTACTTTCCTTATATCAATCCCAACACAGATCCTGTCTAGGGTCATTACTCCTAGTAATCTCATACGATGTATATTTTATAGGTCGCTGTAAGGGCTGTCAGGGCTGTTGCTCGCACTCGTTGCACCGCTCCTCCATCACCATATCAATACAGGCCTACTGTACTCTCACTGCTACGGAAGGGTCGTCGCCTCCCGTAGACTCAGAATACGCTCGTGGTCACTACAAAGGACTCGTCGCCTGATCAGTGTAGGCCGACAGCAAGAATATAGTGTCTCATACCACCATAATCTGCTCACGAGATATAGGTGCTCACTGGTCATTACGGGGAGGTTTGTGGCCCCAGCGTAGGCCGACAGCTCGACCACGGTGTCCCATACCACCATGCCTGGCTCATGAGTCTTCGTGGATCAAGGTCCTATGGTTAACAGGGTTTACAATTGTAAGTTTAGTACCCTAGGTTCAAGCAGTTATGACTCATGCAGGGTGAACATACAATGGCCAGTCAGGTTACTTGACGCACTCGACTAGCACGATCGCATCTCAAGTCGAATGACATGAAGTGCGTAAAATACTTCGTGTGGCCTAACCACTGCCGCCAACTCCAGCACACGGCTCGCATTCATCGATGCGTCGTTCGTGACAAAGATAAGCCAACCACGAAATTTCTCGGTTACCGACTGCCTGGACTAAGTATAGTCCCAAACAATTATGGAATCACATCCGCAATCATATTAGAGTATTGGAAATGAAATATAACCATGTGAGCATGTTAACACATGTTATAACATACAACCTAAGTGAATCATCAAGCACATGCATTTCATGCATATAATGAAATCATGCATTTAGCTAACATGTAGGAAATCATTTACATCAGCATATTAATTGAGAAAACAATCTCAAACTAATTCATAACACCATTTAATTCAATACATACTAATACAAACATTTATACAAACACTTACACTACACACATAAGTCTACATATAGTATGTCGACCCGAAGTGCGCATTTAGGCGAATCTCTTCGCCAAACTAATTATGCACGCATTCCTAACATTTTAATGCGACAATAAACCATGTCAATCACATCAGAAAAATATGAATGAAAACAGTACTTCCTACAAATGACTAAAATGCCCTAAATCTCATATTCTCCGTCGATTTACGAAACAGGAAACGGACAGCATGTTGTACATGTCAAACGGCGATGCCGTCAATAATCTACTATTAAACGACAATGAAAGTGTTGGAAACAGTCAATCAAAGCGTCTAAAATCTGCACCTTATCCCTTATAGGTGAAGTGATTCGAACGGAGCGTATACGCTTCGTCTACGGCGATTAGAGAACCTAATACACAAGTTCTATCAGGTAACATGCTATGAATCCAAGAGAACCTCAAATCAGCAACTTCTAGGGTATTTTCTTACCTGAAAATGTAGAGAAATCACTGGCTAAGTGATCGGAGCGTGTTGCTAATGCACGTGCAATAGGTAGGGCAACGGCAGGAAAATCCTCTCCTACTCTCTCTCACAAACTCTCACCTTTTCTCTCTCCCAATCTAGGGTTTTTCTCAAATTCGGGTGGGAGAGAGGAGTGAGGGTTTCAACCCCTTTTATAAGCACAAAAATGCCCAGAATAGGCTCGGGAATAAAGTTTACTTGATGTTTATCCAAAGTGGGGCTGTTTCGGTCCAAAAGATCATTTATGGTGGTCCCCTGGTTGAACGCGATCGGACTTAAGTTCGTACTTGTCGGATGTTGCTCTCATCCCTTTTTTAGTCCATCAGTGTTCGTAGATCGCCCGTGGCAGTCCAGTTTCAGTTCAGCGGTCACCGCACGTAGATCAGGCCTGCAAGTCTCATGATATGAAATAGAAATTTTTCCTGATCCGAGGGTATAATTTGGCTGAATTCTGATGGTCAGAATACTTAATACTGACACGTCAAGTCGTGTGCCAGATTTAAATTTCAAATTCCAAATCTGTCCCTATTCTTACTCTCTTCAGTCCAGGCTCAATGAAATAGCCTGCGAATGTCGGTTGGACTTGATTTTCAAAATGATTGTCAAGTCGAGATAGGCAGTTCTAACGGTCTAAGATAGTAGGTATCAGACTTTCGACGCGTGGTCTAGATCCAATACGAATTTTCAAAGAGGTCCAGAGAACAAACCTGCTTAGAGTTTGATCCGAGGTTATAGAGTATTATAGAGTCATTGGTTCTACTCGATTTAGGTCTTGTAGAATGTATTTAAAGTGATCAGGGACTATTTTTCAGCTACTCTATCGTTGCACTAGCTAACTTACACTTATTTTCTAAAGGAATTAATCCTATGCGATTTCTGGTCGAGTTGGTACTCGAGTCCAAGTACGGATTTTTTCAGGGTGTTACATATGTTGTTGCACGTATATGGCCTAGATAAACTTAGCAGGATTTACATATTGCATTGCTCCCTCAATATCTGACATATGGTTCTCTGTGATTCCTAGTTCACATAGTTGATTTGTCTTGCTAGTATTACGGGTATTGTATGATTTATGGGCTTATCATTATTTTCGCTTACTTTGATATCATATAATTCATGACCTTGTCATTTTTCCTTCTTATCTCGATGATGTATGAATTACGGACTTTATTGTATACTCGGCACTTACCGTACACACACACACCACCCTCTAAGCTTTTATAAGATTATGCACGATAGATACGTGTAGGTAGCGTTAAGTTGCAGCAACGTTGAGCTTGGAGCGTGCAGCGATTTTCAGGAGCTCTTATTTTGATATATGTGTATTCTCCTTTCAGCATTGTAATCAAGTGATTATATTAGTGGATATGTGATGATGATGTTGCCTTTACGATTTGAGTAAACTTGTGGTTATGCTTATTACAAGAAAAATGTAATAAGTGCCGACAACCTCTATAGAACCCCATTCTCGGCTCCTAGCGCCCATTCGTCAGGTTCCAATCCTGGGATGCTACGAGGAGGATTTTCAACGTCAGTTTGATTCGTAATTAGCATAACCAAAGGCATAACCCACAAACAACAACCAAGAACTCCATTACATTTCCACTATGATCAAAAATTTTACAAGAACAATGAGCAAAAAGGGAAATACAATGATGAAGGACAAAAACTCCAAAACGATCTGCAACGTGCTCCTGCCTCAGCGCTGCTGTGCCCCAACGTCACCTGCACGCAACGGTCGTGCATAAGCTTATAAAAAGCTTAGAGGTGGTGAAAGTGTGTGCGCAAGGTAGTAGTATGATCATGCAGTATCAGAGTAATGGGGAATATGCAGATGGATCCATAATATCATGAGCCGTACCAAGGCTATGTGATGCAAGACATGAATGATATCGGCCATCCCAAGGCCATGCGATGTGAAATGCAACTCAAGCATATAAATCCTCATCTATGTCCACACATCAATACAGATCAAATCTGGGATATCACAGGGGTCTAGTACACTCTAAACCAGATCGCCGCCACATCACGCGCAATAAGGTAAGTGGAAGAGACCTCACTATCTGTCTGCCAATATCGGGCTCGACTCATCGATAGCGGACCTATTCCTTGAGCTGGTCAAACTCAGCCTAGCATTGGCCCCTACACTCGAGTGGGTAAGACCGTACCCCCTTCCAACCGACCATGTCACAGTGGAGAGCGCAGCCATCTGGTAATCGGCACTCAACGCTCATCTACCCACTCGGTCTAGACGTTGGAGCAACCTCGTGGTAACATAAGGGTGTAGGAACTTTCACCCGGGGATATCTATAGCACCCCATGTAGAACGAGATTTTCGGTATCCAATCCTACCAACCACGATGTGTCTATGGAGTCTACGACTCCGATGTCGCTAGGGCGTACAATAACCATATCACACAATGAGAAATGCATGAATCACACTATCCAATCATGCAGCAAATCCTGCGCGTATCATGCACTCATGTCGGGCAACACCGCCTAATTGGGAGCCCCTAAACAACCTGCCCGAAGGCATATACTATGATCAGTCACCTCTCATATCAAGCATACATATGATGCGTATGATCATGAGTCATGGAATTATACTACATGTAAATAAGTGATGAACCATTTTTACAATGCAGATGGGCCTAGATGGCCTATACACAGCAAGTACCGCCTATCAAAGGTCCTAGGGAGAGTCATAATGCAGACATCCAACCAGCATTACACTCGCAATGTGGACGTCAAGCCATCATTGCTCCCAAGGCACGATCATCGTAAACATCGTTATATAATCCGCGTCGGGGTCACAGATTGCAATGGACCTTAGGTACATCTCATTGGGACTTAAATATATCAAATGGGCCATATCATATAGGCCTTCCATTCGTCAAGCGGGCCACATCAATGGGCCGCACCAATGGGCCTTGTGCGCATTGCAATGCATCATAACCCGTTGGGCCTTGAATTGCATCAAATGGGCCTAATCTCATGAGTCTAATATGTAACAAATGGGCCACACCAATTAGGCCCCATTTTTCCCAGCAAATGGGCCTCAAGATACGATAAATGGGCCTAATCCCATAGGCTTTAAAATACATCAAATGAGCCTAATCCCATGGGCCTTGGAACACATCAAATGGGTCCAATCCCATGGGCCTTGGGATATATCAAATGGGCCTAGTCCCATGGGCCTTAAACAAATCAAATGGGCCTAACCCATAAGCCTTTAAATAAATCAAATGGGCCTAACCCATAGGCCTTTTACAAAATCAAATGGGCCTAACCCAAACATATGTGGCCCACCCCATCCATTGGCTTCCCTGGCTCGAAACAAGCCCAACGAGTCTAAAGTTTGAATTTTTTTATGATTAGAAAATGAAATAAAATAAGAAAAGGATCCTTGAATGGTAATGATGCTTTCTTCGATGCTATGGCTCACCAGATCTTCCAATCAACCCCAACTCGTGGCTCAACGCCCAAAATGATAAGGGAAAGAGGATGGACAGCTTGGATTGTGCCAAAACATCAAGGTGGGGCCTATGAGGGGACCACCCCAAAAGCTTCCTTCTTTCTCTTTTTTTTTTCTTTACTACAGGGACGTCTAGCGTCCCAGACGTTGGACGGTTTAGCTTTAAAAAAATTACATTATGGTGGGCCCTGTTGAAGTGGGCCACCACTGATGGATGTTGTGGGTACAACATGTAAGGTGGGCCCCACTTGAAGAACACTTGGACAAAATAAGTACCTTAAGGTGGGGTCCATTCAAGTGGGCCACACTACCCTATTATATAAAATAAAATAAAATAAAAAGAAATAAAAAGAGAGAGAGAGATGGAGAGTGGGACACGCTTGCGATGGGGGGCTTCGCCACTATGAGCCCTCCAAAAAAAAAAAATCATACAATCCAAGGGATCCCTTTACACATGGGACCATAAAATTTAAAAATCAACAGTGGGGATCCTTTCCCCACCAATATGAACGGTCTAGATGACCTTTCTAAAGAAATAAACATCATGAGGGTCCATAGAGAATGGTCCCACCATGGATGACCATGATGATCAAAGTGGGCCATCGGTCACAATTTAGGGTCCCAAGTGAGATCCAAAACATTGATCGATTGGCCTCACTTGGCCCATCTCAAAAACATGAAAAGCCTATATTAACAAGCACCCACCGTCCGATATTCTTACTCCTATGGGCTCCTTAGCACCTTAACTTCAACTTCAATGGATGAGATGAAGAATGGATGGCTAAGATGGGAGATGATGGGGTAGGAAAGTGGGCCACACTTGGAGCTTTGGAAGGAGAGGGAGATTTCCATACGTGGGATCTTTCTTGCTTGAGAAAATGAGATGAGAATGAGAGAGAAAGAGTTGTAAAAGGGAGATGTGAGGTGATGGGGTGATGGAGTGATGGATGGGAGAGAGAGGGGTGTGTAAGAAAATCTTGACTTTGGTGCCCTTTTGTGTAAGAAAAGCATGGGCTTTGTAAGACCTTTTTGACTTTTGAGGATTTTTGGTGCAAGAGGGTATGGGCATGGAAGACTTTTGTGGCTTGCTTGGGAAAGGGTGAAAGTGATGTGTACTTGAAATGTGATGGCTTGATGGATTGATGTGATTAATGTGATTGATGTGACACATCATAGAGATTCTCTTGGGTTTCGCAACTCGCTACATTTATCTCGCACCGAACGTTGGTCCACATCTCTTGACCAGGGTATCGCCTCGGCGCGCAAGTCACGGCATCGAAACCGCAGCGATGCGGTCATTATGGTAATGGTCTTGGGTTGAGTCGACTCGGGTTGATGGCATACGAATCAGGGTCACGCATTAATATCGGTTAAGGGTCAAAGGTTGCCGTAATTCGACCGGTAAGACCACGGAAGTCTACGAATCGGTACGGACTAAGATATGGGTCTTACATGAAGATGATCCCTCTTGTGTTCGGGATATTAGGTTACGCAATGTTATAGTTGAACGAACTGTTCATGTTGAATATTTAGCTCCGTTTGATATCCTTCCTCTCCTCCAATCTTTAGGATGGGAAAACACTCTACATTGGGGTGGGCCGGCCTACCAGTCCATTGCGCAAGCTATGTATGAATGTATTTCTGATTTTTCTACTGAAAATTTGACGTTCATTATTACAACTAGAGGTCCTGTTGAAATAGACCGACATCTCATTTTTGGTCTAATGGACAAACCTATCATTGATGAAGGTATTCCCATTAGCACTCTACTGGCAAAACCATCTGAATCTGAGAAGCGTATGCTTACTAGAGCTTTATGCAATATAGAAGCAGAATGGAGTACTAATGGAAATGCGCTTGCCTTAAAGTATTTGTTACCTAGATACAGAGTCCTTCATAGGATATTAATTTCAAATGTCTTCCTCGTTCTGATAACAAAACTGAACTCACTACTTTCATGGTTCGAATTCTTCATTCCATTGTTTCTGGAACCAATGTATGTCTTCCTTCTTTAATTTTTCATTGCATCATTTAATTTTGTCTCTATCCTGGACACAATGACATTCCCTTTGACTATCTTATGACTGTGTTAGCTACACATATTTTAGTGGTTATGCCTGTTGGAGAAGCTCTCATTCAACACCTAATCTTCAACAACTCTAATATAAAGAAAATAAATTTGAGGTTGGCTACAGGCCAAGTTAATGGGTGTTTGTGGAGCTGATGTAGTAAATGAAGAGGAAGCTGATTTACCTCCAGATGACATTAACAGGGATGATATTTTTGATGAGATCGAATACGATTTAGCACATGATCCTGATTATCAGTCATCTGACTTTGATACGCGATTGCACTCACTTGAGGAGAAGGTAGAAAACATGAATGTCCTATGATTTGCAATTCAAATGTATGCACAAGTATCTTCGGCGCCTTAACAAGAGACTTCATAAACTTGATCCTACCATACCAGCTCCTTCATCGGGTTCTAATTAGTTTTTGCTTATCCGGTTTGTAATAACTTTAATGATACTTGGATTTCTTTTATTTTCTAGGTTAAACTTGCTTGATCATGTTTGAATAATGCTTGCTTATGGATTTAATATCTTGACTATCTTGATCATTTATTCCTCATTACTCTTCTTATTCTTTCTTGTTTTTCTATGTCCTGTTCCATTTATTTCTTCCTTTGTCATATAGTGACAAAAAGGGGGAGAATTTTATAATGCATGATATATGTCATGTGGTGGATTGTTGGATTGTTGGATTATGAACTATTGGATTGTGGATTGTTGATGAGTAGCCATCCATTTTTTTGAAAGGGGGAGTATTATTAAGGGAGTAGATGTGATTTGTTTTGACCTATTTATAACTGATGCGTGATTCTTTAACCAGGTTGTAATTGGTTTATATTGCTAATTGATGCATGATTCTTTATTATGCATATTATGCTTATTTTAAATAAAGTGTGTTTTGTCACAAATTTAACAAAGGGGGAGATTGTAAGTGCTATGGTTTCTAGCTCCTATTATTGTTAAATTTTGTAGTGCCAAAAGCTCTTAGAATCTGTGTCTTGTGTAGCGCTTCTACAAATTCAAGACAGTGTATCTCATGTACAAGATCAAAGGTCTTTACTTCAAGAATTTCAAATGCAAGATTACATGTTCAAGTTCAAGTACAACACCAAGTGTGATTTCAATCATTCAAGCTTCATTAGTTTAAGTTTTCAAAGCTTCATCCAAGTCAAGACAAAGTTCCTATACTTTGAATATTAAGCTCAAGCTTTAATGTTAGTCATATTCAAGCCTTAAAAGTCTCAAGCTCAAGATTTATCATATGACAAGATACCATGCTTCGTGAACTTCAAAGAACAACTATTAGCTAAAGAAAATGAAGTTTCAATGTTCATACATCCTATATAAGGTATGAATGACCCTAGATTGACCATAGGATAGGTCATTTTGAATACATAATTTAAACTGGGTCACTTTATAAGTGTATAGACTGTTTCTCGACTAGTCTCGAACTAAGTTCGACTAGTCCTAGCACTGGCTCGACCAGTCCAAGAATTCCTCAGCTAGTCCTAAGTTTGTTACTGATTTTTAGAAATTTTTATTAAAACCTCGACTAATCCTAGAGACTGCTCGACCGGTCATATGAACAGTTCTTGACCTATGCTCAACCAGTCCTGCAAGCTCGACTCAAAGTCCAACAACTAAATTGTGTTCCACATGACCAATCGTGGACAGGACTTGACCGGTGTGGGGGCCACTCGACCGGTCGAGCAGATCCTATTATCAGTTGTGGAATGGCCTTATCTTATCGTGCCCAAACTTTCAAAACTTTATTGGTCCTACGACCAATCGTGCTGACCTCAGGACCAGTCAAGAGTGCGATTTCTGCAACTATAAATAGAGCACGAATTTTAAAGTTTTATATTCAATTCAAGCTAAATGAATATGCCACTCTAAGAGATAAGTTAGTGATATTCTTAAGCTCTTGAGTGCTCATTTTATATTCTCTTTTAGCTTTCTTCGTATTTGATTTTGTATTCTGCATTCCAATTTTATTTGAAAGAGGGCTTGAAGTATTCCTATTTATTGGAATCAAAATCAAATCAAGCTATTTGTAACGTCTTGGAAAAATCCGTACATAGACTCGAGTATCACCTTTCGCAGAAATCATTTAAAACTAAATCCTTTAGAAATTTAACGTGAATTAACTAGCGCTAAACTAGATTACTTGTGAATTTAATACCAACCACTTTAAATACATTCTATAAGACCCAAAACCTATAAAATTGTTAACACTACATTACTCTGAAATCTAGAATCTAACTCTAAACCTAGTTGCTCTCGAGAACATTCAGAAATTTCGTATCTAACCTGGACCGCACGTCGAAAGTCTGATAGCGATGAACTTAGACAATTATGACCGCCTAGTTGGACTTGACTATCACCTCAAAAATCAAGCCCAAACGATGTCCTAAGACCATTTCCTTGAGTCCGGAGTGAAGAGTGTGAGAAAGTGAAGTTTTTTAAGAAATTAAATATGAATTTAAGAAATCCGAGACGTGTCGCTTGCACGTCATTTATAAGTATTTTGACCGTTGGTTTTTGACCCAAATTCACCCTCGGATCAGGAAAGATAGCCCATACATGTCAAAGTACTTGTGGCCCTGATTAAGTTTCGGTGATCGTTGAACTGAAACTGGTCCACCACGGTCGATCTGAAAATCCGATCGGACTGAAAACTTTACTTTCTTAAGATCCTATACTAGTGAGCTAAAGTCTGACCGCATTTGATAAGAGGACCTCCAGAAGTATTCCGTTGGATTAGAAAGAGCCCGATTTGGTTATAACCTAAGTATACCTTGGCCCTAGGGCTATTTTCATCGATTTTGGGCTTATATAAAGGCCTTAAACCCTCTCTCATATATCCCATACGAATTTCAACCCTAACTAATTTAAGAGAGAAAAGAGAGAGAAAGTAAGTGAGAACCTAGTGTTTCATCTTGAGATTCTTTCCAGTTCTTCTACGCACCAATCCATCATATCTGAATCATTATTCCGGCGATTTTAACTCTGTTTTTGGATAAGTCAATCAAACCCTAACCTATTTTAGAGCTTAGGATAGTTTAAGTGTTGTTGTAGCTAACCTATTTCATGCCTTAGGTTGCTTATCCTCCGTTGACGACGACTTATCGTCTAAATCATATTCGTTTCGCATTTTTCAGTTTAAGGTGTGGACTATATACGTTTAGGTTATGGTTTTTAAGACTTTCAATGTTAGATAATGATTTATTCTTGATATTGAAGCTATTACACATGCTAAATGCGCTATCCATTTTGATTTGCGTATATATATAACCTATGTTATAAATAGGGTATTTTATACATATGTGGAAATATTTGTATGCGTAAGGAATTTGATGTTATGATTGCCATGATTACTTGTCGTAGATATATGATGGATATGCATGCGATAACTACTAGGTGAAGGGATTTGTCCTAATATGTAATATGGTTGACATACGTGATGTATGTTGAATAGTGTAGTCTAAGTGTTTGTATAAATGCCTGAATGAGATAACATTTAGTAAAGTGTGATTTATAAGGTTGTTGAGATATGAATCTCAATTGCCCTGCTTGTGTGTATGATTTTCTCCATGTACTGAATTCGTGTTTAAGTTATATTTCATAACATGTTCATATGAATATAGAATCTGAATCAATTGCTTATTTTGAGCTTGTACGTGATTGAGACTATATTATAGTCCAGGTAATCGGTAACGGTCCTTAAACTGGTGGTTGAGGTTGTTTTCGCCACGTAGGATATGTTCAACCAATGCGAGTTGTACTTGGGATGTTCGACAGTGGTTAGGCCACACGGAGTGTTTATGCATTCCATATCGATCAACTCAACGTGCGCTTGTCCTAGTTAAGCTCGTCAAATAACCCGATTGACCGATGTTTGTTCACCATGTTTGGTCGCTACTGTTTAAATCTAGGGTACCAAACTTACTAGTGAAATTCTGATAACCTTGGTACCTCGTTCCTCTAAGACTCATGAGCCGGACATGGTGGTATGGGACACCGTGGTAGAGCTGTCGGCCTACGCTGGGGTGACGAGCCTCCCCGTAGTGACCAGTGAGCATCCTACACTCGTGAGCAGATTATGGTGGTATGGGACACTATATTCACACCGTCGGCCTACATTGATTGGTGGCGAGCCCTCTGTAGTGACCTCGAGCATACCTTGATACTGCAGACAGGTGACGAGCCCTTCTGTAGTAAATAAGGTATACTAGGCCTGTATTGATTGGTGACGAGCCCTTTACAGTGACCTACAATAGTAATATCGTATGAGATTTACTAGGACTGACGAGCCTAGAACGGATCATTGTTTGAAAATTAATATAAGGGAGGTACCTTAGCTTCTCAATCTGGCCGTATAAAAAGGACTAATAAGAACTTGATAATCATGTCATAACATTGCACTACACGTGCCGTTGGCATTGGCGTAGAGCACAGTGGTAGCGATTCATGCCACGATCATTAGATGATGTCGCAAGAGGGAGATTGTGTCGAGGGCATGCATCATTTCCTCATACCATTCTTGCATTAACAAGAGTATCTAAGACATGTTTGATTGTACTACTTTATCATTACTGCTTGATTGAATTGATAATATGTTAACTTTTGCTATTTAGTTCCATTGAGTTGATCACTCACTCCCACGTTCTGGGACGGTGCTTAAACACCAACCAGAATCTGACTTAGCTGCAGGTGATGGTGATGCCTGCGAGGCAGATCCGAAGTTCGATGAGGATGAGGAGGCTTTCTAGTTCATACAGTTCTCAGGCGGGTTCATGTGAGCCATGTCCTAGTTGGTGAGGATTCTGGGCTTTGATTGTAGCGATTGATCACATTTTGTTATACGTATTTTCAGACTTGACTTGTAATTATGACCTGACAGAGCATACATACCTTGGGGACTTATGTTGGTTTATATATGTATTTCAGTCTTTCGCTTGCATCCTTAGACTGTCCCTGAATTATGTTTGCTATTTTGGCTTAATCTACTTCATGTTTTATGCACTAATATAGACAACATACATCCATCTCTAAATATGTTGCATAAGTGATGTTTTGGAACTCGGGAGCTGAGTTATACTCGACCCCCGATTTTCAGGGCGTTACACTATCCCATGGTGATTTACTTTAAAACCAATTGAGAACCTAGAACCATTTCATAAGAGAGTATGGACATTAAACTTCTACTCCGAATTGGTTCTTCCGGGCTACATTAAAAGGAGAATATCCAACTAAGTAGTTTATTGCTTTGTAAATTCATTGTTTTGGTTTTTGAGATTGTGCCAGAAAAATCTCTGTTTTGGTTTATCTGAGGTGATCCAGAAAACTCAGTGTGGGGTTTTTAAATTGTGTAAGCCCACTTAAAAGACAATTGTGAGGGTTTTAGGTGAACCTTAGAAAACCTATTTTCATAGTGAACGCTAATATCCACTGTGTGAGGATATTAGGAGTGGAGTAGTTGTGTGACTGTCTTTCTAAATAGTTGGTGTACACACAAGCGAGCCACTATAATTTCTGGTGTTGTGGTTGATTGATTATTTCTTTTTGTAGATGTTTGTAATTTCCCTTTTTGCATTTGTGGAAAATATTGTAATTTCTTATATGAAACTGTGGAAATGCTGTAATAGCTTAGTTATTTTCTTTGTTATTTATTTTTTTATTCCTTTGTATCAGTTTGAGTTTTTGATACACAGACCGTTCTAGGAATCAGGTTGACCTACCATAAACCTTTGGTTTTTGGTGTAAGGTTGTCCTTAGAATAACATATGTATCAACCTCTCAATACTTGTACTCTTGAGGTTGTTTTACATTTCTTCATTGTGGGAGTGTTTATTGCTATCAATTTTTATATTGTTTAAATTCTGCTTTTAATTTTTTAATTTGGCAGTCCTATTCACCCCCCTCTAGGACTTAATAGCTCGGCCTTTTCAAAAGGACATGTCTGGGATCTAATTATGTCATTGCTTATCTAGGATTGGGTCCGGTTTTGATGTACTACTTTCACTTTCATTCGGGCTTCTTTTCATCCAACTGTGGTAAAAATGCATCTGTGGCCCGCTCTATGTCACATTTCCGTAATAATCGTTTCTCCTACTAATTATCATTAAGATCTAATTTAAGGGCCTATTTGTTTCATAAATTACCACACTAATATAAAGAAAACGTACAATGATTACAAATTATTTTTCTCATCTTAACACTTGGATTTGAACATCAATTCTCTTGCTTGGTTTATTTGTAATAAAATCATAATAATGATATTTTTACATTAGTTTAATGTCAAGTCATCTCCAACATACATTTAATTCGCTATTTTAAAATTAAGATTTTCACTGTAAATACATAAATATGTGACCAATAAATCATGTGTTTGGTTAGGTGTTGGTAAACTCATTTGATAATACACTATGCCAAAATGGCCAATTTGCGATGAATTTTTGCGACGAACTTTGTCCGTCGCAAAAATCTCTTGGTTTAACGACGGATTTAATTCGTCGCTAACCGAAAAAGTCCGTCGCTATGCTCGTTGTTTCCGAATGTTAGTCCGAACGTCGTGGAATTTAGCGACGGACTAAAATCAGTCGCTAAAATTTGATTTACGACGTATTAACAACGGTTTTTTGTCCGTCGTAACTAGGCGACGTACTAAATCCGTCGCAAAGGTTGATTTGCGACGGAAAATGAACAGTTGTAAATTCCCACCCAACACGAAATGACGGGGTTTCAGTTGATTTTGCGACGGATCAGGTCTGTCGTAAAAGGACTTTCGCCTCAAACATTTTTTTTTTCCAATTTTTTTAGAATGCGGTGGAAAATTAAGTTTTTTTGTAGTCTAATAATTGTTTGTTAATAGAATTTCAGTGGTTTAATTGTACATATTTGTATCTAAGAATATTTTTTAACAATTAATTGAATGCAAAAGGAAAATTTATTTTGTTTTTATATCAAACGAGTGGAATTTTTTTTTTATTTTTAATTTAAAACTAATATTTAAATGATTTGTAATATCACATGAAAAAGAATATTGAGAAGTTAAAAAAATTTAACAATGTTTGAGAAAAAAAATTAGATTTTGAAAATATAAAAATCGTGATTTAATAAAAATCTATTTTGTGGAAACAAAAAAGAATATTTAATAAAGTTGATAAATTTGAAAAAAAAAAAAAAGAATTTGATTTTGAAAAAAAATAATAATATCCTGTAAAAAATTAAAAATGTTTTAAAAAAATGTGAAATTTTTCACAATGTTGAAAAATGAAAATATTTTAAAAAATAAAATGAGAGTTTGAAAATTGAAAAAAAAATAAATTGCGAAGTTCAATAAAAATTGACAAGTACAAATAAAATGCTTTTTTAAAAAATGGAGAAGTGAAAAAGAATTGAAAATTTTTAAAATAAAATGATAGTAAAAAATCAATACTTTGTCAAAAAACAAACATTTTGAAACGAAAAATAAATAAGTTGAAAATTTTTGTGATTTTGAAAAATAATTGAAAATGTTCAAAATTCGAAATTAAAAGAAAAAGTTATTTATAAAAACACTAAGATTTTGAAAAAAAATATATAATTTTTTGAAAAAAATTGAAAAGTTGAAAACAACATGATGCTTTTGAAGAAAAAAAATCGCATTTTGGAATTTTTGGGAAAAAATTTTAAAATTGTGAAAATTTAAGAAATTTTGAAAATAAATATTCAGAATTTGTATTTTAATTTATTTTTTAAACTATTTTATAATAAAAATGATATTTTGTTAAAAGTTTTCAGTGAAAAATTAAGAGTAAAAAAATATACATTTTGAAAAAAAATGTAATTTTTAAATGGAAATTAATATTTATCTGTGAAAAAAATATTTTTTAATAAATTATTAGGCACATCTACTAATTGAACATTTAATCATTTTTGGACAATTGAATTAGTCCAGATTGAACAGTAAATAAGTTCCATGTGTTTAAATCAAATTTCACTCAAATTGTTGATCAATCTTGTATTCCCAATACCTTTTTCACATGTAGCTAGCCTGATTGGGGCGAGTAACTAGTCAAATTGAAGGTATTGATCAATAAAATGGAGTGAATGGACTATACATATAAAATGGACTAAATATATTATCAAAATTGTGACCCAACTTATTGACCTTGCGGGAACCTACGAATTGATGTTAATAAGTTTTTTGGGCCCCATCATGATGTGTGTCGAACATCAACACCGTGCATTTAATGTGTCCCCTTTAGGTTATGAGATATCTCAAAAATCATCCGTAAACGAAACTCAAGTGGACCATACCATCTAAAACCATGTCAAGACATTATAAAAAATATAAACGCACTTGGTGGGGCCCACATGAGTTTTGGATGTGGCTAAAACTTAGTCTGACCCCTCATCCAAGTGGGACACACATAATGAGTGGGTTGGATATGTGAATCACATTAAGGCAAGACTAATATATGATTATGAATGTTTTAAAGAAATCCCTTTACATTTAGGTGAGTTAGTCATTACATTTACTAAAGTAAACTTTGTGGGGTCCACCATTATTTATTTATTTTATCCATTCCGTTTATCCACGTTAATAGATAATTTGAAGCCTAAAGAACGAAAAGGAAGCATATCCAAAACTCAAGTGGACCACCCCACAGGAAATAGTGTGATTGAACCTCTACCATTGAAAAATTCTTGGAGGCCATAGAAGTTTTGGATCAAGATGATGTTTGTGTTTTCCCTTCATTCATATATATTTAATATTATGAATAGGTAAGATGGAAAATAAACGTTACTGTGGGCCTAAGGAAGGTATCAACGGTGGAAATCATTATTCCACATTGTTTCGTGTGGCATGGTCCACTTGAGTTTTGGATTTACCGAAATTTTGTGATCAACCCACACCATTCATCCATTTTTTGAGATCATTTTAGAGAATTATCCAAAAAATGAATCATATCCAAAGATTAAATGGGCCACACCACCGATAAAGGGGATGGATTGGACCACAATTGTTTGTAAGGCCCATAAATTTGGGATTAACCCATACCGTCCATCAATTTTTGCACATCATTTTAATACTATATCACATAAATGAGGTAGATCAAAATCTCAAGTGGACCACACCATGGGAAAACAATATTGATTGAATGTGTACGGTGCTCACTGAATTCCCACTGTTTCCTCTCGTGTTGTCCATTTGAATGTTGGATACACTTAATTTTTGGTCACACATTCTAAAATGATCTTGTAAAACGGATGGACAGGGTGGATTTCTCACGAACATCTCAGTGCCCCACCCAACATCCTTGTGCAGGGAGCTCCTGTTAAAGGATTTCGCAGGAAATCATTCCCTCTCCTGGACGCGGATCGGCTACTGACGGGTTGAGTAGTGAGACTAACATCACTAAGCTCTATAAGCCCCATGATGATGTATTCTTTGTATCCACTCCGTCCATCTATTTGGAGAGATCATTTTAGGGAAATAGACAAAGAATGAGTCTAACCAAAACCTCCGGTGGACCACACTACAGAAAGAGTGGGGAGAGTGACACCCACCATTTAAAACTTCGAAGGCCCATAAAAGTTTTTAATCAAGCTGATACCTGTGTTTTCCCTTCTTTCATGTCTTTGTTAACCTGTGAACAGTTTAGATTTCAAAAAAACATCAGTGTCGGCCTTAGGAAGCTTTCAACGGTGGGAATCACTCTCCCCACTCTTTTCTGTCATGGGGTCTACTAAAGCTTTGGATCTGCCTCATTCTTCGGATAATGCCCTAAGATGTTAACTCCAAATGGATGGACGGTGTGGATACGACACATACATCATAATGGGCCCCACAGAACTTGGTGACCTAACTTCGCCACCCAACCTGTCAGTAGCTAATCTGCGTCCCCTCCTTTCTCTCGCCCTAGACCTGTCAGTAGCTAATCTGCGTCCCGTCTTCTCTGTCTCGCCCTAATCCTCTCTCTCTCTCTCTCTCTCTCTCTCTCTCTCTCTCTCTCTCTCTCGTCCTAATCCCCTCTCCCTCCTCTCCCGCTCTCTCTCTCTCTCTCTCTCTCTCTCTCTCTCTCTCTCTCTCTCTCTCTCTCTCTCACCTTTCTTGTATGTGTCTTTGATCCACGAACGCCCTGCCGACGCACCCTATCACTCTCTGAAGCTCGGTTAACGACTATTTGTTGAACGTGAGGTATTTCTCTCTCTCTCTCTCTCAATCTTAATGCCAATTTAGGAATTTAGGGATTTAGTAATTCATGGATTTTTGATTTGATGTGAACCTTCATTTAGGGATTTGGGGATTTTAGGGCTTACAGATTTGAATGTGGACCCCGAATTGGGGTATTTTTGATTTTACAAATTAGGGATTAGGGGATTTTAGGATTTTGGCGATCTGAGGATTTTTGGAATTGGGGATTTCACCTTCTATATTTTATTTATTTATTTATTGGGGATCTGGGGATTTCTGCTACTCCAATGCTGTCGAAAAGAAATGGCCCATTTGGGGACAGAGCATACATACGACGTTTGGGGATAGTGCATACATATTCTTTCCCATAATGATGTTTTTTCATGGATTATGGAGAGATCTTGTCCATCTTGTCTTATTAAGGTTTCTTTAGGTTTTTGAAGCTATAGATTCGGTTTGGAGATTAGATCTGATTTTTTTTCTGGTATTTGGCGCAATCTAATAGGATTCCTTGCCTGATTCGATGTATTTAGTTATAAAATGATGGAAGATGTGTTTCAGAAAATATTTAGCTGCATCACAAGTTAGAATACAGTGGTTGTAGGTGATCAGCTCTCAGAAGTAAATAAGGTGGTTTGATGTGTTTACCTTTCCTAGTTGTGGTATGACTGTAGCTTATGTGCTTTATTATAATGAATATATATGTTTTGTAGGTTATATATATGATGCCCTGTTAAGTCTGATTACTACCTACACCTTACAATGGCCCAAAAATGGCTTGAATTTTTTTTTTTAAAAGCGTGTTAGCCCTTGAAAAATGGCTTACAGGTATTGGGGTTATAAGGTTGATTTGACACCATTACAGCAAGATAAAACACCCCCTCCCCCCCAATACAGTCACATATGTTTTGACATGGGCCAATATAGATCCTTATTGCGTGTTATATCATGCCGATACAGATATCATATAGTCGTATCAGTCGATATGGTACCCTTTTTGAAAACCATGACCTGTAAGTACCAACTGCAATTTTCTCTAGGAGATTTGGCACCCTTTGTGCGCGTAGTTGATCAATGTCTGGTTGGTTGCACTGTTGCGGATCTAGCAATTTTATTGCCTTTTATTGTCATGTGTATGACTATTGTATCTTATACCTTAACTTGTGAGTATAGTACACGAGTAAAATGAAGTGTTTCTACTTGGCAGAAAAACACCAGTGTAGCCAGCGCACTTGGAACATACTTCTTATCACAAATATCATTGATCTTTCTGGACATGCTTAATGTGTACAGGTATGTTATTGGTGTGAAGAGACTCTTATGACACTTGTTTGGTTCCATGGGTTTGTAGATGCTCTAGTTCTTAATAATGTGTATATTTGTTTTTGAGAAATACTAATAATGCACATATTTTCATGATTAATGCTTGAAATAGAATCTACAGCGAGTTTATATCAAAGAAATTAGCAAGAGGAGGGCCCTTTAGCTCTAAAACATCATATGTAAAACTTCTGCGGTAGGATCAATGTTTGGGAATTATTTTTTTCTTAGATAACTTCAATGTGTACAGTGAGCAGTGAGAATTCTACATGTTATCTTCCACCATTGAAGGATTGATGGATGCAAACTAGAAAGCATTTCAAAATTCAAAATTTCAGATGCCTATGCAGAGATTTCTGCTCACTAATATTTGATTGTGACTCTTTGAGTGTACACTGTGCATGTACAATCTTTACGCTTCTATAATGTGCATACATCCTTTTAAGGAATGATAAATGTATTACTCTGGCAGTACTAAATAAATTTTATGTCTAAACAGATTGGTTAAGCAGGAGACTCTCAAGCTACTTGAAACATTTGTGGACAAGGCTAAAGATGAACCGCAAATTGGAAAACAGTTTGTGCCACCAATGATGGACCCTGTTCTCGGGGACTATGCTAGAAATTTACCTGATGCCAGGGAGTGAAGTTTTGTCACTCTTTGCCACAATTATAAACAAGGAAGTTTAGCCATATATCATGGTTATTGTTCCTCTTCATTTTTTATTGTATGTAAAATGATATGAAGTTATATCTGTGGTGCGTATTGCTGTGTAGAAGGTCGTCTGTCTTTCGAGTCGCCAACTTTCACATATATCAACCAAGGCCCTTTATTCTGAATGCTTCAATTATGGTAGAAGCTGCAGTTATTGCAGTCAAATGGGTTTCCCTCCCAGACAAATAACCTTGGACACTGTTATTTACTACCAAAATCTGGATAATTGCATCTGCTTCAGATGCATCTTTTGGTCATGGAGGAAGCTAATGAAGCTGCTAACTCTCAATGAAAATAGATAGGGTCGCTCATCGTTGGAACTTTGCTGCCTCTTTTGTTTATTTCCTATTTGAGCAAAAATATCAGCTCATAAAAAAGAAGAAAATAAAGTGGTTAATGTGGTACACTTGCCCCTGTTTTAACCTGGTCATAACACTACCGCCAATCATCCTCAAATGGGGTACAATCATGTTGACTTTTTTTATTGGTAATTTAAGAGTTAATTGCTTAATCATTGTGAAACCAAGTAATGATTTTTTTTCTTACTTTCTAATATTATTATTATTATTACTCAGCCAAAAAATTAGATTGGCTCAGCCATGTCACATTGGACCAACCATGTACCCATGCCAAGTTTCTTTTGGTGCACTTGAGTACACAGACAAGATTGAGTTTTTAGTCCTTTGGATTCTTCCAACAAGCATCATATTCTCTTGTAAATAAATGCATTTTTTCTAGATCTTTCTAGTCTTAGATTCCTAGCAGTTACTGTTTCCCACCACAATGAAACTAGTGATGTCCTGAATCCTGATACTTGGTTGGGCCCAGATAATAGATCTTGGTGGTGATGTTTACAGGTACATGGGAGTAATGATGGAGGACGTGCCTCGCATATTTGAAGCTATTTTTGAATGCACGCTTGAGGTACTTACTGCTAACATGACTGATTGAAGCATGCATACATGATACATGGATGCACTATTTTTTCGCACTAATGTTTCTTCTCTCGTTTTTTTCTTTATTTCAGATAACGAAAATTTTTGAAGATTATCTAGAGCACCACTTAAAATTCTTTTCTTTATCACGTGCAGTTGTTGCACATTGTTTCCATGCTTTGATTCACTTGTCAAGTCAGGTTAGTTAAGCTTTACATCAATGTTGGAAAAAATCTGCATGTCCTCAGTCAGATAGAGGGTGTGGACCTTGATATGTACAAAGAGACTGTGCTTCCCAGAGTCTTGGAACAGGTCAGATTCTCATATCTCCTTTTTTTTTTCGCTTTCGAATATATATATATTTTTTGTGGTATAGAGACCTATGCTAGCTTAGCATTCTAATCCTCCTGTTGTGGAATTTGCATCCAAATTGGCTTCAACAGGTTGTGAACTATAAAGATGAGCTTGTTCAATATTACTTGATGGATTGTATAATCCAGGTCTTTCCAGATGAATACGACTTGCAAACTCTTGAAACATTACTGGCTGCATGCCCTCAGCTTCAGGTTGGTGATTTGATCAGTGTTCCCATAATTTTAAAGAATATCAAGCAATCATTTTTTTTTCTTCGCGTAAAACCATTGCAATAATGTTTGCAAAATCATTTGAGAGATTGTTGTTGTTTGGCATTATCTTTTCTATACTCTCCATGTTTTATGTGTACCTGGGGATCAGAGTTTCTTGTTTTGATTTTGAGTTATGTGAGGTAGAAGAATGTTGAGCAAGTTTATTAGAAAAAAAATTATGCCCCTAATTGGGCTTTTGAATCCATATAACTTTGTTCTATATTTTGTTGCTGGTATATGGCGTAGCCGCTTAGGTATGGAGTCTTGTGCATTTCCTTCGATTGTTGTAAATATAAAGTATAAACCTTTTCTTAAGGTGCAGCTTGTACATCTGTATTATTTGTTGTTGGTTTGGCAATTATCAGGCTTGTATTAGACTACCCAGATGATCTTGCAATCTTTTATTATAGGGAATGATACAATTTGGACGCTCAATTTTGATTAGTTTCTTTCCTAGAACAGAAATGAGGACTCTCTGAGAAGAAAATCTCATGTAAATATTAATGTTGCTTTACATGGTTTGTTAGAACATAGGATAACATAAGAATTCTTTTACTGCAAAGAATATTTCTTATGATTTCTTTTGATTTCATTTGGCTTCTTCTTTTCTTAGAAATGAAACAATGCCTCTCTTGCGTTGAAGACAAATAACTGGACATGATTTGTACATGCTCAGTCCTGAATAATATTTGTTTCTTACCAGAGTGTATTCAAGGATCTGTTGATAAGATATCTGAATTCACTATTCTTTTGGTATTTTGATATTGTTTCAAGTCGAATTCCATCCAGAATAGTTGCAGAAGCAATCCAGGACTTCAAGTCTACTCTTGAGATGAGAAAGGCTCACCATTGAATTAAAAACAATCTGGTTATGGATTTGTTTCTTAATCCTTTGTGAATATGAGAATGGAATTTTGTTTAAAAACTTTAACATTGTGCAAATTTGTGCACAATACATGTAACATACAACAGTTGTACCAATTCTGTTATTTCCCTTGCCATTGTTTTTGCAGCCAACTGTTGACATCAAAACAGTGTTATCTCAACTAATGGAGAGGTTGTCAAATTATGTTGTGTCAAGTTCAGAAGTGAGTTATCCACTTGTGGTTTCCTGGCTCAAAATCTGGTGATTGTTCCTAATAATTTTATGCTGCAGGTTTTGCCAGAATTCTTGCAAGTAGAGGCCTTTGCAAAATTAAGCAATGCCATTGGGAAGGTAAACTTCATGATTATGTTTTTAAATGCTTGTGAGTATTAAAGTTATCTGATTTTTTGCATGCCTACTTATCATTGTTAGCTTGTTATATGAAAACTGTAGGGTGAATTTTTGGCTATGTATTAGTTTAATTATAGTGACACAAATCTATATAATCTAATCTGAGTATCACCACCATATATTGATAGATTTAGATGATAGTTCACCACCACCGTTTCAAAATTTGTCGCAAGTATTTCACTATACTCATGACATAATTCTACAATAATCCAGACTTTCCAAATTGTTGGACCAGTTTGGACAGAGCATGATGAACATTACACTGGGAAGATGATAGTAACCATCTATTTTTGCCTCTGAAAATTGAACCACTGACTGTTTTTCTTTTAACCATCAATTGGATGGTTAGGATTGGTTGATTAGTGTGATTTTCAAGATATCCATCCACAATGTGGCCCACACTTTGGATGGTCTGAAATGGCATACACCAGTGGCCCAAATGATGAAGACAAGTTACCTCCGTTTCACATGTTGAACTCTGATAGGACTCAGCACTTCGATGATAGACAGTTCATAACAATTTTTTAAATGGTAGTGACTCCTCCATCATACACATGGCATGCTTCTAGGACAATCAAGACTGCCCAAATAGCTGGCCCACCTTGGATGAGTAGGATCGTTTGATGATTATGAGTTTTGAGATGTCCCATCAATAACTTGTGCCAAATTTTTGATGGTTTGGATGGCTGTACATGAGTGCCACATGGGATATTTCTATATGATATATATACATGTGCAAGTGTATGTGTGTGTCTAGGTTCTTGAGACTCTTTAAAGTTTTTCTTTTATTTATTTTTTCTGGCCACATGTGGACAAAGCTTATCTACATGATGGTTTCGACCAAAATCTCCCAAAAAATCATTATCATCTGAAAAGATAAAGGTTCCTCATCAATAATGTAAAGCCATGAGCATATTACAAGACCATGGAAGAAAATACCAATGTGGGGGCACTGAAAAGTTTTATGCCCATGCCATCTTGTGATTGCATAGTCCAGGTGGCATGTACATCTGGTGAACTAACCACATAATTTAGTTTTCTGCAATATGTTGTTTGGATGACTATTTCATCTGTTAGCCCATATCAAGTTTAACACCTTAGATAACACCCCTTTCCTTGGTTATTTGTCTGCAGGGAGCATGTGTTCGGAAACTTTCAGGCAAAGCAAAGCTTGAAGATAGCAAAGCAACAAAACAAATTGTTGCACTTTTGAGTACTCCCTTGGAGAAATACAATGATATTGTCACTGCAATGAAACTTTCTAACTATCCACATGTCATGGATCACCTCAATAACGGAACAAATGAAGTCATAGCAGTAGTAATCATTCAAAGCATCATGAAAAATACCACTTGTATATCAACTGCTGATAAGGTATGCTTTTGTTTGTTGTTTCTACTGTCCTTACAAACTGTTCCTGGTCAAACATGGTGCAATCACTGTTGTTTCGGGTTAAGGTACTATTTGAATTAATAAAGGGACTTTTAAAGGACATGGACGGGACACCTGCTGATAAGGAACAATTATGAAATGTTACTGTGTATTTTTTTGTTGTTGTTTGATATATATATATATATATATATATATATATATATATATATATATATATATATATATATATAAATGAGAAATGCTCACACACAACTAGTTGGACGGTCCAACCAGTTGTCTGAATTAATGCTAATTAATGTTAATGAATGATGCCCATGCAAAAGATACTTTAAAGAGGAAAAGAAGTTACTGACTTGGGATGACTTCACCACACGGTTCATGTAAAATCCACCACAGCCATTAGCTAAGTTATCCAATGCTACACCCAGGGCTCTTAAATCAGCCCCATCAATGGTTCAGATGGACCACACAATTAAAAACAATCTACAAAGAATGCTTACCTTGAAAACTGTTTCCCTTGGTATGGCTCCACTATAATCATTTATGAGCCTTCATTTTAGTCATCAGGCCTAGAATCTGGTGTGGAATCCAATGGGTGGAATGGATTTTACATGCTCATCAAGGTGAGCCTGGTAACAATCAAAGGTGGATGTCTCTCCCAACTGTTTTTATTAATATGGCCCACCTGAATCACATATTAGCCTGATTTTTTTGGCTCTGCATCCTGCACAGGATTACACATCCAATGGTCGGAGTAGATTTGGTGGTACGCATAACGGTAGGTAGGTCCTCTGCAAATATAAAGGGTGGACCTTTTGGACGGTTGGTTCCAAAAACGTCGGACAGTCCCGAGATTGGTGGGGGAGTGGATCAGTGTTACCTGGTAACAAAGCAGTGGAGTGCTTAACTGACCGTGGGGCCCACCTCCATGCATGCGCTATATATCCACCCCATCCAACCGTATTTACACCATTCCAGTGTATGATCTTAAAAATGAATTAGATCCAAATTTTAAGTCGATCACGACACATTAAAGAGTAGAAATTGAATACCCACCATTAAAAACTTCCCAGGCCTATCCTAATGTTTCGTAGGCCCACCATGATGTGTGTGTTGTATCCACACTGTTCGTCTATTTGGAGAGATCATTTCATGGCATGAGACAGAATGAGACAGATCCAAAGCTCACGTCCTCTTGGAGAGATCATTTTATGGCATGATACAGAGAATGAGATAGATCCAAAGCTCAAGTGCACCCCACCACATAAAACATTGGGAATTGAACGCCTACCCTTGAAAATATCCTGTGGCTACAAAAGTTTTCGATGAAGCTGATATTTGTGTTTTCCCTTATTCCATTGTCTGCGTTAAGTGTTAACTTATAAACAGGTTGGATCTCAAATAGATATCATGCTGGGCCCTATAAAGGTTTCAACAGTGGGCATCATTGTTCCCATTGTTTTCTGTAGTGGGGTTCACTTGGGCTTTGGATCTATATCATTCCTTGATTCATCCCTTAAAATGATCTCTCCAAATGGATGAACGGTGTGGATCCAACACATACTTCATGGTGGGGCTCACACAATGTGGTGACATTACTTCAGCAGCTAAATCCGCGACCACCAACATTACAGCATTTACCACCGCCTCAAATTACGCATAACGGTAGTGTGTTGGAAACAGATACTACATGGACTCCCACCCCTGATTTTTTTTTATAGGCCTAACCTACACATGAGATCCTCTCGGACCATTAGATGTATAATCAAGTAATAGGCCTAGTGCCAATAAATCAGACTAACCCGTGATTCAGATGGGCCACGCCCATGAGAATAACCAGGAAAGAGACATCCAACCTTGATTTTTACAGAGCCCATCATGACGAAACTGTGAAATCTATTCCAAGCAATAGATGTCACACCAAAATTAAGCCTATGTTCCAAAATTTAGGTTCATAAATGATTCATGTGAGCCACACCAAGTGAAACTGATCGGAGGGTGAATCTTTACATGTACATTGATTCCAATCGCGTGGTCCTCTTGAACTATGGATGGGGATAAATTTTGAGACATTGATCTAAAATGGAGTGACATATGTGATGGTCAGAGTTGATTTTACATAAAGACAATGATGGGCCCACCTAAGCCATGGCTGCTTTTCCATGCTAAAATGAAATTAGTATGTAATGGAAGCATTTACTTGCATTAATTAATATTTTTTTTCCATTAAATGCATAGCTAGTTGGATGAAAATCTAACGTCCAACTAGTTGTGTGTGAGCATTACTCTCTCTCTCTCTCTCTCTCTCTCTATATATATATATATATATATATAGGGAAAAGGTACTATGCGCTCGAGCTCACAATAAGCTTATCGTGAGGTCAACCTGTGTGGGCCCCACCATGATGCGTGTCAACCATCAACACCGTGCATTTGATGGGTCCCCTTTAAATAATGGGATATCCCAAAAATCAGCCGTAAACGGAACTCGGGTGGGCCATACCATCTAAAATCATGTGAATACACCGTTAAAACATATAAAAGCACTTGGTGGGGCCCACCTGAGTTTTGAATGCTGCTGAAACTTGGTATGACCCCTAATCCTAGTGGGACACACATAATGGATGGGCTGGATTTGCAAAACACATCTTGGTGGGACCCAAAAAATGATTATGAATGTTTTAATGGTGCACGGCCCATCTCCACTTCTGTATGTGGTGTGGCCCACACAAGTTATGGATTGACTTGATTTTTGAGACCTAGGTCCACGATGGAATGGTGCATCTAACTGATGGGGTAGATGTTCGAAACGCATCACGGTGGGGCCCATATAGCTCGACCGCATGGGACGGAGCCGTGAGCTCGAGCGCATAGTACCTTTTCCCATATATATATGCTTGGCATACTTCTCCTTTTGTTGTGCCTTATCATTGCATTTTTTGTTACTCACATAATAATATGTTGGAATATGTTTGTTGTCCATTTCTTCTCTTCCACTAGCTTGATGAGGAGGATTTCAAGGAGCAAAATTCTGTTGCTCGTCTGATTCATATGCTGTTTAATGAGGACCTTGAAGAGATGAAGGTAACTGATGCTTTGAAGTTTTCTCTCTTTTCTTTTCCATTTTTCTTTTGTTTCTTTTCTTTTTTCATTGTTTCTTCTTGCGTGCATTGTCATGTATTTTCGTATGGCTTTTGACATCTTAGTTACAAAATGTTCGAATGCAGTCTCTCTGAATTGGCATATTTAAATGGAAGAGTTGATTTGTGGCTCATGTGAAAGTGTTATAGATTTTCTCCACACTAGTTTGGTGTATTTTTGTGAACTTCTTTTCATCATAATTTTATTGTGCATGGATATTTCAGATTATTTGTACTGTGAGGAGGCATATTCTTCAAGGAGGCCCAACACGTCTTCCTTTCACTGTTCCTCCCCTAATATTTTCAGCTCTTAAGGTTTGTATTGTCCCTTTTCAGTTTATAAGGTGAAATTACATGCATTTTATTAATGACAAACAGCTTTGAAGGTGGATAAATTTATGCAAAAAATTGTGCGAAAATACAGTTTATCATCACATCATCATCATCATCTAAGCCTTATCCCAACAACTATCAATACGTTTATCAATTTCTTTATTCCATGGTTAAGCATCAACTATTAGATTTGATTCCAAAAATTCAAGTATAAGATTCTAAATGGAGCAAAGTGGAAAGGGAAAGTTGGCCCCCTTCTCATGCACAAGAGGATTTCCAAGTTCAAAAGAAACAGGTTGTCATGTGCAAGAGTAAGTTTTAATAGGAAGAAGATCCCCTTCCTGTTATAGTGAACTTGGAAATACTCATGCACCAACTTGTAGGGAACACCAAACATCTTTGTTATCCTCTCAAATGGATATTGTAGGATTCAATTACCATTTCATAATTATAGTGAGACTTAAAGACTTCGTCATGAGTCTCTCCCCATATTCTCTTCTAGCCCACTCTGTGATTGGTGGTCTATTGCATGAAGTAGAGATAAACTGTTCATGAATTCCCACGGTGCAGTGTAGTGCCTGACCATGTTGGCAATCATGTATGGGGCATATGGGTCAATACTGGGTTGGACTTTGTTGGCATGTGACTGGTATCCTATGCAATCACTGGTTCCAAGAGCCTGGGTAAAAGGGGAAGGTTGACGTCTGATGGGCATCTGATTGTAGAGCTTTTTGCCACCTTTTAAAAGCCATGGTCCCAAACATTCAACATGCATGTGGGACTAACCTGAATTATGGGCCAGGGCATCTATACATATAGGGTTCATCCAATGCATGGATTATGCTGATTTTTGCACAAGGTGCTCCTCATGGTAGGCCCACCTTTTGGACAAGTTGGATGTTGCATGCACGACAGGTTAGAAGCTGTCCACTGGCTGGACAATAACCTACGGTCCAACTTAGCTGAACTTGATGCATTATCCCTGCTCGTAAAAGAGTTCAGATTGTTGGGAAATAGGAATTTCTCAGTTCCTACACTTTCATTTGGTCATGTCGTTAGACACTAGTGCATTAAATGCAGATTGCATTGCGCTGTTGTGTATTGATTTCAACGTCTAAAGATCTTTTCAAACTGTATTGTGCTCTCCTAGTGAATGCTATGAAGTTAAGAAATGCTCTTACCTGAACCTCTAATGGGTAGGATGAATTCTAACATTTTATTTTGTTAATTGGTTTCAATTGATTAAACTATTCACTTTCCATGGATTTGAGCTATTTATTTGAAATATATGAAGGGTTGACTAAATTAGTCTTTTCTTGGATTGAATCCGATTGTTTGTAATATATATAGGAAGGGCTCAAAAGAAGGTTGAACAAGAGCAGATACCAAGTAGCCAATACAATGCAACGTATAGCCAATAATTAAAGCTCCGGGTAATTTCTTTTGTATGCTTTCTAGTTTAGGAGGGGGAAGTATTTAGAGGGTTGAAAGTGAATTTTTGGAGTGGGCGACTTGGGTCATTTCCTCTTTTATTGAATTGAGTTGTTACTAATTTTGTGAATAGGATTCTTATCAAACAATAGTGTGAATTATTTTTTGAATGACTATCAGGTGCAAGATTAAATAATAATAATAATAATAATTTAACAATATTTATTTTTATTTACAGATATTTTAGCGACGGACTAAATCCGTCGCTAATTTCTTACCGTTGAACACCGACAACAGATGAGGTCCGTCGCTTACTCACATTAGCGACGGACCTTATCCGTCGCTAGATTCTGACCGTTGCCAAGTCTAGCGCTGTGAGATTTATTAGCGACGGACCTTATTCGTCACTAATGTTTTTAGGGACAACTAATTTTTTGCATATTACCGACGGTTTTTTATTTTTTACGACGGATTTTACCGGTCGCTATACTGCGACGGATATGGTCCGTCGCAGATTAAACGACGGATAAAATCCATCGTAAAACCAAAAACGACTCAGTAAACAGTGATGGACCAAGCGACAGACGAAGTTCATCGTTTAATTGGTTTTACGACGGATTTCGTCCGTCGCAAAATAGTGATTTTGGCGTAATGATATTTTTCCTTACAATCACAAGGTAATTGGTGAAACAAACAAGCTTAATGTAATTCCATGTAAAACTTCATCAATTTTGTATGATTTACCTTCCAGGAGAAAATATTCAGTTATTGATTTATGAAAAAAATGAAGTGTCCTGATACATTATTTTGTACAAATAAATCTCATGATTTGAGAACTGAACCATTAAGGTAATTAGAATTAATTTAAGACTCCAAAACTCTGCAGATTTCCTTCAATTTGTGGCCTACCAACAAATGGCCAAGAAAATGCCTCTAAGAATGCCAGTGCTAGAATTTTAACTTGATTTTTAAGTATGGTTATAGTTTTCAGGATAATTGTTATTTTGTTCTAGGAAGATTTCCTTTTGAGTCCAAGCAATTTTTTGTTGATTGGTATTTCCCTTCTTTTATTTGGATTTAGAGGGGGGTTTGGTAGCGTATAAATATGGGATGCTATGTACAAAAATAGAGAGATGAAGTAAAGGTTTCTTTTCTTCTTTATTTTTCTTTCCTTTTGGTTCCACGTGTATTTCCACTTCAATAGTATGGATTATTATGTTGCTCTAGATATCTTATAGAGAAGGTGGTCAATAACTTATAAGTGGTATAAGAGTTAAGGTGCAAGAGTGTTCTTGAACTATTTGGTAGGTGGACGGGGTGATTTTAATATGTATATGAATTTCTTTTATTTTTTTTTTTTCTCTCTCTTGTGTAAGTAGTAGTTTCCTTTTACAAAGTGCTTATACGAGTTGAGGCATAATCTCAAATACTATACTTTAAACTCAACTCCCATAGTTTAGTGGCAAGATTTGCAATCATTAAAACATCCAAATGAGGGTACATTTCGAATCATAAGGTCTATGGGGTATGGTGGAAAAAGGTTACAACAAAGTGACAAGTTCAACGATGTTTGATGCACCATGACAAGTACATAAGGACTACAAGAAAATAACAGAATGATCAATAGGCCTTTTATTTGATTTATCAGTTGGTAACTGAATCTATTTATGCTAGAATATCACTTTTAACAAAAGAAGATATAATTAATTTTGAAAGAACTTATTGTCAGTATATTATCTCATTGAGAAGGAAAAACTTGAAATAAGTTCTCAGGTCAAATTTAAATACATGAATTTGGCGAAAAAAAGGTTCGAGAATTTACAAAGCTCCTACAAAGGTGACACAAAAGTCAAAAGTGTAAGTTTTCGATCCTTAACAGGTGATTTTGAATTGATATCATAATGTTTTTTTTTTCGTGTTTTTAGCTGTAGCAAATTAATTAAGGGTGAATAGTAGAAACCTTGATGACCTACATATTATAGTAAAAATTATGACATCTCTAGTAAAGCAATTCAACTACATTGTTATGTCAGACAAAGGATTTATTAACCATGACAAATGATGGGCTGATAAGATATTTGTATTCAAATGATTAATACATTAAAAAAGGCTAAAACTATAGTGGGTGTAAAGTAGAGGATTAATTAATGAAATATATTATTTTATGGTGGTAGAAGTCATGGAAAAGGAGGGGTGGTAAATTAAACTCTACCTTTAGCAAAGGTGAGGACCTCCCTCTAAAAGGAAGATGAAATAATTCTAATCCACGAGCATTTGAAGACAAAATGTATGATAGCTCACACATTGATTTTTTATTATAAAAATATATGAGCATCACAAATCTCAATGTACGATAACGTTGTCGAATGATACTAGTGAGCATTCAAACTATCACATGATGGTGCAAATGAGAACCAAACCTTGCTACTAGCATGTAACATGAAGAGGATGATTAGTTAGATACGTGGTACTTGTACGCTTGGTGTAGTAGTCATGTGTGTGGAATAAAGAAATTAGTTTCTTAGTTAGAAATTATTTTCTTAGTTAAACGATAGCATGAGTGGAAAATTGAAATTTGAAAGAAAATTCAAAATTTTAGCTAAGCAAAAAGATAAAATTCAGAATTTCTTAAAGGATGATTCTCTTTAAGTTATTTCGTATATTTTCTATGTTTCAAATCATTTTTGAAATCTGTCAAGCAAAAGTTAGTATTCAAAGAGGGACATGAAATCAATAATTGGAATAAAGTGTGCACTATATAGCATGGAGATAAGGGACTTATTTGCAAAGGTAAAAATAAGTAAAATTGTATGTTTGCCTTAATAATAAGAAGTACATTGTAGCGAATTATAATGCATTTGTATGGGTGACAATTGGTAATGGGTTCTTTGGTTTGGTCATCTTAATTTCAGCGGTTTTAAATTATTATCCGAGAAGAAGATTATTAGCTTGTCATTGATTGATTCTCTCTATCATCCAAGTGAAGATTAAATGGATGGAAAATATTATAAGGTCTTTCTAACTGAAAATCATAAAGTTCTAAGAAGCCATTGGAATTAGTGCATACAATATTTGTAGGCTGGTTGAGGTTTGGTTGAATGGAGGTAAAATGTACTTTATGAATTTCATCGACGAGTACAAAAACATGGGTATATTTTCTAAAGAAATAAGTTTACGCTTTTGATGTTTCAAGTAAGTTAGAGCCTATGCTATCAAAAGTAGTTTCTTCCATAAAAGTTTCGAAATCCAATAGAGGGAAATAATATGCTTATAAGTGGGTCCTCATTAGTACTACAAAGAATATGGGATTAATTATTAATTAACTAATAGCTATTTACCTTAAAAATAGTACTATAGAGATAAAGAACAAAACTATTGCAGAGATGGTTAGAAGTATGTTACAAGCAAGGTCTTTAGTAAAGTAGTTTTGGGTAGAAGCTATTACCTGTATAGGGTATGTTTTAAAGAAGTGTTCATATGAAGAGCGTTCCTAAAATGACTCATGAAGAAGTATGGAGTGGAAAGAAGTTAAATGTCTTATATCTTAGGGCATTTTAGGTGTCTGGAGTATCTCTATGTACTTATAGGAGCGTAGAAAGAAACTTGTTGATAAAGTGAAAAGTTCATCATCATTAGTCAAAGTGATATGGCAAAAGATTATTGTTGGATTTGAAGTTTGCCATATTTTCAAAAATGCAAAACGTGCAAAAAGTAATTCATTCTTGAATGAAGAAACCATTTGAGTTTGCCATTTCATATCTTCTAACGTAAGAAGTCTCTTCTTAATCTATCTTATAAGTAGGAGAATGGAGAACCATCATCAGAATGCCTTTATTAGGGGCCATTGACCGACTAGAGTCATCCAAAAATTGGATCTCACAGATAGGGGGTGTGCACAATGTGGAGATGTGGGCACCACCCACTCTCTCCAACTCTTTCGTGTGGAAGTTGGTGGGGGCTTGAAAGTCTAGGAATCTCTCTCTCTCTCTCTCTCTCTCTCTCTCTCTCTCCAAAAAAAATCTAAGACAAGATCTATATATAAGGAGGAAGTTAGGATTTTGGGGTGCACCAATATCTTTCTTTACCACCCTGTAAACTTCTATGTACCGTAATGTAAATAAATTTGTTATACATGCTTGTTCCATGCACCTTAATTGTTAAAATCTCTAGACTTATTGTATCCACCATCTTAGTCAATTCTAATGCAATCCAAGGATTTGATCAATAAATTTAGCCAATGTAAGTCCATCAAGAATGATTTTAAAACAAATAAATAGCTAAAACTAATAGTTAATCATGGAAAACTTATACTTAATCAATTGGAAATATTAGACATGTTGGCTAAGATTTAAAACACCTGATAAATAGTCCTAACCATAAAATCAATCCAATCTTAGTGTCCCGTAATGTCCAAGTGGATCTTCTTTTCTAAATCGTGTGAACTTTGACACCTAGCACACTCACTTTTATTGGCCAAGCGGTAGCCTCCAAAAGTGAGCCAAACTATAATCAATTGGGATGAATAGGCAATGCCTTAGTTAGAGGGTCTGCAATATTTTCTGCTAAAACTACCCACAAAACCTTTATGGTCTTGTCATCAATATATTCTCCCACGATATGGTATCTACTATCAACATGCTTAACTTTTCTATGACAACAAGGTTCCTTAAAATGTCCAATTGCACCAGTTTTGTCACATTATATAGGCATTGTCTTATCAACCCCTAGGATAACAAAAGTCTTATGCAAACTTCTTGAGCCGCATTACTTCCTTGGATGCTTTGCTAACAGCCACATACTTTTACTTATATGGTAGAATCTATGATGCACTTCTGCTTGGTGTTCCACCAATTTGCAATACCACTTGTCATCGAGAAGATGTACCTATTCTTTGATCACCTAGCATCATGATCTACCTAAAAGTCTCTATTGGTGTATCCAACTATAAACAAATCCTTATGCCCATAAACTAAGAAGAGATCCTTCATCCTTTTCAAGTACTTCATAATGTGCTTGACAACCATCCAATGATACATGGATTGCTTTAGTATCGACTAACCACTCCCATGTACATTAGTTTCCTATTAACATATTTTTACGAAATATTCTCCATGGATTTCTACCCCTCTATGGTCGTGGGACGTTCATTCCTGGAAAGATAATATTGTGGGTGAAAGCACGACCATTACTTTTGTCAAGTCTTCATTGTAACCATCATTCAAAAGAAATATGCTAATGATGAGCTTCATACTAAAGGGACTTGGGAAATCCCAATATAATAGGGAATGTTTGTACGAAGTGTCGATTGTACACTTCGCCTCCATACGAACCATTTTCTTGTATGTTATTAATTCCAATTTTGAAGAGTGCAAGTTCCAGGCAAAGAAAGCAAGAGAGTAGAAATGCATTGTTTATATGATAAAACCTATTGAAGGTGGAAGAGCATTGGCTCCCATTTAATTAGCAAGGCTCCCATTTAATTAGCAAAAGTTCGACACCAAATGTAGATCCTAAAAAATGAGAATCTTAAGATTTGATCGTCAAAATGATCCCCTACATGGGTATTTGTAAATGATCTCGAGTTAAGACTAATGAACATTGTCCATACCTATAACAACCCAAGATTTTTTGTCTCATGGATAACATGAAAAATTGAATTTCAGGGTAATAATTTGAATATGACATAGTATAAATACTCCATATATTCCTTAAAATAATATAATTTTAGATTTTCATAGCAATCATGACATAAATGATGGAAAATTTTAATCTCACTCCATTAAATAGCTACACTAAGTTCCATTCACCATCATTACATCAAAATAGTGCATGCTCGGCCCTTCCATAGAGAAAAGGCCAAGCTAAGAGTCTTAGAGAGGGGTGGGGGGGAATCAAATATATATATATAGCATGTCATCCATTCAAAAAGAAAAAAAAAAATATGTAGGTGGAGGTGCTTAAGAATTGAGGTCTCGGTTTGGATGGACATCTTCGACAGGATCCTCTCCAACGTCGTTGGGAAACAAAGGATCAAGGTTAAGGTCCGAATACAAACCTTGGGCCGCCTCGAGGCAGGCGTCAAAGCCACACTCGTAAAACTTAGTAGCCTCAGCATCCCTCTCCTTAGAAGTCTTGAAGGTATCAATCGCAGCAGCCACTGTTGCCGTCAAGGAAGCCTCATCTTCAGCCCGCTGGGCCTCCATTGCCTGTGAGATAGCTTGGCCCCGCTCTTTTGCCGCCTCGGCCTTATTCCGTTCCACGAGTCCCACCCGAGTAATCTCCCGGGCCAACGAATCCGCATGAGCCCTAGCCCATGCTAGCTCGACCTCCGCCGCCCCACACTAGGCCTCGAGGTCACCGGCAACTTTCTGCTACTGGAGCACTCAGGCTTTCCCATCTTCAAGTTGTCGTCGTAGCTCGCCCAACTCAAGCTGATGAAGAGTAGCCTCATCTCTACGAACCTCCACCTCATTCCAAAGCACCCCCACTTCAGCCTCGAGGCCTCCCTCTCGACCTCTCTTTTCTCCGACTCCCGCGCTCTGTCTCAGGCCGACAGGAGCTTCGGGATGGACTAAACCGAGAAAAGAATGAGCACTAAAAAAATAATAATAAAAGAGAACAGGTTGGTAGGTATACCGAGTAAAATACGAAAGCCATGTCATTCAAGAAGGAGCTGTCCGACTTGCCGAGAAGGCGAGCTATGTTCTCATCGGGGCATGCTTGGCAGCCCAAGGCATCAAGCAAGACAAATGGTAGCCCGACACAAATCTACCACCGCTCGTCTCCACTTGAGCCGAGCCCACTGCTTCTCCAGCCTCAACCCGACTACCCGCTGAGGCTTGAGCCTCAGCCCCCAACTCATTCCCAGTTTCGGGGGGAGAGAGCATGTCATCTGTCATCCTAATGACCTCCTCCTGTTCGGAAGAAGACGGGACGGTAATGCAGGGCTTGAGAACCGCAGGCAGGGCCTTCGCGGTGGGAGGAACGACAGTGGGAGGAGGAGGAGTGACAGTAGCTGGAGCAGAAATCTCGATTGATGGAGTCCGCATATCAGTAAGCACCGCAAGCGAAGCAGCGACGGGAACCCACGTATTGTCAAGCATCGTAAGCAGAGCCGTGGCGGGAGCCCACGTATAGGAAAGCACCGCAACCAGGGTCGGGCCGGCTGAAACTGCAACAGAAGGGCCCTCCACCCGAGGAGTGGCCTGCTTCCTCGGAACGGAAGCTTTAGTCCTCGACTCGACCCTCAACATCTCTTCTGTCGTAGGAGCAGCCTTCCTCTTCCAAGCGCCAAATGCCTCAACCATCCCTGCACGAGAAATAACAAATCAACGACCAAGCGAATGTAGTTGGTCTTACCAGAGGGGATAAGGTGATCATTTACTAAAGTATGTAGGCAGGGGCTGAGACATGCAAAGTCCAGACTAGTGAAGATTGGCCGCAGTAATCAGGTCCGCCCAGGAGTGAAGCTCCCCCAATTGCGCTCTTGCCTTGAAGATCCAGTTCCTATGGTCCGAGTCAATGAGAGGCCTACCCCTCAGGAAATCTACAAGAGTAAATGGAGCTTTATCTTAACTAGATTAAAAGGAAATTTAAAAATAAAAGAAGGAAAATGAGTTAAAATCTGACCTGATTTTATAAATCGGGTCGGAACCCAAGTGGACAAAGTCTCAAGCTCCACCGCCGGCGCCTCCCACTCGCCTATCACCCAGAACCACTTATTCTTTCAATCCTTATTGGAGGATAGAAGGTTCATCACTAGCCCCGACCCTTTGCTGCCTTGGGTCGCAAAGTAGTACCATGGTTCTTGGTTATCGTGCTTAACCAGGTACAGGCTCATCAACTCCTCCGGGGTTAGCTCCAGATTCCCAGCTTGGCGCTATATAATGAAGACAGAGATTAACACCCTCCAAGTGTTAGGGATGAATTGTCCCGGAGCAAGTCCGAGGTAAGCGGTTACCGCCCGAATGAAAGGATGATCGCAACTTCTCCCTCAGGAGGGGCGCCAGTGGTGACCAAAGGCTCGGGAGCCCTTATCTGAACGGAGTTTAGGATCTGGAACTCTGAGCAGATCCATCTTATTTGAAACTCTGACAGAACAGAGCCTCCAGGGATTACCTCTAAGGCTCACCCACTTGTGGACATTTCAGCTGCCTTGGTGGTAGTGGTCTAGGGGGCTCGAGCAGCTTTTTTCTTGCCAGCTCGATGGGTCCGAGCCCCCGCCTTGTTTTTATCTTCAAGGCGGTGGGTATAAAGGTACATCCTTGAAGGGACCTTCTGAGGCCCCTCTCTCACCATCGGAGCTCCCCAGTTCGGAGTCCTCACCATACTCCCACACTGTCTCGAGATCGGACGACATTGTGAAAAGAAGTAAAAAGAACGATGAAGGAGGCTCACCGAATGATCACCGAAAATCATCTCCATCGAAAATGCTCGATCGGTCGGAATCGCCTACCAAAAATGTATAGTTGACCGGAATCGCCTTTACCAAAAATTGTCTTCTTCGATACACACTCAAACTCAAAATGCCTGTGGAAGGAGTAAGTCTGAAAGGGACTTATATAAGCTATAGTGAATCTCTGCATTGATGGCGAAGAGTAATAACAACAGCCAAATCATCGCGAGCTGATTCCCGAGCACATGTGGCTAACAGTCATTGGCCAAACCTCCGCCGAGAAGTACGGCTCTGACATTGAATAATGCACTTTGATATACGAAATGACACCGGTGTAAGTGGAACCTTTAGCAGACTCTTCCTCGGGCTTACGTGGCGACCCATGTAATGCCCTGAAAATCGGGGGTCGAACAAAAGCTCAGCTCCCGAGTTCCAACGCATCACTTATGCAACATAAATAATGATGATTGAATGTTCTTCATATTATTTCATTAAACATGAGTGGGATACCATCTGAACCCTTATATTTGGCCCGTAAGCGACACGACTCAGATTTCTTAAATTCGGATTTAATTCTAAAAACATTCACGTTTCTCACACACTTCGCTTTGGGCTTAAGTAAATCGTCATAAGATACCATCTAGACTTGATTTCTAAGGTGGTTGTCAATTTCAACAAGAAGGTCGTATTCGTATAGCTTTGGGGTAATCAAACTTTTGACGTGCGGTCCAAGTCCAATACGAAGTTTCGGCGTGCTCCCGAGAGCAACCGGGTTTAGAGATTGATCTTAGGTTTCTAGGTAATGTAGCATTAGTGGTTCTACTCATTTTGGGTCTTTTTGTTCATATTTAAAGTGGTTTAAGCTAATTTTACTGAGTATTTAGTTTAGTACTAAACTAAATTATGCTCTAATTACGATAGAATATGGTCCTAGGAAAGTTCTTCGACCCTTTCTAGTACTTCTAGTCAGTATATTATTTTAACTATTTTATAATAGTTCATCATCAATTTTTCTCCATCTTCACCAAATTTCATTAGATTTTATGTTGTAGAAAAATTATAAAAATTCCAAAAGCAGTAGTTGTCCAAACTATGTTTTTCAGATAGTTGTTACTACGACCCATTTTTAACTATATTAATTATTTTATTATACTTTTTTACATATTTTTATATGAAACTAGATTCATTTATCTTCAATATAACTTTTGAATCACCTAAATTGGAGTTATAACGAGGGAGATATGACTTTTTAAAGTTAGATAAAAAGTGTAGGAAAAATGCATAAAACGGGCCGCCCGACCCTGCCAGGCCCACTGTATGGACGAGGCCTCACCAAACCGGTAAGCCCCTTACCAATCACTGGACATTTGGGCGATGGCTCGTTGCGGGGGGAGGGGGGGTGCTGGATACATGCAGGACCCACCTCGGGTCCTCCCGAATTGTGTCGTTTGGGCCCCCGAGTCTGTCGAGGCATTATCGAGTCTCATTTGTAAATCGGAATAATTTATTTGACGTGTAATATATGATTTTGGGATAGGAGAAGCTGATCCATCCAACTAACCTATTAATTTTTTTAGAATCCATAAGGTTAATGGAAAAAAATTTATTTTATGTCTAAATTTACTAATTGTAGTAGATTTGAGTTTAGGTATTGTTCGCCATCACTTAAACTTGAGGACTAGTGTTTAATATGAAAGGACTTAGAAAATTTTGAAGAATGAGGTGGTGAAAGATGAGATTTCGAAGGAAATGGGTTAAAAAGGTATTTTTGGCTTTGGAATTGAGTTATGAGAAGTTACCAAGGTGTTATGATTAACCCATTACCTATAAACGTCTATTTTCAAGTTGGCAAAAATTCGGAGTGTTACAATCTACCCCCCTTAAAAATAATTCCATCCTTAAAATTAGCTAAGGGTAATGAGTACAGATTTTATTATTCCTTTCGCTTAAGCTTTATTGATTTCAGGTTTATATGCATGGTGGGGTATATACATCTATACTAATCTGGCTCATTTTAGTCTATCCTCCTAAAATTTCTTTCGCCCTAAAATTTGCTAAGGCTCTTGTTAAGGTCGTATTCAACGAACACATTATGGATACCCTAACTTCGGTTATTGTAATTTATCTCGTACCCATTGATGGGCCTATTCTTTAATATGGATTGGTTTAATACTTATTCCAATAACTTCATTGTCCACATTCTAAGGAAGATTTAGTTCCTATTTAGGGGACTTATCCTTACGTATAACCTGGATCAATTTCCTTTGATCCTGGGCCAGTGGAAAAAGGGCCAACCACACTTTCGCTATGCCGTTGTGCCACTTGATCCAATAGTTGTATTAGTTAACCTAACTAGATTGGGCTCATAATGTTCTACCCCCTTTAAAAATTATTTCTACTCTCAAGGCTCAAGAACCTATGTCCTGATTCGTGTGTTGGAACAAGGTATAATTTAGGACCTATCATTGACATGGAATGGGAAACAATCTCTCAATACATTTGTCTTCCTCCCATCGATGATGTGTACTATGACATTGGTACCTATGGTTATAGAAAGGAGCTAAAATGATGGGTGTTGTGGTTAATTTCAGGGACAAGTGTGAGTTCGTGGCAAGATGCCTAAGTCTACCAAAGAAAGACTTTTACTACGGTCCCGACTTACCCTCTTTAATCATGTTCAGTCTAATACCGTAAGATAGTCTATACATCATTAGTGCATAAGGAATTTGGACAAAATAAGTTAACGGGCAACCTATCTTTCTAAGTTCATATGCACAATATGTATGCTAGAATGGTCTGTGATTCGGGACCTAATTCCTAACTATCTGTTGCCCATTTGAAAAATTTCTGTAACACCCTGGAATTTTGCTAACGTGGAGTTAGACGTCCTTAGGCAATGGAACAACCATATCACTCTCAAAGATCAATCTCAAGGTTTAAAAATTACTTTTCAACCCATTTTCTTCAAAATCTCACCTTTCACCACCTCATTCTTCAAATTTCTCTAAGTACTTTCATATTAGACATAAATCTTAAAGTTTAAATGGTAAAGAAATATACTTAAACTAAAACTTACTATAAATGGTTCATACATGCATAAAATGAGATTTTGAATATGAAATTCTTAGAATCTCATGATTTGTATAGGTTATCTGGATGGATTAGCTTCTTTTACCCCAAAATCATATATTGTACATCACGTAACTCATTCCGGTTTGCAAATGAGACCCGATAACAGCCTCGACGGACTCGTGGGCCCAAATGACTCAATTCGGAGGGACCCGAGGTGGGTCTCACATGTTTCCGGCATCCCCAGGGGGGGAGGACCTCGCCCATGGGGTGAGTTCTCACCAAATTGGTTAGTGACCGGTGAGGTCCTTGCCGGTTTGTTGAGGCCTCGTCCGTACAGCGGTAGGCAGCTCATTTTTTACATTTTTTTTTATACTTTTTATCCAAATTTAAAAAATCATATCTCCTTCGTTATAACTTCGATTTAGGTGATTAAAAAACTATATTGAATCTAAATGAGTCTAGTATTATATGAAAATATTTGAAAAATATAATAAAATATTTAATATAGTTTAAAGTAAGACGTTGTGACAACTATCCGAAAATCACTTGCTGGACAGCTGCTGCTTCTGGAATTTTTAAAATTTTTCTACAACTTAAAATCTTATGAAATTTGGTGGATATAGGGTGAAATTGATTATGAACCACTAAAAAAATAATTAAAATAATATAACAACTAGAAGTGCCAAAAATGGGGCAAAGAATGGCCCTAGGACAGTATTCTGCTATAATTAGGGTAAAATTTGGCTAGGTACTAAACTGAATACTCAGTAGAATTAACTTGAACCACTTTAAATATGAACTACAAGACCCAAAATGAGTAGGACTGCTAACTCTATGTTACATAGAAACCTAGGATCAATCTCTAAACCTAGTTGCTCTCGAGAGCATTCAGAAACTTCGTATTGGACCTGGACCGCACGTCGAAAGTCCGATAGTAATGAACTTAGACCATTATGACCGCCTAGTTGTATTTGACTATCACCTCAAAAATTAAGACCAAACGATGACCTGAGACCATTTCCTTGAGTCCGGAGTAAAAAGAGTGAGAAAGCAAAGATTTTAGAAAATTAAATATGATTTTAAATAATTTGAGACGTGTCTCTTACGCATTATTTCTAAGCATTTTGACCGTTATATTTTAACCTAAATTCACCCTCGGATCAGGATAGGTGGCCCTTACATGTCATAGTACTTGTAGCTCTGATCAAGTTCCCGTAACCGTTGAAGTGAAACTGGTCCGCCACGGTCGATCTGGAAACTTGACAGGACTGAAAACTTAGCTTGACCTAGATCCGATATTAGAGAGCTTAAGTCCGACCGTATTTAGTAATAGGACCTCCAGAAGTGCTCCGTTAGATCGGAACAGACCCAATTTGGTTATAATCTAAGTATACCTTGGCCCTAGGGCTATTTTCGTCACTTTTGGGCTTATAAAAAGGCCTTAAACTCTCTCTCACAAATCCCATGCAAATTTCAAACCCTAGCTAAGAAAGAGAGAGAGAGAGAGAGTAGGAGATTCACCTAGGGATTCTACCCTGTCACTCCATGTACTTCAACACCACTACCATATCACTATTACGGTGTTTCTGATTCCATTCTTAGGTAAGAAATCCTAACTCTAACTTATTTTGGAGCTTAGAATAGTTAAGTGTTGTTGTAGCTAACCTATATTCATGCCTAAGGTTGCCTATCCGCCGTTGACGAAGACTTGTCGTCTAAATCATATCTGTTACGCGTTTTCTGGTTTAAGGTGCGGACTATATACGTTTAGGTTATAGTTTTCAAGACTTTTAATGTCGATTAATGATATATTACTGACGTGGATGTTGTTTCACTTGTATAAAGTGTTGTCCATTTCGTTTTTCAGTTATACATTAACTATGTTGAATATACTGTATTCCTCATATTTGTAGAAAATACCATATACATATGAAATTCAAATTTGTGCTTGCCATGATTAATTGCTGTCTATGTATGCTAGATGCATGTGTATCAACTTCTGGGTGAACGGATTAGCCTAATACATGTTTTACCAACGTACGTTGCTATGTTATATTGTGTAGTCTAAGTGTTTGTGAAAATGACTGAATGAGTATAGAATTCGCTTTCATGCTCATTATAGCTAACTGTCATGGATATATGATTGTTGTATAGGTGATAACCCTTTGACGAAAGGATTTTCCCTAATACGTATACTAATGAATACATAATATGTATGATGTAATGTGTAGACTAAGTGTATGTAAAAGTGTCTGAATGAGTTAGTAGTTAGTAAGATGTACCTGTATGCGGGTTGAGATATGATTCTCAACTACATCAATGATGTGTATGATTTCCTCCATGTATTTTATATTTCATATGTGTGGATTCATGTTTAGGTTGTATTCCATAACATGCAGAACATTGCCGTGAAGGGTGATGGGGGAATGGTGTAAAGATTCCGTACAACAGCCCTGACAGCCCTAAAGCGGACAATATCAGACCTTTGATTGTATAATTTAAAATATGATCCATTTACTGCTTTGACTATATCATTGGATAATATGTCATAATTGAATGTGATTGGGGCTATTGTATAGTCCAAGTAATCGGTAACAGTCTTTAAACTGGTGGTTGAGATTGTTTCCGCCATGCAGGATGTGTTCGATGAACTTGAGTCGTACTTGGGATGTTCGGCAGTGGTTAGGCCACACAGAGTGCTTATGCATTCCATGTCGTTCAACTCAACGTGCGCTTGGCCTAGTTGAGCTTATCAATTAACCTGATTGACCGATGTATGTTCACCATGTTTGGTCGCTACTGTCTGAATCTAAGGCACTGAACTTACTAGTGAAACTCTCATTAACCTTGGTACCGTGATCCCCTAAGACTCCTGAGCCGGACATGGTGGTATGGGATACCATGACTAAGCTGTCGGCTTACATTGGGTTGACGAGCCTCCCCGTAGTGACTAGTGAGTACCCTACTTTCGTGAGCAGATTATGGTGGTATGGGACACTATATTCTTGCTGTCGGCCTACATTGATTGGTGACGAGCCCTATATAATGACCTCGAGTATATCCTGACACTGCATAAGGGCAACGAGTCTTGTTGTAGTATTAAGGATATAACTAGGCCTGTATTGATTTGGTGATGGGGGAGTGGTGTAATGATTCTGTGCAACAGCCCTTACAGCAACCTAGAACTGTAACATCGTATGAGATTTCCTAGGACTGACGACCCTAGAATGGATCAATGTTTGGGAATTGATATAAGGGAGGTGTCTTAGATTCTCAATCCTGCTGTATGAAAGGGACTAATAAGAACTTGGTAATCATACTCATGACATCGCATTGCATGTGTCATTGGCGTTAGTGTGAGAGCATAGTGGTAGTGATTCATGCCGCGATCGTTAGATGATGTCACATGAAGGAGTTTGTGGTGAGGGCATGCATCATTATCTCATTCATTCTCACATTAACAAGAGTATCTAGGACATGTTTGATTGTACTGCTTTATTATTACTATTTGATTGAATTGATAACATGTTAACATCTGCTATATAGTTTCCACTGAGTTGATCACTCACTCCCACGTTACAGGACGGTGTTTGCAACACCAACCAGTCCTTGTTTTAGTTTCAGATGATGGCATTGCTTGTGAAGTAGAGCCGGACTTTATAATGATGAGGAGGATTTCTCCTATATGCAGGTTCTGATCGACGGGGTTACAGGGTTACTGATTAGATGCCATTACACTTGTCATCTTGCACCTTTAAAATACCCATGTATATTCTTTTTATTCATTTTTGGAGTATACATGTATATAGTTAACCTGGTAACATGTTCACACTCCAGAGACTTACAATAAATTATACATTTTATATATTTATCACAGTCATCCGCTTGTAAAATTAACTGTCCCTGGAGTATGATATGTTGTTTTGGCTTAATCCACTTCATATTTTATGCACTAATATAGCCGACATTCATCCATCATTGAAAATATTGCATAAGTGATGTTCTGGAACTCGAGAGTGGAGTTTATGCTCGAACCCTAATTTTTAGGGCGTTACAATTTCTTGGGCCTACAGAAAAATATCCCTATTAGCTATATGTTCTTAACACTTCCCAACGGTGAAGTAATAAAATTTTGGTTGTGAGTGGTCGGGCCAACACGGAAAGAAAGTTATGTAGTGGGTCTGAGCTGAATACATAGACCTTCTGCCTAGACTATGACAGAAAATTTGTCGTATCAGTCCTTAATCCTAATCGATCCCGATCTTCTGCTTGATCAGAGCATTGGATTTATTGGTAACTATCAGGATTGAGAATTCGATTCAAACCGCGAATACTTCGCTTATATATAGTTTCTCTACTCCATGTTCCTGATTGTAACAAGTCCTTGGAAAGACAATTCTAAGGGGTGTATTGATTTGACTTAACATTAATTCCAAGGGATTTATAAGTTTTCTCTGAGCGTAAATGGTTCAAATCAAACTTGGAATTATAAGTTTTCTCTGAGCGTGAATGGTTCTAAGTCAAACGAACTTCCTGAGAGTCAACGAAGGAATGAAGTCGCACTTCAACCTAATCAAACCTATTAATTAAATATATCTTTCAATCATCTTAGCATAATCAGTCTTTTACATTCCTCAGTATAACTACTAGCCTAGTCTTATCTTAGGAATAACACTTCACATAGGCCCATACTAGCTAAGGAGGCCCTAAGGTTCACGTTTTTAATTTATTAGATTTCCCATACCGTCAAATCTTTCTAAATCTAGGAATACCAACTCTAGGTCCAAAACTCTAAGGGTCTGTTTGGCTAGTGGTATTAATTTGTATTAAATGGATTGCGTTGCTAATCCCACCTCGAGATTGAGAATGACATGTTTGGAAGGAGGGTGGAATGTGATTAAAATTAATTTTATAGGCTTTAGAAAGGAGGGTGGGATTTCCTTTTAATTGTATACATTCCAAACATGGTATTAGAAACCATAAGATACACCCAATCTAGGGACAATATCTTACACATGCATTTATTGTTACTTTTACGATTCCATCTACCTAAATCTCACCTAATGAAGTTGGTCGAACGGGCTCTAAATGTCTCATCATTTGGAGGTTGTGCAGGTTATGGGAACAAAAATGTGGGTTTTGTGCCCAAATGAGGGGGTATAAGGAAGGTGGAGAGTTATATAAAGTAGTTTTTGGGTAATGGTGGTGGATGGGTGTAAGATATAGAAGACGACGGAAGCTTGAGTAATAGAAGTGGGGATGTGAGATCATTTTACATGGTCTCGGTTACGTATGGGCTATTCTATGGTAGTTAATATCGTCGGTCGGTAAAACTTGGGATCCTAATTTCGTCTTTAGATTCCATCACCCCCTTCCTAAATCAGAGTGCGTCAGTGTGCGTCGTGTTACTATAACCCAAGTCCAGTTTAATTCAAATCATGCTCTGATACCATCTTGTAATGCCCTGAAAATCAGGGGTCGAACAGAAGCTCAGCTCCCGAGTTCCAACGCATCACTTATGCAACATAAATAATGATGATTGAATGTTGCTCATATTTGTGCATTAAACATGAGTAGGATTATACGAAAACAGCATATCATACTCCAGAGTCAGTTAAATTTTGCAAGCGGAAGACTATGATAGATATATAAAATATATAAACTGTTGTAAGTCTCCAGAGTGTGAACATGTTACCAGGTTAAATATATACATATATACTCCAAAAATGAGCAAAAAGAATATACATGGGTATTTTAAAAGTAAGAAATAACAAGTGTAAATGACATCTAAGAAGCATCCCAAAAATCTCCGTCAATCAGGACACGACTCACATGAACCCGCCTGAATACTGCATGTAGGAGAATGCCTCCTCGTTATCCTCAAAGTTTGGCACTACCTCGCAGGCATCGCCATCACCTGCAGCTAAGAAAGTGTTTAAAACACTATCCCGTAACGTGAGAGTGAGTGATCAACTCAGTGGAACAATAAAGCAAAGGTTAACATGTTATCAATTCAGTCGAGTAGTAATGATAAAGTAGTACAATCAAACAAGTCCTAAGTACTCTGATTAATACAAGAATGGGATGTAGTAATGATGCATGCCCTCGCCTGCACTCCCTCTGCGATCTTCATCTCACGGTCACGCATGTCAGTCACTTCCTCAATGCTCTGCCCAACGCCAAATGGCACATGCAATGCGGTGCATGAACGTGATTACCAAGTTCTTATTAGTCATTTTCATACAGCAGGATTGGAAAACTAAAGTACCTCTCTTATATCAATTTTCCAAATAATGATCCATTCCAGGGTCATCAGTCCTAGTAAATCTCATACGATGTTACAGTTCTAGGTCGCTGCAAAGGGCTCGTACCTGATCAATGCAGGCCTAGTTGATACTCTAGTTGCTACGGGATGACTCGTCACCTCAACGCAGCCTCAGAGTATGCTCGAGGTCACTACAAAGGGCTCGTCACCTAAACAGTGTAGGCTAACAACTCGAATATAGTGTCCCATACCACCATATTCGGCTCACGAGTCTGGATTGCTCACTGGTCACTACGGGGAGGCTCGTCGCCCCAGCGTAGGTCGACAGTTAGACCACGGTGTCCCATATCACCATGTCTGGCTCATAAGTCGTAGCGGATCGAGGTACCAAGGTTAAAGGGGCTTTTCATTGGTATGTTTGGTACCTTAGGTTCAAACAGTGACGTCCATATATGGTGAACATACATTGGGCCAATCGGTTTATTAGACGAGTTTGACTAGTACGAGCGCACGCTAAATTAATCGACAAGGTACCATTGTCGACGATCCCCGTACGACTCGGATTCACCGAACGCATCAATTGTGGCGAGTCTAGCTCACCCACCCAAACCGAAATTGTTACCGATTGCCTAGACTACATCGTAGCCCTAATCACATCCAAACACAGTAGGTATTTCTATGCGATAGTTAAGCAGCATGTGACAACTAGTTTCAGGAATAAATTGCATTGAGCATTCTAACAAACTCATAATGTACATGTTATCATACATGGGCATCCCACACATAAAGCACATAGTAGTAAGATAGGTTACAGGAAGGAAACGGTAATTATAGAAAAGAGAATTGAGAACCCTATTTCAATACCCTCATTAAAATACATTTCAATAAGCATATTCTCATTCAGACATTTTATCAAACACTTAGACTATACATTACCACATACATGTAACATGTCAGTTATAACATATATTATAACAAATCCTTTCACAAGGTGTTACCATACAGACAACAAACCTATATGCACAATTTAATACTCATAGTAAGTAGAAATCATGAATCTATATTCATTCAAGCATTTCAACAAACACATGAAATGTATTATATTCAATATAGTCACATATATATGTAATAAACGGAAATCCTTGCATCTAAGAACATGTGACAACAATCAAGTCAGTCATAAATCATTAACTGACATTGAAAGCCTTGAAAACCATAACCTAAACATTTAGAGTCCGCACCTTTTGTCGGTACGTCCGTAACGAACTCAGTTTAAACATTAAGTCTTTGTCTATGGCACCACAATAACCTATAATAGGGAATAGGTTAGCTAATTCATCTATTTCACTAGTTAAAAATCCTAAAACAGGTTAGGGTCAGGATTTCTTACTCAAGTACGGAGTCAGAATTGTTGGATTTGTGACACAGAGGTGGTAGTTAGATGTGTGGAGCAGCGAGATTGAATCCCAAGTACAAACACCAGTTCACTCCCTCACTTTCTCTCTCTTTCCTTATCTTTTCTCTCTTCTCTCTCCCAGGGTTTCCCAAATTCGTATGAGATGAGAGAGTGAGGGTTTAAGGCCCTTATATAGGCCCAGAACTGATGGGAATGGCCCCAGGGCCATGGTATATTTACGTTTTAGCCAAATACAGCCTATTCTGATCCAACAGAGCACTTTTGGAGGCCCCTTAGCTGAATGCGGTTGGACTTAAGATCCCTGACATTGGATCCAGGTTAAGCTAAGTTTTCAGTCCGATCGGATTTACAGATCGATCGTGGCGGACCAGTTTCAGTTCAACGGTCACCGGCATTTGATCAGGGCCACAAGTGCACTGTCATGTGTGGGACATTTTTCCTGATCTGAGGATATAATTGGGTTAGATTCTGATGGTCTGAACCCTTATATTTGGCCTACAAGCGACACGACTCAGATTTCTTAAATTCAGATTTAATTCTAAAAATATTCACGTTTCTTACACACTTTGCTCCGTGCTCAAGTAAATTATCATGGGATACCATCTGGACTTGATTTCTGAAGTAGTTGTCAAGTCCAGTAAGACGGTCGTATTCTTATAGCTTTGGGGTAATCAGACTTTCGACGTGCGGTCCAGGTCCGTTACGAAGTTTCGGCGTGCTCCCAAGAGCAACCAGGTTTAAAGATTGATCTTAGGTTTCTAGGTAACGTAGAATTAGCAGTTATACTCATTTTAGGTCTTGTATTTCATATTTAAAGTGGTTCAAGCTAATTCTACTAAGTATTTAGTTTAGTACTTAACTAAATTATGCCCTAATTATGACAAAATATGGTCCTAGGGAAGTTCTACGACCCTTTTTGGTACTTCTATTTAGTATATTATTTTAATTATTTTTCTAATAATTCATCATCAAGTTTACTCTATCTCTACCAAATTTCATGAGATTTCATGTTGTAGAAAAATTCTAAAAATTCCAGAAGCAACAGCTGACCAAACTATATTTTTTGGATAGTTGTCACTACGACCCATTTTTAACTATATTAGTTATTTTATTATATTTTTAAATATTTTTATATAGAACTAGACTAATTTATGTTTAATCTGGCTTTTGAATCACCTAAATCGGAATTATAACAAGGGAGATATGACTTTTTGAAGTCAAATAAAAAGTGCAAGAAAAATGCAGAAAACGGGCCGCCCGACCCACCAGGCCCATTGTACGGACGAGGCCTCGCCAAACCTGCGAGCCCCTCCCAAGTCACTAGAAATTTGGGTGAGGGCTTGCCCCAGGGGCAATGTCGTCCCCTCCCCCCGGGGGGTGCCGGATACATGCGAGACTCACCTCGAGTCCCCCCAAATTGTGTCGTTTGGGCCCCCGAGTCCGTCGAGGTATTATCGGGTCTCATTTGCAAACCGGAATGATTTATTTGATGTGCAATATATGATTTTGGGGTAGGAGAAACTGATCATTGCCAATAGACGTCTATTTCCAAGTTACCAAGATGTTATGATCGACCCATTGCGTATGGACGTTTATTTCCAAGTTAGCAAAAATCCGGGGTGTTACAATCCATCACAGGCTAAACGATTATTAAGAATCGTAACCGTCGCCACACGTCTGCCAGAGAGCAGTCTGCAGGCGCAAAATTCTGAGATATGATGCTTTGAATTCAAAAATCATGATTACTCCAGCATAAGCGGGAGATCTTCTACGTGCTTACTCTCCAAGTCCACAAATGAACTCGAAAAGTAGGGGGTTTCTGTTATGGGATGATCTGAGCCCCTAATAAAGTTAAGAGTAATTCAACCAAGTGCATGAACCACCGAGGCGATGCCCATCCGACCTGACGTAAGCACCTATGAAAGGGTTGCACGCTGCGAAGGTGTTCTTACTATGGGGCTGCAGGTCAGAGTAACTTTCACACTCCGATCGAAAACCATATGCTACTTACCACCCACTACATCAATTGCAAGGAATCCAACTCGACATGATGGGTCTGACTCCCAGCCCCGAGCCTCAAAAGCGATGGTTTTTAGAGCCCGTCGGGAAAGATCTGTAAGCTCGGCTCAGAGCTAACAAAGTGTTCCTTTTCGACAAGTTAATAGCAAAGGCTTACTAATGTTACTACAACCAAGCGAGACGAGCTGAGACAATATATGTAAGCAGGTGGTCCGTCTGCCAGATACGAAAAATACCATAACCAAACGTGATCGATTACTTCGCTCCCAGATATGCATTATCCACCCAATGCGACGCACGATCCATGGATTGCGCACAATATCTCCACAATCATAGAATCTCGCTGATTGAGTAATTCGTGCCGACAATAACGGACATAGATCGTCTAATAGTCATGTATAAATACACTGAGACCTCACTACTATAGAGACTGTAACATCCCATATTTTTCACTGTTTTGAATTTCTAAAAAATCTTATTTTTTTTATTATTATAAATTAATCTATAATATCACTTAATGACCATCAGCACTCATTGTTAATATATATAGAAGTGAAACCAGTAAAGAACCGGTAACGTCCAGTCCAACCAACACATTGTTCTGGGGAATCCACGTAGGATCTGTCACAGGACCGTTCGTTTAGACTACTCGTGGTGAGGTACCACAAGTTAATTAACTTCGGATTAGCCCATTAGAGTAGATCAGACGTATAGGACCTAGTGTGGGCCTCCAAGCCAGATGACCGTTTGTACTTAGCAACAGCCCGTGCAGGCCACACAGCGATGCAGGAAGGTCAGAAAATTACAAAACTTTAGGGAACACTAGATCTCACTGGGCTTGAGGTCCATCGCGGACCTCAGACCCAATGAACACCCAGAACTGGGATCTGGCACTGGCTAAATGCACCCCACCAATGCCAGAATTTGAATCTGGTACTTACAAATGAAATCGAGACTCTGCGATTTTCAGCCGTCATATTTCTTCTAAATTTACAGTGAAGGTCTAATGTACGGGCTTACGCCTGTCAACAAAACCTGGGCCCCGATCGTGCAATGGTAACCGTTGATCGCACATCGGACCCGTACGATCAAACCAAATATCCGATCGACCCCAAAATTTGCATGGCCCTTCATCGGGCCATGGTCCACTTATCCTATAAGTTTCATGGCCAGGGGACCACCAGAACTTCCCCAACAACTAGAATGGACCCCGCAGGGCCATTTAAAGATCGGAACCGTATGATCAAACCCCATGTTCGTTCATCCATTTGTTCCCAAACTTTGCATGACCCCTCATCAGGCCATGGAGCACTCGTCCTATAAATTTTATAACCAGGGACCCATCAGACCAACCCCGTTACTCTTTTAGCCTTAAACCGACGGTTTAGAGTAATCATGACCAAATGTCCACTTTCATTAGTTATAAATAGGCCATACTATAAACATAGTTAATCCAAACCCTAATCAGTGCCCACAAGAAATCTCATTATCTAATTCATTCTAGAAATGCTCTGATTTCCCGAACAAGCTCTAGACCCCTCGTTGGTGGGCCACTAATTCCAAAACTATAGAATAATGTCTGTCTTACTGGGCTTGACGTCCATCGCGGGAGTTAAACTTGGGAACTGTCCAGAGCCTATCAACTTGAGCCAAAGGACGAGTGCATGAGAAATGCAAATACCCTAAAGAAAGGATCTGGAACTTAAGTGAATTGGGTCGTCCACTCTTATGCAAAGTTGAGGATTTCAGACCGTCGGTTTATGACCAAACTTCACACGTACAGTAAACATATTTCCCTTCTCATATCCGTATAGTCGCGGCCCCGATCGACCATCGGTGACCCGTTGAACAGACTTCTAATCATATCTATCGATCAACGCATCCAAATGGCGGGCCGATCATATCCATACGAAGATCATCATTAGGGCCAACTATCCTACGGTGTATATCACCATCTACGCCCCTTAGTGGGCCCTATAGGTTAGAAAAATCCTCCTATGGGGCTATTATGGTAAAAACCTAGACATTGGGGCCATTTGCACCAAATCTGGCATTATAAAAGGGCCTCATTTGGGGCACCCCTCTCCCCATACGAATTTTCCCTAGAGAGAAGAAAGAGAGAGAGAGAGAGGAGAAAAGAGGAGAAAGAGAGAAGGAGAGAAGGAAGAAGGGAGAGAAAGGTGGGCCCAAGGGAGTTGAGATTTAGAAACCCTTCTTTTCTTTCCTCAAGAAACCTCACATCCACAATGCAAGCGATTTCCATCCGATTGGGGAGATTGTAACATCCCGAAAATCGGGGGGTCGAGCAAAAACCCAACTCTCGAGTTCCAAAATGTTATTTATGCAACATAAATATGTATGATTGAATGTTGTCTATGATAATGTATTAAACATGAGTGAGATTAAGCTAAAACAGCATATCATACCCCAAAGACAGTTAAATTAACAAGCGAAAGACTGTGATAGTATGTATAACATATATAAACTGTCGTATGTCTCCAGAGTATAAACATGTTACCAGGTTATGTACATATATGTATACTCCAAAAGTAAACCAAAGGATATACATGAGTGTTCTAAAAATAAAAAAATGACAAGTGTCAAGGTATCTAAACAACCTCCCTGTAATCTCGTCAATCAGATCATGCATAAAGGAGGAATCCTCCTCCTCATCATCCAGTCCAGCTCCGCTTCTCAAGTAGCGCCATCATCTGCAATCACAAAAAGGGACTGGTGGGTGTCCGGAAACACCATCCCGTAACGTGTGAGTGAGTAGCTAACTCAGTGGAATAATAGAGCAAGGATTAACATGTTCTCAAATCAATCATGAGATAATAGTAAAGCAATAAATCAAACAATCCTAATACTGTTGTTAATGCAATATGACATGACATGATGTATGCCCTCACCGACGATCTCCCTCATACGGCACCATCTTACGACCGCAGCATGCAATCGACCCTCAAGTGCTCCACATCTTCCAGGCACATGCAATGGTATGGTGATATGATTACCGAGTTATTATTAATCCATTTCATACAGCAATATTGGGAAACTAAGGTACTTCCCTTTTATCAATCCCAACACAGATCCTGTCTAGGGTCGTCACTCCTAGTAATCTCATACGATGTATATTTTGTAGGTCGCTGCAAGGGCTGTCAGGGCTATTGCTTGCACTCGTTGCACCACTCCCCCATCACCTTATCAATACAGGCCTACTGTACTCTACTGCTACTGAAGGTTCATCGCCTCCCGTAGACTCAGAATACGCTCGCGGTCACTATAAAGGGCTGCTAGGGCTGTTGCACGCACTCGTTGCTCCGCTCCCCCATCACCTTATCAATGTAGGCCGACAGCAAGAATATAGTGTCCCATACCACCATAATCTGCTCACGAGTCATAGGTGCTTACTGGTCACTACGGGGATGTTTGTGGCCCCAGCGTAGGCCGACAGCTCGACCACGGTGTCCCATACCACCATGCCCGGCTCATGAGTCTTTGTGGATCAAGGTACCATGGTTAACAGGGTTTACAATGGTAAGTTCAGTACCCTAGGTTCAAGCAGTTATGACTCATGCAGGGTGAACATACAATGGCCAGTCGGGTTACTTGACGGGTTCGATTAGCACGATCGCATCTCAAGTTGAACGACATGAAGTGCGTAAAACACTTCGTGTGGCCTAACCACTGCCGCCAACTCCAAAACACGGCTCGCGTTCATCGACGCGTCGTTCGTGGCCAAGATAAGCCAACCACGAATTCGCTCGGTTACCGACTGCCTGGACTAAGTATAGTCCCAAACAATCATGGAATCACATCAGCATTCATGTAAGAGTAATGGAAATGAAATACAACCATGTGAGCATGTAACACATGTTATAACGTACAACTTAAGTAAATCATCCTACACATGTCTTTCACACATATAATGAAATTATGCATATAGCCAACATATGGGAAATCCTCTCCATTAGCCTATTAATTGAGAATTCAATCTCAAACTAAATCATAAGGAAATCATCAAGTACATGTTATAGCATACCACTTAAGTGCAATATCAAGCATATGCATTCATACATATAATGAAATCGTACATATGGCTAACGTGTAGGAAATCATTTACATCAGCATATTAATTGAGAAATCAATCTCAAATTAATTCATAACACCATTTAATTCAATACATACTAATACAAGCATTTATACAAACACTTACACTACACACTTGAGTCTACATATAGTATGTTGACCCGAAGTGCACATTTAGGCGAATCTCTTCACCAAACTAATTATGCACGCATTCCTAACATTCTAATGCGACAACAATTCATGTCAATCACATCAGCAAAATATGAATGAAAACAGTACTTCCTACAAATGACTAAAATGCCCTAAATCTCATATTCTTCGTTGATTTACGAAACAGGAAACGGACAGCATGTTGTACATGTCAAACGGCGTTGTCGTCAATAATATACTATTAAACGACATTGAAAGCTTTGGAAACAGTCAATCAAAGTGTCTAATATCCGCACCTTGTCTCTTATAAGCGTGTGAATTCGAACGGAGCGTATACGCTTCGTCTACGGCGAATAGAGGACCTAATTTACAAGATTTATGAGTTAACAAGCTATGGAACGAAAAGAATCTCAAATCAGCAACTTCTAGGGTTATTCCTTACCTGAAAATGCGGAGGAATCGCCGGGAAAGTGATCGGAGTACGTTGCCTAAGCACGTACAGCACGTGGCACAAGCAGCAGGAAATTCTCTCACAACTCTCACAAACTCTCACCTTTTCTCTCTCCCAATCTAGGGATTTTTACAAATTCGGATGGGAGAGAGGAGTGAGGGTTTCAACCCCTTTTATAAGCCCAAACTTGCCCGAAATAGGCTCCGGTACAAAGTTCACTTGGTGCATATCCAAATCGGGGCTGTTTCGGTCCAAAAGATGCTTTCTGGTGGTCCCCTGACCGAATGCGATCGGACTTAAGCTCATGCATACCAGATCTAGCACGTATTAAGTTTTCAGTCTGGCAGGGTTCGCAGATCGCACGTGGCGGACCAGTTTCAGTTCAACGGTCACCGCACGTAGATCAGGGCTGCAAGTCTCATGATATAAAATAGAAATTTTTCCTGATCCGAGGGTGTAATCTGACTAAATTCTGACGGTCAGAACGCTTAATACTGACACGTCAAGTCGTGTGCCAGATTTGAATTTGAAATTCCAATTATGTCCCTATTCGCACTCTCTTCAGTCCGGGCTCAATGAAATAGCCTGTGATTATCGGTTTGACTTGATTTTTGAAATGAGTGTCAAGTCCAGCTAGGCGGTTCTAACGGTCTAAGATAGGAGGTATCGGACTTTTGACGCGCGGTCTAGATCCAATACAAAGATTCAAAGTGGTCCAGAGAACAAACCTGCTTAGATTTTGGTCCGAGGTTATAGAGTATTATAGAGTCATTGGTTCTACTCGATTTGGGTCTTGTAGAACGTATTTAAAGTGATCAGGAACTATTTTCCAGCTACTCCAGCGTTGTGCTAGCTAACTCACGCTTAATTTCTAAAGGAATTAATCCTAAGTGGTTTCTTTGGCTATGGAATTGGGTTCTGAATGATTTTTCAGGTGTTTTAATTGACCCACTGCCTAAGGATGTCAAATCTCAGATTGGCCAAAATTTGGGGTGTTACAGAGATAAGCACCCATATATTTTTTTAATCTTTTATGTTGGGATAGGATTTGTATGAAATCCTAACATGCAAGTGCATTGTCTTAGGATTCCGGCCGATCAACATCGAGTTCGACGCTTCTAGGTCGTTATCCAATATCTCAACGATCCATAGGTGCGGACTATTGCTCTTAGGTGGCCTAGCACCAATTTTTGTATGTGTTTAATGATTTTGTTTGCTAAGATGCTATGTTAGGAGAATCTAGAGAAATCCTAGGACTTGCATGTTTGTAGAATCGTATGTTTGGCTCTCATATGATGTTGTTCTTGCCCCTCATATGACTTTGTGTATGAACAATTGCATGCTCATGCCTTGTTTGATTTTCTCATATGATTTGTCCTAAAACATGTTTGATTCATTGATTTTTATGTATTTCGGTTCTAAGGGAGGTAGAAAGTGCTTAACTTCCTTATCCACTCACACAACACACACACACCTTGTTCATGATATTGTTAGCTTTACATGTTAGTAGAAATTTAGAATTTTATGTTGAAAAGTATGAGAACATGGTGTTGTTTATGTTAGATGATGCATTGATAGTTAGCATGTTCTGAATCACCTCCCAAACCCTTGGGTTAGTCAGTAATTCGAGGGAGCGAAGGCGGCCCCATTGGTAGGACTGCCTCGAGGTTAAACCCATGGATTTGGGCGAGTGCGTGTGGGCGACAATAGTAAGACTACATGGGTTGCTTGCAACCGATGCCATTCCGCCATGTACTGGCCTGACTCTTGTGGTTTAATCTACCGTCTGACCAACCCTTTTTGTTAACCCTATATGCTCACATTTGTATGGAACCTAAATCACCCTACAACCATTACAGCCCATTATTAACTCACTGAAAATTGGTCCACAGTCTCGTGAGCCAGGCATGGTGGAATGGGACACTGTGTCTGAGCTGACGGCCTACGCTGGGGTGCCGCGCCTCCCCGTAGTGATCGCGAGCGATCCCTTTCTCTTAGCACTCATGTGCTTGAAGTCGGGGATGAGAAACCCGACGAGATCACGGACCATGAGGTATTGGCCTCACGTATTGGGGGGTTTTGGTTTCGCAATCAGCTTAGGGCATTTATACGTGAGGTGCATCAGATTCCCCAATCTGCTGGATGAACGGACTTAACTAATAACTCGGTTAATACGATTGCATTGCATGCATTAGTTAGGGTGGCGACTCGGAAGTCGAGGTCGTAATGAGGGAGTACTGACATACGCGATCGTTAGATGGAGTCGCTTGAGGGAGTATTGTGGTGAGGGCATGCATCATATCATTCTGCATGCATGCATTTTAAATAAGAGTTGCTAGGTATTGTTGATTATCTACTTTTCATTAAATTCATATTATAATTGATGCCTGTTAAAACTTAAGATTAATAGCACCTACTGAGTTGATCACTCACTCCCACTCTAGGACGATGTTTTAAAACACCACCCAAATTTTTCAATAGTTGCAGGTTGTGCTGAGCTCGATGAGCCGTGCGGTGCAAGCTTAAGCGAGAAGGACGAGATCTCCTACTTCCAGTTGATGGGCGGTTCTCCATCGGCTTAGAAGACTGGAACATAGGGTGTTGACTCGTGGGCTCAGCGCACCATTCCTTGGACATATATTTCTCTTGTTATTTTTGTTGGGCAACGCCTTGGGCGAGCCCTTTATATTCTTCTGGACTTGTACATATATATATATATATGTATATATATTTATATATATCTTTCACTTCAGTAGACTAGTTATGGTTGCATTTCATGCTCCAAGTAATTCCAGGCTGCGCGTTTAAACTTGATTAATCTTAAAACCATAAAATTGATCATAAGTGACACTCGAAAACTCGGGAGTCGAGCGTATGCACGACCTCCGATTTTTTGGGGCGTTACAGGTGGTATCAGAGCAATAGTTTGAAATCCCTTGGGCCATGGGTCATGAGCTCACTAACGCGTCCGCTGACGTGAGAGGATACGTATTAGATAATGCAATAGGGACTTAAAATGCTAGACGAACAACCTCGGACGAAGGGTAGGACTTACTAGTACTTAGGAATGAGTAGCGAGAGAAGGAATCTGAGGGTCTCAACCTGACGGCGAGGTTCAATTTGATTGACTAGGAGGTTTAGCTCGTTAACCCACCAAATTCCTAGAGCCCATGGGCCAACTGAAATAGATGGGTTTAGGGTGAAATGAATGTTGGAGTAACGATCAATGTATGTGTGAAGTAAAGTCCAGGGGATGAGTGCATCCCATGTTCCAGATGCCTTGTTGGCATGTATCCAACTATAGGTAAAATTTTGGGTTTCCTTTTAAAATTTACTTGGGAAGTTTATCATGGGATTTGGAAATCCCGCATCGCGCCTCTTAGCACCAGACTTATCTAGCAAAGCATAAGAAGTTAGTTTGGAATCCCATCCCACACCCATTCCAGACATGTCATTCCCAATAGTGAGCTGGGATTGACATTGTAACCCCATTTAGTATAGCCTAATATCACTGGCCAAACTGGCCTAAGTCCAATTTCCTCTCCCCGACCTATCCCCTTCAAATCTTCACCTACCTTCACTCTGTCCGTTAATTTTCCCAGGACATTGACAGGAGCAAACCAGGAATTGAGTGATTAGATGAACGGAGCCATCGTCCTAGTCCAAATGACCTGATACTGGACCAAATTTGATAGCTCCAACTTATTCGGGGATGAAGACATAGAGGTGAATGAAAATTCACCAAAATTAGTGAGACTGTAGAAAAATTATATTTTGATTGCTAACCGAGGGAAATTTCGGACCCTAACCAAGATGATTCTCGTAAGGAAACTAATCTCATTGCGTAGATTGGCTTCTCCTACCCCAATTTCATATATGGTACTTTCCTGGGGGCCTTACAGGCACCCGGGAAATCACGAATCAAGGGAGCCATGTAAGGGACCGGTGTGCCCACGCCGAAAACGGCGTCTCCTTACGCCGGTTGTCCAGGGAGGCGGCGTAGCCTACGCCGGTCGGGCCAGTGTGGCGGCGTGCCTACGCCGATGATGGCATAGCCTACGCCGGTCGTCCAGAGAGGCGGCGTAGCCTACGCCGGTCGAGCCAGTGTGGCGGCGTCCCTACGCCGATGGTGGCATAGCCTACGCCGGTCGTCCAAAGAGGCGGCGTAGCCTACGCCGGTGGGCCAGAGAGTCGGCATGCCCACGCCGACAGCGGCGTAGCCTATGCCGGTGCCCAAAAAAAATAAAATTGGGATTTCTCCCCCCTCACTTTGCAAATTCATGTGAGGCCTATCTCACTTTCCATTTAAGGAAAATTAGGGTCTATTAGCCCCATTTTCACTCCACACTAACCTTCCTAAGTCACTAGGAAAAACCTTCCCTCTCCTATTTCTCCAAAATCTAAATCTATACACCCACTTTCTTCCTCTTCACTCCAACTCTATCAAACCTCACCCATCCATCTGTCTCAAGCCATTTCTTCAAAACCCACCTTCATCTCTCTCACATTTTTCATCCTCTCTCATCACCCACATTTCTTTCAAGACTCATTCACCAAAAATTCACTCCTCTCACTCTCTTCTTCCTCATTTCTAAATTTCATTTGCCAAAATCCATTCCATTCTCATTTCCAAACCTCGTTCTTCAAGCTTTCCAAGGAAAACCCTCTCCTTCTTAAAGCCGCATCTCCCAACTCCCATTCCTTCACACAAACCCATTCCAAAAAAAAGAAAAATACATTTCTAAGATCCATCCTCAAACCCCATTCACCAATTCAACATCAATCCCTATTCAAATACCTCACCTCCAACTCATCCGCCAAATTCTTCCCTAACACCATCTTAAATCCCATTTTTAAACTCATTTCTAAAAATCCTATACCATTCTCAAATACCTTCCCAAACCCATCATAGCCAAGGAAAATGGCCTTCCAGCAGCTCCGCGGGACCCCACCCGACCGGCGTGGGTCCCGTCCAACCTCAAAGGGGAGGGGTCCTCCCCTCCCTTGCATTGCTCACTCGTGTGGGACCCATTTCTTTGTTAACCTAAGAGGGTTTAGAGCCCATTTCTCCCCACTCTCGCTCTTCCATCCCCAAACCCATTTCATCTAAAACCTAACCTCTTCTTCCTCACAAACCCATCTCCATTCTCCTACATTTCCATTTCTTTCTTTCTCTCTTTTCTCATTCCCTTTCATTCACCCAAATCACCTTTCTCACCTCCCTTTCATTCATCTCAATCTCTATCCAAAACCCCATATCCCCAAACCCATTACTTCCATACCCATTTTCAAAACCCATTCTCAAAACTCATTACTATCAAAACCCATTCACTCTCATTCCCAAATCTTACTACTTTTAAAACTCATTTCCCCCATTCCATAACACTCAACCTCCTTCTTCAAACCTAACTCTTTCTACTTCACCAACCCCACTCTAAACCTTCCTTCACTCCCAACATCCATCCATCACTTTCAAACCCATCTTCTTCTCCTTCACATTTTCCTTCTCCAAATCCTTTCCCATTTCTCATTCCAACAACTCCATTCTGATAGACTTATTCCCACATTTCATTTTTTCAACCCATCATTTCCAAAATCCACTCCTATACCCCTTCTCAAGGCCCATTCACAAAACCCACCATTTTCCTTAAGTCTCATCTTCCAAAACCCATCCCATTCTCAAGACCACCCATAAGATCCCTCCGACAAATCCATTTCAAACTCATCCACCAAATCCAACCCCAATTCTCATAAGCCCACTCCAATCCCTACTCAAATCCCATATTTTCAACTCACTTTCTAATTCATCTAACTCAATATCACCTCAAAACCCATTCTCGAATTTCATCTCAAGATCCTTTCTTGAACCGCACTTCCTCACACAATCTTAAACCCATCTCACCCATCATCCCCTCAAGTTCATTTTCCTTAAAACCCATCCACTCTTTCACTCTCATTTCACCATCCTCCATTCTCTCAAATCTTTAAAGAAAAGCCCACCTCTTTCTCTAAACCTCAACATATCATCCTCTTCAAAACCATCTTCATTTCCTTCACATCTCTCATTCTCCATTCTCAATCAAATCTCAACTTCACATTTTACTTTACATCTCCCACAATCCTTTCTTAAGCATTTCTCAAATCCCAAATCTCAAAACCCATTTCTTTAAAATCATCACCTTTCCCTTCCCATTTTCCATCTCTCTAACCCATCTAAATCCTCATTCTCTCAAGCCCTTTCCAAACTTTTCCCAATATAATTTCTTCAACCATCTCCAAATTCATCTCACTCAACATCTCCAGACCTATCTTCTCTTCCTTCACGAACCCGTCACCAAATCCATTCTCAACATCATCTCAAACTCATTCACCAGACCCATTCTCATCACCTTCCCCTTCAACAAAATCCATTCAAAACCACCCACGCATTCACTCCCATAAGCTCATTCACAAAGCCTAACGATTTGTATAAAAAAATAAAATAATAAAATTATATATATATATATATATATATATATATAATTGATTTTATATACTTTATCATAGATTGATCATTATATTGTTACAATTGAAAATATTTATATAAGGTTTGATAATAATCAAGAGGCAACAATTTACTATCCATTTTCAACTTCATTTTAGCTTAATTATTAATCTTTTCCATTCTCTTCCTTTCATAGGCCAATTGGGACTGTTACCACCACACAAACACAGACCTTAATTTCTTTCTGTTCTTCAAAGCTTCCCATATAACGAAAGCTACTAAGGATGCTATGTAGCCCACCTAATCAATGGGATTTAAGTTGCCTCTTAGATCCAACACACTGACCTGGATGGTGTGATCTGACCCTTTAATAGCTTTGGCTACGTATTCCATCTGATAAGTTGCCCTTGTTATCTTGTTGGAGCTATAGCAGAAGTTGAGTCTTGATTGGCTCCATTAGCTATCTCCAAATCACCCTCATCACTTTCTGAGCCTTAAATTGTTGCGACAACCCGTCCGACCCAGAAGAATAATAGCTTAACTTTACGGAAATTAGTAGTTGTTTTAAGTTAGTTAAGACTACTACCATATATTGATGATACTTAAAACTCCTACTTGATTTGTCTGCTTTTTCTTCTTTATATTTAAAGTATCTAGTAAAACATTTAAATCTATATTGTAGGATATAACTAGCCATACTAATGACATTTTGAATTCAATATGAATGTATCGATTGTTTGAGAATTTTCTTGTCGTCTTGTGAATGCTTTTATGAATAATTGCCTTACTGTGTCCATATTAGCCTTATTAGCACTCTAAACCACATAAATGCCTTAAAGCTTTCGACTCTTCCTTCCCTGTTAGAATTTATGAAACCAAAGCATGGTTTACTCATAACCCACTAGCCATATGACCGAGACGATAACATAGAGATACAATCTTAGGTTATTGAAAATTTTTCTAAGATAATCGTTTGACCATAGGCATAGTGAAAGATTTATTAATCACAAATTTGGACATGAATTAAAACAAGAAACTCTCTTGACAAAGACCCAAATGACAACCTTAAAAATAAGAGATTTTAACATTTCAAAGATAAGAGATATTCCCTAAATATTTAAGTTGATTGAACTACGGAATTACGGAACCATACATTTGCGAAGTATTCGCGGCCTAACCCAATTCTCAATCCTGGGCGATTACCAATGGGCTCACTGCTTTGACCGAGTAGAAGACCAGGATCTACAAGGATGAAGAAAAGATACGATGAGCCTTCTACCCTGGTTAGGTAGATGATCGATGTATTGAGTTCAAGCTCACTACAACCGTCTCTCCGTATTGGTCTAACAAAAAAAATAATAAATAAATATTTTTACTCTAAATAGAGGAAAATCGTTGTCATAAATTCAAACCTTTAAAAATAAATATATAATTAAATAAATTGTAGTATACCATTATGGTGAAAAAGTTTTAAGGGGGGTAGACTAAAATGAGCCAAACTATTATAGATAGTATACCCCCTACCATGTATATATAAACTTGGAATCAATAAAAAAAAACTTAGGCAAATGAAATAATAGTACCTTTACTTAATACCCTTAGGCAATTTCGGGGACGAAATTGTTTTTAAGGAGGGTAGATTGTAACATCCCATATTTTTCACTGTTTTGAATTTTTAAAAAATCTTAAATTTTTTATTATTATTATTAATTAATCTATAATATCACTTAATGACTGTCAGCACTCATTGTTAATATATACAGAAGTGAAACCAGTAAAGAATCGGTAACGTCCCGTCCAACCAATACAGTGTTCTGGGGCATCCACGTAGGATCTATTGCAGGACCGTTTGTTTAGACTACTCGTGATGAGGTGCCACAAGTTAATTAACTTAGGATTAGCCCATTAGAGTAGGCCAGACATATTATGATAGGACCTAGTGTGCGCCGCCAAGCCAGATGACTGTTTGTACTTAGCAACAGCCCGTGCAGGCCACACAGCGACGCAGGAAGGTCAGAAAATTACAAAACTTTAGGGAACACTAGATCTCACTGGGCTTGAGGTCCATCGCGGACCTCAGACCCAGTGGACACCCAGAACTGGGATCTGACACTGGCCAAATGCACCCCACCAATGCCAGAATTTTAATCTGGCACTTACAAATGAAATCGAGACTCCGAAATTTTCAGCCGTCGAATTTCTTTTAAATTTACGGTGAAGGTCTAATGTGCGGGCTTACGCCTGTCAAGAAAACTTAGGCCCCGATCATGGCACGGTAACCGTTGATCGCACATCTGACCCGTACGATCAAACTAAATATCCGATCGACCCCAAAATTTGTATGGCCCTTCATCGGGCCATGGTCCACCTATCCTATAAGTTTCATGGCCAGGGGACCACCAGAACTTCCCCAAAAACTGGAATGAACCCCGCAGGGTCATTTAAAGATCGAAACCGTATGATCAAACCCCATGTTCGTCCATCCATTTGCTCCCAAACTTTGCATGACCCCTCATCAGGCCATGGAGCACTCGTCCTATAAATTTCGTGACCAGGGACCCATCAGAGCAACCCTGTCACGCCCCAAACTCAGAAACTGAGCTCACAAAATTCCCGATCGCCGAATCCGGCACCGACAGCCTCCGTAGAACCCCATTCTCGGCTCGTAGCTCCCATTCTCCAGGTTCCGATAATGTGATGCTACGAGGAGGATTTTCAACGTCAGTTTGATTCGTAATAAGCATAACCAATGGCATAACCCACAATAACAACCAAGAACTCCATTACATTTTCACTATGAGCAAAAACTTTACAAGTACAATGAGCATAAAGGAAAATACAATGGTAAAGAACAAAAACTCCAAAACGATCTACAACGTGCTCCTGCCTCAGCGCTGCTGCGAACCAACGTCACCTGCATGCAACGGTCATGTATAAGCTTATAGAAAGCTTAGAGGGTGGTGAAAGTGTGTGCGCAAGGTAGTAATATGAACATGCAATGTCAGAGTAATGCGGAATATACAGATGAATCCATAATATCATGAGTCGTACCAAGGCTATGCGATGCAAGACATGAATGGTATCGGCTATCCCAAGGCCATGCGATGTGCAATGCAACTCAATCATACAGATCCTCATCTATGTCCACACATCAATACAGCTCAAAAATGTGATATCACCGGGGTCTAGTACACTCTAAACCAGATTGCCGGCACATCACGCGCAATAAGGTAAGTAGAAGAGACCTCACTATCTGTCTACCAATATCGGACGCGACTCATCGATATCGGACCCATTCCTCGAGCTGGTCAAACTCAGCCTAGCATTGCCCCCTACCCTCGGGCGGGTAAGGCTGCACCCCCTTCCAACCGACCCCGACACAGTGGAGAGCGCAAACGTCTGGTAATCAGCACTCAACGCTCATCTACCCACTCGGTTTAGACGTTGGAGAAACCTCTTGGTATTATAAGGGTTTAGGGACTTTCACCCAGGGATATCTATAGTACCCCATGTAGAAAAAGATTTTCGGTATCCAATCCTGCCAACCATGATGCGTCTGTGGAAGCTACGGCCCTGATGTCGTTAGGGCGTACAATAACCATGTCATACAAATGCGAAATGCATGATTCACGCTATCCAGTCATGCAACAAATCCTGCGCATATCGTGCGCTCATGTAGGGCAACACTGCCTAACCAGGAGCCCATAAACAACCTGTCCGAAGGCATATGCTATGATCAGTCAATCCTCATATCAAGCATACATATGATGCGTATGATCATGAGTCATGAAACTATACTAAACATGTAAATGAGTGATGAACCATTCTTACAACGCAGATGGGCCTGGACGGCCTATACACAGCAAGTACACCCCAGTAATGGGCCCTAAGGAGAGTCGTAATGTGGACATCTAGCCAACATTACACTCACAATGTGGATGTCAAACCAACATTGCTCCCAAGGCACAATCTTTGTAAACATCGCTAGTTAGTCTGTATAGGAATTACACATTGCAATGGACCGTAGGTTCATCCCATTGGGCCTTACATATATATCAAATGGGCCATATCTTATGGGCCTTTTATTCATCAGATGAGCCACATAAATGGGTCACACCAATGGGTCTTATGTGCATTGCAATGGGTCAAAATCCGTGGGCCTTAGATTGCATCAAATGAGCTTAACTCATGGTTCTTAAAGGTAACGAATGGGCCACACTAATTGAACCCCATATGTACGCCAAATGGGCCTTAACCTCTAGATCTTACATATATCAAATGGGCCTACTTCCATGGGCTTTAAAAATCCATCAAATGGGTCCAATTTCATGGGCCTTGGAATACATCAAATGGGCCTAGTCCCATGGACTTGAAACATATCAAGTGGGCCTAAACCCATAGGCCTTAAATATCAAGTGAGCCTAAGCCCATAGGCTTTACATATCAAGTGGGCCCAAGTCCATAGGCCTTATATGAATCAAATAGGCCTAACCCATGAGCCTTTCATAAATCAATTGAGCCTAACCGATAGACCTTTTGTAATTCAAATGGGCCTAGCCCATACATGAGTGGCCCACTCAATCAGCCACTCATGCCTTAAAATGATTTCACCAAGAGGATGGGCGGTCTGGATGCATCACATGCATCATGACGGGTCCCACTGTCGCTGGACAGTGAGGACCAAACACATACTTCTCAAAGGGCCCCACCGTCCGCTGGACGGTGGGAGTACAGATACATGAAGGTGGGTGCCACCGTCCACTGGATGGTGAACTTTAAGACACATGCATCATTGTGGGTCCCACGTGGGGCCCACTGTAATATTTATTTGGCATCCAACCCATTGATAAGGTCAAACAGACCTGGTTGAAGGAAAAATACAAATTTCAGCTTGGTTCAAAACTTCTGTGGGCCCCAAAAAGATTTCAATAGTAGATATTCAATTCCACTGTTCCCTGTGGTGTGGGCCACCTGAGTTCTGGATCGAGCCGAAATTTGGAGGGGGCCCACCTGAGGATGGGACCCACCTCATGAACAGATTGGATGACAAACAAACATTACGGTGGGGCCCACAGCTGGAGCCGTGGGTCCCTGCTGGACGCCGCTCGGCGTTGCACGCGCCCGCCCGCACGCTGACGCTGCACGCAGCAGAGTGCAGCTACTGCACTCTTGTCAGAGAGGAGGCAGGCCTCTTGCAATTTTTGGGAAAAAAACTAATTTTGGGGGTTTTTCGAGTGTGGGGCCCGCATCACATGAATCTGCTCCGTTCACTAGCTTCCCTGGCTCAAGACGAGCCCAAAGAGTCTAAAGTTTGAATTTTTTTGATGATAGAAAATGAAATAAAATAAGAAAAACGATCCTTGAATGGTAATGATGCATTCATTGATGCTATGGCCCACCAGAGCTTTCAATCAGCCCCAAACTTCTACCCAAGGGCTAAAATACTGTAGGTAAGAGGATGGACGGCTTAGATTGGAAAAATACATCAAGGTGGAGCCTATGCAGGTGGCTCACCCCAAAGCTCTCTTCTCTTTCTTTTTTTTTGTACAGGGACGTCCAGCATCCCAGACGCTGGACGGTTTGTCTTTTTTTTTTTAAATATACATTGTGGTGGGCCTATTGAAGTGGGCCACCACTGATGGATGATGGGGGGTACAACATGCAAGGTGGGCCCCACTTGAAGAAAGCTTGGACCAAATAAATGCTCAAGGTGGGGTTCATTCAAGTGGGCCACACAACCCTATTGCACAAAATAAAATAAAATAAAATAAAAAGAAATAAGGAGGGAGAGAGACATGGAGAGTGGGACACGCTTTGTGATGGAGGGACCCCGACATTATGGGCCCTCCCTTACAATGAATCATACATCAAGTGGGCCTTAAAGCATGTGGGACCACCGAAATCTAAAATCAACGGTAGAGATCCTTTCCCCACCAACATGGACGGTCTAGATGACCTTTGAAAAGAAAATAAATATCATGATGGGGTCCATGGAGAATGACGCCATCATGGAATGATCATGATGATCCTAGTGGGCCATCGGCCACATCATAGGGTCCCAAGTGAGATCCAAACCATTGATCGGTTGGCCTCACTTGGTGTAATACCCCGGATTTTGGCCAATCTGGGATTTGACGTCCTTAGGCAGTGGGTCAATTAAAACACCTAGAAAATTATTCAGAACCCAATTCCATAGCCAAAGAAACCACTTAGGATTAATTCCTTTAGAAATTAAGCGTAAGTTAGCTAGCGCAACGCTGGAGTAGCTGGGAAATAGTCCCTGATCACTTTAAATACGTTCTACAAGACCCAAATCGAGTAGAACCAATGACTCTATAATACTCTATAACCTCGGACCAAACTCTGATCAGGTTTGTTCACTAGACCACTTTGAATCTTTGTATTGGATCTAGACCGGGCGTCGAAAGTCTGATACCTCCTATCTTAGACCGTTAGAACCGCCTAGCTGGACTTGACACTCATTTCGAAAATCAAGTCAAACCGATAATCACAGGCCATTTCATTGAGCCCGGACCGAAGAGAGTGCGAATAAGGACAGAATTGGAATTTCAAATTCAAATCTGGCACACGACTTGACGCGTCAGTATTGAGCGTTCTGGCCATCAGAATTCAGCCAGATTACACCCTCGGATCAGGAGAAATTTCTATTTTATATCATGAGACTTTCAGCCCTGATCTACGTGCGGTGACCGCTGAACTGAAACTGGTCCGCCACGTGCGATCTGCGGACCCAGCCGGACTGAAAACTTAATACGTACTAGATCTGGTATGCATGAGCTTAAGTCCATTCGCATTCGATCAGGGGACCACCAGAAAGCATCTTTTGGACCGAAACAGCCCCGATTTGGATATGCACTAAGTGAACTTTGTACCGGAGCCTATTTCGGACAAGTTTGGGCTTATAAAAGAGGTTGAAACCCTCACTCCTCTCTCCCATCCGAATTTGCAAAAATCCCTAGATTGGGAGAGAGAAAAGGTGAGAGTTTGTGAGAGAATGTGGGAGAGAATTCCCTACTGCTTGTGCCACGTGCTGCAAGTGGTTAAGCCACGTGCTCTAATCACCTGGCCGATGATTCCTCCACTTTTTCAGGTATGAAATAACCCTAGAAAGTTGCTGATTTGAGATTTACTAGGATTCGTAGCTTGTTAGCTGACGTAACTCGTGAATTAGGTTCTCTTATCGCCGTAAACGAAGTGTATACGCTCCGTTCGAACTCACACCCCAAAAAGGGAAAAGGTGCGGATTTTAGACGCTTTGATTGACTGTTTCCAAAGCTTTCAATGTCGTTTAATAGTAGATTATCGACGGCATCGCCGTTTGACATGTACAACATGCTGTCCGTTTCCTGTTTCGTAAACCGGCGAAGAATATGAGATTTAGGGCATTTTAGTCATTTGTAGGAAGTACTGTTTTCATACATATTTTGCTGATGTGATTGACATGATTTGTTGTCGCATTAAAATGTTAGGAATACGTGTATAATTAGTTTAGCGAAGAGATTCGCCTAAATACGCACTTCGGGTCGACATACTATATGTAGACTCAAGTGTGTAGTGTAAGTGTTTGTATAAATGCTTGTATTAGTATGTATTGAATTAAATGGTGTTATGAATTAATTTGAGATTGATTTCTCAATTAATATGCTGATGTAAATGATTTCCTACACGTTAGCCATATGTACGATTTCATTTTATGTATGAAATGCATATGCTTGATGTTGCACTTAAGTGGTATGCTATAACATGTACTTGATGATTTCCTTATGATTTAGTTTGAGATTGAATTCTCAATTAATAGGCTAATGGAGAGGATTTCCTATATGTTGGCTATATGCATAATTTCATTATATGTGTGAAAGACATGTGTAGGATGATTTACTTAAGTTGTACGTTATAACATGTGTTAACATGCTCACATGGTTGTATTTCATTTCCATTACTCTTACATGAATGCTGATGTGATTCCATGATTGTTTGGGACTATACTTAGTCCAGGCAGTCGGTAACCGAGCGAATTCGTGGTTGGCTTATCTTGGCCACGAACGACGCGTCGATGAACGCGAGCCGTGTTTTGGAGTTGACGGCAGTGGTTAAGCCACACGAAGTGTTTTACGCACTTCATGTCGTTCAACTTGAGATGCGATCGTGCTAGTCGAGCCCGTCAAGTAACTCGACTGGCCGTTTTATGCTCACCCTGCATGAGTCATAACTGCTTGAACCTAGGGTACTGAACTTACCATTATAAACCCTGTTAACCATGGTACCTTGATCCACAAAGACTCATGAGCCGGGCATGGTGGTATGGGACACCGTGGTCGAGCTGTCGGCCTACGCTGGGGCCACAAACCTCCCCGTAGTGACCAGTGAGCACCTAGTCTCGTGAGCAGATTATGGTGGTATGGGACACTATATTCTAGCTGTCGGCCTACACTGATCAGGCGACGAGTCCTTTGTAGTGACCGCGAGCGTATTCTGAGTCTACGGGAGGCGACGACCCTTCCGTAGCAGTAGAGTACAGTAGGCCTGTATTGATAAGGTGATGGGGGAGCGGTGCAACGAGTGCGTGCAACAGCCCTGGCAGCCCTTGCAGCGACCTACAAAATATACATCGTATGAGATTACTAGGAGTGACGACCCTAGACAGGATCTGTGTTGGGATTGATATAAGGGAAGTACCTTAGTTTTCCAATCCTGCTGTTTGAATGGACTAATAATAACTCGAAAATCATATCACCATACCATTGCATGTGCCTGAAAGATGTGGAACACTTGAGGGTCAATTGCATGCCGCGGTCGTAAGATGGTGCCGTATGAGGGAGATCGTCGATGAGGTCATACATCAAGTCATGTCATATTGCATTAATAACAGTTTTAGGATTGTTTGATTTACTACTTTACTATTATCGCATGATTGATTTGAGAACATGTTAATCCTTGCTATATTATTCCACTGAGTTAGCTACTCACTCCCACGTTACGGGACGGTGTTCCTGAACACCCACCAGACCCTTTTGTGATTGCAGATGATGGCGCGGCCTGTGAGGCGGAGCTGGACTTGATGATGAGGAGGAGGATCCCTCCTTTTTGCGTGTGCTAATCGACGGGATTACAGGGAGGTTGATTAGATACTTTGACATTTGTCATTTTATATTTTTAGTGCACTCATGTATATTCGTTTCATCTACTTTTGGATTATACATGTATGTGTATAACCTGGTAACATGTTCACACTCTGGAGACATACAACAGTTTATATATGTTATACATACTATCACAGTCTTCCGCTTGTTAATTTAACTGTCTCTGGAGTATGATATGCTGATCTGGATTAATCTCACTCATGTTTAATACGTTATCACAGACAACATTCAATCATACGTATCTATGTTGCATAAATAACATTTTGGAACTCGAGAGTTGGATTTTTGCTCGACCTCCCGATTTTCGGGATGTTACACTTGGCCCATCTCAAAAATAGAAAAAACTAGTATGATCTAACACCCACCGTGCGATCTTCTTGCTCCTAGGGGTTCCTTGGAACCTTAGCTTCAACTTCAATGGATGAGATGAGGAATGGAGGGTTGAGATGGGAGATGGTGGGGTAGGAAAGTGGGCCACTTGGAGCTTAGGAGTGTTTGGAGAATTCCATACGTGGAATTTTCTTTTGCTTGGAGTTTTTACAAATGAGAAAGAGAGGAGTTGTAAAGGGAGAGAGAGAGTGATGGATGGATGTGGTGAGTGATGGTTGTATAAGAAATCCTTGACTTTTGAGGCCTTTTGTATAAGAAAAGGCATGGGCATGGAAGACTTTTGTAGCATTTATGTAAGAAAGGTATGGGTTAGGAAGACTTTTGTGGTTGCTTGGGAAAAGGGGTGAAAGTGATGTGTACTTGACATGTGATGGATTGATGGATGATTGATTGATGGGATTGATGTGATTGATGTGACACATCGTAAAGATTCCCTTGGGTTTCACAACGCACGGTGTTTCCTCGCACCGAATGTCGGTTTACAACTCTTGACCAGGGTATCGCCTCGGCGAGCGAGTCGCGGCATTGGAACTGCAACGACGGCGCGGTCGCTATGGTATTGGTCTTGGGTTGAGTCGACTCGGTTTGTCGGCATATGAATCAGGGTCACGCGTCGATATCGGATAAGGGTCGAAGGTTACCGGAATTCGACCAGTAAGACCGCGAAAGTCTACGGAAAGGTACGGACCAAGATACGGGTCTTATAGCTCTCCCCTCATAAAAATTTTATCCTCGAAATTTACACAAGCATCTTAACTAAGCATTACTCACAAGGAAGAAGCGACATAACATCATCATATAGAATTAGGGACAGCATACAAAATACAATACATGATCAATCATCAAAGAGATGAGGATAATGCTCTCGAATCTCAGCCTCACGCTCCCAAGAAGCCTCCTCTATAGAATGGTGACCCCACTGCACCTTCACCAATGGGATGACCTTGGTTCTGAGGACCTGCTCCTTCCGATCAAGGATACGGACTGGCTGCTCAATGTAAGAAGCGTCCTCACGAACCTCCAACGGCTGCCAATCAATAACGGGAACAATGTCTGACCCACACTTCCTCAACATGGAGACGTGAAAAATATCGTGGACGCCAGACAACTGTGATGGCAAGGCAAGCCAATAGGCCACGACACCAACGCGCCCAGTGATCTCAAAAGGTCCTATGAATCTAGGGGCAAGCTTGCCCTTTGCTCCAAATCGAACTACGCCCTTCATGGGCGAGACCTTGAGATACACATGGTCCCCTACATCAAACTCTAAGGGACGACGCCGACGATCAGCAAAACGCTTCTGTCGGCTCTGAGCTGTGCGCATCCTCTGCCTGATGATATCTATAGCCTCTGACGTCTCCTGCACAAGCTCGGGACCTAGGAGACGACACTCTCTAACCTCAGTCCAACAACTCGGTGATCTGCATGGTCTGCCATATAGTGCCTCAAAAGGAGCCATGCCGATGGTTTCCTGATAGCTGTTATTGTATGCGAACTTAGCTAATCGCAGATGCTCATCCCAGCTACCCCCAAAGTCAATCGCGCAGGCCCGAAGCATATCCTCAAGTATCTGATTGACCCTCTCGGTCTGGCCATCGGTCTGCGGATGGTACGCGGTGCTGAGCTGTAAATCAGTCCCCATCGCTCGCTGGAAGCTCCCCCAAAACTGAGACGTGAACCTCGAGTCTCAGTCAGAAACGATAGAGATTGGAACGCCATGCAGTCTCACAACCTCCTTAATGAATAATCTCGCAAGCCGGTCCATATACCAAGTCGCACGCATCGCAAGGAAATGTGCCGACTTCGTCAGACGATCCACAACAACCCAAATGGCGTTATGACCACGCTGAGTCCTCGGCAAACCCATAATGAAATCAGTCGACACGTGCTCCCACTTCCACATCGGGACGCTCAACGGCTGCAATAGGCCAGGAGGTCTCTGATGATTGGCCTTGACACGCTGGCACGTGTCACACTCGGCCACAAAACTAGCGATCTGGCACTTCATCCCTGCCCAAAAATACTGTCGCCTCATGTCACGGTACATCTTAGTCGAACCTGGGTGGATAGAAAACCGGGATTGATGTGCCTCGGTCATAAGATCTCTATGTAACTCTGGAATATCCGGGACACATAATCGGCCTCTGAAACGAAGTCCACCGTCTATACCAATCTACCAATCTGCCTGACCCTCAGATGCCGCCTCAGCCATATAACTCTGCAACGACTCATCAGCCTGTTGAGCCTCGATCACCCTAGCGACAAGAGAGGGTTGAATCAATAAGCTCGATAACTGTACAATGGAAGACTGCAGGCCAAACTCAAAATCATACGCTACGATATCCTCAAGCATCCGCCACTCTTGAATCATCATACGCGCCACTAGGCCTCGTGGCTGACGGCTGAGAGCATCTGCCACCACGTTCGCCTTGCCCGGGTGGTACTGGATATTAAAATCATAGTCTTTCAAGAGCTCCATCCAGCGCCTCTGTCTCATATTCAACTCAGACTGTGAGAAGAGGTACTTCAAGCTCTTGTGATTAGAGAAGAGCTCGAACCTGACCCCATAAAGATAGTGCCTCCACACCTTCAGTGCAAAGACAACTACAGCCAGCTCTAAGTCATGCGTAGGATAGTTCAGCTCATGGACCTTGAGCTGACGAGACGCAAAGGCCACTGGTCTCCCGTGCTGCATCAGGACAACACCCAAACCGATATGCGAGGCATCAGTGAACACAATAAATCCGTCACTCCTAGAGGGAAGAGTGAGGACAGGAGCGGACGTCAAACGGTCCTTCAATTCCATAAATGCTCGCTCGCAGGCGTCACTCCAAATAAACTCTGCGCCCTTCTGAGTTAACCTGATCAGCGGGGCTGCAATACGAGAAAAACCCTCGATGAAACGTCGGTAATAGCCCGCCAAACTAAGAAAACTACGGATCTTAGTCGCAGTCGTGGGCTGGCCCCACAGACGCACTGCCTCGACCTTCGAGGGGTCCCCTGCGACACCCTCCCTCGTCACCACGTGACCGAGGAACTTCACCTCCTCCTGCCAAAACACGCACTTCTCTAGCTTCGCATATAGCTGGTGTGTGCGGAGGGTATGCAAAGTAATCTCTAAATGTTGCTCGTGCTCCTCACGGGTCCTCAAATAGATCAGAATGCCATCGATGAAGACTACAACGAACTGATCCAGATATGGGCGGAAGACCTCGTTCATCAGCTGTGTGAAGATCGCGGGTGCATTGGTCAGTCCGAAGGACATGACCTGAAACTCAAAATGACCGTAACGCGTCCTGAATGCCGTCTTCAGAATGTCCTCATCTCGGACCCGAATCTGATAATAACCGGAACGCAGGTCAATCTTCGAAAAGAACTGTGCACCCTGCAGCTGGTCAAACAAATTGTCAATCCTAGGGAGCGGGTACTTGTTCTTGATCGTGACTTTGTTGAGCTCGTGGTAGTCAACGAAGAGCCTCAACGAGCCATCCTTCTTCTTTACGAAGAGTACCGGCGCTCCCCACGGTGAACTGCTCGGACGGATAAAATCCAACTCTCGCAACTCTTCCAACTGCTTCTGCAGTTCCCGTAACTCCAACGGTGCCATATGATACGGGGCCTTCGAAATAGGCGCGGTACTGGGTAGGAGATCAATCTGGAACTCGGTGAGTCGACGAGGCGGTAATCCCGGAATCTCTTGAAACACATCGGGAAAATCACATACTATGGGAAAATGGTCAATGCAAGCGGCAAAAGGCTCCTCTATGGCGCAGGACATTAAACAAGACAACTGCTCCCCTCTGGCCTCTGCAACGAACTGAAACTATGGCACGCTGGGTATACAGAACATGACGGTCCTCGTGGCACAGTCCAATATGGCATAATACTCGGTGAGCCAATCCATGTCCAGGATGACGTCGAACTCAGACATCGGTAATACAAACAAATCGGCAGGTAGAAAGTTATCCCCAACTAGAACGGGGCAAGACGAGCAAAATTGGCCCAACACTGCAATCCTCCCCAAGGGAGTCGATTCTGATAGGCTCTCACCAGCAGACTCCAATGGTAAACCAGTCGATCAACAGAAGCTCTCGACCACAAAAGAGAGCGATGCACCGGAATCAAACACTACACGTGCAATGCATGTAGAAACTGGAAGTATACCCTCAACAACTCCTCCAGATGACTGTGGATCCTGCTGAGCCGCATAGAATCTAGCCTGAGCTGGCTGGGGAGGTGCCTGTCCTCTCTGAACATACTGCTGCTGCTGCTGGGGTCGCTGAGGCGGTCAAAACTGCTGCCTCTGCTGCTGTGGCCTCTGAGGCTGGTGATGATGCTGATGCTACTGCTGAGGTAGCCTCAGTGGTGTAGGTTGCTCTCGCTGCTGCTGTGGGGGTCTTTGCTGCTGCAGTGGAGGCTGCTGGGGAGCCCTCTGCTGTTGTGGACCTCTCTGCTGCTGCTGGGGGCTGGGACACTCCCATGAACGGTGTCCCGTCGCACCGCACCTGAAGCAAGTGCCGGTGAACTGTCTCTGAGGTGATGGTGGAGGTGCTGCTAGTGCTGATGGTGCACGGAAGGCTGGGCGACCTGTACGCCTCTGCTGCTGTGGTCGACGCTGTTGGGAATCACAGGAAGAAGCCTGCCTCTTCCGATCTCTCCTCTAACCATGATCAGACTGAGAACTGGCTCACTCAGTCTCATAAATCTGAGCTCTCCGCACCACTTCCTGGAAAGTAGGGAGCTCATACCCAATAACACAACCTCGAAGGCCGTAACGTAAGCCGTGCTCGAAACAGCGGGCCTTCCGCCCCTCGTCATCAACCATATACGGTGCAAATCTCGACAGTGCCACAAAAAGGGCCGCGTACTGCGCCACAGTCATGTCTCCCTGCACCAGAGTCTCGAACTCTAAAGCTCGCTGACGACGGATATGGTCGGGGAAGTACTGCTCCTCGAATCGGTTAACAAAGTCCTCCCGTGTCCATACATACTCAGGTCCGGCAACACGGGTAACAGAGGTCCACCAATGCTCGGCCTCACCCTGGAAGAGAAATACTGCTAACCGGACGAGCTGCTCGGTCGTACATGACATGGTATCGAAAATCTTCTCCACATCGGAGCGCCATCTCTCTGCTGTAGTCAGATCTGGCTCACCCTGGAAACGTGGGGGATCAAGCCGTCTGAACTCACGAAGTAAGGTGCTCGCGCGCTCTTGCTCTTCCTGAGCTGGTGAAACAACTGGGGGCCTGCCCTGTCCCTGGAGTACGGCTGTCACAGCCTGTAGCATCTGTTGTAACTGAGAGGCACTCACAGTCACAGTTGGCTCCGCATCGGCCTCAGGTGGAGGAATGTCATCCTTAGGGAAGGGAGCAGGGATCTCTAAGGGTGGAACAGGAGGCGCAGGTGGTAAAGCTGGAGCCTCCGGTGGTGAAGAGGGATCCTCAGGTGGTGGTGCGGGAGTCGATCGGGTCACCCTCCCAGGCGCCATGTCCTACAGGAAAGAACGAAGGCGCCTATCAACTTCAAAATTCTCGAAGGTGCGCACGTTAACGATCTGTAACGGAAGGTTGCTAAGCTATCCAAACTTCGGAACTTAGCCATTCTACACTCATAACAAATATGTAATATTGTTCTCTGTTATTCCCAAGTTATGCTATGATACCAACTTCTGTCACGCCCCAAACTCAGAAACCGGGCTCACAAAATTCTCGATCGTCGAATCCGGCGCCGACAGCCTCCGTAGAACCCCATTCTAGGCTCCTAGCTCCCATTCGCCAGGTTCCGATCTTGGGATGCTACGAGGAGGATTTTCAACGTCAGTTTGATTCGTAATAAGCATAACCAATGGCATAACCCACAACAACAACCAAGAACTCCATTACATTTCCACTATGAGCAAAAACTTTATAAGTACAATGAGCATAAAGAAAAATACAATGGTAAAGAACAAAAACTCCAAAACGATCTGCAACGTGCTCCTGCCTCAGTGCTGCTGCGAACCAACGTCACCTGCACGCAACGGTCTTGCATAAGCTTATAGAAAGCTTAGAGGGTGGTGAAAGTGTGTGCATAAGGTAGTAATATGAACATGCAATGTCAAAGTAATGCGGAATATGCAGATGGATCCATAATATCATGAGCCGTACCAAGGCTATGCGATGCAAGACATGAATGGTATCGACCATCCCAAGGCCATGCAATGTGTAATGCAACTCAAGCATACAGATCCTCATCTATGTCCACACATCAATACAGCTCAAAAATGGGATATCACCGGGGTCTAGTACACTCTAAACCAGATTGCCGCCACATCGCGCATAATACGGTAAGTAGAAGAGACCTCACTATCCGTCTGCCAATATCGGGATTGACTCGTCGATAGTGGACCCATTCCTCGAGCTGGTCAAACTCAGCCTAGCATTGCCCCCTACCCTCGGGCGGGTATGGCCACACCCCCTTCCAACCGACCCCGACACAGTGGAGAGCGCAACCGTCTGGTAATCAGCACTCAACGCTCATCTACCCACTCGGTCTAGACGTTGGAGCAACCTCTTGGTATCATAAGGGTTTAGGGACTTTCACCCAGGGATATCTATAGCACCCCATGTAGAAAAAGATTTTCGGTATCCAATCCTGCCAACCACGATACGTCTGTGGAGGCTACGGCCCTGATGTCATTAGGGCGTACAAAAATCATGTCATACAAATGCGAAATGCATGATTCACGCTATCCAGTCATGCAACAAATCCTGTGCATATCGTGCGCTCATGTAGGGCAACACTGCCTAACCAGGAGCCCATAAACAACCTTTCCGAAGGCATATGCTATGATCAGTCAATCCTCATATCAAGCATACATATGATGCGTATGATCATGAGTCATGAAACTATACGGTGGACGGTGGACTTTAAGACACATGCATCATTGTGGGCCCCATGTGGGGCCCACTGTAATATTTATTTGGCATCCAACCCATTGATAAGGTCAAACAGACCTGGTTGAAGGAAAAATATAAATTTTAGCTTGGTTCAAAACTTCTGTGGGCCCCAACAAGATTTCAATGGTAGATATTCAATTCCACTGTTCCCTGTGGTGTGGGCCACCTGAGTTCTGGATCGAGCCGAAATTTGGAGGGGGCCCACCTGAGGATGGGACCCACCTCATGAACAGATTGGATGATAAACAAACATTACGGTGGGGCCCACAGCTGGAGCCGTGGGTCCCTGCTGGACGCCTCTCGGTGTTGCACGCGCCTGCCCGCACGCTGACGCTGCACGCAGCAGCGTGCAGCTGCTGCACTCTTGTCAGAGAGGAGGCAGGCCTCTTGCAATTTTTGGGAAAAAAACTGATTTTTGGAGTTTTTCGAGTGTGGGGCCCGCATCACATGAATCTGCTCCCTTCACTACCTTCCCTGGCTCAAGACGAGCCCAAAGAGTCTAAAGTTTGAATTTTTTTGATGATAAAAATGAAATAAAATAAGAAAAAGGATCCTTGAATGTTAATGATGCATTCATTGATGCTATGGCCCACCAGATCTTCCAATCAGCCCCAAACTTCTACCCAACGGCTAAAATACTGTAGGTAAGATGATGGACGGCTTAGATTGGAAAAATACATCAAGGTGGAGCCTATGCAGGTAGCTCACCCCAAAGCTCTCTTCTCTTTCTTTTTTTTTTGTACAGGGACGTCCAGCGTCCTAGACGCTGGACGGTTTATCCTTTTATTTTTTTTTTTAAATATACATTGTGGTGGGCCTATTGAAGTAGGCCACCACTGATGGATGATGGGGGGTACAACATGCAAGGTGGGCCCCACTTGAAGAAAGCTTGGACCAAATAAATGCTCAAGGTGGGGTTCATTCAAGTGGGCCACACAACCCTATTGCACAAAATAAAATAAAATAAAATAAAAAGAAATAAGGAGGGAGAGAGACGTGGAGAGTGGGACACGCTTTGTGATGGAGGGACCCCGACATTATGGGCCCTCCCTTACAATGAATCATACATCAAGTGGGCCTTAAAGCATGTGGGACCACCGAAATCTAAAATCAACGGTGGAGATCCTTTCCCCACCAACATGGACGGTCTAGATGACCTTTGAAAAGAAAATAAACATCATGATGGGGTCTATGGAGAATGGCGCCATCATGGAATGATCACGATGATCCTAGTGGGCCATCAGCCACATCATAGGGTCCCAAGTGAGATCCAAACCATTGATCGGTTGGCCTCACTTGGCCCATCTCAAAAACAGGAAAAACTAGTATGATCTAACACCCACCGTCCGATCTTCTTGCTCCTAGGAGTTCCTTGGCACCTTAGCTTCAACTTCAATGGATGAGATGAGGAATGGAGGGTTGAGATGGGAGATGATGGGGTAGGAAAGTGGGCCACTTGGAGCTTAGGAGTGTTTGGAGAATTCCATACGTGGGATTTTCTTTTGCTTGGAGTTTTTGCAAATGAGAAAGAGAGGAGTTGTAAAGGGAGAGAGAGAGTGATGGAAGGATGTGGTGAGTGATGGTTGTGTAAGAAATCCTTGACTTTTGAGGCCTTTTGTGTAAGAAAAGGCATGGGCATGGAAGACTTTTGTAGCATTTGTATAAGAAAGGTATGGTTTAGGAAGACTTTTGTGGTTGCTTGGGAAAAGGGGTGAAAGTAATATGTACTTGACATGTACTTGACATGTGATGGATTGATGGATAATTGATTGATGGGATTGATGGGATTGATGTGACACATCGTAGAGATTCCCTTGGGTTTCACAACGCGCTGCGTTTCCTCGCACCGAACGTCGGTCTACAACTCTTGACCAGGGTATCGCCTCGGCGCGCGAGTCACGGCATTGGAACAGCAACGATGGCGCGGTCGCTATGGTAATGGTCTTGGGTTGAGTCGACTCGGTTTGTCAGCATATGAATCAGGGTCGCGCGTCGATATCGGTTAAGGGTCGAAGGTTGCCGGAATTCGACCGGTAAGACCGCGGAAGTCTACGGAAAGGTACGGACTAAGATACGGGTCTTACAAACCCCGTTACTCTTTTAGCCTTAAACCGACGGTTTAGAGTAATCATGACCAAATCTCCACTTTCATTTGTTATAAATAGGTCATACTATAAACATAGTTAATCCAAACCCTAATCAGTGCCCATGAGAAATCTCATTACCTAATTCATTATAGAAATGCTCCGATTTCCCGAACAAGCTCTAGACCCCTCGTTGGTGGGCCACTAATTCCAAAACTATAGAATAATGTCTGTCTTACTGGGCTTGACGTCCATCACGGGAATCGAACCTGGGAACTGTCCAGAACCGCTCAACTTGAGCCAAAGGACGAGTGCATGAGAAATGCAAATACCATAAAGAAAGGAGCTGAAACTTAAGTTAATTGGTTCGTCCACTCTTATGCCAAGTTGAGGATTTCAGACCGTCGGTTTGTAACCAAACTTCACATGTAGAGTAAAGATATTTCCCTTCTCATATCCGTACAGTCGCGGCCCTGATCGACCATCGGTGACTGTTAAACAGACTTCTAATCATATTTATCGATCAACGCATCCAAATGGCGGGCCGATCATATCCATACGAAGATCATCATTAGGGCCAACTATCCTACTGTGTATATCACCATGTACGCCCCGTAGTGGGGCCCTAGAGGTTAGAAAAACCCTCTTATAGGGCTATTATGGTAAAAACCTAGACATTGGGGCCATTTACACCAAATCCGGCATTATAAAAGGGCCTCATTTGGGGCACCCCTCTCCCCATACGAATTTGCCCTAGAGAGAAGAAAGAGAGAGAGATGAGAAAAGAGGAGAAAGAGAGAAGGAGAGAAGGAAGAAGGGAGAGAAAGGTGGGCCCAAGGGTGGTGAGATCTAGAAACCCTTCTTTCCTTTCCTCAAGAAACCCCGCATCCACAATGCAAGCGATTTCCATCCGATTGGGGAGGTAAGCACCCATATTTTTTTTTATAATCTTTTGTGTTGGGATTGGATTTGTATGAAATCCTAACATGCAAGTGCATTGTCTTAGGATTTTGGCCGATCAACATCGAGTTCGACGCTTCTAGGTCATTTTTCAATATCTCAACGATCCATAGGTGCGGACTATTACTCTTAGGTGGCCTAGCAGCAATTTTAGTATGTGTTTAATGATTTTGTTTACTTGGATGCTATGTTAGGAGAATTTAGAGAAATCCTACGACTTACATGTTTGTAGAATTGTATGTTTGGCTCTCATATGATGTTGTTCTTGCCCCTCATATGACTTTGTGTATGAACAATTATATGCTCATGCCTTATTTAATTTTCTCATATGATTTGCCCTATAACATGTATGATTTATTGATTTTTGTGTATTTCTGTTCTAAGGGAGGTAGGAAGTGCTTAACTTCCTTATCCACCCACACAACACACACGCACCTTGTTCATGATATTGTTAGCTTTACATGTTAGTAGAAATTTAGAATTTTATGTTGAAAATCATGAGAACATGGTGTTGTTTATATTAGATGATGCATTGATAGTTGACATGCTCTGAATCACCTACCAAACCCTTGGGTTTGTCAGTAATTTGAGGAGAGCGAAGGCGGCCCCGTTGGTAGGACCGCCTCGAGGCTAAACCCATAGATTTGGGCGAGTGCGTTTGAGCGACAGTAGTTAGACTACATGGGTTGCTTGCACCCGATGTCGTTACGCCACGTACTGGCCTGACTCTTGTGGTTTAATCTACCATCTGACCAACCCTTTTTGTTAACCCTGTTTGCTCATATTTGTATGGAACCTAAATCACCTTACAACCATTGCAGCCTATTATTAACTCACTGGAAATTGGTCCATAGTCTCGTGAGCCAGGCATGGTGGAATAGGACAGTGTGTCTGAGCTGGAGTGCCGCGCCTCCCCGTAGTGACCCCAAGCGATCCCTTTCTCTTAGCACTCCTCATGTGCTTGAAGTCGGGGATGAGGAACCCGACGGGATCACGGACCGTGAGGTCTTGGCCTCACGCATTGGGGGGTCTTGGCTTCGCAACCGGCTTAGGGTATTGATACGTGAGGTGCATCAGATTCCTTAATCTGCTGGATGAACGGACTTAACTAATAACTCGCTAACACGATCGCATTGCACGCATTAGTTAGGGTGGCGAATCGAAAGTCGATGTCGCAATGAGGGAGTGCTGACATACGCGATCGTTAGATGGAGTCGCTTGAGGGAGTATTGTGGCGAGGGCATGCATCATATCATTCTGCATGCATGCATTTTAAATAAGAGTTGCTAGATATTATTGATTATCTGCTTTTCATTAAATTCATATTATAATTGATGCCTGTTAAAACTTAAGATTAATAGCACCCACTGAGTTGATCACTCAGTCTCACTCTGGGACGGTGTTTTAAAACACCACCCAGATTTTTCAGTAGTTGAAGGTTGTGCTGAGCTCGATGAGCCGTGCGGCGCAAGCTTAAGCGAGAAGGACGAGATCTCCTACTTCCAGTTGATGGGCGGTTCTCCATCGGCTTAGAAGACTGGAACATAGGGTGTTGAGTCGTGGGCTCAACGCACCATTCCTTGGACATATATTTCTCTTGTGATTTTTGTTGGGCAACGCCTTGGGCCACCCCTTTATATTCTTCTGGACTTGTACATATATATATCTCTTTCACTTTAGTAGACTAGTTGTGGTTGCATTTTATGATCCAAGTAATTCCAGGCTGCGCATTTAAACTTGATTTATCTTAAAACCATAAAATTGATGATAAGTGATACTTGGGAACTCGGGAGTCAAGCGTATACATGACCTCCGATTTTTCAGGACGTTATAGGGACGCAACATCTTGTACTCTCCTATACTCTCCACTTAGACCCAGATTCCCTTGACCTGACTTAGGCATCGGAGGGTCTTCCGGCTTAGCCACGGTTACCTTTGCCTGATCCCATTGTGCAGGTTCAAGACATAGAAGCGATTCGAGGAGCTGAGGAGAGAGCTAACTAGATTTTGACATCAATAATTATTATTATTATTATTATCACATACCTAGCCTAAGGTGTAGGGTTATTTCTTTCTCCATTTCCTTAGTTTGGAGTATGGGCTTCTTTCTTTGTCTGTTTGCTTAGCCCAGGGCATGGCCTTTGACCCCTTGTTTGGTAAAGAATTTTTCTTGCCTTTCAATAAATAAATAAAGGCTTTTTTTAATTATTATTTTTATTTGTGCTCCGATGCCAATGGCAGCTGTGTGGGGTTTCTCATGCTGAACTAGCAATCCTAGAGAGGAAACGGTCAATAACCTACAAGATTGACTTGATCTTTAAATTTGGAAGCAGCCGGGTCATCACACATCTTTTATCGGCCCCGCATAACTAATAGTTTGGATGGATGAACCCATTCTCCCCCATAATGCGGATTGTAACTCGTATAGATGGGGTTGATCGTCAACCCACACCAAACCTATTCTCAAGGGAAGTCAGCCCACATCCGACCTAATCAATCTCAAAGAGGAGTTAGGTAGAGGCCCAACCTGAGCTGCCAAGCCCAAGCTCAACTGAAGGTATTGAGTGCTTGATCCTAGCACAACTCTGCTTGGGTCGAATCACTTAGGCAGTGGAATCTCGACCACTCTTTGTAAGCATCACCTTTATATTACTAAAACATCCGTGTTATATATATACAGAAGAGATTTATTTATTCATAACAAAGTGGCATGGGTTGCCCGTGTGTTTATAACAAAATATAGGGCAATGTTACGCCATTTTTCGAAATGATCTATCATACCATTGCTAGAAATGAGGTAGCATGGATGAAGAGGAACAATTGAAAGTGATCATTGTACGGAAATTATGCCCTACCTACATACATCGCACATGGTAGAAATATGGGGTTTGGTTTGGTTAAGTCAGGTTAAGCCTTAACCCAGTCTTACCTAACCTTTGGTTGAGTTTACAGGCTCAACCTCAACCCAAACCAACCTGTTCTTACCTAAAATTTGGATTGGGCGACTCTAGTTCAATTGAGCCGAATTCAGGGCTGTGAGAGGACACCCTTCACAGTCTGATGCACTGGAAATATGTTTGTAAGGGGATGTGATTTGCCTATCACCCGGGGTCGCAAGAATCCCGTCGTTCCTGATGGGCCCAGTGAAAACGCTCTACATGTGCACGGCAATAATAGTGCTAGACATTTCCCTGCATGAAATGATAACTTCAACCTTTTCACTAAGGCTCTACATTGATGCGCATGTCACACGCTTTGATGGTCATATCAGGCCCGCAATTTATAATGACCTAGAACTGTCATTGAATATATGGTTCCTTGGCCAGGGAAGATCTAGCTTGCATCCTTATTCTTGCTCGGGTGGTACTCTCGGGAGTTTCAACGCCGGGTCAAGGGTTCAAGCATCCATAGGTGGTGAAATCTCACTGAGGCGTGAGTGTGTGGAGTGTGATGTAAATAAAAAAATAAATAATAATAAAATAAAAGATCTAACTTGGACAACTTGCCAATGTGGATTACTTCGTTATGTGCTGCCGAACGGCATGCTATCTTCGAAAACTGAAAAGAAAAAAAAAAAACAAACGCGGCCCATTGATTCAGGGATTTATGATTCAACCCATAAAAACAAAAAAAAACAATATGTTGTTTACACCAAACACAGATAGATTGCATGCAACCTACCAGTGGTTACATGAATCCTGTGCAACAATAATGTGGTCCTATAGAAAGGACCGTGTCAGATGTGGGCCCACGCAAGTTATTGTTATTCAAGGATTGTTAACCCTTGGTTACACGCAATCCGTATCCCTCCAGCAGGGACGGTTAGGTCATGCTAGGATTGATTAAAGATATTCAGACAGAAAAGCTGTCATGACCAAATAACATTTCTTATGGGAAAATCAGAATCATCAATATTCAGCTTTCTCATTGCCAAATGGAATTTGATTGTATCTCCCTTCTAACCCGTCCATTTCTATTCTAGACGTTAGAAGGGCCGGATTGAGAAAGGAAAGACGTTTTCGGGGCATGGGCCATCAACGGTGGATCCATAGTAAAAAAGAGGAATGAGGCGCGGATGAACTTAGACCACCTATCCATATGACACATCGCAGGGCCATGATTCAATCTGGGACGTCTATCTAGTTTCCCTCACTGGGCATTGAAAATGCTTCAAAATATAACAAAATTTGATCATCCTAGCCATCTGTTTGTTGGCCTTTGAATGGACGGCAGAGAACACAAAGGGTAAACAGCCAAGATTTAGTTCGGAAAAATGGATGTCTGCGATTGTCCAAGAAGCGTGTATTTTTGAAACATGGGTCGTCCATGATTGGGCCCCTGATGTGGACAGCCTCCGTTGAAAAATCACCCTTCCAACATTGCTGTGGGGACACGGCTGTACTGTATTCCGATTCTGCTGCATCAACAACCAAGAAAAACCCACCATCAAACCATTGAACACTTGATCAACGGCCAGAAAACTGCCACGTCATCAAGTGACGTGGACGCCGTCAATCCGGTAGCTCTCACGCTAAGCCCACCTACCACACCCATTTCGTCATGTGCTGCCTTCCCCCACCAACCCTCCAATACATGTCTTAAGGTGCATTCTCACCAACACTCACATTAAAATATTAGTTTACACAAATCATGATTTCTATATCTTACTCATGGTGTTAAGAAATTTAGAAATATTATTTATATGATGTGGGGCCCAGCTTGCTAGGTTTTCATCTCTGATAAGTGGGGTAGATGTTTTGGTAATCCACACCGGTGGTCTGATGTACCCCACTGGATAAACAATCTTAACCTCTCAATTTATTGCCTACATCAAGATAGGGGGGTAGAAAAATACAATAGTGGTCCACATTCAAGTGAGAAATAACCATCCCGGTGGGGTTCAACAGGTCAGTGACATAGATCTTCATGCCACGGGCAGTTATGAGAAATCATTGATTAAAAGACTACATGGTTCATGTATGCTGTAAAAATGCCTCATGATATGGCTTTATAATAACTAAAGAAACGCATTCGAAGTAGCATTTGGCAGAACTTTTACCTCCAGTTTGTTGTGGGGTGAGGCGCGAGCTATAGGTGTTGAGATGTGGCTGGCCTTTCGAAGGACTGCCTTATTATATTTTACTTCAGTGAAACACTTTTTACTTTTGCGTAATTCGTATATAATTAAAGTATTAGGGTAACCAGAAGCGAAGAATTTTTGGGCCCACCACGATATGTGACATCCATACGGTATCCCTATTGGCCCCTCGCGTTAGAACTTCCAATCTTTTAAAAAAGCATATCTAAAGCTCAAGTGTGGCATAAGATTGAAAAAGTCGGTATGGATCACCCACTGTTCGAGGATGATTTTTTCTTTGACCTGACAGTATGTTATGCGCGTAGCGGCACTCATTGTTGATGGAGTTTTTTGACCTGTCGTCGACCGGTCGTGAGCTCTGTACGACTGGTCGTAGGCTGGTGCTCGACCAGTCATAGGTTTGAGTCGTGACACGACTCAAAGTCCAGCGAGTTCGGACGGTCTTTTTTCGAGGTGTTCGACCGGTCGTATGTGGCTTACGACCGGTCATGGACCCAATACGACCGGGGTCCACGACCGGTCGTAGCTACGCAGATTCGTTCGGCGATTTTGCGCGGATTTCGTTTCGCAAGTCCTTTCGCAACTGGGATGCAGAAGAGAGTTTCTTAAAATTATAAAAAGGGGTCCCTAGTGTTTTTTTAGAGTATGTTGCGTACAAGAAAAGCATAAGAGGGTTTCCTAAAAGAGTTTAGGGATATCAAATGAGAGAGAGAGAAAAGAGAGAGGAAGCCTGTAAAAGGGAGTCGTCGTCTCAGTGCTTTTACGTCCTCGTGATCGGTGAGATCCCTCTATTTTTCCTTTATTTTCTTATTGTTCATCCACTCCTGCGTGAGTGACGAAGGTTGTAGATGTTCTACTTCATAATGGATTGTTGATCTGAACGAGGTCCCGTGGTTTTTACCTCTTTGAGGATTTTTCACGTAAAAATCTCTTTAATGTGTGATTGTTGCTTTGATTTGTTTCATTTTTTTTATTATCTCATAATTCTGGTTTGTTTGGGAGGCTAGATCCTAAGGTTTTGTGCAAGGCCCCTAATAAATTGGTATCAGAGTGTTAAGTTCATTGAACGAGTATGATCGGTTTGGAATTATGGAAGGTGGTTCATCAAGGATAATCAGCCTCAATGGTTCTAACTGGACCATATGGAAGGCTGAGATGGAAGACTTGCTTTATTGCAAGGACATATACTCTCCAATTTTAGGCATATAAGCAAAATCCAAGGATATGTCTGAAGAAGATTGGAAGAAGTTGGACCGAAAGACGGTGGGGTTTATTAGACAATGGCTGGATGATTTTGTATTCCACCATGTGTCTATGGAAACCTCAGCCGCTAGCCAATGACTGAAACTACAAGAGCTGTATGAGAGGAAGACAACCGGTAATAAGATTTTTCTGATAAGGCGACTTGTGAATCTCAAGTTCAAGGATGATGGTTTTGTGGCCGAGCACATGAATGAGGTCAGCAATATCGTGAACCAACTCTCCTCTATGAAGATGGTCCTGGATGATGAATTGCAGGCTTTACTATTGCTTAGTTCGTTGCCTAACAGTTGGGAGACATTGTTGGTGTCTCTAAGTAACTCCGCGTCAGACGGAAAGATATCCATGGAACAGGTTACTAGCCGTCTCTTCAATGAGGAGACAATGAGTAAGTCTCAGGGATTTACTCAGCAAGAAGCCATTGTGACACAGGAATGGAGGAGGGGAAAAAATAGGAAGGGCGGGAAGACCCGAGATAAATCAAGAGGCAAGTCGAGTAATTAAAAATATGTTAAATGATGAAATTGTGGCAAAAATGGCCACTTTAAGCATGAATGTCGTAAGGCTAAGAACGACAAGAAAGGAAAAGGAAAGGAGAAGGAAGATGAATTAAATTCCACTGCAGTTGCTTCAGATGGCGACGTTGTAGTTATTCTTTTTGCAGATCATGATGTATTCTCACGGCTACGAGTCAGGACACCGACTGAGTGATAGACTCGATAGCTTCTTTTCACGCGACTCCACGTAGAGATTTCTTCACAAGCTACAAGTCAGGTGACTATGAGACCGTGAAGATGAGAAATTCTGGCGTATCGAAGATCGTAAGGGTTGGTGATATTTGTGTGAAGACTGATGTGGGCTGCACATTGGTTCTCAGGGATGTGAGGCATATCCCAGACCTTCGCCTCAACTTGATGTCGACGGGAAGGTTGGATGATGATGGCTATGAAAGTCGGTTTGCTGATGGGCACTGGAAGCTCATCAAAGGTTCGTTGATCACAGCTAGAGGAAATAGGTGTTGCACCCTGTATAAGGCAAGTGTCGGTGTATACAAGGGTGGGTTGAACGCAGCTGTAACACCCTGAAAATTGGGGGTCGTGTATAAACTCAACTCCCGAGTTCCAGACCGTCACTTATGCAACAAAAATGATTATGATTCAATGTTGTCCGATTTAAAGCATTCACATGAGTAAAAGTATACCAAAACTGCAATTCATACTTCAGATCCAGTGATAAAAGCAAGCGAAAGACTAAACAATATATATATATCACTGTATGGTAAAACAAAGTAAATCTCATCTGTCTCTAAAGTATGAATACGTCTCTGAGTCTCATATACATATACATGAACAACAATAAATGTCCAAAATAGTCCCACTGAAGTCCCCTCGATCCAGGTCGCCTACGCGAAGCCATCGTGGTACTGCATGTACGAGAACTCGTCCTGGTCCTCGTCGAAGTCTGACTCAGCCTCCTGGATCTCAGCCTCACCTGCAACTACAATAGGGTCTGGTGGGTGTTGCAAACACCATCCCGTAACGTGGGAGTGAGTGATCAACTCAGTGGAATCATAAAGCAAATATTAGCATGTTCACAATTCAATCATGCGATAATAGTAAAGCAGTAAATCAGACAATCCTAATACTGTTGTTAATGCAAGATGACATGACGTGATGTATGCCCTCACCGACGATCTCCCTCATATGGCAACATCTTACGACCGCGGCATGCCACACTCCCTAGAGTGCTCCACATCTTCCAGGCACATGCAATGCTATGGTGATATGATTTCCAAGTTGTTATTAGTCCATTCAAACAGCAGGATTGGGAAACTAAGGTACTTCCCTTATATCAATCCCAACACAGATCCTGTCTAGGGTCGTCACTCCTAGTAATCTCATACGAGGTATATTTATGTAGGTCGCTGCAAGGGCTGCCAGGGCTGTTGCTCGCACTCGTTGCACCGCTCCCCCATCACCTTATCAATACAGGCCTACCGTACTCTACTGCAATGGAAGGGTCGTCGCCTCCCGTGGACTCAGAATACGCTCGCGGTCACTACAAAGGACTCGTCGCCTGATCAGTGTAGGCCGACAGCTAGAATATAGTGTCCCATACCACCATAATCTGCTCACGAGTCTAGGTGCTCACTGGTCACTACAGGGAGGTTTGTGGCCCCAGCGTAGGCCGACAGCTCGACCACGGTGTCCCATACCACCATGTCCGGCTCATGAGTCTTTGTGGATCAAGGTACCATGGTTAACGGGGTTTACAATGGTAAGTTCAGTACCCTAGGTTCAAGCAGTTATGACTCATACAAGGTGAACATACATCGGCCAGTCGGGTTACTTGACGGGCTCGACTAGCGCGATCGCATCTCAAGCCGAACGACATGAAGTGCGTAAAACACTTCGCGTGGCCTAACCACTGCCGCCAACTCCAAACACGAATCGCGTTCATCGACGCGTCGTTCGTGGCTATGACCAGTCAGCCACGAATTCGCTCGGTTACCGATTGCCTGGACTAAGTCTAGTCCCAAACACATATGGAATCACATCAGCAATTTATGTAAGAGTATTGAAATTGAAATAAAATCATGTGAGCATGTTAACACATGTTATAACCTTCAACTTAAGCAAATCTTCAAACACATATATTCCATGCATGTAATGAAATCATGCATATAGTCAACATGTAGGAAATCATTTAGGTCAGCATATTAACTGAGAAATCAATCTCAAACTACCACATAACATCATTTAATTCAATACATACTAATACAAGCATTTATACAAACACATACACTACACACTTAAGTCTACATATAGTATGTGGATCCAAAGTGCGCAACTAGGCGAATCTCTTCGCCAAAATAATTATGCACGCATTCCTAACTCCCTAATGCGACAACAAGCCATGTCAATCACATCAGCAAAATATGAATGTAGACAGTACTTCCTACAAATGACTAAAATGCCCTAAATCTCATATTCTTCGTTAATTTACGAAACAGGAAACGGAGAGCATGTTGTACATGTCAAACGGCGATGCCGTCGATAATCTACTATTAAACGACATTGAAAGCGTTGTAAACCGTCAATCAAAGCGTCTAAAATCCTCACCTTATGTCTTACGGATGCGTGATTTTGAACGGAGCGTGTACGCTTCGTCTACGGCAGTAGGAGAACCTATTTTACAAGTTACGTTAGCTAACACGCTATGAATCTAAGTAAACCCTAAATCAGCAAGTTCTAGGGTTGTTTTATACCTGATAAAGTGGAGAAATCACTGGCCAGGTGATTGGGAAGAGTTGCTGTAGCACGTGGAAGTAGCAGCACGAAGGCGGGGAAAAATCCTCCCACTTCCTCTCTCAAACTCTCTCCTTTTCTCTCTCCCAAATCTAGGTTTTTGAAATTTTCGGATGGGAGAGAGGAATGAGGGTTTCAACCCCTTTTATAAGCTTAAAAATGCCGGAAACAGGCTCCGGGACGAAGTTTACTTAGTGCCTATCCATTTCGGGGCTGTTTCGATCCAAAAGATGATTTCTGGTGGTCCCCTGGTCGATTGCGATCGGACTTAAGCTCATGCGTACCAGATATAGCACGTATTAAGTTTTCAGTCCTGTAGGGTTCGCAGATCGCACGTAGCGGACCAGTTTCAGTTCAGCGGTCATCGCACGTAGATTAGGGCTGAAAGTCTCATGATAATAAATAAAAAATTTTCCTGATCCGAGGGTGTAATCTGGCTGAATTCTGACGGTCAGAATGCTTAATACTGACGCGTCAAGTCGTGTGCCAGATTTGAATTTGAAATTTCAATTCTGTCCCTATTCGCACTCTCTTCAGTTCGGGCTCAATGAAATAACCTGTGATTGTCGGTTTGACTTGATTTTCGAAATGAGCGTCAAGTCCAATAAGGCGGTTCTAACGGTCTAAGATAGGAAGTATCGGACTTTCGACGTGCGGTCTAGATCCAATACAAAAGTTCAAAGCGGTCCAGAGACCAAACCTGCTTAGAGTTCGATCCGAGGTTATAGAGTATTATAGAGTCGTTGGTTCTACTCAATTTGGGTCTTGTAGAACATATTTAAAGTGATCAGGGACCATTTCCCAGCCACTCCAGCGTTGCACTAGCTAACTTACACTTTATTTCCATGGAATTTAATTCTACGCAATTTCGAGTCGAGTTGGTGCTCGGGCCCAAGTATGGATTTTTCACGGGCGTTACAGCAGCGGAGATTCAGCTATAGACATGTGGCACAGACGTTTAGGCCACATGAGTGAAAAAGAGCTTCAACTACTAGCAAGGAAGTGTCTCCTTCTTGATGTGATAGGTATGCTTCTCAAAACCTATCTTGATTGTTTATCAGGGAAACAGCATAGAGTTTTATTTGTTAAAACTGCTTCTCATATTAATAAAATGCATACATTAAATTTGGTTTATTCTGATGTTTGTGGTTCTATGAGGATAAAAACCTTGGGTGGGGCATTGTATTTTGTTACTTTTATAGATGATGCATCTAAGAGGGTTTAGGCTTATGCTTTAAAATCCAAGGATGAGGTCTTTGGTGTGTTTAAATTGTTTCATGCTATGGTCAAGAGAGAGACAGGTAAATCATTGAAGTGCATCAGCACTGACAATGGTGGTGAATACATTGGCGACTTTCATGAGTACTACAAGTCCCTAGGTATACGGCATGAACAGACGGTTTCCAAGAGAACCCAGCATAATGGTGTAGCTGAGCGAATGAATCGCACCATTGTAGAGAGAATCAGATGCATGTTATCCCATGCGAAGTTGCCCAAGACGTTCTGGGGAGAAGCAATGCACACGGCGGTGTATCTGATAATAGGTCTCCATCAGCCCCATTGAATGGATAAGTACCTGAGAAGGTGTGAACTAGACAGGATCCATCGTACAGTCATCTCAAGGTGTTTGGATGCAAGGTATCCGTTCACGTACCAAAGGACGAGAGGTTCAAGCTCGATATGAAGATCTGACAGTGTGTGTTCTTGGGATACAGTGATGAAAAGTTTGGTTACATATTATGGGATCCGACCGAGAAGAAGCTCGTCGGGAGCAGAAAAGTGGTTTTCTTTGAAGATCAATGTATAGAAGACATTAGTAAGCCAGAGAAGAACCAACCCAGTTTAGGTGAGCTAGAGAACATGGATCCAGTTATTCCTCCCGTGGAGCCTGATGATGGGGGAGTACAGCAACATGCAGAGGACGAGGGAGTTTCTTTAGAAGATGGAGTAGGGAAGCAGCCCCCACTTGATCCACTTGTTGAGCCACAGGTGAGGAGGTCATCTAAGGATAGACAGCCGTCCAAGAGGTACTCACCGCATGAGTACATTTTACTGACTGATAGAGGAGAGTCAGAAGATTATTATGAGGCCCTAGTTGTAACAGCCCAAAAATCGGGGGTCGAGTAAAAACTCCACTCCCGAGTTCCAAAACATCACTTATGCAACATAAATGTGTATGATTGAATGTTGTCTATGTTAAGGTATTAAACATGAGTGGGATTATGCCAGAATAGCATATCATACTCCAGAGACAATTAAATTAGCAAGCGGAAGACTGTGATACATACATATAATATATAATTGATGAGAAGTCTCCAGAGTGTGAAAATGTTACCAGGTTAAACATATACATGTATACCTCAACATAGAAAGAAAGAATATACATGAGTGCTCTAAAAATATAAAATGACAAGTGTTATGGCATCTAATTAACCTCCCTGTAATTCCGTCGACCAGAACACGCATAAAGGAGGGATCCTCCTCATCATCATCAAGTCCGGCTCCACCTCGCAGGCCGCGCCATCATCTGCAATCACAATAGGGACTGGTGGGCGTCTGGAAACACCGTCCCGTAACGTGGGAGTGAGTGATCAACTCAGTGGAATAATAGATCAGAGATTAGCATGTTATCAAATCAATCATGCGATAATAGGAAAGCAATAAATCAAACATTCCTAAATACTGTTGTTAATGCAATATGACATGACATGATGGATGCCCTCACCGACGATCTCCCTCATACGACACCATCTTACGCCCGCGGCATGCTTTCTTCCCACAGTGCTCCACATCTTCCAGGCACATGCAATGTGATGGTGATATGATTACCGAGTTATTATTAGTCCTTTTCATATAGCAGGATTGGGAAACTGGGGTACCTTGCTTATATCAATCCCAACACAGATCCTGTCTAGGGTCGTCACTCCTAGTAATCTCATACGATGTATATTTTGTAGGTCGCTGCAAGGGCTGTCAGGGCTGTTGCTCGCACTCGTTGGACCGCTCCCCCATCACCTTATCAATACAGGCCTACTGTACTCTCATTGCTACGGAAGGGTCGTCGCCTCCCGTAGACCTAGAATACGCTCGCGGTCACTACAAAGGGCTCGTCGCCTGATCAGTGTAGGCCGACAGCAAGAATATAGTGTCACATACCACCATAATCTGTTCACGAGTCATAGGTGCTCACTGGTCACTACGGGGAGGTTTGTGGCCCCAGCGTAGGCTGACAGCTCGACCACGGTGTCCCATACCACCATGCCCCGCTCATGAGTCTTTGTGGATCAAGGTACCATGGTTGACAGGGTTTTCAATGGTAAGTTCAGTACCCTACGTTCAAGTAGTTATGACTCATACATGGTGAACATACAATGGCCAGTCGGGTTACTTGACGGGCTCGACTAGCACGAGCGCATCTCAAGCTGAACGACATGAAATGCATGAAACACTTCGTGTGGCCTAACCACTGCCGCTAACTCAAAACACAACTCACGTTCATCGACGCGTCCTTCATGGCAAATACAAGCTAGCCACAAATTTTCTCTGTTACCGACTGCTTGGACTAAGTATAGCCCGAAACATTTGTGAATCCACATCAGCAATCATATAAAGGTAATGGAAATGCATTACAACAATGTGAGCATGTTAACACATGTTATGACATATAACTTAAGTAAATCATCTAGCACATGCATTTCTTACATATGATGAAATCATACATATAGCCAACATGAAGGAAATCATTTACATCAGCATATTATTTGAGAATTCAATCTCAAAACTATTTCACAACACCATTTAATTCAATAAATATTAATATAAACATTTATACAAATACTTAGTCTACACACTTAAGTCTACATATTATATGTCGACTCAAAGTGCGCATTTGGGCGAATCTCTTCGCCAAACTGATTATGCACGCATTCCTAATATCCTAATGCGACAAAAATCCATGTCAACTATTTCAACAAAATATGGATGTATACAGTATTTCCTACAAATGACTAAAATGCCCTAAATCTCATATTTTTCCTACGTTTACGAAACAGGAAACGGACAGCATGTTGTACATGTCAAATGGTGTTGCCGTCGATAATCTACTATTAAACGACATTGAAAGCGTTGAAAACAGCCAATCAAAACGTCTAAAATCCGCACCTTTCACTTTAGATGTGTATCGTTTCGAACAAAGCGTATACGCTTCGTCAACGGCGTACAGGCGACTTAATGCACACGTACATCAGATACTTTGCTATTTGAATCGAAGAAATCCCCAAATCAGCAAGTGGTGAGGGTTTTCCTTACCTAGAAGTACGTTGGAATCACCGGGAAAGTGATTGGAGTGCGTTGCTTTAGCACGTGTAGCAGCAGTAGCAAGTGGTAGGAAAATCTCTCCCACCTTCTCTCACAAACTCTCACTTTCTCCCTCACTCTTGCTAGGATTTCTAGCAAATTCGGATGGGTGAGAGAAGTGAGGGTTTAAAGCCCTTATATTACCTAATTTCTTCCCAAATTAGGCTTGGGAACAATATTTACTTGAGGTCTAACCAATTTGGAGCTGTTCTGGTCCAAAAGAGCATTTCTTGAGGTCCCCTGGCCGAACGCGGTTGGACTTAAACTCAGGCATACTGGATCTAGCACACATCAAGTTTTTAGACCGAAAGAGTTCGCAGATCGCACGTAGCGGTCCAATTTCAGTTCAGCGGTCATCGCACCTAGATCAGGTCTATAAGTTTCATGATATGAAAGAGAAATCTTTCCTGATCCGAGGGTGTAATTTAGCTGAATTTTGACGGTCAGAATGCGGTCGGACTTAAACTCAGGCATACTGGATCTAGCACACATCAAGTTTTCAGACCGAAAGAGTTCGCAGATCGCACGTGGCGGTCCAATTTCAGTTCAGCGGTCATCGCACCTATATTAGGTGTATAAGTCTCATGATATGAAAGAGAAATTTTTCCTGATCCGAGGGTGTAATTTGGCTGAATTCTGACGGTCAGAACGCTTAATAATAACGCGTCAAGTCACGTGCCAGATTTGAATTAAAATTTCCAAATCTAACCCTATTCTCACTCTCTTCACTCCAGGCTCAATGAAATAGCCTCTGAACGTCGGTTGGCCTTGATTTTCAAAACGGTTGTCAAGTCCAGCCAAGCGGTCATAACGGTCTAAGATGGTAGATATCGGACTTTCGACGCGCGGTCTAGATCCAATACAAAGTTTCAAAGAGTTCCTGAGAGCAAACGGGTTTAGAGTTTGATCCTGGATTTTAGGGTAACGTAGCATCAACGATTCTACAAGTTTTGTGTCTTGCAGAACGTATTTAAAGCGATCAGGGACAATTTCACAACTACTCCAGTGTAGCGCTAGCTAACTTACGCTTAATTTCTAAAGGAATTAATCCTAAGTGATTTCTTTGGCCATAGAATTGGGTTCTGAGCGATTTCCCTGGTGTTTTAGTTGACCCATTGCCTAAGGACGTCTAATCCCAGGTTGACAAAAATTCGGGGTGTTACACTAGTCGATAAGCATAAGGAGGAGTGGTTAAAAGCTATGTAAGAGGAGATGAAATTCTTGTATAAGAACCACAATTATGACATGGTGAAACTGCCTAAAGGCAAGAAAGCTTTGAGCAACAAGTGGGTGTTCAGAAAGAAGGTTGAGCAAAAGAATTCACAAACGAGGTTTAAGGCTAAACTTGTGGTAAAAGGGTTCAGTCAGAGGAAAGGCATAGACTTCGAGGAGATATTCTCACCAGTGGTGAAGATGACATCCATACGGGTGTTGCTTGGATTGGCGGCTAGCATGGATCTAGAGATAGAGCAGTTGGACGTTAAAACTGCTTTTCTCCACGGTGACATGGAAGAAGAGATTTACATGCACTAACTAGAGGGGTTCGAAGTCAAGGGCAAGGAGTATATGGTGTGTAGGATGAGGAAGAGCTTGTATGGGCTGAAACAAGCTTCACTGCAATGGTACAAGAAGTTTGATTCGTTCATGTTACAGCATGGGTATGACGGAATGGAGTCGAACCACTGTATGTTCACGCGCAAGTTCTCAAGTAGTGATTTCTTACTTCTGTTGTTATACGTTGATGACATGCTCATCATGAGAAAAGACATCAAGAAGATCGATAGGCTGAAATAGGAGTTGGGCAAGTCCTTTGCGATGAAAGACTTGGACCCGGCTAAACAGATCCTAGGAATGGAGATAACCCGTGACAGAAGCAGCAGGAAGTTTTGGTTATCACACGACAGGTATATTGAGAAAGTCCTAGAGCAGTTCAATATGAATGCAGTAAACCGGTCAGTACTCCACTAGATGGTTACTTCAGATTGAACGACATGTAGTGTCCCAAGACGAAGAAAGAGGTGGAAGAGATGCAGAAGATACTCTACGTGTCAGCTGTAGGAAGTTTGATGTATGCTATGTTGTGTATACGCCCAGACATAACATATGTGGTTAATGTTGTCAGTCGGTATCTTGCTAATCCTGGCAAAGAGCATTGGGCAACGGCGAAGTGGATACTGCCGTATCTAAGAGGCTCATCTAGGTTGAGCCTATGCTATGGTGACAGTAAACCTGTGATAGAGGGCTACACAGATGCAGATATGACAGCCGACATAAACTCCAGGAAGTTTACATAGGGGTTCATGTTTACGTTTGCAGGGGGAGCAGTTTCTTGGCATAGCAAGCTACAGAAGGTAATAGCATTTTCGACGACAGAGGCTGAGTACATTGCAGTCACAGAAGCATGTAAAGAGATGCTTTGGATGAAGAGGTTCCTACAGGAACTTAACCTGAAGCAGGAGGAGCACGTGGTCTATTGTGATAGTCAAAATGTTATACACTTGAGCAAGAATCCAAGTCAGCATTCCAAGTCCAAGCACATAGAGATTCGATATCACTGGATCAGGGATACTTTGGAACAGAAGGTGTTAGCTTGAAAAGGTCCACACGGACGATAATGGGTCAGACATGATGATCAAGGTTTTGCTCAAGGGCAAGTTTGAGATTTACAGAAATCAGGCTGGCTTGAAGAAGGTGAATCCCTCTTGGATCAACAAGGGAGAGATTTGATGGGGTTTTTTGACCCATCGTCGACCGGTCGTGAGCCCTGTACGACCGGTTGTAGGCTGGTGCTCGACCAGTCATAGGTTTGAGTCGTGACATGACTCAAAGTCCAGCGAGTTTGGATGGTCTTTTTTTGGGGTGTTTGACCGGTCGTAGGTGGTCCACGACTGGTCGTAGGTGGCTCACGACCGGTTGTGAACCCGGTACGACCGGTCGTAGTTAACGCAAATTCGTTCCGCGATTTTGCGTGGATTTCGTTTCGCAAGTCTTTCGCAACTCGGATGTGAAAGAGAGTTTCTTAAAACTATAAAAAGGGGTCCCCAGGGTTTTTTCTAGGGTATTTTGTGTACAAGAAAAGCACAAGAGGGTTTTCTAAAAGTGTCTAGGGATATTAAAGGAGAGAGAGAGAAAAAAAAAAGAGAGAGAGAGGAAGTTTGTGGAAGGGAGCCGTCGTCTCAGCGCTTTTACATCCTCGTGATCGATGAGATCCCTCTGTTTTTTCTTTATTCTCTTATTGTTCATCCACTCCTGCATGAGTGACGAAAGTTGTAAGCGTTCTACTTCATAGTGGATCGTTGTTCTGGACGAGGTATTATGGTTTTTGCGTCTTTGAGGGTTTTCCACGTAAAACTCTATTGTGTGGTGTGTGATTGTTGCTTTGATTTTTTCATTGTTATTATTATCTCATAATTCTAGTTTGTTCAGGAGGCTAGATCCTAAGGTTTTGTATAAGGCCCCCAACAGTTGTTTCTCCATCTCTCTCGTGTCTTTGCACTCTCGACGTCCACGGTGCCTATAGTTATAAAGTAATTACCCTTGTGCATGGCGGGAGGGAATTTGGTTGCGTACTGGATAACTCGGTATTCCCAATGTACTAAGTGACATTATGGGCCTATTGTGATTTAATCCTTTTATCCACACTGTCCATCTATTTTACGAGCTCATTTTAATGTAGGACCCCAAAATTGAAGCGTATTTAAAAATCAGGTGGACCACCCCATAGGAAAAAGTGTCAATTGCATGCTACCGTTGAAAACTTCTTGGTGAGCCATAGATGTTTTTGATATGATTGAAATTTAGGACCATGCCCTAAAATAATTTGAAAAAAAAGAAAGACGTACAACGTAGATTAGACAAATACATACATGGATGGCCCCACAGAGCTTAGTGTGACCGATTGATAGTTAATCGCAACTCGGCATGTGCATGAGAAGCTTTGAACCAACATTTGCTCAATGCACGACGTTGCATCCGGTTAATCACGGGGCCCATTGGAAGGTAGATCCAATCCGTTGATAATGTTCTTAGCCCATAATTTCTTTGAGAAGATGTTATCTGCAAGCTGTTACGAGCTATCCGTGGCTTACAATGAATAAATACTATCAATGGTGGCCAAAACACTACTTACTATTTTGTTATGGTGCGATCCACTCGATAGGAAGACGCCAGGCATTCTCTGGACAATTTCCTTCCTCAAATTGTTGGCAAGAATGGACGGAGTGTATTTGACCGGAAGGGGAAGATGAGACCCACAGACGATGTACGAAGGCCATTTATGTGGGAACGGATTGGCTACTCCCCCTGCCACCACCCAATGGCTGGTGGTCGGTGGTGCTCTGTGGGCCCACCATGATGTATTTGTTTCATCTATGACGTCCATCTATTTTTCAGATAATTTTATATCATGGGACAAAAAATTAGGTATCTAAAAATCTCAAGTGGATCACATTACAGGAAACAGTGTTGAATGAGCTTCAACATTAAAAACATTTTGGGGCTATAAAAGTTTTGGATCAAGATGATCTTTGTTTTTTCCCTTCATCTAGGCCTGTATAACCTAATAAATAGATTGGATGTCAAATAAAAAGTACAATGGTCCTTAGGAGGATTTTAATGGTGGATATCCAATCATTATTGTTTTCCTATGGTGTGGTCCAAATGAGATTTATATCCCTCTAATTTTTGGTATGAAGCATTAAAATGATCTGTAACAATGGATGAACGGAAGGGATTAAGCACATACATCATAGAGGGGCCCACAGAGCACCGACCACCAGCCACCAGGGCTGCTGGCAGCGGAACTAACCATTCCGTTTCCCATTTACGTAGGGTGGAAGTAGGAAGGGATTGGCTACTCCCCTGACACCAACTCCGTGGCCGGTGGTTGGTGCATGTGGGCCCCATCATGATGTATGTGTTTTATCCCGTTCATCCAGTTTTACAGATCATTTTATTGCTTTATCCTAAAAATGAGAGGGATATAAGTCTAACCACACCACATGAAAACAATAGTGATTGGATATCAACCATTAAAATCCTCCTATGGCACACTATACTGTTTATTTGACATCCAATCTGATGATTAGGTCATACAGGCCCAAATAAAGAGAAAAAATAAATATCAGCTTGATCCAAAACTTTTCTAGTCCCCAAAATGTTTTTAATGGTCGACCTTCATGCAACGGTGTTTCCCGTAACGTGGTCCAATTGAGATTTGGATATACCTCATTTTTTGACTAATACCAATCCGTTCCCGGTGAAAGCCGACTGAGGGCCCATTTTCATCCGACCCAACTTTTTCCTTTTAAAGCTTCTTCTCTGAGACCCACCACCGCCTCGTCCGACACCACTGTTCAGCGTCATCTTCTCAAAAATCTTCTCCGATATTAACCATAACACCCTTGTCCTCTAATACTCAGCTATTGGATGACCTCGGGAGTTACCTCCAAATTTTTATTTCGAATCATTTATGCAATCTCACGTGCGCACACATGTTCAAAAACCAAGCCCTTATGAGCTGTAAATGAAATCTTAAAGTTGGAACCTACAACTCAATCGAACTCCGTATACAGACAAGTCAAACCATAGGATAACTTGTAAAGATCCTATACTCAAACCTTGGGAACTTAAGTCAGCAAGAAGCACCATTTTTTAGTTAATTTGATGTTCTTTTAGTTTAAACGACAGAACAGTCGATCGCTGTTGGTCCAACCGACCTATGTCGTTGGTTTGACCGATAGTCCACATTAAGTTATAAAATCTTTCAACTGCTAATTGCTGGACTGTGGGCCCTGGCGATATAATTACCCATTTTCCGGCAAGCCCTTCCAGCTAGGGAGAAGAGGTTGATCTTCATCGTAGCTGAGTCCGTGGGTTGTCTCGAGCTTATTCGTTCATAATCCTGGAGTGTGGGACAAAGAAGTGCACGTTTAGATAAGGAAGAAGTCTTCCAACCGTGCATGCGGATCTATCTATCAAGTCCTGCCAATTTAGTGTTATTCCTTCAATGAACTTTCCTCGCTTCCCTTAAATTCCTGAATCCTGACCGATCTGCACATGCATGTCAGGTTTGCGGACCTTAGCGGGTATTTAGTAGCAAACTAGCTTCACCAGGGACTCGGGTGAAGGGTGTAGCGTCGTTTAAGTCTCCGCTTGCACTGAGCTTAGGAACGGAGCTGCGTACTGCTCAAGGTTAGCTTTTTTTTCAATTTCTTATTCTAGTAAAGTGTAAGCGGTCCATCGTACATAATGATCATCACAATGTAGAATATAATTAATAGAAAACTCGGCTCGTCCCGCATTCTTACACTACGGAGATTCATCGGCGTATCCAACATTACTGAAGATTTACATGAACACCTCAAGATGGTACAATATACAAATCGAATGAATTACGTGACATGATTTGTTCATATAGTAACTATTTGCGACATCTAATCCCAAAAGTGATGTAACACGCATTGCAGATTACTTACATTGATTTGTGCACTACTACCCAAAATTTATAGAATTACATGTCGACCAAAAGGGCGCTACCTAGAGTACATTACGTCCATAATAAAATATTTGAATCATTAGATGTGAGACTTCTAACACATCACTTAAATCAAATGGGAAATAAATTGAACCATGTAAGTATTGAAATTCCAAGACACATACCCAAGCCATAAAGAGAGGTAGCACAAGACTAATTTAATAAATGTGTAACGTCCGTGAAAAATCCGTACTTGGGCTCGAGTACCAACTCGACCCGAAATCGCGTAGAAATAATTTCCATGGAAATTAAGCGTAAGTTAGCTAGCGCAACGCTAGAGTAGTTGGGAAATAGGCCCTGATCACTTTAAATACGTTCTACAAGACCCAAATCGAGTAGGACAAACAACTCTACAATACTCTATAACCTCGGATCAAACTCTAAGCGGGTTTGTCCTCTGGACCACATTGAATTTTTGTATTGGATTTAGACCACGCGTCGAAGGTCCGATACCTCCTATCTTAGACCGTTAGAACCGCCCAGCTGGACTTGACAATCATCTCGAAAATCAAGTCAAACCGATAATCACAGACTATTTCGTTGAACCCGGACTGAAGCGACCGCGAATAGGGACAGATTTGGAATTTCAAATTCAAATTTGGCACACGACTTGACGCGTCAGTATTAAGCGTTCTGACCTTCAGAATTCATCCAGATTACACCCTCGGATCAGGAAAAATTTCTATTTATTATCATGAGACTTTCAGCCCTGATCTACGTGCGGTGACCGCTGAACTGAAACTGGTCCGCCACGTGCGATCTGCGAACCCTGCCAGACTGAAAACTTAATACGAGCTACATCTGGTACACATGGGCTTAAGTCCGATCGCACTCGACCAGGGGACCACCAGAAAGCAGCTTTTGAACCGAAACAGCCCCGAAATGGATAGGCACCAAGTAAACTTCGTTCCGGAGCCTATTTCCGGCGTTTTTAAGCTTATAAAAGGGGTTGAAACCCTCATTTCTCTCTCCCATCCGAAAATTGCAAACCCTAGGAAAAGGAGAGAGAGTTTGAGAGAAAGAGAAGAAGGGATTTTTCCCGCTTCCGAGCCACCGACTGCTAGTGCTTCAGCACTTCTTCCCAATCACCTGGCTGGTGATTTCTCCACTTTTTCAGGTATAAAATAACCCTAGAACTTGCTGATTTAGGGCTTACCTAGATTCATAGCATGTTAGCTAACGTATTCCATAAATCAGGTTCTCCTACTGCCGTAGACGAAGCGTACACGCTCCGTTCAAAATCCCGCAACCGTAAGAGACTAGGTGAGGATTTTAGACGCTTTGATTGACGGTTTACAATGCTTTCAATGTCGTTTAATAGTAGATTATCGACGGCATCGCCGTTTGACATGTACAACATGCTCTCCATTTCCTATTTCGTAAATTAACGAAGAATATGAGATTTAGGGCATTTTAGTCATTTGTAGGAAGTACGGTCTACATGCATATTTTGCTGACGTGATTGACATGGTTTGTTGTCACATTAGGGAGTTAGGAATGCTTGCATAATCAGTTTGGCGAAGAGATTCGCCTAGTTGCTCACTTTGGGTCGACATACTATATGTAGACTTAAGTGTGTAGTGTATGTGTTTGTATAAATGCTTGTATTAGTATGTATTGAATTAAATGATGTTATGTAGTAGTTTGAGATTGATTTCTTGATTAATATGCTGACCTAAATGATTTCCTACATGTTGACCTTATGCATGATTGCATTACATGCATGGAAAGTATGCCTTGAAGATTTGCTTAAGTTGAATGTTATAACATGTGTTAACATGCTCACATGATTGTATTTAAATTCTAATACCTTTACATATATTGTTAATGTAATTCCATAGATGTGTGGGACTTGACTTAGTCCAGGCAGTCGGTAACCGAGCGAATTCGTGGCTGACTGGTCATAGCCACGAACGACGCGTCGATGAATGTGATTCGTGTTTAGAGTTGGCGGCAGTGGTTAGGCCACGCGAAGTGTTTTACGCATTTCATGTCGTCTGACTTGAGATGCGATCGCGCTAGTCGAGCCCGTCAAGTAACCCGACTGGCCGATGTATGTTCACCTTGTATGTGTCATAACTGCTTGAATCTAGGGTACTGAACTTACCATTGTAAACCCTGTTAACCATGGTACCTTGATCCATGAAGACTCATGAGCCGGGCATGGTGGTATGGGACACCGTGGTCGAGCTATCGGCCTACGCTGGGGCCACAAACCTCCCCGTAGTGACCAGTGAGCACCTAGACTCGTGAGCAGATTATGGTGGTATGAGACACTATATTCTAGCTGTCGGCCTACACTGATCAGGCGACGAGCCCTTTGTAGTGACCGCGAGCGTATTCTGAGTCCACGGGAGGCGACGACCCTTCCGTTGCAGTAGAGTACGGTAGGCCTGTATTGATAAGGTGATGGGGGAGCGGTGCAACGAGTGCGAGAAACAGCCCTGGCAGCCCTTGCAGTGACCTACGAAATATACATCGTATGAGATTACTAGGAGTGACGACCCTAGACAGGATCTGTGTTGGGATTGATACAAGGAAAGTACCTTAGTTTCCCAATCCTGCTGTTTGAATGGACTAATAACAACTTGGAAATCATATCACCATAGCATTGCATGTGCCTGGAAGATGTGGAGCACTCTAGGGAGTGTGGCATGCCGCGGTCGTAAGATGTTGCCGCATGAGGGTGATCGTCGGTGAGGGCATACATCACGTCATATCATCTTGCATTAACAACAGTATTAGGATTGTCTGATTTACTGCTTTACTATTATCGCGTGATTGAATTGTGAACATGCTAATCTTTGCTCTATGATTCCACTGAGTTGATCACTCATTCCCACGTTACGGGATGGTGTTTGCAACACCCACCAGACCCTGTTGTAGATGCAGGTGAGGCCGAGATCCAGGAGGTGGAACCAGAGATCGACGAGGACCAGGATGAGTTCTCGTATATGCAGTATCACGACGGCTTCCCGTAGGCGACCTGGATCGAGGGGACATCAGTGGGACTTTATTTTGAACATTATTTTTGTTTATGCATATGTATATGAGACTCAGAGATGTAGTCATACTTTGGAGACAGATGAGATTTACTTTGTTTTTCCATACAGTGATATATATATTGTTTAGTCTTCCGCTTGCTTTTATCACTGGATCTGAAGTATGAATTGCAGTTTTGGTATACTTTTACTCATGTGAATGCTTTAAATCAGATAACAATGAATCATAACCATTTTTGTTGCATAAGTGACGGTCTGGAACTCGGGAGTTGAGTTTATACACGACCCCCGATTTTCAGGGTGTTACAAAATGAGATAAGTAGTATTAAGTTATCTCGATAAAAGAGAAAGTAGCAAATAAGCTAACTCAACAAAAATAAGGGGAGAGGAGCGAAAGGCCAACTCAATATACAGTGGAAGCATGAGTCACTCTCAAAATTGGTAAAGGGCGAGGCTTGTATCCATTATCCATATAAATTCATAAAATCACGCATAATTAAAATCATATTTTAACCATAATTCTCAAAATGATAAATAATTGATAGTGGTAAATCAATCAATTGCATGAAAAATTACAAGAATATGAAATATGCAAAAACAAGATAAATTATATCAACTCAAATTAGTGTAAGCTTTAAACCCCAGTAATCCCTCACCTTAACCTTAGATATAAACCCCATGTACATATCCATATAGGAAAGCTTCTATATGAATCACGACATTGCTTGAGTAAGAGGAAAACACTACACATGTGGAGAAGGAAGAGGATGATGAGTGTCTAGGCTTTTCCTTCTCCCTCCCTCTCTCTCTCTCTCTCTCTCTCTCTCTCCCTCTCTCTCTCTCTCTCTCTCTCTCTCTCTCTTTCCTTGGATGTTGGAAGTGTTGGCGTGTGAGTGGAGAAGGGCACGCACTCCTATAAAGGAGTGAGCGTCTGAGAGGGGGTGTGTTTCACATCCCACTTGGATTAAGTTTCTCTAATTTGACCTTTTAAAGATCTTTCTTTAAATCCAATTCATCCAGTGTGTCAGGGTCGTTGAATAAGAACATAGTACATGATTTTCTTGGTGATCCAAAATTTAGATTGACTTATCTTGAAAATTCTACTAACGATTACCAAAATGAACTTTATCTCAATTAACGGTCCACACTTAATAATCAGGGTCCAATTTTAGAAAAAATGTGTAGTGAGGATAGGCAAACAGTTGGACAAAATTTAGTGATTGATCGATTATGGAAAAAACCTAAATATAAAATTTCACCTTTTATACCAAAATAAAGGCACTGGCTTCAACATTGAACAATGTATAATCATAGATCGGGGTCTAAATTTTGTATAATCTCGTAGTCATATGAGACTAAAGTGTGGTCCAAATTTGAGTTGCGGTGGACAACAGGAAGTGGTTAAATCAGAAGATCCAAATTTATAAGAAGCTAGTAAGTCTCGAAAGGATAACTTCGTGCCTAAAGAAAAGTCTACCAAAGTGGGATCTTCATATTTCACACTTGCTATATATTATAAGCAATTTAAGTCATTCATATGAAGGAAAATATCTTACTACTACTAGGCACAAGGTTTCTTCACTTAATGGACACCAAAATCAATGGTTAAGAGGTTGATTTATCAATTGAGTCACTTTTACAATGACCTAAGGGCTAAAATTTAACGTGTATTGCTAATTTATGATACATAGGCATGGTATAAAATTTTATATCAAATGGATTGTGAGAACCATGTGATCTAGAATTTATGGGTCTAGGTTAATGACATTTTCCTAATTATTACTGATATGAGAGTTTTAGAAAATTTAATGGTTCTAAGTGGCTATAGATACATTTTTAAGTAATTCTTACCAAAAAAAAACTTATATCTAAATCATTATAAATAAATAATTATTCACCAAATTAATTAAGGGAATGTACATATATCAACTAATATAATGAATAGTCAAATGACATGTTAAAAATAGAAAAACTTGATGGTTAGTACTCTAATCATGTATATAAGTGGGTATACGATCAGTTTCGTAAATGAATGATCACAAGAGGGTTTTTGGAGTAATTAAGAGGCAGAACATGTATACTATTAGATTCAAGTAACTTGTTCACATATATAAATTTCTCAGATTGTAGTTTTGATGGTGAGTTAAGCATATTCATATGTGGTGAATAGGATGAACGGATCAGAATCTTAATTTGATATGTGTACGAGCGAATGCAAATATTAAGTAGATAATTTACTATGATCAGGTGGTCCAAATTCAAAGTAGACGGTTGGATATCTTTACTTATCGGTCGATAGTTGGCTGAACGACTGGTTATGATGGACAAGTAGGAATACTTAAACATATGATGATCATGTTTTAAAATTAATGATTAGATGACTTGATTTATGAATGAAGATCATTCTCAATGGTCAAATTTGTAAGTACTATATTTTAGATCTAACACCCTATGTTGTCAAATTTTGTACTGACAAATCACTTGAGAGTGATTGACTTGTTTGATAGATGGAAAGTTTACCTTCAAGTAGTCAATGATTAGATGACTTGATTTATGGATGAAGATCATTCTCAACGGTCAGATTTGTAAGTACAATATTTTAGATCTAGCACCCTATATTGTCAAATTTTGTACTAACAAACCACTTGAGAGTGATTGACTTGTTTGCTAGATGAAAAGTTTACCTTTAAGTTTAATAGATGAAAAGTTTACCTTCATTCGAAGATGAGTTTTTATGTCATCTACATCAACAATCTAAAGCTTCTACATCTTCAAGTTGAAGTGTAAGACCCAATCATTGTCTGTACCATTCTGTAGGTTCCCACGATCCTCCTTGTCGAATTTCGGCAACTCTCGACGTATATTCAACGTTTGCGTGCGATCCTAAACCGAGTCCTACAAACCAGAGTCGGCTCAACCCGAGACTTGTATCTTAGAGACCGCGCTGTCGCGGTAGTTCTGATGCCGCTTCTCGCACGCTGAGGCGATACCCAGGACAAGAGATGTAGGCCTATATTCAGTTTGAGGAAAACGCCGCGCATTGCTAAACCAAAGAGAATTTTTATAACATGCCACCTCAATCAATCAATCAATCCCATCAAGGGTCAAGTACACCATCACCTCACACTCATCCCCAAGAAACCCCATAAGTCAACAATTTCTTACACACCTCATACCCTTCTTACACCATCTACCCCTAAAGTCAACAAAGTTCTTATAAAGCTATCACTCACCACATCCATCACTCCATCACCCATCTCTCTCTCTCTCTCACTTTACAACCCTCTCTCTCTCATTTCTCAAACTCACTTTCCCAAGCAAGAAATAAAATCCCAAGTCCAAGCATTTTTTTAGCCTCCAAGAGAGCTTTGTGTGTGGCCCACTTCCTACCATCTCATCTCCCATCTCGACCATCAAAAACTCAATCTCTTCCGTTAGGATCGAAGCTAAGGAGTAAAGGAAGCCTAGGGATCAAGAAGAAGTGGACGGTGGGTGATCTTGGACCCACATTTACATTTTTATTTATTTGTGATTGAAGGGCCACATATGGTGGGACCCACTTTGATATATGCTTTTATCTAAGAGGGGCCCATAAAGGTGGGGCCCCTCCGACATCTCTAATCTCACTCTCTCTCTCTCTATGATTATGGCCCACCATGAAGTATATATTTTATCCATGCCATTCACCTTCATGGGATGCACCTGATGGATGTGTTGGATCTACACCATCCAGCCCGTTACCAGGCCTGGACTAACGGGCTGGACGGTAGGAAAAACACAAATATCAGGTCGGTTCAACGGTGGGTCACGTCCATGTGGGACCCACCATAATGTCGTGTTATATCCATGCCATCCAGCATCCCTGGATGCTGGACGTGGTAGCAGTGAAGTGTGGACTGACAGTGGGGTGGCTAACGGTGATGTGTGAACAGACAGTGGGTGTAGTAATAGTGAAGTGTGTGTTGACAGTGAGGTCCATGGGACCCATCCACGTCCTCCATCCCTTTCGATGGGCCACACCATAGTGTATGTGTTTTATCCAAATCGTCCACCGCCCTTGGACGGTGGGACCCACGTCTATGTGGGGCCCTCCTTGATATGTTTATCCACAACCAAATCCATAGCTTTAGTGGTAGACTGAGTGATAGATACCTTATTTCAACACTATCACTGGGATTGGCTAATAGTGAGGTGTGACTGACGGTGGGTGTACCTGACAGTGAAGTGTGTATGGACGGTGGGGTCCGTGGGACCCACCCATGTCGTCCATCTATTTTTGATGGGCCACACCGTGATGCATGTGAGGGTATCCATTGTCCCTGGACGGTGGGACCCACCCCACCTATGGGGCTACCATGGTGTATGTGTATGTTCAGGCCGTTTAGTGCCTGGACGTGGTATATAATAAATATAATATTAATATATTATATTCTATTATATTAATATATTATATGATATATTATATATTATATATATATTATATGTACATGAGGGTGGGCCCTATGTGGGACCCACCTCTGCCCTTTTGTGCAGCAAGCTACATGTACAACAGTTATTAGTTGCTCCTTTGGATGACAGTAAGCACGCAGGCCCCAATTGATGTGTGCATTTTAGCTACACCGTTCCCTGTTTTGACGGTGGGGCCCACGATGATGCATACGTTGTATCCAAACTGTCCAACCATGTTAAGATATCATTTTATTGCAAGAGCAAACAGGGATGGGTCAGATCTAAAGTTCTAGTGGACCCCACCATTTAAATAGTGGACCGTGTCATCCACCCTTCAACTCCTAAGGGCCACGGTAGTTTCTAATTAAGTTGATAATTATTTTCATTTCATCTATCTCTATAATAACTTATGAATAGGTCAGATCTTAAAATATATAAGGGCGGGTCCAATTTGATATAAATTTGACCCATTGGTGCAACACAATTGATTCAGCCCATTCGATTTGGCCATTTGAATCAGCCCATTTGATCGACCTATTAGATTCGGCACATTTGATTCGGCCTATTTGGTCGGCCCATTTAAATTGGCACATTGATTCGAGTCATTTGAATCAGCCCATTCAAGCAGCCCATTTGATGTATATGAAGCCCGATGCGATGTATGTGAGGCCCATGAGCGAGGCCCAATGTAATGTATGTGTGTGGCCGTTACATTGTTTATGAATTCCTTATGTAGGCCACTCCTTGTCCACATTGATGGGCAATGATGGTTAGATGTCCTCATTGTGACCTTCCCTTAGGCCTTGTTAGGCTCATTTTCTTCATGGGTTAACCCAAATAAGTGGGGCCCATTCACCATAGATGGATAGTTTTGTGCTATTGGATTTGACATAACCACGGCTAAGGGCCGATCTTTATATTATGGTTTGATCGATTGTTCATATATGGACCCTGCCTTGCGTATAGGCTGATTATCGATTTCGATTATCGATTTTGATTCTCGATTTCGATTATCGATTTCGATTTTCAATTTCGATTATGAGTATATAACAACATAACATCATGATACATGTCCATACGCATCATCTGCATGCTTGTGATGAGCTGAGTGATTGATCATACATGCCATTGGGCAGATTTTTTTAGACTCCCTGGTAAGGGGAGATGCCCACATGAGAGCGTGGTATGCGCAGGATTACTGCATGACTAGATAGTGTGATTCATACATTTCGCGTTGTGTGACATGATTACTATACGCCCTAGCGACATCAGGGCCGTAGCCACCACAAGCGTATCATGGTTGGTAGGATTGGATACCAAAAATCTTGTTCTACATGAGGTGTTATAGATATCCCTTGGTGAAATTCCCTAAACCCTTATAGTACCGGGAGGTTTCTCCAACGTCTAGACCGAATGGGTGCATGAGCGCCGAGTGTCGATTATTAAAAGGCCGCACTTTTTATTGTGTCATGGTCGGTTGGAAGAGGGTGCGACCTTATCCGCCCGAGAGGAGGGGGCAAAGCTAGGCTGAGTTTGACAAGATCAAGGAATGGGTCCGCTATCGACTAGTCAGGCCCGATATTGGCAGACGGATAGTGAGGTCTCTTCCACTCACCTTGTTGCGTGTGATGGGGTGGAAATCTATCTTGGAATGTACTAGATCTCGATTATATTTCAGAGTTGAACTGTATTGATATATGGACTTGGATGAGGATTCTTATGCTTAAGTTGCATCTTGCGTCGTATGGCCTTGGCATGACCGACATTATTCATGTCTTTCATCGCATAGCCTTGGTACGATTAATAATATTCATGGATTCATCAGCATATTCCACATTACTTTGATAATGCATAATTATATTACTACCTTGTGCATACACTTTCACCACCTTCTAAGCTTTCCATAAGCTTATGCATGATCGTTGCGTGCAGGTGACGTTGGACTGGAGCAGCGCTAAGGCAGGAGCGCACAACAGATCATCTTGGAGCCTTTTTTATCGATCATCATTGTATTTCCCTTTTTCGTACACTGTACTTATAACTTTTTTATCATAGTGGAAATGTAATGGAGTTTTTGGTTGTTGTTTGTAGGTTATGTCTTTGGTTATGCTTATTACGAATCAAATTGACGTTGAAAATTCTCCTCGTAGCATCCCAGGATCGGAACCTAGAAAATGGGCACTGGGAGCCGAGAATGGGGTACTATGGAGGCTGTCGGTACCGGATTTGACGATCGAGAATTTTGAGAGCTCGACTTCTGAGTTTGGGGCATGACAGAAGTTGGTATCAGAGTATAACTTGGGAATAACTAAGAACAACATTACATGTCTACTATGAATGATTAAGTCCTGAGTTCGGATAACTTAGTGATCTTTTATTACAGACCCTTAACGTGCATGCCTTCGAGAGTTTTCAATGTTGATAGGCACCTTCATTCTTTCCTGTAGGACATGTAGCTCGAGAGAGTGACCCGATCGACTCCCGCTCCACCACCTAAGCCTCCCGCTCCACTACCTACGACTATCGCCTTACCACCTACGATCCCCACTCCACCACTAGATATTCCGACCCCCTAGCCTGAGGATGTTGTTCCTCTATTAGAGACTGGTGTGGATCCGATCGTACTTATGAGTGCTTCCTAGTTACAACAGATGATATAGACTGTGACGGCCACCCTTCAGGGGCAGGATAGGCACCCCGTCGTTTTGCTAACCCAGGCAGAGCAGGAGCGTGCAAGCGCCCTTCTTCGAGAGTTTCGACAGCTCGATCCCCCGCATTTCTAAGGCTAACCAGTCTCGACAACAGTTGAGAGATGTGCTCCGATGTGGAGAAGATCTTTAACACGATGGGATGTATGACCTAACGGTGAGTTCGATTAGTAGTATTTCTTCTCTAGGGTGAGGCTGAGCACTGGTGGACATCTGTCTCCCAAGCAGTAGACGCTGATTTTGTGTGGACCTAGGTGGATTTTTTAGATCGGTTTGATTGACAGTATTTTCCTGATCACATCCAACAACAGTGAGCGTTGGAGTTTGAGGCCCTGGTGCAGGGTGATATGACAGTGGCTCAGTATGTTGCTCGTTTTGTAGTACTATCTATATTTTCACCATACCTAGTAGATAATAAGGAGCGGAGAGCCCGCCACTTCGAGGACGGTTTACGTTACAGTCTTTGAGGTTGTGTTATTAGGCATGAGCTCCCGACTTTTGAGGAGGTGGTACAGAAGGCCCAAATTTTTTAGGTCGAGTGGGCCAGTTCTCAGATTGATCATGGTTAGAGGAGGGACTGGAAGAGGCAGGATCCCTTTGGTGACTCCCAGTAGAGTCGACCATAGCAGAGGCGCACAGATCGCCCAACCTTCCAAACACCAGCACCACCTTTGAGGTAGTTCACCGGCACCTGTTTTGGGTGTGGTGTGACGGGGCACTGTAGGTGGGAGTGTCCCTGCCCCCTGCAAAAGCAGCAACTGAGAGGTTCACAACAGCCTCCACCACAGCAGCAGTAGAGACCCCCACATCAGCAGCGAAAGTAGTCCACACCACCGAGGCCCCCTCAACAGTAGCATCAACACCAGCCTCCGAGGCCGTAGCTACAGAGGCAGTAGTTTTGACCGCCTTAGTGACACCAGCAACAACACCACGCTCAGAGGGGACAGGCACCTCCCCATCCGGCTCAGGCTAGGTTCTACGTGGCTCAACAGGATCTGCAGTCATCTGGAGGGGTCGTCGAGGGTATACTTTTAGTCTCTACATGCATTGTATGTGTGTTGTTTGATTTTGGTGCATCAGATTCTTTTATGGACGAGAGTCTCTGCTAATCGATTAGTTCACCGTTGGAGTTTGCTCGTGAGGGTTTGTCAGTATCGACTCCCTTGGGGAAGACTGCAGTGTTGGGCCGACTTTGCTCGTCTTGCCCTGTTCTGGTTGGAGATATCTTTTTTCTTGTCAATCTGTTTTCATTACCGATGTTTGAGTTCGACGTCATCCTGGGCGTGGAATGGCTTGCCGAGTACCATGCCATATTGAATTGCTCCGCGAGGACAGTCACGTTCTGTATACCCTACTTGTCACAGTTCCAGTTCATTGCTGAGCCCAAAGGAGAGCCGTTGTCTTGTATGATGTCGTGTGCCATAGAGGAGCCCATAATGGTGAGCATCGACTAGTTGTCCATGGTTTACGATTTTCTCAATGTGTTCTAGGAGATTTTGGGATTGCCTCCTTGCCGACACACCGAGTTTCAGATTGATATTGTGCCCGGTACCGCGCTTATTTCGAAGGCCCTGTATCGTATGGCACCGTTAGAGTTGCAAAAACTGTAGAAGTGGTTGAACGAGTTACGCGAGTTAGGCTTTATCCATCCGAGCAGTTCACCTGGGGGTGCCGGTACTCTTCTTGAAGAAGAAGGATGGCTCGTTGAGACTCTGTGTGGATTACCATGAGCTTAAAAAAGTCACAATCAAGAACAAGTACTCGCTCCCAAGGATCGATGATTTGTTTGATTAGCTGCAAGGTGCACAGTTCTTTTGAAAAATCGACTTGCATTCCGGTTATCATCAGATTCGGGTCTGAGAGGAGGACATTCCGAAGACTGCTTTCAGGACATGCTACGGTCATTTTGAGTTCTAGGTTATGTCCTTCGGACTGACCAATGCACTCGAGGTATTCATGCAGTTGATGAACGAGGTCTTCCACCCATATCTTGATCAGTTTGTTGTGTTGTTCATCGATGACTTCCTGATTTATTCGAGGATTCGTGAGGAGCATGTTCGACATCTGGATGTTACCTTGCAAACCCTCCAAGCCCACCAGCTCTATTCAAAGTTGGAGAAGTGTGAGTTCTGGTAGGAGGAGGTGAAGTTCATCGGTCATGTGGTGATGACGAAGGGAGTCACAGTGGACCCCTCGAAGGTTGAAGCAGTGCGTTAGTGGGGTTAGCCCACGAACACATCCGAGATCCACAGTTTCCTTGATTTAGCGGGCTACTACCAGCGTTTCATTGAGAGCTTCTCTCATATTGCAGCCCCACTGACCAGGTTGACTCGGAAGGGCATAGATTTTATTTGAAGCAACACCTGTGAGCGAGCATTTATGGAGTTGAAGGACCACCTCACGTCTGCTCCTATCCTCACTCTTCCCTATGGGAGCGATGGATTTATTATATTTACCGATGCCTCGCATATTGCTTTGGGTGCTGTCCTGATGCAGTACAGGAGACTAGTGGCCTTCGCGTCTTGTCAGCTTAAGGTCCATGAGCTGAACTACCTCACGCATGATTTGGAGCTAGCTGCAGTTATCTTCGCACTGAAGGTGTGGAGGTACTATCTCTATGCGGTTAGGTTCAATCTCTTCTTCGACCACAAGAGCTTGGAGTACATGTCTCTTAATCCGAGCTGAACATGAGGTAAAGGAGCTGGATAGAGCTCCTGAAGGACTATGACTTTGATCTTCAGTATCACCTGGGCAAGACGAACGTGGTGGTAGATACCCTCAGCCATTAGCCACGCGGCCTGATGGCCCATATGATGATATAGGAGTGAAGGATGCTCGAGGAAATAATAAAGTATGATTTTGAGTTTGGTCTGAAGTATTCTATCATGCAGTTATTGAGCCTATCGATTCAACCCCTTCTTGTCGCAAAGGTGATCAAGGCTCAGCAGGCTAATGAGTCTTTGTAAAGTTATATGGCTGAGGTGGCATCTGAGAGTCAGACAAATTTGTAGCTTGGTTTAGATGGTGGACTTCGCTTCAGAGGCCGATTATGTGTCCTGAATATTCTTGAGTTACGCAAAGATCTTATGACTGAGGCACATTGATCGCGGTTTTCTATCCACCTTGGCTCGATGAAGATGTACAGTGATTGAGGTGACAGTATTTTTGGGCACGGATGAAGCACCAGATTGCTAGTTTTGTGGCAAGTGTAACACGTGCGAACGTGTCAAGGTCGATCATTAAAAACCCTCTAGTTTATTGCAGCTGTTGAATGTCCTGATGTGGAAGTGGGAGCAAGTGTCAACAGATTTTATTATGGGCTTGCCAAGAACTCATCACGGTCATGACGCCATATGGGTTGTTGTGGATTGCCTGACGAAGTTGGCACATTTTCTTATGATGTGTCTGATTTAGTCGATGGACCGACTTGCGAGGTTATTCATCAATGAGATTGTGAGACTGCATGGTGTTCCAGTCTCGATCATTTCTAACCGAGACCCAAGGTTCACATCTCAGTTTTGGGAGAGATTTAAGAGAGCTATGAGGACTGATTTTCAGCTCAGCACCGCTTATCATCCGCAGACTGATGGCTAGACCGAGAGGCTTAACCAGATCCTTGAGGATATGCTTCGTGTATGTGCGATTGATTTCAGGGGTTGCTGGGATGAGCATTTATGATTAGCTGAGTTTGCATACAACAACAACTATCAGGAGACCATCGAAATGACTCCTTTTGAGGTATTATATGACAGACCATGCAGATCACCAAGTTGTTGGACCGAGGTGGGAGAGCGCCGTCTTCTAGGTCCCGAGCTTGTGGAGCAGATGTCAGAGGCTATCGATATCATTAGGTAAAGGATGCGCACAGCTCAAAGTCGGCAGAAGAGTTTTGTTGATCGCCGGCGTCATCTCTTGGAGTTTGCTGTAGGGGACCATGTGTATCTCAAGGTCTTGCCCATGAAGGGCACAGTTCGATTTGGAGTGAAGGGAAAGCTTGCCTCAAGGTTCATTAAACCTTTTAAGATCACTAGATGTGTTGGCGTCGTGGCCTATCGACTTGTCTTGTCATCTTAATTGTCTGGCGTCCACAACTTTTCCATATCTCTATGTCAAGGAAGTGTGGGTCAGACATCATTCCTATTATTGATTGGCATCCGTTAGAGTTTCGTGAGGATGCTTCCTATATTGAGCAGTCAGTTCGTATCCTCGATTGGAAGGAGCAGGTCCTCCGGACTAAGGTCATTCCATTGGTGAAGGTTCAGTGGGGTCACCATTCTGTTGAGGAGGCTTCGTAGGAGGGTGAGGACGAGATTCGAGAGCACTATCCCCATATTTTTTTTATGATTGATTATGTGTTGTATTTTGTAAGCTGTCTCTGATTTTATATAATGATGTTATGTTTCTTATTCCTCATGAGTTATGTCGAGTAACAATGATTGTGTAAATTTCGAGGACAAAATTACTATTAGGTGGGGAGAGCTATAAGACACGCATCATAGTCTGTACCATAATGTAGGTTCATACGATCCTCCCTATCGAATTCCGACAACCCTCAACCTATATCCAATGTTTGCGTACGATCCTAAGCTGAGTCCTACAAACCAGAGTCAGCTCAACTCGAAACTTGAACCCTTACGACCGCACCATCGCCATGGTTTCGATGTCGCGTCTCGTGAGCCGAGGCGATGCCCGGGCCAGGAAATATGGGCCCACATTTAGTCTGAGAAAAATGCCGCGTGTTGCTAAACCCAAGAGAATCTCTACAACATGTCACCTCAATCAATCAATCAATCCTATCAAGGGTCAAGTACAGGTCAAATATACCACACCTCACACCCATCCCCAAGCACCCCATAAGTCAATAATTTCTTACACACCCCATACCCTTCTTACACCATCTATCCTTAAAATCAACAAAGTTCTTACAAACCCATCACTCACCATATTCATCACTCCATCACCCATCTCTCTTTATCTTTACAACCCTCTCTCCTTCATTTCTCAAACTCACTTTCCCAAGTAAGAAAGAAAATCCCACGTCCAAGCATTTTTTAGCCTCCAAGAGAGCTTTGTGTATGGCCCACTTCCTACCCTCTCATCTCACAACTCAACCATAAAAAACTCTATCTCTTTCATTAGGATCGAAGCTAAGGAGCAAAGGAAGCCTGGGGAGTAAGAAGAAGTGGACGGTGGATGATCTTAGACCTATATTTGCATTTTTTTTTTTTAATTTTGTGATTGAAGGGCCACATATGGTGGGACCCACTTTAATGTACGCTTATATCCAAGAGGGGTCCATAGTGGTAGGGCCCTTCTGACATCTTAGATCTCTCTCTCTCTCTCTCTTTCTATGATTATGGCCCACCATGAAGTATATATTTTATCCATGCCATTCACCTTCATGGGACTAACCTGATGGATGTGTTGGATCTACACCATCCAGCCTGTTATCGGGCTTGGACGGAACAAAAAACACAAATATCAGGTCGGTTCAACAGGTTGGCCATGTCCATATGGGACCCACCATGATGTCGCGTTATATCCATGTCGTCCAGTGTCCCTAGACGCTGGACGTGGTAGCAGTGAAGTGTGGAATGACAGTGGAGTGGCTAAGGGTGATGTGTGAGCAGACAATGGGTGTACTAATAGTAAAGTGTGTGCTGATAGTGGGATCTATGGGACCCATCCACGTCCTCCATCCCTTTCGATGGGCCACACCATAGTGTATGTGTTTTTTCCAAACCGTCCACCACCCTTGGACAGTGGGACCCACGTCCGTGGGGGGCACTCCTTGATATGTTTATCCACACCCAGATCCATAGCTCTAGTGGTAGACTGAGTGATATATACCTCGTATCAACACTGTCAGTGGGATTGGCTAACTGTGAGGTGTGATTGACGATGGGTGTAGCTGACAGTGAAGTGTGTACGGACAGTGGGGTCCATTGGACCCACCCATGTCGTCCATACATTTTTGATGGGCCACATCATGATGCGTGTGGGGTATCCACCGTCCCTGGATGGTGGGACCCACCCCATGTGTGGGGCTACCAAGGTGTATGTGTATGTCTAGGCCGTCCAGGGCCTGAACGTGGTACATAATAAATATAATATTAATATATTATATTCTATTATATAAATATATCTTATGGTATATTATATATTATATTATAATATAATATTAAATATATATATTATATGTACATAAGGGTGGGCCCTACATGGGACCCACCACTGTGCTTTAGTGCAACGAGCTACATGTACATTAGCTTTTAGCTGCATGTCAAGTACACCATCACCACACACCCATCCCCAAGCAACCCCATAATTCAACAATTTCTTACACACCCAATACCCTTCTTATACCATCTACCCCTAAAGTTAACAATGTTCTTAGAAACCCATCACTCATCACATTCATCACTCCATCACCCATCTCTCTATCTTTACAACCCTCTCTCTTTCATTTCTCAAACTCACTTTCCCATGTAAGAAAGAAAATCCCACATCCAAGCATTTTTCTAGCCTCCAAGAGAGCTTTGTGTGTGGCCCACTTCCTACCCTCTCATCTCTCAACTCAACCATCAAAAACTCCATCTCTTTCGTTATGATCGAAGCTAAGGAGCAAAGGAAGCCTAGGGAGTAAGAAGAAGTGGACGGTGGGTGATCTTAGACCCACATTTGCATTTTTTAATTTTGTGATTGAAGGGCCACATATGGTGGGACCCACTTTATTGTATGCTTAAATCTAATAGGGGCCTATAGTGGTAGGGCCCCCCACTATAGGCCCCTCCGACATCTCCGATCTCTCTTTCTCTCTCTCTCTCACTTTCTCTTTCTATGATTATGGCCCACCATGAAGTATATATTTTATCAAAGCCATTCACTTTCATGGGACCGACCTGATGGATGTGTTGGATCTACACAATCCACCCCGTTATCGGGCCTGGACGGAATGAAAAACATAAATATCAGGTGTGTTCAACAGGTGGGCCACGTCCGAGTGGGACCCACCATGATGTCGGGTTATATCCATGTCGTCCAGTGTCCCTAGACGTTGGACGTGGTAGCAGTTAAGTGTGGACTGACAGTGGGGTGGCTAATGGTGATGTGTGAGCAGACAGTGGGTGTACTAATAGTGAAGTGTGTGCTGACAGTGCGGTACATGGGACCCATCCACATCCTCCATCCCTTTCGATGGGCCACACCATAATGTATGTGTTTTATCCAAACCATCCACTACCCCTGGAGGGTGGGACCCAAGTCCGTGTGGGGCCCTCCTTGATATGTTTATCCACACCCAGGTCCATAGGTCTAGTGGTAGACTGAGTGATATATACCTCATTTCAACACTGTCAGTGGGATTGGCTAATAGTGAGGTGAGACTGACGATGAGTGTAGCTGACAGTGAAGTGTGTACGGACGGTGGGGTCCGTTGGACCCACCCATGTCATCCATCCATTTTTGATGGCCACACCGTGATGTGTGTGGGGTATCCACCATCCTTGGATGGTGGGACCCACCCCATGTGTGGGGCTACCATGGTGTATGTGTATGTTTAGGCCGTCCAGGGCCTGGACGTGGTATATAATAAATATAATATTAATATATTATATTCTTTTATATTAATATATCATATGATATATTATATATTATATTATAATATAATATCATATATATATCATATGTACATGAGGGTGAGCCCTACGTGGGACCCACGTCTGCCCTTTTGTGCAACGAGCTACATGTATAATAACTATTAGCTGCATGTCAAGTACACCATCACCTCACACCCATCCCTAAGTAACCCCATAAGTCAACAATTTCTTACACACCCCTTACCCTTCTTACCCCATCTACACCTAAAGTTAACAAAGTTCTTACAAACCTATCAAAATTCATCACTCCATCACCCATCTCTCTCTATCTTTACAACCCTCTCTCCTTCATTTCTCAAACTCACTTTCCCAAGTTAGAAAGAAAATCCAACATCCAAGCATTTTTCTAGCCACCAAGAGAGCTTCGTGTGTGGCCCACTTCTTATCCTCTCATCTCTCAACTCAATCATCAAAACTCCATCTCTTTCGTTAGTATCGAAGCTTAGGAGCAAAGGAAGCCTAGGGAGTACGAAGAAGTGGATAGTGGGTGATCTTAGACCCACATTTGCATTTTTTTAGTTTTGTAATTGAAGGGCCACATATGGTGGGACCCACTTTAATGTATGGACCCACTTTAATGTATGCTTATATCCAAGAGGGGCCCATAGTGGTAGGCCCCTCCGACATCTCTGATCTCTCTTTTCCTCTCTCTCTCTCTCTCTCTCTCTCTCTCTCTCTCTCTCTCTCTCTCTCTCTCTCTCTCTTTCTATGATTATGGCCCACCTTGAAGTATATATTTTATCCATGCCGTTCACCTTCATGGGACCGACCTGATGGATGTGTTGGATCTACACCATCCATCCTGTTATCAGGCCTGGACGGAATGAAAAACACAAATATTAAGTCAGTTCAACAGGTGAGCCATGTCCATGTGGGACCCACCATGATGTCGTGTTATATCCATGTTGTCCAGTGTCCCTGGACCCAGGACGTGGTAGCAGTGAAGTGTGGACAGACAGTGGGGTGGCTAACGGTGATGTGTGAGCAGAAAGTGGGTGTACTAACAATGAAGTGTGTGCTAACAGTGGGGTCCATGGGACCCATCCACATCCTCAATACCTTTCGATGGGCCACACCATAATGTATGTGTTTTATCCAAACCATCCACCACCCCGAAGGGTGGGACCCATGTCCGTGTGGCGTCCTCCTTGATATGTTTATCCACACCCAGGTCCATAGCTCTAGTGGTAGACTGAGTGAAATATACCTCGTTTCAACACTGTCAGTGGGATTGGCTAATAGTGAGGTGTGACTGACGATGGGTGTAGCTGACAGTGAAGTATGTATGGACGGTGGGGTCCGTTGGACCCACCCATGTCATCCATCCATTTTTGATGGGCCACACCGTGATGCGTGTGGGGTATCCACCGTCCCTTGAGATTGGGACCCACCCCATGTGTGGGGCAACCATGGTGTATGTGTATGTCGTCCAGTTCCTGGACGTGGTATATAATAAATATAATATTAATATATTATATTCTATTATATTGATATATAATATGATATATTATATATTATATTATAATATAATATCATATATATATTATATGTACATAAGGGTGGGCCCTACATGGGACTCATCACTGCCCTTTTGTGCAATGAGCTCCATGTACAATAGCTATTAGCTGCATGTCAAGTACACCATCACCTCACACCGATCCCTAAGCAATCCCATAAGTCAACAATTTCTAACACACCCCATACCCTTCTTACACCATCTACCCCTAAAGTTAACAAAGTTCTTATAAACTCATCACTCATCACATTCATCACTCCACCCATCTCTCTCTATCTTTACAACCCTCTCTCCTTCATTTCTCAAACTCACTTTCCCAAGTAAGTAAGAAAATCCCACATCCAAGCATTTTTCTAGCCTTCAAGAGAGCTTTGTGTGTGGCCCACTTCCTACCCTCTCATCTCCCAATTCAACCATCAAAAACTCCATTTCTTTTGTTAGGATCGAAGCTAAGGAGCAAAGGAAGCCTAGGGAGTAAGAAGAAGTGGACGGTGGGTGATCTTAGACCCACATTTACATTTTTAAAATTTTATGATTGAAGGGCCACATATGGTGGGACCCACTTTAATGTATGCTTGTATCCAAGAGGGGCCCATAGTGGTAGGGCCCCTCCGACATCTCCGATCTCTCTTTCCCTCTCTCTCGCTCTATCTATAATTATGGCCCACCATGAAGTATATATTTTAACCATGCCATTCACCTTCATGGGACCAACCTGATGGATGTGTTGTATCTACAACATCCAGCCCGTTAGCGGGCCTAGACCGAACGAAAAACACAAATATCAGGTCGGTTCAACAGGTGGGCCATGTCCTTGTGGGACCCACCATGATGTCGTGTTATATCCATGTCGTCCAGTGTCCCTGGACACTGGATGTGGTAGCAGTGAAGTGTGGACTGACAGTGGGGTGCTAACGGTGATGTGTGAGTAGACAGTGGGTGTACTAACAGTGAAGTGTGTGCTGATAGTGGGGTCCATGGGACCCATCTACATCCTCCATCCCTTTGGATGGGCACACCATAGTGTATGTGTTTTATCCAAACCGTCCACCACCCTTAGAGGGTGGGACCCACGCCCATGTGGGGCCCTCCTTGATATGTTTATCCACACCTGGGTCCATACCTCTAGTGGTAGACTGAGTGATATAACCTCATATCAACACTGTCAGTAGGGTTGGGTAACAGTGAGGTGTGACTGACGATGGGTGTAGCTGACAGTGAAGTGTGTACGGACGGTGGGGTCTGTTGGACTCACCCATGTCGTCCATCTATTTTTGATGGGACACACCTGAAAGGGCCTAGCTATATGCCCTTGAGGGGGGGTGAATAAGGCAATGCCAAATAAAACTAATAACAGCGGAATAATATAAGATATGAAGCACAATGCTAAATACAAAACAATCACAATAGCCTAAAATAAAGATATTGATACTTTATCAGTTCTACGGAAAACCTTACACCAAAAACCAGAGGTTTAAGGTAGGACAACCTTATTTCTAGAACGTCCTTTGTATCACAAACCAAAGAGGAATAATAAGCAATGAAATCAAAATAACTTGCGGAAAATAAATCCTAAGTTATTACAACATTCATCTACACTTTCTTGAAGTGATTACAACATTCATCCACAAACACAAACCACAAAACTGAATGAATAAAGAAATGAAACACATCCACAACACAACGATATATAGTGGTTCACCTGTGTGTACACCATCTGTTATCCAACAGCCACACAGATTGCTACTCCACTCCTAATATCCTCATACAGGGGATATTAGCATGCACTATCAAAATAGGTTTCACAAGTTCACCTAAAACCTTCATAATTGTATCTTTGATCTCGGGCTTACACAATCCAAAAACCCCACAATCTGAGTTTTCTGGCTCTCCTCAGATAACCACTACAATGAGATTTTTCTGGCGAATCTCATACAAAAACCAGAGAAAGTAAATTACAAAACATGTAAAATACCTGAATCACCTTTTGAAGAAGCCCGGTAGAACCAATCGAAGTAGAAGTTCGATTCGATGTTCAAAGTGCAATACTCACTTTAAGAATAGTTCTAAGTCTAATTGATTTTAGATCAAATGGGCTAGATCTATTTGATTTTGAATCCAAGAAGAAGGAATATCAGAAATTTCCCTTTTCTAATAAGATTGGAATGTAGATCAAAATCAAATAAAAATAAGCTAGCAAAAGGAATATCAAATAAGCACAATGTAGCTTAAAATAAACACAAACTTATCTCAGAGAATAGCCTAAAGAATGCTTGAATAGAATTGATTTGAAGTGTTAAAACTCTGAAGTTCGTGCTCAATTTATAGACTGAAAAATCCTGTCTATGATTGGTCTTAGGATCCTAGGACTGGTCGTAGCATCAAAGATTTTCGAAAGATTTTCGCGGGATAAGATTTTCAGTTCCACGACCGGTCCTGGGTGGTCTACGACCGGTCGTGGGCCACCTACGACTGGTCGTGAGACACCTACGACTAATCGTAGGACCCCAAAAATGGTTGCTGGAGTTTGAGTCGTAGGGCTACGACTGGTCGAAGGATGAGTCGTACAACTCACAGGACTGGTTGTAGGATGTCCAGGACTAGTCGTAGGACAGCTAGAAAGATTTGAAAATCTTTAATTACCTAGTACTGGTCCTGAAAAACTTAAAATTGGTTGTAGTAAAGCTAGGACTGGTCTTGAAGTCCCTAGGACTGGTCTTAGAACACTCCAAACAAGCATATAAAAATATATGAGTTATGTATCCGGAATGACCTACAGTAAAGCTCATCCTAAGGTCAATCTAAGGTCAAACAAACCTTAAAAGTGAGATGGACATTGAAAGTCTGTACACTCAGATGACCCTTAAGAGAAGCTTATGAATATTCAAAACTTGTAATAGGCCTTCATGAGCTTGATCTTGACTTGACAAAGTCTTCTAGTAAACTAAAACTTAATCAAACCTTGAACATGCAACCTTGAAAACTTCTATTCTTGATTTCTTCATCCAAGACTTGAAAACTTTCTTCTTTTAAGATCTTGTCTTGAAATGCGTTGTCTTGATATGTCTTGATTGCAATGAATAGACTTCAAACATAAAACACAAGATATACAAGACATAGATATAGGTTTTGGCACCATAAAATTTGACAACTAAAAGGATATGAAATTATAGCACTTACAACACCGTGATGCGTTTGGGGTATCCATTGTCTCTCGAAGGTGGGACCCACCTCATCTGTGGGGCTACCATGGTGTATGTATATGTCTAGGCCATCCAGGGCCTGGACGTGGTATGTAATAAATATAATATTAATATATTATATTGTATTATATTAATATATCATATGATATATTATATATTATATTATAATGTAATATCATATATATACAGATATAAGTACATGAGGGTGGGCCCTACGTGGGAGAAACCTCTGCTTTTTTGTGCAACGAGCTGCATGTACAATAGCTATTAGTTACATGTAAAGTACACCATCACCTCACACCCATCCCTAAGCAACCCCATAAGTCAACAATTTCTTACACACGCCATATCCTTTTTGCACCATCTACCCCTAAAGTTAAGAAAGTTCTTACAAACCCATCATACATCACATTCATCACTCCATCACCCATCTCTCTCTATTTTAACAACCCTCTCTCATTCATACCCCAAACTCACTTTCCCAAGTAAGAAAGAAAATCCTACATCCAAGCATTTTTCTAGCCTCCAAGAGAGCTACGTGTGTGGCCCACTTCCTACCCTCTCATCTCTCAACTCAACCATAAAAAACTCCATCTCTTTCGTTAGGATTGAAGCTAAGGAGCAAAGGACGCCTAGGGAGTAAGAAGAAGTGGACGGTGGGTGATCATAAACCCACATTTGCATTTTTTTAATTTTGTGATTAAAGGGCTAGATATGGTGGGACCCACTTTAATGTATGCTTATATCCAAGAAGGGCCCATAGTGGTAGGGACCCTCCGACATCTCCGATCTCACTTTCTCTCTCTCTCTTTCTCTCTCTCTCTCTCTCTCTCTCTCTCTCTCTCTCTCTCTCTCTTTCTATGAATATGGCCCACCATGAAGTATATATTTTATCCATGCAATTCACCTTCATGGGACCGACTTGATGGATGTGATAGATATACACCATCCAACCTCCTATCGGGCTTGGACGGAATGAAAAACAAAAATATCAGGTCGGTTCAACCGGTGGGCTACTTCCATGCGGAACCCACCATGATGTCGTGATATATCCATTTCGTCCAGTGTCCCTGGACGCTGGACTTGGTAGCAGTGAAGTGTGGACTGACAGTGGGGTGGCTAATAGTGATGTGTGAGCAGATAGTGGGTGTACTAACAGTGAAGTGTGGGCTGATAGTGGGGTCCATGGGACCCATCCACGTCCTGCATCCATTTCGATGGGCTACCATAGTGTATGTGTTTTATCCAAACCGTCCGCCTCCCCTGGAGTGTGGGACCCACATCCGTGTGCGGCCCTCCTTGATATGTTTATCCACACCTAAGTCCATAGGTCTAGTGGTAGACTGAGAAATATATACCTCGTTTCAACACTATTAGTGGGATTGGCTAACAGTGAGGTGTGACTAACGATGTGTGTAGCTGACAGTGAAGTGTGTACGGATGGAGGGGTCCGTTGGACCCACCCATGTCATCCATCCATTTTTGCTGGACGTGATGCGAGTGGGGTATCCACCGTCATGGATGGTGGGACCCACCCCATGTGTGGGGCTACCATGGTGTATGTGTATGTCTAGGTCATCCAGGGCCTGGACATGGTATATAATAAATATAATATAAATATATTATATTCTATTATATTAATATATCATGTGATGTATTATATATTATATTATAATATAATATCATATATATATATATATATATATATATATATTATATGTACATAAGGGTGGGTCCTACATGGGACCCACCACTGCCCTTTTGTGCAACGAGCTACATGTACAATAGCTATTAGCTGCATGTCAAGTACACCATCATGTCACACCCATCCCTAAGCAACCCTATAAGTCTACAATTTCTTACACACCACATACCCTTCTTACACCATCTAACCCCAAAGTTAACAAAGTTCTTACAAACCCATCACTCATCACATTCATGACTCCATCATCCATCTCTCTCTATCTTTACAACCCTCTCTCCTTCATTTCTCAAATTCACTTTCCGAAGTAAGAAAGAAAATCCCACATCCAAGCATTTTTCTAGCCTCCAAGGGAGCTTTGTGTGTGGCCCACTTCCATCCTTCTCATCTCCTAACTCAACCATTAAAAACTCCATTTCTTTCGTTAGGAACGAAGCTAAGGAGCAGAGGAAGCCTAGGGAGTAAGAAGAAGTGGACGGTGGGTGATCTTAGACCCACATTTGTATTTTTTTAATTTTGTGATTGAAGGGCCACATATGGTGGGACCCACTTTAATTTATGCTTATATCCAAGAGGGGCCCATAGTGGTAGGGCCCCTTCGACATCTCTGATCTCTCTCTCTCTCTCTCTCTCTCTCTCTCTCTCTCTTTCTATGAATATGGCCCACCATGAAGTATATATTTTATCCATGCTTTTCACCTTCATGGGACCAACCTGATGGATGTGTTGGATCTACACCATCCAGCCCATTATCGGGCTTGGACCGAACAAAAAACACAAATATCAGGTTGGTTCAACAGGTGGGCCATGTACATGTGGGACCCACCATGATGTCGTGTTATATCCATGTCGTCTAGTGTCCCTGGACGCTGGACGGGGTAGCAGTGAAGTGTGGACTGACAGTGGGGTAGCTAACGGTGATGTGTGAGCAGACAATGGGTGTAGTAACAGTGAAATGTGTGCTGACAGTGGGGTCCATGGGACCCATCCACCTCCTCTGTCCCTTTGGATGGGCCACACCATAGTGTATGTGTTTTATCCAAACCGTCCACCACCCTTGGAGGGTGGGACTCACGTTCGTGTGGGGCCTTCCTTGATATGTTTATCCACACCTAGGTCCATAGCTCTAGTGGTAAACTAAGTGATATATACCTCGTATCAACACTGTCAGTGGGATTGGTTAACAGTGATGTGCGACTGACGATGGGTGTAGCTAATAGTGAAGTATGTACAGACGGTGGGGTCTGTTGGACCCACCCATGTAGTCCATTTATTTTTGATGGGCCACATCGTGATGCGTGTGGGGTATCCCTCGTCCCTGGATGGCGGGCCCCACCCCATGTGTGGGGCTACCATGGTGTATGTACATGTCTAGGCCGTCCAGGGCCTGGATGTGGAATATAATAAATATAATATTAATATATTATATTCTATTATATTAATATGTCATATGTTTTATTATATTATATATTATAATATAATATCATATATATATTATATGTACATGAGGGTGGGCCCTACATGGGACCTACCTCTGCCCTTTTGTACAATGAGCTGCATGTACAATAGCTATTAGCTGCGTGTCAAGTACACCATCACCTCACATCCATCTCTAAGCAACCCCATAAGTCAACAATTTCTTATATACCCCATACCCTTCTTACACCATCTACCCCTAAAGTTAACAAAGTTCTTACAAACCCATCAACTTTCATCACTCCATGACCCATCTATCTCTATCTTTACAACCCTCTCTCCTTCATTTCTCAAACTCACTTTCCCAAGAAGAAAGAAAATTCCAAGCATTTTTCTAGCCACCAAGAGAGCTTTGTGTGTGGCCCACTTCGTACCCTCTCATCTCTCAACTCAACCATCGAAAACTCCATCTCTTTCGCTAGGATCGAAGCTAAGGAGTAAAGGAAGCCCAGGGAGTAAGAAGAAGTGAACAGTGGGTGATCTTAGACCCGCAATTACATTTTTTTAATTTTGTGATTGAAGGGCCACATATTGTGGGACCCACTTTAATGTATGCTTATAGCCAAGAGGGGCCCATAGTGGTAGGGACCCTCCGATATCTCCGATCTCTCTTTCTCTCTCTCTCTGTGTCTCTCTCTCTCTTTCTATGATTATGGCCCACCATGAAGTATATCTTTTATCCATGTCATTCACCTTCATGGGACCGACCTGATGGATGTGTTGGATCTACACCATTCAGCCTATTATCGGGCCAGGACAGAACAAAAAACACAAATATTAGGTCGGTTCAACAAGTGGGCCACATCCATGTGGGACCCACCATGATGTCGTGTTATATCCATGTCGTCCAGTGTCCCTGGACACTAGACGTGGTAGCAGTGAAGTGTGGACTAATAGTGGGGTGGCTAACGGTGATGTGTGAGCAGACAGTGGGTGTACTAATAGTGAAGTGTGTGCTGACAGTGGGGTCCATGGGACCCATCCACGTCCTCCATCCCTTTCGATGGGCCACACCATAGTGTATGTGTTTTATCTGAACCGTCCACCACCCGTGGAGGGTGGGACCCACGTCCGTGTGGGGCCCTCCTTGATATGTTTATCCACACCTAGGTCCATAGCTCTAGTGGTAGACTAAGTGATATATACCTCGCTTCAACACTGTTAGTGGGATTGGCTAACAGTGAGGTGTGACTGACGATGGGTGTAGCTGACAGTAAAGTGTGTATGAACGGTGGGATCCGTTGGACCCACCCATGTCGTTCATCCATTTTTGATGGGACACAGCGTGTAACACCCCAGAATTTTTCCAACCTGGAGTTAGACATTCTTAGGAAATAAGTCAACCATATCACTCTCAAAGATCAATCCTAAGGTTTAAAAATCACTTTTCAACCCATTTCCTTCAAAATCTCACCTTTCACCACCTCGTTCTTCAAATTTCTCCAAGTACTTTCACGTTAGACACAAATCCTAAAGTTTAAAAGGTGAAGAACTATACTTAAACTAAAACTTATTATAAATGGTACTTACATGAATAAAATGGGATTTCGACTATTAAATTTTTAAAATTTCATGATGTAGATAGGTTATTGGATGGATTATCTTCTTCTAACCCAAAATCATATATTGTATGTCACGTAACTCATTCTAGTTTACAAATGAGACTCATAATGCCCCAACAGACTCGTGGGCCTAAACGGCTCAATTTGAGGGAACCCGAGGTGGGTCCCACATGTTTTTAGCATTCCGGGGGGGGGAAGGACATCGCCCCTGGGGTGAGCCCTCACCAAAAAGTCCACTGACCGGCGAGGGGCTCACCAGTTTGGAGAGGCCTCGTCTGTACAGCGGTCAGGCAACCCATTTTTTACATTTTTTCTGCGCATTTCATCCAACTTTAAAACATCTTATCTCCTTCGTTATAACTCCGATTTAGGTGATTTAAAAACCAAATTGAAACTAAATGAGTCTAGGTTAATATAAAAATATGTAGAAAATATAATAAAATATTTAATATAGTTTAAAGTAGGTCATTATGACTACTGTCTGAAAATCACTTGTTGGATAGCTACTGCTTCGAGAATTTTTAAAATTTTTTTACAAAAAATCTCATGAAATTTGGTGAAGATGGGATAAACGTGACGATAAACTACTAAAAAAAATTAAAATCATATAATAACTAGAAGTGCTAAAAATGGGGCATAGAATGGCCCTAGGACTGTATTCTGCCATAATTAGGGTAGAATTTGGTTAAGTACTAAAATGAATACTCAGTAGAATGAGTTTGAACCACTTTAAATATGAACTACAAGACCCAAAATAAGTAGGACTACTAATGCTACATTACCTAGAAATCTAGGATCAATCTCTAAACCCAGTTGCTCTTGGGAGCATTTTGAAACTTCATATCGGACCTGGACAGCACGTCGAAAGTCCGATAGCGACAAACTTAGAAAATTATGACCACCTAGTTGGACTTGACAATCACCTCAAAAATCATGTCCAAACGATGTCCTGAGACTGTTTCCTTGAGTCTGAAGAGAAGAGAGTGAGAAAGTGAAGAATTTTAAGAAATTAAATAGGAATTTAAGTAATCTAGGTGGTGTCGCTTGCACGCTTTTTCTAAGCATTCTAACCATTGGTTTTTTACCCAAATTCACCCTCGGATCAGGGAAGGTGGCCCATACATGTCAAAGTACTTGTGGCCCTAATCGAGTTTCGGTGACCATTGAACTGAAACTAGTCCGCCACAGCTGATCTGGAAACCCGATCGGACTGAAAACTTAACTTGCTTAAGATCCCATATTAGTGAGCTTAAGTTTAACCACATTTGATAAGAGGACCTCTAGAAGTGCTCCGTTGGATCAGAAAGAGCCCGATTTGGTTATAACTTAAGTATACCTTGGCCCTAAGGCTGTTTCCGTCGACTTTAGGCTTATAAAAAGGCCTTAAACCCTCATTCCCAAATCTCATACGAATTTCCTAAACCCTAGCCATTTCAAGAGAGAGAAAGGAGGGAGAAGTAAGAGAGAACCTGTTATTTTTCTGTAGGATTCTTCCCAGCTCTTCTACGTATCGATCCTGCGTATCTGAATCGTTCTTCCGGTGATTCTGATTCCGTTCTTGGGTAAGTAAAGCATAGAATAGCTGTAGTGAAGTTATAGCCAACCTGTTTCATGCCTTAGGTAGCGTATCCATCGTTGACGAAGACTTATCATCTGAATCACATCTAATATGCATTTTCTGGTTTAAGGTGCAGACTATATACGTTTAGGTTATGGTTTTCAAGACTTTCAATGTCGGTTAATGATATATTACTAACGTAAATGCTATTTCACATGTATAAAGTGTTGTCCATTTTATTTTTCAGTTATACGTTAACTATGTTGAATATACTATATTCCTCTTATTTGTAGAAAATATTGTTTACGTATGAAATTCAGATTTGTGCTTGCCATGATTAATTGTTGTCTATGTATGCTAGATATATGTGTATCAACTTCTGGGTGAACGGATTAGCCTAATATATGTTTTATCAATATACATTGCGTATGTTGTATGTGTAGTCTAAGTGTTTGTAAAAATGTTTAAATGAGTTAGTAGTTAGTACGGTGTACCTGTATGTGTGTTGAGTTATGTGTCTCAATTACCTTGTCCATGTGTGCATATGTGTGGATTCATGTTTTAGTTGTATTCCATAACATGTAGAAACAAGGCCGTGAAGGGTGATGGGGGAGTGGTGTAATGATTCTGTGTAACAGCCCTGACAGCCCTAAAGCGGATAATATCGGACCATTGATTGTATAATTTGAAATATGATCCATTTGCTGCTTTGACTATATCATTGGATAACATGTCATAATTGAATGTGATTGGGGCTATTATATAGTCCAGGTAATCGATAACAGTCTTTAAACTGGTGGTTGAGGTTATTTTCGCCACGCAGGATGAGTTTAACGAATCCAAGTCGTGCTTGGGATATTCAGCAGTGGTTAGGCCACACAGAGTGCTTATGCATTACATGTCGTCCAACTCAATGTGCGTTTGGCCTAGTTGAGCTTATCAACTAACTCGATTGACTGATGTTTGTTCACCATGTTTGGTCGCTACTATTTGAATCTAAAGCACCGAATTCACTAGCGAAGATCCCGTTAACCTTGGTACCGTGATCCCCTAAGACTCATGAGCTGGGCATAGTGGTATGGGACACTGTGGTCAAGTTGTTGGCCTACGCTGGGGTGACGAGCCTCCTCGTAGTGACCAGTGAGCAACCTAGACTCGTGAGTCGATTATAGTGGTATGAGACACTATATTTGTGTTGTCGCCCTACATTGATTGGTGACGAGCCCTTTGTAGTGACCTCGAGCATACTCTGAGTCTACGTTGAGGCAACGAGTCTTTCCGTAGCATTAGAGTATAACTAGGCCTACACTGATCAGTTGTCGCGTCCTATGCATGTGATGTGTTTCTCGCAGGAGCAACACTGATTTGGTGACAAGCCCTTTTGTGGTGACCTAGAACCGCAACATCGTATAAGATTGTCTAGGACTGACGACCCTAGAATGAATCATCATTTGGGTATTGATACAAGGGAGGTACCTTAGCTTCCCATTCCTGCTGTATGAAAAGGATTAATAATAACTCGAAAATCATGTTCATATCATCGCACTGCATGTGTCGACGATGAAGTGTACAGAGGGCTGGAAGCATGCCACGAACGTAAGATGGTGTCGCACGAGGGAGTGTAGGCGAGGGCATGTATTCATGAAACATCTCATCCCTGAATTAATAAGAGTATTTAGGAATGTTTGACATGTTTGCTTTATCATTACTGCTTGACTGAATTGATAACATGTTAATCTTTACTCTATGATTCCACTGAGTTGATCACTCACTCCCATGTTACGAGATGGTGTTTACAACAACAACCAGTGCCTATTTTAGTTTCAGATGGTGGTGATGCTTGCGAGGTAGAACCGGTCTTTTATGCCAATGAGGAGGGTTTCTCCTATATACAGTTCTCAGGCGGGTTCATGTGAACAATGCTCTGATTGACAGGGATTCAGGGCTATGTTGGTAGTGATTTATCACTTTTTGATATATATATTTTGAGACACGACTTGTAATTATGACTTAGCAGACCATACATATCATGGGTACTTATTTTGATTTATATATTTTAGTCTTCCGCTCGTGTTTTCAAACTGTCCCTGAATTATGTTTGCTGTTTTGGCTTAATCTACCTCATATTTTATGCCCTAATACAGATAACATTCATCCATCATCAAATAATGTTGCATAAGTGATGTTTTGGAACTCGGGAGCTGAGTTATGCTCGACTCCCGATTTTTAGGGCGTTACACATCATGATGCTTGTGGGGTATCCACCGTCCCTGGATGGTGGGACCCACCCCATGTGTGGGGCTACCATGGTGTATGTGTATGTCTAGGTAGTCCAGGGCCTGGACGTGGTATATAATAAATATAATATTAATATATTATATTCTTTTATATTAATATATCATATGATATATTATATATTATATTATAATATAATATCATATATATATTATATGTACATGAGGGTGAGCCCTAAGTGGGACCCACGTCTACCCTTTTGTGCAACGAGCTACATGTACAATAACTATTAGCTGCATGTCAAGTACACCATCACCTCACACCCATCCCTAAGCAACCCCATAAGTCAACAATTTCTTACACACCCCATACCCTTCTTACACCATCTACGCCTAAAGTTAACAAAGTTCTTACAAACCCATCACTCATCACATTCATCACTCCATCACCCATCTCTCTCTATCTTTACAACCCTCTCTCCTTCATTTCTCAAACTCACTTTCCCAAGTAAGAAAGAAAATCCCACATCCAAGCATTTTTCGAGCCTCCAAGAGAGCTTTGTGTGTTGCCCACTTCCTACCCTTTTATCTCCCAACTCAACCATCAAAAACTCCATCTCTTTCATTAGGATCGAAGCTAAGGAGCAAAGGAAGCTTAGGTAGTAAGAAGATTTGGATGGTGGGTGATCTTAGACCCACATTTGCATTTTTTTAATTTTGTGATTGAAGGGCCACATATGGTTGGAGCCACTTTAATGTATGCTTATATCCAAGAAGGGCCCAAAGCGGTAGGGCCCCTCCGACATCTCTGATCTCTCTTTCACCCCCCCCCCCCCCCCCTCTCTCTCTCTCTCTTTCTCTCTCTTTCTATGATTATGGCCCACCATGAAGTATATATTTTATCCATGTAATTCACCTTCATGGGACCGACCTGATGGATGTGTTGGATCTACACCATCCAGCCAGTTATCGGGCATGGACCGAATGAAAAACAAAAATATCAGGTAAGTTCAACAGGAGGGGCATGTCCATGTGGGACCCTCCGACATCTCCGATCTCTCTTTCTCTCTCTCTCTCTCTCGCTCTCTCTCTCTCTCTCTCTCTCTCTCTCTCTCTCTTTCTATGATTATGGCCCACCATGAAGTATATATTTTATCCATGCCATTCACCTTCATGGGACCGACCTGATAGATGTGTTGGATCAACACCATCCAGCCCGTTATCGGGCCTGGTCGAAATGAAAAACACAAATATTAGGTCGGTTCAATAGGTTGGCCATGTCCATGTGGGACCCACCATGATGTCGTGTTATATCTATGTCGTCCAGTGTCCCTGGACGCTGGACGTGGTAGCAGTGAAGTGTGGACTGATAGTGGGGTGGCTAACGGTGATGTGTGAGCAGACAATGGGTGTACTAACAGTGAAGTGTGTGCTGACAGTGGGGTCCATGGGACCCATCCACATCCTCCATCCCTTTGGATGGGCCACACCATAGTGTATGTGTTTTATCCAAACTGCCCATGTCCGTGTGGGGCCCTGCTTGATATGTTTATCCACACCCAGGTCCATAGCTCTAGTGGTAGACTGAGTGATATATACCTCATTTCAACATTGTCAGTGGGATTGCCTAACAGTGAGGTGTGACTAACGATGGGTGTAGCTGACAGTGAAGTGTGTACGGACGGTGGGGTCTGTTGGACCCACCCATGTCGTCCATCCATTTTTGATGGGCCACACCGTGATGCGTGTCGGGTATCCATCGTCCCTAGATGGAGGGAGCCACCCCATGTGTGGGGCTACCATGGTGTATGTGTATGTCTAGGCTGTCCGGAGCCTGGACGTGGTATATAATAAATATAATATTAATATTTTATATTCTATTATATTAACATATCATAAGATATATTATATATTATATTATAATATAATATAATATCATATATATATATATATTATATGTACATGAGGGTGGGCCCTATGGGGGACCCACCTCTGCCCTTTTGTACAACGTGCTGCATGTACAATAGCTATTAGCTACATGTCAAGTACACCATCACCTCACACACATCCCTAAGCAACCCCATAAGTCAATAATTTCTTACACACCTCATATCCTTTGTACACCATATACCCCTAAAGTTAACAAAATTCTGATAAACCCATCACTCGATCACCCATGTCTCTCTATCTTTACAACCTTCTCTCATTCAGTTCTCAAAGTTACTTTCCCAAGTAAGATAGAAAATCCCACATCCATGCATTTTTCTAGCCTTCAAGAGAGCTTTATGTGTGGCCCACTTCCTACCCTCTCATCTCTCAACTCAACCATTAAAAACTCCATCTCTTTCGTTAGGATTGAAGCTAAGGAGGAAAGGAAGCCTAGGGAGTAAGAAGAAGTAGACGATGGGTGATCTTAGACCCACATTTGCATTTTTTAATTTTGTGATTGAAGGGCCACATATGGTGGGACCCACTTTAATGTATGCTTATATCCAAGAGGGGCCCATAGTGGTAAGGACCCTCCGACATCTCTCTCTCTCTCTCTCTCTCTCTCTCTCTCTCTCTCTCTCTCTCTCTCTCTCTTTCTGAATATGGCCCACCATGAAGTATATATTTTATCATTTCCATTCACCTTCATGAGACCAACTTGATGGATGTGTTGGATATACACCATCCAGCCTGTTATCGGGCCAGGACGGAATGAAAAACACAAATATCAGGTGGGTTCAACAGGTGGACCACGTCCATGTGGGACCCATTATGATGTCATGTTATATCCATGTCATCCAGTGTCCTTGGACACTGGACGTGGTAGAAGTGAAGTGTGGACTGACAGTGGGGTGGCTAACGGTGATGTGTGAGCAGACAATGGGTGTACTAACAATGTAGTGTGGTTGACAGTGGCATCCAGGGGACCCATCCATGGCCTCCATCCCTTTCGATGGGCCAAACCATAGTGTATGTGTTTTATCCAAACCGTCCACCACCCCTAGAGGGTGGGACCCACGTCCCTGTGGGGCCCTCCTTGATATGTTTATCGACACCCAGGTCCATAGCTGTAGTGGTAGACTGAGTGATATAAACTCATTTCAACACTGTCAGTGGGATTGGCTAGTAGTGAGGTGTGACTGACGATGGGTGTAGATGACAGTGAAGTGTGTACGGACGGTGGGGTCCATTGGACCCACCCATGTCGTCCATCCATTTTTGATGGGCCACACCATGATCCATGTGGCGTATCCACCGTCCCTGGATGGTGGGACCCACCCCATGTGTGGGGCTACCATGGTGTATGTGTATGTCTAGGCCATCCAGGGCCTGGACGTGGTATATAATAAATATTATATTAATATATTATTGTAACGACCCAACTTTTTAGGACCCGAGTACACAACCTGTTTCTCGAAAAACCGAGCGTTAACCTTAAAGGATGGTCAAATTTGAGTGTACATTTTTTTTTCTTTCATCAGAATGAGCAAATGAGCGTAGTGTGGACAAATCGACATAAAGGAAAATTTCATTATCATTCAAATATACAAGAAGCTGCCCATAATGACTTATATAAACCAATGTCTCTGAATTTAATAAGTGCCAGATTTATAAGAATTTAATACATGAAGAATAATAGAAAGCATATAAATATAAGTCGCAAGATCACACAGCTCCTCCAGGCAAATACAGTCATGCATCCCTGGCGATTATACCCTGCTCCTCATTAAGTCTGATCATGCATATCACTTAAGCGACCTGTACTACCTGTACGGTTGTATATTTGATGGATGAGTGGCCATCTCAGTGTGAATTCCCCTCAAGATTACACACCACTACATTGGATAAGCATAGTTATAAAACAAGGCATACAAAATAATACATGATGCAAGTCTTATTAGATGCATGGATGCGTGAATGCAACCATCGCCCCAGGGATGCTTATCTGTACAGACAGTGGGCCGTCGCCTGTGCAATCATCAAACCTGGGAAACATCATCCAGTCAGAATCATCGAACCTGGGAAATATCATCCAGTCGGAACAATACGTGCCATGTATGCATGATTAGCCAAGTCATTATTAGTCCATTTACAACCAGCCAATTTAGATAGGCTCAAAGGTCACTACGGGGAGCACATGGCCCAGCGTAGGCAGACGACTTGGGCATAGTGTCTAATTACCACCATCCCCGGCCCATGAGATTACTACCTTAGGATGTTTAATGAAAACCCATCGACTAGTGGCCAATCATATTACAGTATATGAGGCTTACCATCACATGGTTGCACGGTATAAAACATCGGACCCATATAGGGAAAACAACAAAATAAAGCCACGTAGGGTGAATATCAAATATACCACATGGGGCGAATATCAAAATAAGCCACGTAGGGTGAGTATCAAAACCATGTGACAAAAGACCATCCTTGAAAATCATTTAGACACAACAACACTGGATGGTAGGCCCACATCAATGATCCATCTAAACCACCATCCAATAACCACTAGATCGAGGGTCCATTGTAATCACCATCAATTGAGTTACATCCCAAGTATGGGTGTACATTTATAGGTGGGGGTTTTCCACTAATATACCAGTTTAAAGTCCATAAGCAATCCACAAACAATTCATGAACAAATATACAGGATGAACATTAAGCATGTAATATAGCAATTCAATTTCCACCAACTAACACATGTGATTATAAAGGAAAATATCAATTATGAATTTAAATAAAAACTATAACTTAAGCTAATGAGAAGATGGAAAGCTCAAGGGAAAGCATCATCACCTTATACTTTGAATCATCTTCTAGTGTCGCTAAGTGCTTGCGTCCTTAGGATTTGTATCCTACCACAAATCATGAATGTGTACAATTAGGTCCAAGTTCTACTCACTACTTAGGTTTAAGATCATGGCATAGGATTTGAATTATTTATCTTAGGGTTTAGTCTTAAATTTAGTTTATAGGATTTGAACCCTAGTTGGTGTATTAGTTACAATTTAACATTATTATTTGTGACCATGGTATTAATCAGTATTACAATTGAAGTACAATGATACAACCTATTATTATAGATAATATGTTCAAGTGGTGGATGCCATGCTCATATCACTAAAGGTAGTTTCATTTAGAATAACTAATATTAGTGCAACATGATAATAGTAATCATTGTGATGACAGTTAATATTGTGATCTACTATCATGATAATATTTAAGAGTAATGTATGTAAATTTCTAATAATTGTAACTTTGTTTATCATAGCTAGTATTAGTGTAAGTAGTCCATTAATGGTTAATCATTTATGATTAATACAATCTACTATTCAAAATAAATATCTAGGATGATAAATAAAATATTACCATTTAATAATTGTAATTTGTTTATAACAACTAGTCCTAGCATAATGATCTATTAATGGCTAACCATGGCTAATATTAATAATCCTAATAACAACAATGGTAACAGTGCATTGAAACAAAGCTAGAATGGGGAGGAAAGGTTGACTCAGTTTGATGACTCGGTTCAACACAACCACTCTTCCCAACATTTTCTCTCCTTCTTCCTCTCCTTTCCTTCTTCATTTATGCTTCTGGGAAGTCCAGAGGTGGTTGGACACGACTGAAGGATGGCCCCACTCAACTCAGGTGAGTCAAGTCGACTCTCCTTCTACACAACTCACTCACCCTACTTAGTCTCTCCCTTTTTCTCTATCTTTCTTTTCTCTCTTCTCTTTCTTTCTCCTGCCAGCTGAAACGTCCAGCATCAGACGTCAGGTGCAACCCAACTCAGTCTAGCGACTCGACTCAGCCCATCTAACTCGGTCCCAAACTGGGTTGACTCGGCTCAACTCTCTTGATCTCATCCTCTCTCCCTTCTTTTCTTTCTTTCACCTTCTCCTTCACTCAAACTTGCACCCCAGCAGACTTGTTGGACCAAAACAGGCCCCAAACCCAACCTGACTGAGTCAGACTTAGTTTCGGCCGAGTTAACTTGGCACAACCAACCGGTCTTCTTCTTCCTTTCTCCTTTCTTTCTCCCTCTTACCTTTCATCCTCTCATATCTGTTTTAACTAGAAAACTCTAGCGAGGTGGCTGGCGAGACCCGACGCAGGTGAGTCGAGTTGACTCACCAGTTGCATAACTTTACTCACGTTCCTCATCTCTCCCGTTTCCATCTCCCTCTCTCTCTCTCTTCTCTCTCTTCTCTTACTTTCCCTCATCCTCCTACTGGAACTTTAGTGACAGCAGGACCTAACCCGACTCGAACTTCCACGAGTCACCGGATGTAGTGGTGCGGCTCAGCACCAGCCTGGACTGACGACCTTTCTCTCCCTCTTACTACCTTCTCTCTCTCTCTCTCTCTCTCTCTCTCTCTCTCTCTCTCTCTCTCTCTCTCTCTCTCCTTCCCTTCCTTTCTTCTTCCACTATCTTCCTCCTTGTTTGGGAGCTCAAAAGGGTCTGAACAAACTCGCGTAGAAGAAGGTGGGTGTGGTGTGACAACAACATGGAAGAAGATCATAGCCGGTAATGGCGGATTCGGATACAGAGCCTCTTCCTCCAATCCGATAGCATGGGAGAGTTTTTGGGGGGCAACGGATCTCGGTGAATGGTCAGAGTGAAGCTTCATCAACGTTTTCATGGTGGGTTCGAAAGTAGAATGAAAACGGCTGTTTTCTAGGTTTTTTTAAAAATGAGAGAGGCTCCCATTGCAACTCACTATCCTCGACTTAAATCGAGCTCTAAGAACTCTCAGAGCCGTTGGATGAGGACTGGATGGCCTGGATTGAATACAGTCATTCTGTTTTCTCAAAACAGTGGGAGGGAACCAAAACCGGATGTGGTTTTGTTTAGGAAAGCCCTAACCAATGGGACGGCCAAGATCTCTCTAGGATGGAGGGTTGAGATGGCATAGGAGCAGCTCACGTGGATCACTGAGCTGGCTAGGAGAGCAGTTTCCTATTTTGGAAATGGTGTGTTTACAGGACTGGATTGAAGCTAGGATCGTGCGTCCACACGTGCATGAAAATTATTTTTGACAGTTGGGTTTTGGTCAAGGATGAAGGATGCACACGATGGATGGTTCGGATAGTGCAGAGAGACAATCGTGGTGGGCCATGATTGAAGCAGAGGTGTCGTCCGTCGGAAGGAAGAAAAATGAAAGAGGGAGAGACTCCTTCCGTTTGTGGAAAGTCACGGGTTAAACCCGTTTGACCAAGTCCCTTGGTTCCATGCACCGCGTGTGCACTTTCTCAGGTGAATACACGAATGGCTTTGGGGCCCACGAAGATGTTTATGTGGAATCCACTCCATCCCTTTGATTGGTAAGGGTTCCTTATAACCCTAGATTAAGAATCAGTCTAACCCTCGATGTCAGTGGGCCCTACAACTTGATTTTAGGTCTTATTTGCAGACTCATGCTGATCTGATGATCAGATCATCTCCAAATCAAATGTCAATGGTTAAAAGTGCCCTGAGAACTTATTTAAATGACAGGGACCCCTTATATATGAATTTCGAACATTAAATGTTATTATTATAATAATTTTAATATTTATTATTATTATTATTATTATCATGACTTATTTCCTGTATGTATTTTGTCATATATATCTTATATTATCACAAATTGTCAATATACATAAATTATATGAATATCAGTAAGCAGAGATTAATATATGTATATATATTAATTGTATATCATTTGTATGGTCATATACATGTTAGGTTTTAATTTTTATATAAGTCATTAAATTGTTTGAAATATGTTAGTCATTATAAATTTTCCCAGCATATTTTATTTATTTATTTATTATTATTTTTTTTTTACGTATTACAAACTCCATAGCTTGTAATTTATATTAACGGTGTTGTAAGTATATGCATTTAATATGGATTATAGTTACATGTCATTTTAATGTAAGACCTTAAACATTTATAAAATATATAAATAGTATTTCATAATATATATATATATATATATATATATATATATATATATATATATATATATATATATATATATATATGTTATATTATCCTTTATATTTATATTAAATTAAATTACATGGTAACACTCGAGTACTGGAAAGTACGGGGTATTATATTTAGCTTACAGTGAAGTGTGTACGGATGGTTGGGTCAGTTGGACCCACCCATGTCGTCCATCCATTTTTGATGGGCCACACCGTGATGCGTGTGGGGTATCCACTGTCCTTGGATGGTAGGACCCACCCCATGTGTGGGGCTACCATGGTGTATGTGTATGTCTAGGCCGTCTGGGGCCTAGACGTGGTATATAATAAATATAATATTAATATATTATATTCTATTATATTAATATATTATATATTATATTATAATATAATATCATTATATATATATCCTCATGTACATATAATATATGGTTAGACGAGTTGTATGTATAATAGCTATTAGCTACTCCTTTGGATGACAGCAAGCCCGCAGTCCCCACATTGATGTGTGTATTTCAGCTACACTGTTCACTGTTTGGACGATGACGCCCACGATGATGCGTACATTGTATCCAAACCGTCTAACCATATTGAGATATCATTTTATGGTAGGAGCAAAAAAGGGCTAGGTTAGATCTAAAGTTCAAGTGGACCCCACAATTTAAATAGTAGACTGTGACATCCATCCTTCTACTCCTAAGGGTCATGGTAGTTTCCAATATAGTTGATAATTATTTTCATTTCATCTATCTTTATGATAACTTATGAATAGGTTGGATCTCAAAATACATAAGGGTGTGCCCGATTTGAATTACATTTGACCCCTTGGATTCGGTCCATTTGATTCGACCCATTTGAATTGGCCCATTTGATTGGCCTATTTGAATCAGCCCATTTGATCATCCCATTAGATTTGGCCCATTTGATTCGCCCCATTTGGTCGGCCCATTTGAATCAGCCTATTCGATTGGCCCATTTGGTGTATATGAAGCCCGATGCGATATATATGAGGCCCATGAGCGAGGCCCAATGTAATATATCTATGTGGCCCTTACGTTGTTTATGAATTCCTTATATAGGCCCTTGGGAGCAATGTTAGTTTGATGTCCACATTGATATGCAATGATGGTGAGATGTCCTCATTGTGATGTTCCCTTAGGCCTTGTTAGGCTCATTTTCTTCATGAGTTAACCTAAATAAGTGGGCCTCATTCACCATAGACAGATGGTTTCGTGTTATCGAATTTGGCATAACATATCCAAAGGTCGATCTTTATATTATGGTTTGATCGATTGTTCATATATGGACCCCGCCTTGCGTATAAGCTGATTGTTGCTTCCACATATCTATTTCGATTATGAGTATATAACAATATAACATCATGATACATGTCCATACGAATCATCTGCATGCTTGTGATGAGCTGAATGATTGATCATAGCATATGTCGTTGAGCAGATTATTTTGGACTCCCTAGTAAGGGGAGTTGCCCACATGAGAGTGCGATATGCGTAGGATTGTTGCATGATTGGATAGTGTGATTCATGCATTTCACATTGTGTGACATAATTATTGTACGCCCTAGCGACATCAGGGCCGTAGCCACTACAGGCGTATCATAGTTGGCAAGATTGGCTACTGAAAATCTTGTTCGACATGGGGTGTTATAGATATCCTTGGGTGAAAGTCCCTAAACCCTTATTGTACCAGGAGGTTGCTCTAACGTCTAGATCGAGTGGGTACATAAGTGCCGAGTGCCGATTACCAGAAGGCTGCACTTTTCACTGTGTCGTGGTCGGTTGGAAGAGGGTGTGACCTAACCTGCCCAAGAGGAGGAGGCAAAACTAGGCTGAGTTTGACAAGCTCTGAAAGTGCACCTGCTAGTGCCTTGGTTTGTCAATTACTATGTGTGTTGAGTCAGTCGATCTGCAGAACCTTACAGGAAGAATAATTCAAGCGCCTGCCTCAACCGGATGTGTGAAAACTCGATATAGGTAAATCATAGCCTCACATACCATGTCTCAAAACACCAGGTGATTAAAACTTTTAAAAATAACTTAGAACATATAAGGGTTTTTAGGTAAGTGAACTATTTCAAATATCAAAAAATCTCTTAGTTTTCTTGCCTTGTCGATTGTATCTATACACATTTCAATATGATCGACATGCGCTGTCGATGTCCTTGACACTTGATCAATACTATCGATAAGAGGACTAAAAGTGTCTAGCAATTACATGCTCATCTGGACAGATTTATCGATATATTGATACATCTATCGATATCATCGATATTCAAATATCGAGCCCATCGGAAGTGGCTTGATAATATCGACACTTAGATTTTCAGTGCCCCTGTTTTCTTAAGAAAATTACTATGTGCTTCAATATATCGATGTCCTTCCTAATTTAATCTTAATTCAAATATCGATTATATAGGAAGGCCATTGATCATATCGATAGTGGGCACGCATTTCTTCAAGTAAATATTTCAGGTTGTTTTTAATTTTGATCGGGGGCCAATTGAGGAAATCAATATTCTTATGTCGATGCTTTCGAGGTCTAGTCGATTGGATCGAGACAGGACACAAATTGTCCAGCGTGCTTATAGGTAAATCTATACGATTTATCGATCCCATCGACACGGCCTCGATATCATCGATATTCAAATTCTGATGACATCGGTTGTTCCCCGCTCATATCCTAAAAACTTGAAATATTTCAAGACATGTCTCTCTCATGTTTCAAATGTCGATAGATCGATCCCAGTATCGATGAAATCGGAGTTCGAAATTCGATGACATCGACACTAGTATCCATCCCATCGACAAGCTGGTAAAAGGTTTCAAAAGTGTATGACATTTGAGTTTATGTTATCGAGCGGACAATCGATCCCATCGAGAGTATACACTCGATGATATCGACCCTGCTCGATGATATCGAACTCTGTCATAAATATGACTGTTTTATATTCGTTGGAACCTTTTGCCTATATAAAGAGACTTTTCTACATTGCTGGTAGAGAAAGAAGAGAGTTCTTTTATGTGTTTTACCTTTAGATCATATACCCAAAGCCCTTTCTCTCATGTGAGTTCATCTTCCAATCCACTCTCATTCATTGACATTGAATAGAGTGGATTGGGAAATGAACTCCCGCATTCAAGGATCCTTCAGCAACTATCTTAATAGTATATCATTAAGTTGGGATGACTTGAATGAATAGATGATGGGAATCACTCTATCTTCCTTATAGGAAAATTCTAAGAGAGTAAATTTTCATCTTAACCTTGACCCAACTCGAAGCCAAGTACTGATATATCTTTTGTTGCGGATCAAGGGAGTTGAAGACTTTTCAACAACATGGAGGAGATCTTCGTCATTGCGCTGAATGGGACTCATCAACTTATCTATAAGTATCTAGAGTTTAGAGGACACTTGTGATCATTCCTTTCTAGGATTCAGTTTTGAGTGTTGCTCACCCTTTGAAGTCCTCATAGGAGGCCTCAGGCGGGAGTGCATGTAGTGGGTGTGTTGTGTGGACCCTTACTCTATGAAGAGCATAAACATCTGGTTAGGAGTGAACCGATAAAACTCTAAGGTAAGAGGTGAACCGAGTAGAAACGTCCATGTAAAGGTTGAAGGTGAACCTGATTTAAAACCTTATGTTTGAAGTGAACCCTAGGAAACCTCCTTAGTAAAATTCAGTACACTCAAGGGTTTAGTGCGGCAGTCGGGAGTGGAGTAGATAAGTAGTCGAACCACTATAAAAATGACTGTGTTTGTGATTGCTTTGTTTGTGTGATTTACTTTATTATTTCAATATCTGAATATCGATATCACACCTCACATGCATACACAGTCATATCCAGCATGAACTAAGTTCTGTATTGCTATCTTCTGAATAGTTTGTGATTGGATCCTCTACTAGGCTTAGAAGCCAGTAGAGTTACATTTGAGTAATTCTGTTAATTATATATCTGATAGGATTAGTCCAATATGATTTTTCAATATACTGTAAAACTTAAAAAGTCCTATTCACCCCCTCTAGGACATATTGGCATATTCCTACTTCAACTCAAGCGATCTTCACCGTTATTTCAAGCTCAAGGAATGGGTCCACTATTGATGAGTCGGGCCCGATATTGGTAGATGGATAGTGAGGTCTCTTTCACTCACCTTGTTACGCGTGATGGGGTGACAATATAGCTTAAAGTGTACTAGACCCCAGTTATATTCTAGAGTTGAACTTTATTGATATATGGACTTAGAAGAGGATTCATGTGCTTGAGTTGTATCTCACATCGCATGGCCTTAGTATGACCGACATCATTCAGGCCTTGTATCGCATAGCCTTGGTATGGTTAATAATATTCATGGATTCATCAACATGTTCCACATTACTCTGATACTGCATTATTGTATTAATACCTTGCGTACACACTTTCACCACCCTTTAAGCTTTCCATAAGCTTATGTATGACTGTTGCGTGCAAGTGATGTTGGATTGCAGGAGCGCTGAGGTAGAAGTGTATAGCAGATCATCTTCGAGGGTTTTTTTTATCTATCATCATTTTATTTCCCTTTTTTGAGCACTGTACTTATAAGTTTTTGATCATAGTAGAAATGTGGAGTTTTTGGTTATTGATTGTCGATTATGCCTTTAGTTATGCTTATTATGAATCAAACTAACGTTAAAAATCCTCCTCGTAGCATCCCAGGATTGAAACTTGGCGAATTGGCGCTAGGAGCTGAGAATGGGATACTATGGAGGCTGTCGATGCCGGATTCGGCGATCAGAAATTTTGTGAGCCTGGATTCCGAGTTTGGGACGTGACATGAAGAGCATGTTCAACTGCCAAAGATCATACACAATTCAGAGTGCAAGTACAACTTCATACACAAGCTCAAGTATAAGTACACAAGCTCAAGCTCAAGTGGTCGAGCATTCAAGCTCAAGCTTTAAAGTGTACAAGTTTTAAGCTTCAAAGTACTTCAAGTTTTTATCTACTGAAGTGACCGAGTTGACAAGTTCAATGCTCACATTTCAGGTATACATGACCATAGAAAGACCTTAGGAATAGGTTATACTTATTGCATATAGAATTTTAGTCATGGTACTTAATTTGGACCTTGCTTTGACTAGTTCTAGTCTTAGTTCGACTAGTCCAGGCACTGGCTCTACCAGTCCAGGGTTTTTCTCGACTAGCCCAGGAGTTATTTGAAAATTTTTAGATTTTCTATTGAGGACTCGACTAGTCGAGCACCCTGCTAGACTGGTCGTGGAGATTGGCTTGACTAATCGAGAAGGGCTCAACTTGAAGTCCAGCAAGCTATTTTGAGCCCACTCCACTAGTCAAGTGCTATGCTCGACTAGTCAAGCAAGCCACTCGACCAGTCGAGTGACGAGTTTATCCAATCATGCTAGAATTTTTAAAAATTGGTTGCTGCTTGGACCAGTCGAGGCAGACCTTAAACCAATCGAGGGAACTAAATTTCACCCTATAAATAGAGGACATTTCTTAGCTTCATTCATTCATTCCAAGCTATATCAAGCCTCCTCTCGGAGAATTAAGTCCCCGCTATTGTGAAGCTATTGCTCAATAATTTTATATTCTTTTATAGTTTTTTATTTTAATTTTATTGATCTCATGTTATTCAATTTTACTTATTAAAAAGGAAATTTTGCTTTACCCTTTTGAGATCTAAGAAATCAAATTAAGCTATCCTAAGGAAATGGAAGAAAAATTCTTGGCGTCGGCTTCTCCACGCTTTTTCTCCACTACTCGAACCTTAGATGATGCTTAGGGATGCCCTAGGGACCTTTATTTATAGTTTTTGGCCTTAGACTTTCACATAGAGTGGAAACTTTCAAAAACTGAATTTACGTAGTTCGCACAAGTTTTGCGTAATGCTCGACTGGTCGTGGGCCATCCTCGACCGGTCGTGGGACACCCTTAATTGGTCATGCAAGATAGAAATTTAGTTATTTTACTCGCTGGAGTTCAAGTCGAGGCACCTCGATCGGTCGAGCTTTGACTGGTCGAGCAGTGTCCAGGACTGGTCGTACGTAGCCTGGATTGGTCAAGCAGAGGCCAGGACTGGTCAAGGATTACACAATTTCACTTCAAAACTCCAATTTTCTTCATTTTGGATTAGTTTTCTTCGATCTTCAACATGTGCATTCTTCATTCTTGATTTTATCAAAGCCATTCTTGACTTTGGTGATTCTTGAGCGTTATTTACATGCTTTTAGCATCCTTTTCAATCCAAGCTCTTAAATTCACCTTGCAACACAAACATGATTAATAGAACATTAAGCATTATCATGTTTATAAAATCAAGTAATAATTAGGGTATTTGACCCTCAACACAATCCTTAACCAGCATTTTTCTAGTCCTGAGCAAAGTATGTGAAAAATATTTCAAGAAAATAAGATAATTTTTATAAACTTAAGTGATTTTTAAAAATACTCCAGATAATAGAATTCTAAAATACAATAATGTTAAGCATTACTTTCTCCTAAACTTCAGCACTTGGTAATTTTCATAATCAAGTTCAAGGCATTAATCCTCAAATTATAGCAATTCTAAACATCGAGTTCCATGGGTGCATAGTGAAAACTTATCACAATGAAAGGTTTAATTCTTTATTTTTATGATAACATTGATAATCAAAAGAGCATTTAGGATAACCATCACCTAAACCAAAACTTTCCTTACAGTTTAGCTTTTTATACTTCCAGCTTTTGATTTTCCCATCAATGGCTTTCACGCTATGTTCAATCTTTTTAATGATCTTCCATAGGTAGCCCTTTTCGACGATAACTATTTTTTTAATTGGGTATTCTTTTTTTTTTCTTTCCAATTCTTCTTATTGAACATGATGGACAAATTCTCCAGGTTATTTCCTTCCATGCTTAATAATCATCAAGTTATCAATTCAATATCAAACTAAAACCTTAATGTGTAAGCTGTGATATGTGAAATCATGACTCAATCAATGTTTGAAACCTTTAATCATGAATTAATAATTTGAACTTAACTGTGAAATTTAACAAGTAACTGAACCTAGGAGTCATAAATCATCAAAATGAAGTATCTTGTACTTCTAAATCATGGATGAACTTTAAAATCACTCAAATTTATAAAATTTTTAGAAAAATTTCACTATTTTTTCTCAAAGACTAAGAAAACACTGATTAGCTTGCCTAATACACACCCCCAACCTAAAATCTGCATTGTCCTCAATGTAAAAGATATAAGCATGCAATGCATATGAGACAATAAGAGTAAAGGAGAAGTTATTGAAAGGTAGTACCTGAAGAAGGAAAATTTGAAGATTTTCCAATGATCTCAGAGTGAAGATGGGTTGGCAAGAGGACTCAACAGATGATAAACAAACTATCTTAAAATAATGAAAAATAAACTATCCTAAACAGCATAAAGCCGACTATCCTATACATAAAATGAAAGCAATAAACTAATCCTAAACTAGGAAAGCAAGGGGAAAAACTACTCGGTTATGCTGCAAGGTTCTTCCTCCGGCCAATATCTTGATAAATTTCTCACTTGGTTTCTCAATAAGATCATTTAAAAACCCTTTTTGCAATAGGATTTGATGCCTTGGAGCATGAATTTCCAGAGAAATTTATAGACCTTATCAAAAAATTGTTATTGAATCAACTGAGGTATCAAAAGTATATATGATTCACCTGTGACAGAAAAAGTTTCAATATTAGTACTCCATGGTGAATCAGAGACTATAGGTAGATAAAATTTAGAAAAATTCTCAGTGGATGATGTAGTCTTAACACATTTTGAAGTGTCAGACTTCGATTTAATTGTCAGCTCTCTCTCATGTGATAGTAAACATTCAGAATCTATGGAGGGAAGGGTTTCAGAATAAGGGTTCTCTTGGTTAGTGACAACTACCGAGTTGTTGTCTTACAAGGCGTTCATAATGTCTTATATCATAGGATCATTTAAATCTGTAAAGTGTGCTAAGTAATCGTCCAAAGAGTTAAAAAATTCAGCTAAGAGTGACTCATTTTCCACATTGAAGTTTGTGATGATCTGCCCAAGGATTTCATCATTTTTGGAAGTGGATGGATGCATGCTCTCTTGCTTTTACCCTGCACAGAAAGATTGAAAATCAATAGACGAAGCATGGAGACTCTGTTCATTGAAGATCCTCAATAAAGGCATTAAATCGTTGTGGCCTCAACTAGATGGTTTTAAATTCCAGAGTCATATCGGGCGACTCATCGATCTCCCTAATTATATTATAATCTAAATCAGGGGAGTAGACCGAACATATCTCACAAGAGTTAGAAGGGTCGGTTGAAAGGGGCTCATCTTTCACATTTAAATTAGACATGTCAGATGAGTGGAGCAGATCATTATGACTGATCACTTCGTGAACCTCATGATCATTGATATGGAGTAAGTTGAAGTTGATTCTAGTGAATCTTAGGCATTGCTCTCATGATTCTCATCCCAATACTTATCATTATCTAATTTAGCGTAATTCACAAGTGGGATGAGAGCACTTACGTCACATTGTTTTTCTAGGTTGAGTTGAGGCTCAAATAAACTAGCCTCTTCCTCTTCATTGAAGTCAAGTGTACCATGTGAGTGAAGTGTATCATTGTCATTGTATTTGAAAGATACCCACGTCTCTTGATCATTCCTTTGGACTGTCATCGAGATCAACACTACAGGAAATTGAACCGTATGCTCATTAATGGAATCCAACTTCTCATTCCAATTTTCAGAGTTATCCACAATCGCATCATGTGAACTTCACTGTTGAATGTCTTTTCTAAGTTCTTGCAGTCTTTGGAGTGTATTTTGTTGGATGAGCTTTAGACTTTGTAAGAAATTTTAAATTGAATTCTCTTGGATTGTTTCTTTTTCGATCTCAAAGGTAGAGGATCGAAGAGAACTGTCACAATAATGCATTGTTGGTTCATCTTCCCAACGTTTATGGTTCCATTGATCATATGTAGGGAGTTGTGAATGAAGAATTGGATTGGGTTGTGGCCAGGGTGAACTAACCTCCACTATCTTTTCAATGCACCAATCAAGCGCTTTTAATGTTTTTCTAATTTTTGCAAAATAGTCCATGTAATTCTAATGTGAATCCTCTTGGATCGTTTTTAATTAGATCTCAAAGGTAGGAGATCCAAGAGAATAATCATTATAACAAATTATTGTTTCATCTTCCCAATTTTAATGTTTCTACAGATCAAGGTCATATGGTTCATAAGTGGGAGAATCTGATGGTTATTGATACATATTATTAGCCATAATATAATCACACATTATTTTCTTCTTGTCTGATGGGTGATAATAATTCTCACTCTCATAGTTATGATAACCCCCCCAACACTCACGTACTATTCTCTTAATCTGTGGGGTGTAATTGTTCTCTAGCATATAATCGTGTAAAGACTTTTTAACCGGTGGAACATTATATTCTGGTCAATTCTCGATGATAGTTTCAGAAAAATTTTGAGACTTGTGTTGTTTCCTATCATAATTATCATACATCCCTTCCCAAGATCTCTTAGCCATCTCAGCATACTGACGTTCCCACTCTTGCATAGTGAAACCCTAACTCTAAATTCACTCCTAAAATAGAATTAAAAAAAATCCTACAATAATATGGAAAGTTGTTGAGGGTTTAATATTGCATATTAGACCCCAATTATTACTTGGTCTAACATACATGATAATGTTTAACATCCTATTTTAATTATGTTTTTTTATTGCAAGCTGAATTTAAGAGCTTGGATTGAAAATAGGTAGTAAAGGCATGAATTTGATGCTTACAAATCACCAAGGCAAGGGACAGATCTTAGGGGACCAAGATCAAAGAATTCATGCGTCAAAGATCTGAGAAAACCAAGTGATTAACGATAAAGAGGCCATCATCCTGAATGCAAGATCATAGGGTTCCCACCGTCCGTTTGGCACGAAACTTTATATCTTGCCTGAGGACCCTAAATTAACTGTACACGTCAAAATTCAACCCTTAGATCATTTTGAAATTCGTCAAATGGATAGATCAACTAATAAATCTCTAATTTAGGGCCCACCTAATATTTAGATATTCTTTAATTTTGATTTTAACCCTTAAATTAGATAAGAAAAGGAATAGGCAGAGTGGACTAACCACAAAGCATCATGATGGGCCCTACCTTAGGTTGAGTACGCACACACGCACGTGAGTGCGCAGCGCACCAGAACCAGGGGTCGGGTCAAATGTAGTTTGACCTGACCCATGTCTCATTTATGCACAACGACTGGATGTGCGACCGCTGTGGTGATCAATGGGCAACCATGATCATCCATTCGAATGATCTAAACTCTCTATTCGATCTAGGGGCACTAAACACAACTGTGCTCTCCATTTGCATCCATGTACGTGTACTCATGGAAATCTCATCCAAAATGTAAGATGGACGACGAGAACAAAGATACAGTGGGCCACACCACAACTAGACCAAAACCACACCTTTCTGACCGAAATCTCACTAAAATTCCAATGGATGGGGTGGATTTCTTTGAAAAATCACTGTGGAGCCCGCCAAGCATCTCAGTGAATTCGCATGCATACCACACGTCCAGGAAAACTAAAATTTTTGAGTAGTGGCTCACGATGGTTCATCGGATGGACGATCCAGACAGTTCAGGTGGAGCCCAGGCTAGCCATGACCCTAACTATGGAGCTAAAACTGAATTGTGGGACGATCAGCGTCCCAAAACTCTTCTAAGCGCAAGCACTTCGTGCTTTCGTTGTGCATGTTGCTATTACTGTGTAAAATGTACCACCAACTACCAGCCTAGCAACCGACCTTACTAATGCTTATAAAATAAAGAAAGATGAGACATGAGGGATATCTAAGAATCGAGAGGAATGTGTGGAGCAAAGGATGTGAAGAGGAGAGAGAGCTAGGAAACGGCTGGTTTTAAAGAGTTTTTTTTCCTCTTTCTTTAGTTATTTATTTGTCTTTTTAAGAGATTTTTAGATCATCATGTCTATGATGAGCTAAACCTCTTAGCTAGGGCTAAGAGGTGAAGCTTGTAGCGTGATGAGATCCTTTCTATGGCTTTGATTCATGTTTATTAAATTCTCTTTTATTCTAATTTGATTATGAGGAATACTCTTAGTTTTTAATGGTTTGTTGGACTTAAATTACAATGGATCTATGATAGCTTTGAGTATGTTCTTTTCATTATAGGGATTATAAACTTAGAAACCCTGTTCTTCACCATTGTCTCTTGGGCATGGTTCGATGATAAAACCCTTCTTAATGTTCATAACTCTCTTAGATTGGTTGTAGATTGGTTAAATCCTATTGTTTGCTTTGTCTCATGGGCATGGTTTTGTGATGGAATCAATTCTAGTTCTCATACATATCATTCATTGAAACCTAGATCAAAGGAAGTTCAGATGTGAATTTTACTGAAATATCTTCCAATTGGATGGGAATAGGACTCTGATTCTAGTTGTGTTCTTAAATCAAGCATAGATCTCCCCGATCTCTACAATTGGATCCTTGGAAACCCTAGTTTCCCACCTTTGATTTCTACAAGTTTTAGTTAAGTAGTTTACCATTACTCTCTTAAATTCCCTTGATTAGATTACATCTTCTTCTAGTTCTAGTTTTGGTTACTTTCAGAATACATACATGGTTCAGTCCTTGTGGATTCGACCTCGGTATTACCGAGATTATTACTACATCACAACCCTATACTTGGGGTGGTGAACAAGTTTTTGGCGTCGTTGCAGGGGACTGACGGCTGCATTTTTATGAGATTAAATAGCTTTAGAATTAGGTTAAGATTAGGGTTTTATTATCTTAGGATTAGGTTTTTCTTTTTTAATTTTTAGAAACTAACCTGACTTTCCTATTTTATAGGATTCTGAATAGACCTTCTAAATTGGTAATCTCTTTCTAATTTTCTATTTTCTATTTTTAAGATTAGGGTCTTATTTTCTATCTTTAGAAACTTTCTAATTCTAGGTTTTCTTTTATTTATGGAAACTAACTTTCAAGGTTTAGAACTTTCCTAATCAATCTTTTAGAAACTTTCCATTTTTAGACACTTTTTCTTTTTAGAAACTAACTTGTTTTATTTTGTTTTGCAGGATTTCAATTAGGAACTTCTAATCTAGAAACTGACTTGATAAGGGAGTTCATAAAGAAAAATTTTCCACATCATAAAATGAACACCCTTAAAAAGTCAATTATAAACTTCACCCAAAAGGAGGATGAAACACTCTTCCAATGTTGGGAGCGGTTCAAGGATCTTGCCAGTTCATGCCCACAACACGATTTTGAAACATGGCGCATTACATACTTTTCTATGATGGTCTGACATCTTCCATACACCAATTGGTTGAGACAATGTGTAATAGGGAATTCATGAATAAAAGTGTCGATGATGTGTGGGGCTACTTGGATAGACTTACTGAAAACGCACAATCATGGGACACTTACCCAAAATCAAGCACTACTTCTAAGCCCACTCAATCAAAGGAGAGGGGCGGAGTATACCTTCTGAAAGAGGATGATGATATTAATATTAAAGTGTCTAATCTCATAAGAAAATTTGAGGCCATGGAATTAAAGAAGGATAAGGTTAAGGAAACTGTTTGTGGTATTTATGCTTGCAACGTTCACTCAACTGAAAATTATCCAACAATACCTTGAATGAGTAATCTAATGCAGTAAATAATTATCAAAGACCTTTCAATGGACCTACCTCCAATACATATAATCATAGTTAGAGAAATAATCTAAACTTTAGTTGGAGGAATGGACAAAATGCTACCCCTCAAGGTTTCTTTAATCAAATTCCAAATCAAGTGAAACCTCCAGAGGATTCGGTTTTAAACATATTCAAGACCAAGAGCTACTAAATCGAAATTCGGCACAAACATTCGAGGATATCAGATCAACATTGGGAACACCTGCGTCATCTATTCAAAGGATAGAGTTGAACTTAACAATTGGGGGAAAGGGGATGCTTCATGCTCAACCTCTCCCCAATCCTAATCCGTAATATGAAGTTAGTGATCTGAGCTCTTCAAATCAGATGGAGTAAGCTAAATCTATAACCACTCTTAGGAGTGAAAAGACCACTGAAAAATCTATTTTGGTAAGGGATGAAAAGCCTAAGGACCCAGAAAAGGATAACAAGGATAGACCTAGCACTACTCCACAAGAATTAGAACCAGAATTTTAAGACAAGCCAATTGCTCCATTCCTCCAATGGTTAGTTGCATTAAAACCTCTCTCTAACTCTCATGACATTCTATAGGTGTTGAAATAAGTGAAGGTCAATATTCCTCCACTTGATGCCATAAAATAAATACTTTCATATGCCAAATTTCTGAAAGACTTATGTACGACCGAAAGATGGTAAAATATTCAAAAGAAAATCTTCATAACTAAGAAAGCAAGTGTCATCCTAAAGTAAAATGTGCCATAAAAATTCAAAGATCCTAGTAGCCAAACCATACCTTCTTTAATTGGGAATTATCAAATTGAGCACGCACTTCTTGACTTAGGAGCGAGTGTAAATCTGATTCCCCACTTGGTGTACAAACAATTAGTTTTGGGTGAATTAAAACCTACCTTAACCACATTACAACTCGCTGATCGCTCTATTCGTGTACTAAGAGAGATAATTGAGGATGTGTTGATCCAGGTTGTCAAATTCTACTACCTTGTAGATTTTATCATCCAAGATACAGAAGCCATCAGTAGCATGAGCACTAAGATTCACATCATTCTTGGTCGCCCATTCCTTATCACTTCAATTGCAATCATTAATTGCAAGAATGAAGTTATGAGTACATCTTTCAAGAATATGACATTGGAGTTGAATATCTTTTTCAATATAGGCAGACGGTTAGATGATGATGACGATTTTCATGACATTAACATGATGACTCTTTCGTGGAAGATAGAACACCTTTGACCTTATCCTCTAATCCTCTAGAGACATGCCTGGCCCACTCTCATAATTTTGATGATGACATGATTAGGGAGATGGGTGCCATGCTTGATACTGCGTCGGTACTTGAAGTTAATTGGTGGAGGTCACAATTTAAAGGTTACCCCAAACTGGTGAAGTGCCTCTACCGTCTAACCTCAAGGCACTGAAGCTTGACCTAAAACCTTTGCCCTCTGATTATCTAGGTCAAGATGAGACATACCTGGTGGTGATTTCTTCCCACATTCAGTAAGAATAGGAGAGTATACTCATATTGACTCTCATAGAGCATAAGGGAGCCCTTGGATGAATGATTGCGGACCTCAAGGGAATTGACCCTTCAATTTGTACTCATCGTATTTATCTTAAGGATAATTTAAAAACTTCTAGGCAATCACAATGTAGACTAAATCTAAACATGAAAGAAGTGGTTAAGGTCAAGGTTCTTAAACTATTGGATGTGGGTGTCATATGTCATTCATTGATCAAATTTTGAAAAGGTTAGCAGGTCATTCCTATTACTATTTTCTTTAGGGGTATTCGGCCTACAACCAGATAGAGATAGCCCCTGAAGATCAGGAAAATACCACATTTACATATCCTTACAACACCTTTGCTTACCAAAGGATGCCATTCGGACTATGTAATGCCCCTGCCACTTTTTAATGGTGCATGATGAGTATTTTTTCTGATATGATGGGGCAATATCTAGAGGTCCTCATGTATGACTTCTCTATCTTCAGTCCATCTTTTAACGATTTCTTAAAGAATTTTAAATATGTGCTGAAAAGATCTGAAGAAAAGAATTTGGTACTCAATTGGGAGAAGTGTCATTTCATGGTTATAAAGTAATTATCCTTGGACATATCATCTCATCCAAAGGAATTGAGGTAGATATGGAAAAAATTGATCTTATCTCTAACCTACCTCCACCTAAGAACATATGAGACATGCGATCCTTCTTAGGATATGCCGATGTTGGGGCACCAAAAATTCTTAAGGAGAAAGAGGTAGATAAAGGCACGAAAGGAGAAGTTGCATGGAACCTGAGTTGCGTGGTACATGAATTACACGTGACCTAAGTTGGTCGAGTCCGCATAATTCTCCCAAGTTGCGCTAGTGCGCGTAGGTTTCATTAGGAAAAAAGGAATTAGTGATGCGTGGTGGGGCCCATGGCACAGGAATCAAGGGTTCACACGTGCGAATGCCTATAAATACCCCCTCACCCCCTCATTTGATGCATTAAATGTTCAGGAGGTTAGTCCCTTTGACAGGTATTAAGGGCGGAGAGAAGAGAAGAAGGAAGGCTGCGCAACTCATAGTAAGTTGCGCGGGTCCGCACAACTCGCCAGCCGCGTAACTCTTGTATGAGTTACATGGGTTATCTTTGAGGGCAACCATTATACTAAAATTTCTAATAGATGATTAAGTTATTTAAGATATTTCTAAAGGATCCTAGTAGGCGAAACCCTCACAACTCGTCTCCCATGGAGATTTGATGAAAATATGCCGGAATGCTATTAAAATTTACATTTTGATTCTTTTTGACTTATGTATTTTCCTCTTTATTAAGAAATCCTATCTTGGAATCAAAGGATCAAGAGGGATGTTAATGAACTTACATTAAATGAAATTGATGACTATTCTCTTTACTCTATCTTTATCGATGTTAAATAAGAAATTCTCACAAATCAAATGCATTTCTTTTATGATCAAAACAAAATGGAGACTCTGCTGGGGAATGTCTCTTATTTAATGTTGATTTAAGGTTGACTTAGGGGATCCTATAATTGTTTGGCATTTTAGAAGACTCCAAAATGGCGACTCTCAATGGAAACATCCTCCCTTTCATCTCCAAAATAGAATTTATTTACAGATAATTACTAGCTAATGTTACATATGATATTTGACAGGAACGTACGCATTCAAATTACAGTATAAGAATGGGTGACCATTATCCTCTTAAATGAACGGGTAAAGCTGCGATGGTCACACTACGTTTTGGAAAGAGGGTAGAGAGTCCTTATAGATAGAACACAGAGACAATAAGGTAAGGATACACGAAGAGATCCATGATAGTACTAGAGAAAAAGGGAAAGATAAGGTGGAAGGGGTGGCATATGATGTAGTAAGTCATCTAAAAGGCATACCAGCTCGGCTAAGCATATATGATGCAGTACGATTGTCAGAAGATTCTAAACACTGTCTATACAGGCACTATCTGATAATAAAGTCATGAAAGCATTGCTTACAGAGATGGAACATGATGAATGAAATAATTGTATGCCAGTCGTTTCTTTCTCTGATGAAGACTTAATCTGTGGTGAAGATCATAATAGACAGCTGATGGTTGAAGGCCATGTCGGTAGTAAACAAATAAAATAGATAATGCTAGATAATGGATCTGCAGTGAATCTACTTCCACTGATGATGCTAAGTGCACTCGGATATCGCCACTCTCATCTACACCCCAGTGGGATGATGATACATGGGTTCAATCAAGATGGACAATGTGCACTCGGCAAAATCACGTTGACATTGGAAATCGGGGAGCTGATAACAGATGTTGTTTGTCATGTCATTGATGCATTAACAATATATAATCTCCTTTTCGGAAGACCTTGAATGCATCAATATCACATCGTACTGTCAACCCTTCACCAATGCTTCAAGTATTGTAAAGACGTGATTCAGTGTAAGGTGATGGCTGATGCAAAATCATATATGAAGGCAGAATCTTTCTTTGTTGATGCTAGTTATTATGATGAATTCACCACAAGAAATAACGAGAGAAGAAAATAATAATGAAATGGCAAAAAATAGTACTATCACATCATAAAATAAAATTGTAAAGATAGAAATGTCCGAGAAACAGAAGGTGAAATAGAAATTCTATTTTGTACCAAAGCATCTGAGACGGCCAGGACAACATCCACTAACATTATTATCACTCGAGTACTTAGAAATCTTGCAGATAAATTATACAATGCCACTACCAAAAGTCGAAAGGAAGAAACCATTCTCGGCTATGCTTAAAAGGTTCAATGTTGAGGCCAATAAGAAGAACCGGGAACCTATTGACTTCTATGTAGTGTCAGAGGGGGAGATAGAAGCAAAGAGAGACAATAAGATGAAATCTGCAAAGTTAACACCCGAAGATTTGGAGAGGTACAACTCTTCTAGCAAAAAAATAATGAAGAATATGGGCTTCAATTGTGAAGAGGCAGTTGGTTTGAACAATAGAAAAGGTTTTTTAATCTCAGTTGGGGTTGATGAAAAGAGACAGGAAAGATTTCATGGGTTAGGTGGGGAGTCCTTAGTAAACACAATCACCGTTGGAGCGATAGAAGAAAAGGAAATTGAAATGATTAAACATCCCTAAGTGGCTTTGAAATAGATGGAAGATGTGGGGCAACCGATGATTGATAGCTTATGAGAAATAAACATAGGGACATAAGAAGAACCTCAGAACATATTCATAATCGCCAGTCTTTCTGAACGGGAGGCCAACCGATATGTGAGACTTTTAAAAGAGAATAAAGATGTATTTGATTGGACATATGCTGAAATGCCAGGTCTAGAACCATCAGTGGCAGTGCATCAATTAAATATTTGTAAGGATAAGAGACCAATTAAACAAGCGCAACAACGATTCCATCCAGAGCTGGTTCCTTTGATTGAAGAAGAAGTGGGCAAGCTCATCAAAGTTAGGTTCATCAGGGAGGTCAAGTATCCTAAGTAGGGGGCTATACTATCGATCAACTGCCCATACTATCACAGCATATGGGCAGTTGATCGATAGTATGATGAAATATACTATCATGTCCTTTATGGATGGTTACGCAGGATATAATCAGACGAGAATGACTCCGGAAGATGAAGAAGCTACGACATATAGAACCTTGCTTGGAATTTACTGTTACAAAGTTATGTCGTTTGGTCTCAAAAATGCTGGTGCAACATATCAGAGAGCAATGCAAAATATATTCCAAGATATGATGCATAAACATGTCAAATGTTATGTAGACGATTTGGTGGTTTGATCAAATGACCATGAGGAACATTGTGAACATTTGATTTCAGTATTTCGTCATCTTAGAAATAAGCAACTGAAGATGAATCCATCTAAATGTGCATTCAGTGTTTCGTCAGGGAAGTTTCTTGGTTTTGTCGTTAGACATCGAGGAATTGAAATCGACCCAAGAAAGATCAAAGCCATATAGGAAATGCCACCCCCAAAAACACTAAAGTAACTAAAAAGTTTACAAGGAAAGTTGGCATATATTCACTGTTTCATTTCAAACCTTGTAGGAAGGTGTCAACCATTTTCATATCTAATGAAGAAATAAGTACAATTCGCACGGGACTAGTCATGTCAAAAAGCATCCGATTCAATCAAATAGTTATTGAAACATCCCCGGTATTGACAACGCTTGTGAAAGGTAAACCCCTCATTCTCTATATTTCTGCATCAGAAAATTCATTAGGGGCTTTGCTAACATAAATGAATGAGCAAGGGAAGGGAATCGTGCTGTATTATTTAAGCAGAACTTTAGTGGGAGCCGAATGCAACTATGTGCATATCGAGAAAGTGTGCCTAGCTCTGATCTCTGCAGTATAGAAATTAAGACGTTATTGTCGCTCCCATGATATAATTTTGATGTTGTGAGTGGATCCACTGAAATTCTTAATGACAAGGCTAATGTTATCTAGGAAATTGGCCAAGTGGATGCTTTTTTATTGTCAGAATATGTGATCACACATGAACCAACAAGAGTAATAAAAGGACAAGCAGTGGCGGATTTCTTGGCAGCCCATCCCGTGTTGGATAGCGAAATGATAAACAATGATTTTACAGATGAACAAGTGATGATGACAGAACTATGCGGCCCGTGGCAGATGTATTTTGATAGTGCTTCCAGAACTTCAATAACCAGTGTTGGGGTACTATTTATTAGTCCACAAGGCGACTTATTGCCATATTCTTTCACATTATGTGAAACATGCACCAATAATGAGGTTGAGTATCAGGCTCTCATTATAGGGATGGAAATAGCCCAGGAAATGAAGATAAGGGCATTGCGAATTTTTGGTGATTCTAAGCTAGTAATAAACTAGCTCACGACAAAGAACTCCTATATTATTGCCGTGCACAACAACTTTTGGATCAATTTCAAGATGTTGAAGTCAAACACATACCCAAGTCAGAAAATGCAAGAGAAGATGCTTTGGCCTATTTGGTTGTAGCCTTAGCTTTTTCTAATCGGAGCCCTCTATAAGTAACAATCGAAGAAAGAAGGTTCTTACCACTTGTTGATAATGTCGAGATAGCTGAGGTACTGCCCGTATTGTGTTTAGAGATCACAATTGATGATTAGCACCTTCCTTTTGTGGATTATCTTAAATATGATATCTTACTGAAGGATCCTGTACAAAAGATGCAAATAAGGTAAAGAGCAAAGAAATTCATTATGTGTAATGAGGAACTTTATAAGAAATCTTACAATGAAGTACTGTTGCGATGTTTGGATACGAAGGAGGTGAGTTAAATATTGGGTGAAGCACATTCAAGAGAATGTGGAGCTCATCAGGCTAGTAGAAATTTATTTCATCGAATACGTCGAATGGGGTATTACTAGCCAATGATGTTTAAGAATGTAATTAATTATGCATGACGATGTCATGAATGCCAAATACATGGTGATATAATACATGTACCCCCTGAAGATTTTCACCAATCAGTGACTTCTTGGCCTTTTGCAGCCTAGGGAGTTGATGTTATTGGTCCCATAAATCCATCGTCATCCAGATGGAAATAGTATATCTTGGTAGCAACGGATTACTTTTCTAAGTGGACTGAAGTTATTACGTTGAGTAGTGTTAAAGAGAAGGATTTCGTGAATTTCATATGACATGCAATAATATACCATTACGGTATTCTGAAAAAGATTTACACTGATAATGGGACACCTTTTAAGAATAGGGGAATGGAAAAAACTGTGTTGGAAGTATGATATTCAACATTCGTTCTTAACACCCTACTATCCACCAGCTAATGGATTAGCCGAAGCTTTCAACAAAATAATTGTGAAAATATTGAAGAAAAATGTTATAGGGAACAAATGTGATTAGGATGAAAAGTTGCAAGAAGCTTTGTGGGCTTATTGAACTACTCACCGTATTGCCACAAAAGTGACATCGTACTCTCTAGTCTATGGGGTTGAAGCTGTTATCCCTATAGAAAGGCAAGTTACCTTGCTAAGAGTGGTAGTACATCAGTCAATGATTGATGATGAGAATGCTAAGATCAGATTGGCTGAATTGGATCTATTGGACGAAAAACAGTTAGCATCTCAGCAACGATTATTGTTGTATCAAGAAAGAATCTCTATTGCTTTTGATAAAAGGGTTAGGCATCGTTCTTTAAAAAGGGCGATATAGTATTAATGTTGAAAAGACCAATAATGGTCACTCACAAGACATGGGGTAAATTTGACCCTAAATGGGATGGCCTGTATGTAATATCTGAAGTATATTCTAATGGGGCATATCAGGTAGTAGATCAAGACGGACGGGGTATAAGTATACCAGTGAACACCCGTTTCTTAAAAATATACCATCCATGAACATGCATATAATTTTGATTCAGAAGATTTGTTGTGTAACTCCATAATTCTTCTCAATCAAAAGGGGGCAGGCAAGAGTGCAATAAAAAGTGTAATAATATGAGTATTGTTAAAATTCCTTGTCAGTGTTGTATTCTATTTCTTTTAGTACTAATGAAATGCAGACTTTCGAGGTGTATTAAAAGCATCAACCATACCAACTGGTGAAAAGCACCAAATATATATATGTTGCCAATCGCCAAAATGCTAATGATAACACTGATGATTATTGCCAATGGTTAGCGCCAATGATTTTCACAAGAATGGGTAGTTGGACGAAAAAGCTAAATGTAAAGTTCACAACGGACTATAGTCACAATGATGATCTATCATGTATGATAGCAAAAAAGCATTGCTATAAAATTTAACAATTACTACTATCCGATAAAGTCAAGGCCAAGCTTCGATGATAAGTGCCAAAAGTCAATGGATATCGCCATAATTTCCAAAATTACTATTGTCGTCAAGCTGATATTATCTTAAATGTAATATGAATATTGGCATAATATTATCAGCGATGGTGGAATAAGACTATATGGCCAACTGCTTATAAAATTGATGACAACAATGGCAGATTATCATTTAAAGTAGCGGAGCCAAGCCTTGTACGACAAACTACGCATAAGACCTATCATCATCGGTGACATATGTATCATTTGGGCAACAATGGAGTCTGTGGCCCTAAAAATCCCATAGTGAGCTTCATATGCACCCATGCGGGCAATTGACGAAGTAGTCATGTAAGACCCATGTTATCTATATAGTTTCAGGTAGCATCATGAGGATGGCCAGAGAACGCCCTTTGTGAATGGGTCTGACCTTGTAGGCGAAGGAAAAGTGAGTCTCCAAAGTAAGATGACTCCCCAGATCCTTGGTTTGATTTTGGTAATAACGCGTGGGAGCAAATCTCTGAAGAAGGAGACCCTCCATTGATGGACTAGCAGCCTTGGATTTGGTACCCCGACGGTAGCCGTGCATGCCTTGTGAACTCTAAAGAGTTACTGTGGCCAACCCTGTGCATAAAGCCTATCGAGTCCACGACCCTAGTAGCTTCACTGGGCCCCTCTGATGGACCATGGTTTGTGAACTCCCTGGCTGCGATAAGCCCCGTGAACTCTAGAGAATTACAGTGGCCATTTGCATAAGACCAACTCCAACTACTTATAAGTTTAAATTGTGGTTGCTCCAACTACTTATGAGCCTAAACTGTGTGTATAACTAACTAGAATTAAAACTTAGTCCCACCCATTTTGAATATCATTCAGGCAAAGTTATTCTAACCATTATTATAACTTGTTACTCACGCTCCACATGTCTATTAAACATACTTGTGAGAATTGATCAAATTAAAATAAAAATAAAAATTGATGCATTGATAAGGGAAGTACATGCCACATGAAGATATGACATTAGGATAGATAAGTTTCATATGAAGTATAAAAAAGGGGAGGGAGTTATATTTCCTGTTGAAAATGTATTTCCTGCTCAAAAGGTATCCCTATTAAACTTAATCAATATGTACTTACCATTGTTCTATTCTGAGGAGGGAAAGTCTTCAATGATGATATGCTTGTTCTTTTGAAGAGAACGAAGGTGTCTGTCTGTCTTTTGTCTTCTTGACACCTCAAGAATAATGTCTTTCACAATTTGCAAAAGAGGAGGGTGAAATTATGCAGAATTATTATCTTCTTCTAAAAAGTCCAAAAATTCATGGGTATTTTGTAGAGATACTCCAAAAGATATCCAACCTTCAAGAGTATTGGCCAATTGTGCTTCGTAAGAAGTATGTTCCGAGGAGATTGTTGCATAGAATTGGACAGAACATGGAGAATTATTGGTCACCCTAGAATAACCAATGCTTTGGTCTTCTTGATAACTCCTTAGTCGAGGTGGAGGAATAAATATGGCATGGTCATCTAAATGATATCTGTGCACCAAATAGTATTGGTGGACCCACTAACACATCCAGGGATAGGAAGAATGGACTGAGTATCCTTGGCCTGAGAGTATAAAATGAGATCCAATGTTAACACATAAGAGTTGTCTCCATATCATAGCCCAGTTATACAGCCCGATGCCACAATTCCTCAAAGATCTGGTAACGATATCACAAGTTACTAGCATAGTTTGGTCAACCCGAACTGATGGGCAAATCTGCTCGGATAATAGGGTTCACGCCAAAACATGCTGCCTTCTCTTAAGAGAAGAGTATTGGATCTGATGGAAACAAGGAATGAGTGCTCACCATGAGAAATGGAGTCATTATCAACAGCTTCTGTGCCTTTCGGATGAATAGTGAAAGGAAAATGATGAAAGTCAACAAGATCATCGTCTTCTATTTTATGAGTAACCCAACCATTTGATTTTTTAACCATCTTCCTCGGTAGTTTTGGAGAGGGAGTCGATGAGGATCTGAATATGCTTTTGGTGGGTCATCAAAAGTCCAAGGGAAGTATAGTCCTAGCCAACCTACAAAGAAATGCTAAGGAGCATAGATCAGGAAAGGTTGGAGTGATGAATCTATGGGCCCAAAAATTATATCACCAAAAACATGATATAAGGAACATAAAATTAAAGGAGCTAATGAATTCTTTTGACCCTCAGCCATGGCGCCAGGAGCTACAAAAAGGGATGGTCTGATAACTTGTTCCAAACTAGGGAATATTACCAAGCTTAACTAATAAGCTAGGAAAGCAGCTAATTCACAGGAATGATTGTATTCGGTAGTGCTTGTAATATTCTCACAGATAGTTTTAAGATTATGATGATTATAGCCTGTAAAGCTATCAAGGTAAAATAACAAGGTTATTTTGGAAGAAACATTAACATTTGAAGAGAAAAGAATTAAGAGAGGAGAAGTATACTATAGTTTGCAAGAGAAATGAGCCAACAATTCAAAAGGAGTGATGTGCTTAGGATGGGGAAAATTAACTAATTCACTGAAAAGTTCGAGAGTAGTTTTCAAATTCTGGATTTGCTGTTTTCCACAGAAGCCCTAGACAATTCTTCATTCGAAGGAATATAAATATCAAGGATGTCACCCATGATGGGAAGACCTGCTATACAACAAAGGTCCCATAAGGTAATACTCATCTCACCTAGAGGAAGATGGAATGTGTTGGTAATGGTGGATAAAAAGTTAGGAAAGCCTCTGAAGATAGCTGTGTTTCCATAGAAATGCTCTGATGTAACTATGATGGCATCATAAAGATTAATTCATTCTAAAATGATCGCATGTTTTTGAGCAACTGCATTGGCCTAGGCACTATAGAAATCTTGAGGAGATAGAAGACCCACAACTATGAAGTTTTTTATCCTCCAGGGGACACGATTGATAAAGAAATGTTGACACGCAGTCTCAAAGAAATGAGTTGGAAAAGGTCGATGAGAATCATGACAACGGCATAGAAATCGTATTTTGTATATCATACCAGCTTTCTAATGTAAATCCTTTCCTTCTATCTGGCCTTATAAGATTCGGGGTTCTCTTATGATCCAATTATCGATGGAGACAAGGCAACTTTGAAAGCTGGAGGTTCACTATGAGGGATTGACCAATGGCATTGAAGATTCATGGGATAAGAGATAATTTTATACGAGTAGGGGTGGTGGAATTCTAGTAGTTTTTCATTAATCTCTACATAAGTCCAAATATGACGTGGGAATTGTTCACATGTGGAAGAAACCAAAGAATTTATTTTTCTTAAGGAAGAAGCCTTCGAAGGATTCATGGTGATAAGGAAGAGAAAAGTTAAAGAAATTTCGGTAGAATTTTGAGATAAATTTATCGCACTAAGGGCGAATAAGTTGCATGGATGAGTTGCGCAGATAAGTTACACGCGTAAGTAGCATAGATAGTCTACACGAAAGGTGTTCTTGGTTGAAAGACTGAATTTTGAAGTGAGGAACAGTTGATTGGACCAGTATTTATATGCTTAAGGCATTGCCAGAGAGATTGCGCTGGCCGGAGAGTTGTGTGAAGCTACGCAAATTAGATTCGCCATGACAAAGTTTGATCCTTCAAATTAATTTAGAAAAAATAAATAAATTTTGGATCAAGGGGGCATCTATTGGGGCACCAAAAATGATTAAGGAGAAAGAGGCAGAGAAAGGAATGAAAGGAGAAGTTGTGCGGGACCCGCGTTGCGCAGTACATGAATTGCGCTGGACCTAAGTAGTGCAGGTCCACACAATTCGCCCAAGTTGCACTGGGGCGTGCAAGTTTCATAAGGGAAAAAGGAACTAGTGATACGAGGTGGGGCCCATGGCACAAGAATCGAGGGTTCACACGTACAAATGCCTATAAATACCCCCTCACCCCCTCATTTTATGCATTAGATGTTCAAGAGGTTAGTCCCTTTAATAGGTATTGAGGGCAGAGAGAAGAGAAGATGGAAGGTTACGTAACTCATAGAAAATTGTGCAGGTCCGCGTAACTTGCCAGCCGCGTAACTCCTGTATGAGTTGCACAGGTTATCTTTGAGGGCAACCATTATGCTAAAATTTCTGACAGATGATTAAGTTATTTCAGATATTTCTAAGGGATCCCAGTAGGGGAAACCCGTACAACTCATCTCCCCTAGAGATTTGATGAAAATACACAGGAATGTTGTCAAAATTTACATTTTCATTATATTTGACTTATATATTTTTCTCTTTATTAAGAGATTTTATCTTGAAATCAAAGGATCAAGAGGATGTTAATGAACTTAGAAAAACTGAAATTGATGAATATTCTCTTTGCTCTATCTTTATCAATGTTAAATAAGAAATTCTCCCAAATCAAATGCATTTTTCTTCTGATCAAAACAACCAGTTTTTACAGATGATTCATAAGGACTTTAGTCTCCTCTCTCATCCTTTATACAACCTACTTTAAAAGGATGCACCATAAGAGTGAACTGAGTAATGCCAGGAAGCTTTTACTAAGCTTAAGGGCATATTGACCATTACACCTATCATGCAGCCACCCGACTGGAGCCTTCCTTTTGAACTTATGTGCGATGCATTTGATTATACTCTTGAGGAAGTTTTAGGCGAGAGAAAAGAAAAGAAGACCTACGTTATTCATTATGTATGTAGAACTCTAAATCCTGCCCAAGTGAACTACTCGATTACGGAAATGAACTCTTATCCGTAGTGTTTGCTTTGGATAAATTTAGGTCCTACTTGATCGGATCCAAGATCATCATTTACACAGATCACGCGGTACTCAAGTATCTTCTTTCTAAAAATGATGCTAAGCCCCGCCTGATAAGATGGATCCTCCTACTCCATGAATTTGATTTAAAAATAAAAGATAAAAAGGGAGTAGAGAACGTAGTGGCTGACCATCTTTCATGCCTTGATCTCCCTAATTCCCTTGAGATGACACACATAAATGACATGTTCGCTGATGGATATTGTTCAAAGTCTCCCATTCACCTTGGTTTGCTAATATTTCTAATTATCTTGCCACAGGTTTCACACCGATACATTGGACTATGCAAGATAAGAAGAAAATTTCACCAAGGTGTGCAAATTTTTCCAGCATGATCCATATGTATTTAAATCTTACCCAGACCAATTCTTAAGGCGATGTGTGGCGGATGATGAACATCAAAGTGTCATCTCTTTCTATCACTCATAAGCCTGTGGTGGTCACTTTTCAGTTAAAAAGACCAAGGCAAAAGATTCTGCATTTTGGGTTTTACTGGCCAACTATGTTTAAGGACACTCATAAGTTTTACAAGGTTTGTGAACGTTGCCAGAAATTGAGAGCATTTTTCCATTGAAGTATAATGCCCTCGAACCCCATCCTTATCATAGAAGCATTTAATTGTTGGGGCATCGATTTCATGGGACCATTCCCCCAACTTTTGAAAATGTATATATTTTGCTCACTATAGACTATATCACTAAACGGGTCAAAGCGATTTCATGCCAGAACAATGACCATCGAATGATCATTAAGTTTTTAAAAGAGAACATCCTTTCCCGGTTCGAAATGCCTCGAGCCATCATTAGTAATCAGGGCTCACATTTTTATAATAGGCTATTTACGAACTTAATGAATAAATATGGCATTTCCCATAAGGTGAGCACCCCATACCACCCATAAACATGAGAGCAAGTTGAGATTTTCGATAGGGAGATCAAATATATTTTGGAGAAAACGGTTAACCTTGATCGTAAGGATTGGTCAATTCGACCGACCGATGCTTTATGGGCTTACCATACCACATTTAAGACCCCTATTAGAATGTCTCCCTTTAGACTTGTCTATAGGAAAGCGTACCACTTGCCTATGGAGTTAGAACATAGAGCCTATTGGGAAATCAAAAATCTGAACTTCAATCTAAACAACGCTAGCTCGCTATGTAAAGTTCAGTTGAATGAACTCAAAAAAAATCGGAATGATGTGTACGAGAACTCAAGAATTTATAAGGACGGGATGAAGGTGTTTTATGACCAACACATTTTTTGAAAATCATTCATGCCAGGTCAGAAGGTCCTATTGTGTAATTCTCGGTTACATCTCTTTCTGGGTAAGATTCGATCTCGTTGGACGGACCCTTTCACTATTGTCAATGTTTATCCTCATGGGGCTGTCAAGATTCAGAATCCAGACAATGACAATGAGTTTAAAAGAAATGGACATCAATTAAAGCCATTTGTTGAGAAATTTGATTCAGAGGACATGTCCTTGCCTTTGAATGATCTTGTTTATCAGGATTGATCTCCTAGTTCGATGGAGGTATAGGTAGGTTTATTGCTTTCATAGAAGTAGGGTAGTTTACTTTTTATTATTCTAGGATAATTAGTTTTATGCTATTTAAGGATAATTTACTTTCTGTTTGTTTTAAGATAGTTTGTTTTTGGTTAATAAACTCTTATGCTAACCCACCTTCACGCTGAGATCCCTTGAAAAAGTTGCGAAATCTCTTCATCAGGTATTATCTTTCCATCACTTCTCCTTACTTTCGTTGCCTCATGTGTATTGCATGCTTGTATCTTTTACATTGAGGACAATGTAGATTTTAGGCCGGGGATGGGAGATTAGGTTACCTAATCAGTATTTTCTTAATCTTGAGCAAAAATTGTGAAATTTTTTTAAATTTTTTTTTGTGAATTCGAGTGATTTTGAAGGATATTCTTGATTTAAGAAGTATAAGATACTCTTGGGTTCAGTTACTCATTAGATTTCACAATTAACTTTGAATTATTAATCCATTATTAGAAATTTTAAACATTGATTCAGTCATGATTTCACATGTCACATCTAGCTTACACAGTAAGGTTTCATTTTGATATTGAATTATTAACCTGCTAATCACTAAGCATGGAAGGAACCAACTTGGCGAATTTGTCTATCATGTTCATTGAAAAAAAAAACTGCATACCTAGCTAAAAAAAATAGTTATTATCGAAAACAACTACTTATTAAACATCTTTAAAAAGGTTGACATAGCTTGAAGCCATCGATGGAAAAATCAAAAGTTGGAAGAATAAAAAGGATAAATTATAAGGTAAATTTCAGGTTAGATTTGCTTATCCGGAATGTTCCTTTTGGTTATCAATGTTATCATAAAAATTGACGATTGGACCTTTAATTGTGATAAGTCGAGGTTGCACTATGCACCCTTGGAACTCAATTAGAATTATTCTAATTCATGAATTAATACTTTGAAATTGACCATGAAATTTACCTAGCACTCGAGTTTAGAAGCAAATAAGACTCAACATTGATGTATCTTAGAATTCTAGTACCTGGATTGTTTTTTTAAAATCACTTAGGTTTATAGAAATTGCCCTGTAGTTCTTAAGATATTTTTCGCATATGCTAGTCGGGGATTATGTTGAGGGTCAAATATTGAATATTCGACCCCAGTTATTACTTGGTTATATGTACATGATAATTTTTAACATCCTATTTTAATCATGTTTTTATTGCAAGGTGAATTTAAGAGCATGGATTGAAAAAAGGGTACTAAAGGCATGGATTTGATGCTCACAAATCACCAAGTTAAGAGACGGATCTTAAGGTGTAACATCCCAGATTTTGGTTAATCTGGGATTAGACGTCCTTAGGCAATGGGTCAACTAAAACACCTGAAAAATCGCTTAGAACCCAATTCCATAGCCAAAGAAATCACGTAGGACTAATTCCTTTGGAAAATAAGTGTAAGTTAGCTAGCGCGACGCTAGAGTAGCTGGGAAATCGTCCCTGATCACTTTAAATACGTTCTACAAGACTCAAATCGAGTAGAACAAACAACTCTACAATACTCTATAACCTCGGATCAAACTCTAAACGGGTTTGTCCTCTGGACCACATTGAATTTTTGTATTGGATTTAGACCGCGCGTCGAAGGTCCGATACCTCCTATCTTAGACCGTTAGAATCGCCCAGCTGGACTTGACAATCATCTCGAAAATCAAGTCAAACCGATAATCACAGACTATTTCGTTGAACCCGAACTGAAGCGACCGCGAATAGGGACAGAATTGGAATTTCAAATTCAAATCTGGCACACGACTTGACGCATCAGTATTAAGCATTCTGACCATCAGAATTCATCCAGATTACACCCTCGGATCAGGAAAAATTTCTATTTATTATCATGAGACTTTCAGCCCTGATCTACGTGCGGTGACCGCTGAACTGAAACTGGTCCGCCACATGCGATCTGCGAACCCTGCCAGACTGAAAACTTAATACGAGCTACATCTGGTACACATGAGCTTAAGTCCGATCGCAATCGACCAGGGGACCACCAGAAAGCAGTTTTTGGACCGAAACAGCCCCGAAATGGATAGGCACCAAGTAAACTTCGTTCCGGAGCCTATTTCCGACGTTTTTAAGCTTATAAAAGCGGTTGAAACCCTCATTTCTCTCTTCCATCCGAAAATTGCAAACCCTAGGAAAAGGAGAGAGAGTTTGAGAGAGATATTGGAAGGGATTTTTCCCGCTTCCGAGCCGCCGATTGCTGTTTCTTCACCAACTCTTCCCAATCACCTGGCTGGTGATTTCTCCACTTTTTCAGGTATAAAATAACCCTAGAACTTGCTGATTTAGGGTTTACCTAGATTCATGGCATGTTAACTAACGTACTTCATAAATCAGGTCCTCCTACTGCCGTAGACGAAGCGTACACGCTCCGTTCAAAATCACGCAACCGTAAGAGACTAGGTGAGAATTTTAAATGCTCTGATTAACGGTTTACAACGCTTTCAATGTCGTTTAATAGTAGATTATCGACGGCATCGCCGTTTGACATGTACAACATGCTCTCCGTTTCCTGTTTCGTAAATTAACGAAGAATATGAGATTTAGGGCATTTTAGTCATTTGTAGGAAGTACGGTCTACATGCATATTTTGCTGACGTGATTGACATGGTTTGTTGCCGCATTAGGGAGTTAGGAATGCTTGCATAATCAGTTTGGCGAAGAGATTCGCCTAGTTGCGCACTTTGGGTCGACATACTATATGTAGACTTAAGTGTGTAGTGTATGTGTTTGTATAAATGCTTGTATTAGTATTTATTGAATTAAATGATGTTATGTAGTAGTTTGAGATTGATTTCTTGATTAATATGCTGACCTAAATGATTTCCTACATGTTTACCTTATGCATGATTGCATCACATGCATGGAAAGTATGCCTTGAAGATTTGCTTAAGTTGAATGTTATAACATGTGTTAACATGCTCACATGATGTATTTCAATTCCAATACCTTTGCATATAGTGCTAATGTGATTTCATAGGTGTGTGGGACTAGACTTAGTCCAGGCAGTCGGTAACCGAGCGAATTCGTGGCTGACTGGTCATAGCCACGAACGACGCGTCGATGAACGTGATTCGTGTTTAGAGTTGGCGGCAGTGGTTAGGCCATGCGAAGTGTTTTACGCACTTCATGTCGTTCGAGTTGAGATGCGATCGCGCTAGTCGAGCCCGTCAAGTAACCCGACTGGCCGATGTATGTTCACCTTGTATGTGTCATAACTGCTTGAACCTAGGGTACTGAACTTACCATTGTAAACCCTGTTAACCATGGTACCTTGATCCACGAAGACTCATGAGCCGGGCATGGTGGTATGGGACACCGTGGTCGAGCTGTCGGCCTACGCTGGGGCCACAAACCTCCCCGTAGTGACCAGTGAGCACCTAGACTCGTGAGCAGATTATGGTGGTATGGGACACTATATTCTAGCTGTCGGCCTACACTGATCAGGCGACGAGCCCTTTGTAGTGACCGCGAGCGTATTCTGAGTCTACGGGAGGCGACGACCCTTCCGTTGCAGTAGAGTACGGTAGGCCTGTATTGATAAGGTGATGGGGGAGCGGTGCAACGAGTGCGAGCAACAGCCCTGGCAGCCCTTGCAGTGACCTACGAAATATACATCGTATGAGATTACTAGGAGTGACGAGCCTAGACAGGATCTGTGTTGGGATTGATACAAGGGAAGTACCTTAGTTTCCCAATCCTACTGTTTGAATGGACTAATAACAACTTGGAAATCATATCACCATAACATTGCATGTGCCTGGAAGATGTGGAGCACTCTAGGGAGTGTGGCATGCCGCGGTCGTAAGATGTTGTCGCATGAGGGTGATCGTCGGTGAGGGCATACATCACGTCATATCATCTTGCATTAACAACAGTATTAGGATTGTCTGATTTACTGCTTTACTATTATCGCATGATTGAATTGTGAACATGCTAATCTTTGCTCTATGATTCCACTGAGTTGATCACTCATTCCCACGTTACGGGATGGTGTTTGCAACACCCACCAGACCCTGTTGTAGATGCAGGTGAGGCCGAGATCCAAGAGGTGGAGCCAGAGATCGACGAGGACCAGGATGAGTTCTCGTATATGCAGTATCACGACGGCTTCCCGTAGGCGACCTGGATCGAGGGGACATCAGTGGAACTTTTTTGAACATTATTCTTTTGTTTATGTATATGTATATGAGACTCAGAGATGTAGTCATACTTTGGAGACAGATGAGATTTACTTTGTTTTTCCATACTGTGATATATACATTGTTTAGTCTTCCGCTTGCTTTTATCACTGGATCTGAAGTATGAATTGCAGTTTTGGTATACTTTTACTCATGTGAATGCTTTAAATCAGACAACAATGAATCATAACCATTTTTGTTGCATAAGTGACGGTCTGGAACTTGGGAGTTGAGTTTATACACGACCCCCGATTTTCAGGGTGTTACATAAGGGACCGAGATCGAAGAATTCACATGCTAAAGATCCGAGAAAACCAAGTGATTAATGATAGAGAGGCATGAAAATCGTCCTGAATGCAAGATCATAGGGTTCCCACCATCCATTTGGCATGAAACTTTATATTTGGCCTGAGGATCCTAAATTAACTGTACACATCAAGATTTATGTAGAGGAAAGAAGTTAGAAAGGCGTTACCAGATTGGAGAGTTCTATGTTAAGATCCTACAAACAGAAAACAATGTTAGTTTCTAAAAAAATACAAAAAAAATCTTTAAAAAAAAATTCTAAAATTAGACAGTTTTTAAACCTCCAGAACAAACCCTAATCTAGAAATAGAAAGAGAGAAATTAGAAACAGGTTACTAAATTAGAAAGTTTTATGTTAGACTCCTACAAAAAAGGAAACGAATTAGTTTCTAAAACAAATCATGAAAATTCCTAAAAATAAAAAATAGAAAGTTTCTAAATAAAGAGAAAGTGAGTGTCTAAAAATAGAAAACCTTAATCTTAAAAATAGAAACTAGAAAAATCCTAATCTTAAACTAATTTCAAAACTAGCTAATCTCAAAAGAATGCAACCGTTAGTCCCCGACAACAGTGCCAAAAACTTGTTCACAACCCCAAGTGTAGGGTTGTGATGTAGTAATAATCTCTGTGAGACGAGGCCAAATCCACAGGGACTAATCTCGTGTGTTTTCTGAAAACAACTAGCAGAAGAACTAGAAAAAGATAAAAACCTAAATCTTAAATATTAAGAGGAATTATGAGAAATTTAATGAAAAACTTAAGGAATTCAAAGGTGGGAAACTAGGGATTCCAAAGATCCACATGTAGAGAAGCTTGATTCCTCTCAAGCTTAAGGAATTCAAAGGTGGGAAACTAGGGATTCCAAGGATCCACATGTAGAGATCAGGGAGATCTAAGCTTGATTCCTCTCAAGCTTAAGGAATTCAAAGGTAGGAAACTAGGGATTCTAAGGATCCACATGTAGACATCAGGGAGATCTAAGCTTGATTCAAGTCAAACAATTGGATTCAGAGTCCCATCCTATCTAATTGGAAGATATCTCAGTAAAATTAAATCTAAACTTCCTTTGACCTAGTTCTCAATGGATGAGAGGTGTGAGAGTTGGAAGTGATTTCATCACAAAACCATGCCGATGAGACAAGGCAAATAATAGGATTTACCAATCTCATAACCAATCTAAGAGAATTGTGAAATTTAGGAATGATTCCATCATCCAACCATGCCCAAGGGACGATGGAGAACAACAAGATTTCCTAATTTCACAATCTCAATACATGAAAAGAACATACTCAAAGTTATCGCTAATACATTGTAATTTGAGTCACACCAAACCATTAAAAATTGAAAGTATTCCTTATAATCAAACTAAAATCAAAGAGAGTTCAATATAAACATGAATCAAAGTAATAGAAACATCCCACTACACTACAAGCTTCACCTCTTAGCCCTAACTAAGAGGTTTAACCATATATAAACATAATTGAACTAGAATCTCTTAAGAAAAGCTTAAAAATAACTAAGGGGAAGAAAAAATATTAGCGACAGCTTCTCCAAGATTTTTCTCCACTCCTCCAACCTTAGATGATGCTTAGGGATGCCCTAGGGACCCTTATCTATAGTTTTTGACCTTAGACTTTTGCATCGAGTGAAATTTTTTAGAAACTATCTCAAATTTACCAGTCCACACAAGTTTTGCGTAATGCTCGACTGGTCATGAGATGTCCTTGACCAGTCGTGGGCCATCCTCAACCGATGTGGGACACCCTTGAGTAGTCAAGTAGGAAGGAAATTTAGTTATTTTACTCGCTAGAGTTCAAGTTGAAGCACCTCGACCGGTCGAGCTTCGATTAGTCGATCAATGTCTAGGACTGGTCATGCGTAGCCTGGACTGGTTGAGCAGAGGCCTGAACTAGTCAAGGATTACGCAATTTCACTTTAGACAACGAAGGCAGTTCAATGTCATCAGACGATTTGCGCAAAGTTATGCGGAGTGCATAAATTTGAGACAGTTTTTGAATTTTTCCAAGTCGGTATGAAAAGAGGTGTTGCACAACTATAAATAGGAGTCCTTAGGGCATCCTTAGGCATCTATCTAGGGTTTAGAGGAGTGAAAGAACAAGGACGGAGAGTCGTCGCCAAACATTTTTCTTGTTTCTTAGTTTTTCATGCTTTCTTCTAGGGTTTTAGATCCAATCATGTCTATGGTTGGCTAAAGCTCTTAGCTAGGGCTAAGAGGTGAAGCTTGTAGCATTGATGGGATGTTTTCTATTACTTTAATTTATATTTATGTTAAACTCTCTTTGATTCTAGTTTGATATTTAAGTAATACTTTCAGTTTTTAATAGTTTGTTTTAACTCAAATTACAATAGATCTACAATAGCTTTGAGTATTTTCTTTTCATGCTTTGAGATTATGAAATTAGGAAATTCTATTGTTCACCATCATCTCTTGGGCATGGTTGTATGATGAAATCCCTTCTAAACCTTCACAATTTTCTTATGATTGAATGTGGAATTGGTATATCCTGTTGTTTGCCATTATCTCCTGAGTATGGCTAGGTGATGGAATTACTTCTAGTTCTCATGACTTTCATCCGTTTAGAATTAGGTCAATGGAAGTTCAGATTTGATCATAATTGCTATATTTTTCAACTAGATAAGATAGGACTCCAATTGCAGTTGTGTCCTTGAATCAAGCATAATATCATCCTGATTACTGCAAGTGGATCCTTGGAACCCCTAGTTCCCACCTTTGAATTCTTAAGTTTCTAATTAAACACATCACAATTGTTCCCTTTAATTTTGTATTTATATTTAGAACTTCTCCTAGTTTTGATTCTAGTTACCTTCAGAATACACATAACATTAGTCCCTATGGATTCGACCTCGGTCTCATCCAGATTATTACTACATCGCGACCCTACACTTGGGGTTGTGAACAATCGACAACTATCTTGTATCATGGAATAATATGAAACAAAATTCAATATCCTTATCTACTACTGAGGCTGAATATGTAGCTGCTAATAGTTGTTGTGCACAACTTATTTGGATGAAGCAAATGTTCCTGGAATATGACATTGAACAATCCACAATGACACTTTTTTATGATAACACAAATGCCATTAATATTTCTAAAAATCTAGTTCAACATTCAAGAACAAAACACATTGACATCCTGTCAGTGCTATGTTGTAGATCTAACACCCTGTATTGTCAAATTTTATAGTGACAAACCACTTTGGAGTGATTGACTTGTTTAATAGATGGAAAGTTCACCTTTATATGAAGATGAGTTTCAAGTCATCTACATCAACATCAAGTACTACTACAACTTCAAGTTAAAGTACATGTTCAACTGTAAGAATAAGATCAAGTTCACGTATTAGACCGAGTGCAAGTGCGAGTACGAGTCTAAGTGCATTACAGTTTTAAGTATACAAGATCAAGCTTCTAGTATTTCAAGTATACTATCTATTGAAGCGATCGAAGTTACAAGTTCAATGTTCACGTTTAAGGTATACGTGACCCTAGAAAGACCTTGGCTTAGGTCATTCATATTTCATATTGAATTTAGGTCATTATACTTATTTTAGGATTTGCTTCGACTAGTCCTAGTCATTGTTCGACTAGTCCAGGCACTAGCTTGACTAGTCCAAGGTTTTTCTCGACCAGTCTAGAAATTAACTCAAATTTTTGGATAATTTTGGTTGGTCCTCGACTAGTCGTGGAGACTAGCTCAACCAGTCGAGCAGGGCTCGACTCAAACTCTGGTAAGCATTTTGAGCCCCACTCGACCAATTAAGTAGACCACTCGATTAGTCGAGAGTCTGTTTTATCCAATCGCACCAAAATTTTTAAAATTTGGTTATTGCCAGGACCTGTTGAGGCAAACCTTAGACTAGTCGAGGGAATCGAATTTTAGCATATAAATAGAGAAATTTTCTCAGTATTTTTTCATTCATTCTAATCCAATTCAAGTCACCACTCTGAGAGATAAGTCCTCGTGATTATCAAGCAATTGTTCATTAATTTTATGTACGTTTATAACTTATTTGATTGTGTAATTTCTTGATCCCTTTGCTTTCAATCTAACTTTATAAAAGGGAGTTCTACTCTACCTTTTTGAGATCCAAGGAATTTAATCAAGTATCCCAGATATGAGTTTAATTAAAATTCATTTAGAACATAGAACCCTTCTATAAGTGTATTGGACGCTGAAATATACATCTACAAGTGAAGCGGTTCTACTGGGCTCCATCAAGCAGAATCTACAGATAACTATTTTGTTTATTGCTTTTTGGTTTTTGAGATAGCCAGAAAATCTCTGTTGTGGTTTTGACCGAGATAGCTAGAAAATCTCAGCGTGGGGTTTTTAATTGTGGTAGCCCATTATAAACACAATTGCAAAGGTTTTAAGGTGAACCTTAGAAAACCTTCTTTCATAGTGAAAGCCAATATCACATGGGTTGTGGATATAGACAGTGGAGTAGGTGAGGCTATTTGAGAACAGTTGGTGTATACACCAAACTACTACAATTCTCGGAGTTTGGATGATGATGTTTGGGATGTGATGAATGCTTGTATTTATTTTCATGTACTTGTGGTGAATGTTGTAATAGCTAGATTTGTTTCATTTTTCTTTTCTATTAGTTCGATTTTTTTATGCTTACTAAGTTCAAGATATCAGGTTGTCCTTTGAACAAAGTTTTTATCAACATCTTAAGCCTAGTGCATTTGAGGTTGCTATTTATTTCAGCTATCTACATTTATATTTCGCTTTTATTTTTTATTTGACATAGTCCTATTCACCCCCCCCCCCCCCCCCCCCCCCCCCCCCCCCCCCCCCTCCTCCTCCTCTAGTATTGAGAGCTCACCCTTTTTAAGTGGTATTGGAGCAAAGTGTCCCATTTTATTGGATTTATTTCCTGAGTTTATCAATCTACACCTTTCAATATGTCAAATTTCAATAGCCTTTCTATTACTAGGCCACCACCGTTTGATGGCTCCAACTATGCTTATTGGAATGCTAGGATGCGAATTTTTCTGAAATCCATTGATGAAAGTGTGTGGCAAGCAATGATTATCAAATGGAAACTACCAATGTTTGAAGTTCTAGGCAGTGATGGAACCAAGTCCATGCAAGTATTGCCTTATTATTTATGGATCACACCTTAAAAACATGAGAGCAGTGCGAATGCTAAGGCTTTAAATGCAATCACTTATGCACTATCACCTGATGAATTCAAAAGAATCATTTCTTGTGATACTACTAAATAAGCCTAGGACATTCTTGAAATGACACACAAGGGTATATCTATTGTAAAAAAAGTCTAAAGTTTAGATCCTTACTACTAGGTTCAATGAAATTTGTATGGAAGAAAATGAGTCTTTCATGGACTTCTATACGAAACTAAATGACATAGTGAACTTTATGTGGGGTCTTGGAGATAGTATCCCAGAAAGCAAAGTCTGTGCAAAAATATTGAGATCACTTCTTAAGAGATTCAATTCCAAGGTGACTGCCATTCAGGAACTTAGAGACAGATCAAATGACGGTTGAGGAACTTATTGGTTCACTTCAAACATACAAGTTAATTTCAAAGCTTCAAAAGGTAAGTCTATAGCTCCTAAATCATCCAAATATATTTCTCAAGATAATGATTCTGATTGTGAAAACTCAGAGGATGATATGGCTTTACTTGTGAAAACGTTTTATAAGATTTTTAAAAGTAAGAAAACAGTTGATTTTCAAAAATCCTTTGAGAAGAAAAAGGGTAAATCTAAAACATGGAAATCTCTAAAAGATAACCAGTATTTCAACTGCCATAATATGGGCATTTGGAAAATAAGCGTCTAAAGAGGGATAAGCCAAAGCGCAAAGGCATGTTAGTCACATAGGATGAATCATCTAGCTTTGAAGTGTCTTCTGAGTCGAATGAATCAGAACTCAAAACTTCAAATAAAGTCAAGGCTTTAATTACTCTAGCCAGAGTCACTTCCACAGATAGTTGTGATTTAACCGATTATGAAAATCTGAGGAGTGACCCTGAATAATGAAGATGATCTTTAGGATGCCTATAATGCCCTATATAGGGAGAGTTGTAAGATTTTTGTCAAGTTAAAACTTCAAAAAGAGAAGTTTCTCAAATTGAAAGAGGATTTTGAAAAAAATGATTTTAGAAAAATCTCATATCTCTGATTGTTTAGAAAAAATAAAATGTGACTTGAATTTCAAAACATCAGAACTTGAAAAATTAAGAACTAAGATTGAGAAACTAAAAAATGAAGTGTCTTCCCTGTTGAGTTCATAGGATACATAGAGGTATACCAATGGAGACCCTAAACTTGAAAAGTTATTAACTATATCTAGAACATGTGGAGATAGATCGGGTTTGGGCTATGATAAATACATGCCTCTTAAAAATAAGAGTACAACTCCTATGTTTGTCAAAGGAGAATCCTCTAACTCAAAAGGAAAGGACTTGAAATATTATAATAAAAATAACTTTAGAAATTTAAAGACTTTTCAAGCACCTAAATTCAATTCTAATAATGTTAGCTTTAGAAAACAATCTTATAATCCTTTAGCTGAAAGAATTGTGGACTTACTTAAAGGAGTTTCTCAAATCTAACTCTAATGTAAGAGTTAACGATACTTTAAGCAAAGAAAAACCAATTGTATTCTAAAACCCAAAACTACAATGAAATGGGTTCCTAAGGTTACTTGTTTGGTTGCCTGCACCGTCTTCAAGGGTTCGAGTCAATCAAAGTGGTACCTAGATAGTGGTTGCTCAAGACACATGATAGGTGACAGAGATTTGTTCACCAGCTACAAAGAAATGACTGATGGTTTAGTCATGTTTGGTGATGGTAGTAATTGCAAGATAATTGGCCAAGGCACGGTTCATATCTCTAACCTTCCTTTCGAAAATGTTTTATTTGTAGTCTTAAGCACAATCATTTGAGTATTTCTTAAATCTATGATAACAAGCATAATGTTAAATTTACAAATCATGGATGTGAGATCTCAAATGAGAAAGGTTGTGTGATATTAAATGGTCGTAGAACATCTAAAAATTGCTATATCATTAATGAATCTTGCTCATCTAATTTATCTTGTTACATGGTCCAAACCGATGATATTGAGTTATGGCATAAACCCCTTGGACATTTGAACTACCAAAATTTTTATAAATTGAGCAAAACCGATCTTATTAAGGGTCTACCCAAATTGAAGAAAATGGATAAAATATGTGGAGCATGTAAAATTGGAAAACAAACGAGTAGTCACAAGAAATTGAACTCCACTGCCACATCCAAACCTCTTGAACTTCTCTACATGGATCTAGTAGGACCACTCAGAACGGAGAGTAGAGGTGGTAAGAAGTATTTCATGGTAATTGTGGATGACTTTACCAAATTTACTTGGGTTGCCTTCATGAGAGAAAAATCTGAAATTCCCGATGAAGTCAAAAAATACTTAAGCATATTCAAACTGAAAAAGAAATGAATTTGGTTAAGATCTAAAGTGATCATGGATCAAAAAATAATAATTTTGAGAAGTTCTATAGCGATCATGGTATATCGCACGAGTTTTCTACTACTAAGACGCCTCAACAAAATGGCCTTGTTGAAAAGAAAACAAAGTGCTACAAGAGATGGCCAATGTAATGTTAAACAATATGAAATTACCTAAAAATTTATGGGCCAAATCTCTTAATATTGCATGTTATATTATAAATTGTGTTTACATTAGAAAATGAAAAGATAAAAAGACCTATGAATTGTGGTTTAATAAGAAACTCACAGTCAAATACTTTCGAATTTTTGGAAGTAAGTGTTATATTTTATAAGATCAGAAAAATTTAGGGAAGTTTGACACTAAGAGTGATGAAGAGATATTCCTAGGTTATGCCCTAAATAATCAGGCATACCATATTCTTAACAAGAGAACTGGTGTCATTCAGGAGTTCATACATGTGGTTATAGATGATCACTTGAATAAACCAATCACTAGTCCAGAAGATGATGAAGTTAAATTTATTGAAAAACCTGACTCATCATCTTGTCAAATCAACATTGAAATACGATCAGTCAAAGATTATCCTACTGATCAAATTCTAGGTAACCCTCTCACTAGTGTGTGTACTCGAAGATAATTAGAAAACATATGTAATTATATGTGCTTTACTTCCTAAATTGAGCCGGCCAATGTAAAAGAGACACCCATTGATGAAATTTGGATAGTTGTCATGCAAGATGAACTGAATCAATTTGTTAGGAATGATGTGTGGTAGTTAGTTCCAAGATCATCTAATAAGCATATTATAGGAACTAAGTGGATTTTCAAAAATAAATCTGATGAGTTAGGGAATTATATCAGAAATAAGGCTAGACTAGTTGTACAAGGGTACACTCAGATAGAAGGAGTCGATTATGATGAAACCTTTTTCCCAATAGCTCGTCTTGAATCCATCAGATTATTCATATCCATTGCATGTTTCAAAAAGTTTAAGATTTATCAAATGGATGTTAAAAGTGCATTCTTAAATGGTGATCTACATGAAGAGGTTTATGTTGACCAACTTAAGGGTTTTGAAGACCCCAAACACTCTGATCATGTGTATTGCTTTAAAAAACACTTTATGATTTGAAACAAGCTCCGAGGGCATGGTATGAGAAATTGATTAAGTTTTTACTGAGTCATGATTTCGTTATGGGGAGTGTAGATAAAACTCTTTTTGTTAAGAGATACATACTTATAGTACAGATATATGTTGATGATATTATGTATGGTTCTACTTGCTCTAACCTATCTACTGAGTTTGCAGAGTGGATGAAATTTAAGTTCGAAATGAGTATGATGGGAGAACTAAATTAGTTTCTAGGTCTACAAGTGAAACAACTTAAAGATGGTATCTTCATTTCTCAAAACAAGTATGCCTTAAACTTGGTCAAGAAATTTGGATTTAGAATAGTAAAAAATTTGTTACTCCTATGAGTACAACTCTTAAGCTTTCTAAGGATGCAACAGGTAAAAGTGTAGATCCTCGGTTATATCGCAATATGATTGGTAGTTTATTATACTTAACTATGAGTTGAGATGATATAGCATTCAGTTTAGGTATTTGTGCTAGGTATCAATCAGATCCTAAGGGATCTCACCTTATTGTTGTCAAGTGAATTATTAGATATGTCGAAAGTTTGGCAAATCTAGGCTTATGGTATCCACATGATACTAATGTTTAGTTAGTTGGATATACGGATGTTGACTGGGCCAGGAATATAGATGATAGAAAGTCCACCGGTGGTGGATGCTTTTATGTTGGGAATTATTTAGTTTCTTGGCATAACAAGAAACAGAGCACTGTATCACTATCCATACCTGAGGCTGGATATATTGCAGCCGAAAATGCTTGTAGCTAGCTGGTGTGGATGAAAAGAATGCTCAATGACTATGGTATTGCATAAGATACAATGATATTGTATTGTAATAATTCTAGAACAATTAATATTTCAAAGAATCCCATGCAGCATTCCCATACCAAACATATTGACATTCGGTGTCATTATATTTAGGAATTAGTAGAAGATAAAATCATTTCATTAGAATATGTACAAACAGAAAATCAACTTGGGGACATATTTACTAAACTAAAAATGGATATTGGTATGTGTAATTCAAACTGAGTTTATGATGTTTGTATGCTTTATTTTTTGTATATTTTTATGCAAATAATTTTGAATAAAAATTAAATAAAATGTGCATTTTTAGTGCTTGCACGACCAGTTGAGAACATACTCAACTAGTCGTGGCTTGACTAGTCAAGAACATACTCAACTAGTTGTGGCTTGACGGGTCAAGTAACTCGACCAGTTGTGGCGTGCGGTTGGAGGCCCTTTATGACTGCAAAAATCACATTTTTCACCATTTTTCTCTTCTTCCTCACTTTCCCCTTCTCCGACCCGTCGAACTCATCTTCAAGTAGTGTTTGGTAAGTGCTCCATTTTCAATTTCCTTTCGTATTTGGGTTCCTTGAATCTTACATTGCTAGATTCTTGCATTTATTTGATCTTTTCTAGTGGTTTCTTACGTCTTTTTGTGAAAAATTTGTGGGGTTTTAAACCCTTGATTCTTTAATTGTATTTATTTGTTGATTCTTGCAATGGAAGGCCGTTCCTCTAAGAAAAACACTAGAGATTGCTCTTCAAGGCCCACTCATGTTAGGGTGCGAACCCTACGACCTCCCGGAGATGTCCTCGAGTATGTGTGGGAGTTTTGTTATCGATAGGTTATTGTTGAGCAGACGGTCAATTTAAACCATCTTGCTCAATTTCATATACTTCCACTCCTTGTCACTGTATGATGGGAGAACATTATGAATTGGGGCGGACTGGCATACAGTTCCATTGCACAAGCCATGTTTTCTTGTATTAGCGACATCTCTCTTGAGGAATTAACCTTCACAATCATCTCTCTAGAATAGACTTTAAAGAAGGTCTATTCAAAGTCGATCGTTACATAGTTTCTGACCTACTTAATGTCAATGTAAATGACGATGGTATACCTATACCGACTTTAGTCGAGAAAATGTCTGAGTCAGAGACGCGTACCATGACTCACAAATTGTGTAACATAGACTCAGAATGGAGTTCGGGGAATGCGCTCCGGGCCAACTCCAAATACAGAGTTTTGCATCGCATTTTTGTTTCTAATGTCTATCCTAATTTGGGAACAAATCTGAATTGACATCATTTATGGTTCGTATTATTCACTCAGTTGTGTCTGTATTCTTGTGTGTCTTCCTTCTTTGATCTGTTATATCATTATTCAATTTCAACTTCATCCGGGCCATAGCTATATCTCATTTTCTTCCTTGATGACTACCCTTGCTTTGCACTGCAATGTGGTCATGCCGCCTAGTGAAGCTCCTGTTACTCTTCTTCTTTCAATAATTTAAATATAAACAAGATGAATTTGAAGCTTTCTCCTAGTAAAAGGGATGGGGAAGCAGAGGAAGTTGGAGAAGAAGATGCGCTACCAACTGACACTATGATGAACGATATCTTTGATGAATTAGATGAAGATGATATTGAGGTTGATCCTTATTTTTAGCCTTTCGAGTTTGATGAGTGCCTTCGTGCCTTAGAGGAGAAGGTGGATGGATTTAAGATATCCCAGGATAGTCAAATGAAATATATGCATAAGTATTTTTGACGCATTACAAAGGGATTACATCAGATTAATCCGTCCATTCCACCTCCTTCATCTATTTCGAACTAGTTTACTTTTCTTGATATATGGTTTTGGGCATGTATTAATGCTTAACTCTATACTTTCACTCATTAACTATTTTCTATTTGAACATGTATAACTATTTGATGTTGACACTTTACTTCACTATGTTTTAATCTTCTAACTTTCACTCTCTTTCTATTACTCTTTACATATTTCATAATCACAATCATGTTTGCCCTTTAGTATGTATTTCTTCCTTTGTCATTTTGTGATAAAAAGGGGGAGAATTTTTATAGAATGGTGTGGTTATGTTTGATTGGTGAGTGATGTAGAGAGATGCAAGTATGCAAGTGATGCATGTATGTATGTTGATTTGTTTTTTTTGTTTTTTTTTTTCTATGTATTTTTTTTTTTTTGGATATGTATCTATAAATACAGGTCTCTACAAGTCACTCAACTAAAATTGAGGGGAAGTAGGACTGAGGGGGAGTTTTTGAAAGTTTGATTAGTTATGAAGTTTTATGTGAACTTGTATATTTTAAATAAGTTGATCTTCTAAGTTGGTTTTGTCACAAATTTGACAAAGGGAGAGATTGTAAGTGCCATGTTGTAGATCTAACACCCTATATTGTCGAATTTTGTAGTGACAGACTACTTTGGAGTGATTGACTTGTTTAATAGATGGAAAGTTCATTGTCATATGAAGATGAGTTTCAAGTCATCTACATCAACATCAAGTTCTACTACAATTTCAAGTCAAAGTGCATGTTCAACTACAATAACAAGAACAAGTCACGTACTAGACTGAGTGCAAGTGTGACTACAAGTCCAAGTGTATTACAATTTCAAGTATACAAGTTCAAGTTTTAAGTATACAGGATCAAGCTTCAAGTACTTCAAGTATACTATCTACGAAAGCGATCGAAGTTACAAGTTCAATGTTCACATTTAGGTATACGTGACCCTAGAAAGACCTTAGGCTTAGGTCATTCATATTGTATATTGAATTTGGGTCATTGTACTTATTTTAGGCTTTTCTTTGACTAGTCCTAGTCATTGTTTGACTAGTCCAAGCATTGGCTCGATCAATATAAGGTTTTTCTTGACCAGTCCAAAAATTAACTCAAAATTTAGGATAATTCTAGTAGGTCCTCGACCAGTCGAGCACCCTGCTCGAACGATCGTGGACACTAGCTCGACTGAAACTCCAACAAACATTTTGAGCCTCACTCGACCAGTCAAGTAGACCACTCGATCAGTTAGGAGTCTGTTTTATCCAATTATGCCAGAATTTTTAAAATTTGGATGCTGCCAGGACTAGTCGAGGGAACCGAATTTCAGCCTATAAATAGAGTACTTTTCTTAGTATTTTTTCATTCATTTTAAGCCAATTCAAGTCACCACTTTGAGAGATAAGTCCCCATGATTATTAAGTTATTGTTCATTAATTTTAGATTCGTTTATAGCTTATTTGATTATGTAATTTCTTAATCTCTTTTCTTTCAATCTTACTTTGTAAAAGGGAGTTCTAATCTACCTTTTTGAGATCTAAGAAATTCAATCATGTAGGCCAGATCTGAGTTTAATTAAAATTCATTTAGAACCTAGAACCCTTCTACAAGTGAAGCGGTTCTACCGGGCTGCATCAAGAGGAATCTACAGATAAGTATATTGTTTATTATTTTTTAGTTTTTGAGATAACCAGAAAATCTCTATTGTGGTTTTGACTGAGATAGGCAGAAAATCTCAGCGTGGGGTTTTTAATTGTGGTAGCCCATTGAAAACACAACTGTTAACGTTTTAAGGTGAACATTGGAAAACTTTCTTTCATAGTGAAAGCCAATATCATGTGGGTTGTGGATATTGGGAGTGGAGTAGGTGTGGCTGTTTGAGAATAGTTGGTGTACAATCTAACCACTATAATTCTCGGAGTTTGGATGATGATGATGAAGATAATGTATGTGATGTGGTGAATGCTTGTATTTATTTTCATGTACTTATGGTGAATGTTGTAATAGCTAGATTTGTTTCATTTGTCTTTTGTATTATTTTGAGTTTTTTATCCTTACTAAGTTCAAGACATCAAGTTGTGTCACAGCCCAGACCTAATAATCTTATAATATTGCTATATCTACTGGATCTACCACGTGACAAACCGAACTTTCAGATTGGTACCCAATGCTCACACACCAAGTCCCAATCTCGGCGTCCAGCCAAGGAATGTAAAGGATAAATCTCACCATTCATTCTTCACAAAAGAGACATCAGAGATATGATAATTAACATCTGCAAACAAGAAAATTGGGTACTACAAAATTCCAAAAGTACAACATTTGTCTACGCAATACATATATACATCATGTACAATTCAAAATTTTCAAAAATCAAATTAGTTCCCTTGTCTTGGCACCTAACTCGTAGTCGCTACTTATTTTTCTTCTTTAGATCCTTTACCTGAGTGGTTAAAAGACAAGTCTTATAACTTTAACAAGTACAAAGTCTTCATGGTAAGTATGCAAGATAAGTTAACATAAAAGATATAATGAAAGAACTGCAAAAAAGTAATAAACTGTACAAAGCGATGTCTTAATGAATGATGGAACGTGATCATCTGTGAAATGCATGAAATAACTGTAAGTTAACTGTACAAACACCTGCCAATAGTCCTCTCACCATGGACTTGACCACACTACTCCTGAACATCATCATATTGACTATGATCAATATATTGTTGGAACTTAGGATCTACCCGAGGTCGATGTCCATGCGCCAGACACAAGCAATCGAGCACACTACTGACCAATGGGGTTACAACAAATATTGTGTACACTAGTAGCAGACCTCGTTCGCGCTTCTCCTCGCCAGCGGGGCAAACCTATCCCCGTTTGCCACCTCAACCTAAGGCAGGTTGGACATACCCCTTCTCAACTTGGCCTCTGTCAGTGGGAGTCAAATCTATGGCCCATGTATCCACCCGGCCCAACGGTGAGGCATCCCAAGGTACCATTGGGGTTTAGGGTCTCTCAACCTAAGGGGCACATCATTCCCTACTATTTTCATATTTCTGCTATCCATGATTCAATATCATCATCCTTATCATAATACGGTCAATACGTGATGTTGTAAATAATTTAGTTACTATTTCTCATCATATATCATGCCATGGAATGCATAGTGATGATAATGACAAGAAACGTAAGGATGACTAGAACTCAATGTATACCGATATGCAGGGTGCAAGATTATTAAAGAGCCACGTACCTGGGTAATCAATTCCTACATGATGTTGTCAACTTGTGGCCTCGTAGCTTGGTACTTTCAACTACAAAATACTTTTCTCTTCTTGTTTTAATCATGACTAATCGATTTGTAGTCCTTATAATTTCTAAACTATGGTACTTGATTGTAATTTTACTTATGACTCATTTTTATAAATTAACATCCTTTCTTATGTATGAATATCCTACTAACAATCAAATTGCATACTCCATGATTTGATCATTGCATTGTATTGGGTGATTTACATGTCTAGTATGACTATTTAAGATAATTATGAAATTAGGCTACAAATTCCGGTCATATAAGGTGACCTTAAGTCCAATACACAATGAAGAATTCATGGTGGGCTTATTTGGACTTTGGATTGGGCTTTGATAAGGAGAACATATAGTTATTGAGAGGCCCAAAATTAAGTGCCACCATATATGTATTATGTATATACACCCTAATCCATAGCTCAAGTGGTAAACTGCGAGAAAGATACCTCATCTCAACACTTAGGTCTTAGTATGGATCCCTAGTGGGGGTGGCTAACAATGAAGTATGGAGTAATAGTGGGGTGTACTAACCGGCTAACAATATATATATATATATATATATATATATATATATATATATATATATATATATATATATATATATATATATATATATATATATATATATATATATATATATATATATATATATATATATATATATATATATATAGGAAAAGGTTCTAAGTGGTCTAGCACATGGGAACTTCCCATTAGGTGAAGCTGTGTGGGCCCAACATGATTGAGCTATGTGGGCCTATCATGATGCGTGTTGAACGCCTGCCCCAACATTTTGACAACTGTGTGGACCCAGTGTGATACGTGTCGAACATCTGCCCCATCAGTTAGATGCACTGTTACATGGTGGACCTAGGGTTTAAAAACCAAGTCCACCAATGACTTGTGTCAGGCACAACATATGCAAAGGACGAGAGGATCACCCTTCATTAAAACATTCTTAATCATTTGTTGGGCCCACCAAGGTGTGGTTCACGAATCCAGTCCATCCATTATGAGTCTCCCAGTTGATTAAGAGCTCAGTCCAAGTTTCTGATGCATCCAAATTTCAGGTGGGGCCCAACGATTGCTTTTATATGTTTTAACATGTCTTCACCTGATTTTAGATGGTGTGGGCCACCTAAGTTCCATTTACGGCTGATTTTTGGGATGACCCAATTTTTAAAGGGGACTCATTTAATGGACGGTGTAGATAGACGACACACATCAAGGGGTGACCAGTGGTGGGACCCACCTTTTCTCCACCGTCCAGGGGTTAGACACTATTGGCTGCAGCAGCAGCGTCTGCTATATTTTTTAAAATTTTTTTTGTGGTTTTTCAAAGGTGGGGCCTACATCAGGACAATCTAATCCATCTACTGGGTCCTCTAGCTCAGGATGGGTCAAATGGGACCAATATTCAATATGTTTGAAGTGCAGAAACATTACAGTCGGCCTTAACAGACTTTAACCGTAATTATCACTATTTTCTATAATATGGCCCGCCAGCGATTCGGATTGGCTTCATTTTCTGTCTCAACGCCAAAAATGATGTGGAAAATAAGTTGGACGGTGTGGATCAGATACATGAGTCATGTTGGGTTTTTTTTTTGGCCCACAGCACCCTTCGTCTTATCAAAGCTGTTTGGACGCTGCTTCCTTCAGCGTCTCCTGGACGTTGTCAGCATGCTCCTTCCTACAACATCTCATGGATGCTGTCACGTCCACTTCTCCCATATATTCTATGTATGTGTGTGTATTATTTGTTTATTTATTTATCTATTTATTTAATTTTATTTCTAAATCTTTGTGTGGTGTGTGAGGGATGTGTGTGCGAGTTTGGCCCCCCTACATAGATAGTTTGGATGGCATAAAATCATTTTAGTGGGGCCCACTGTCAGTGGGTCCCACTGTCAGTGGGTCCCACATGAAGTCCTTAACAATGGGTCCCACATGAAGTCCTTAACAATTAAATTTTATATTATTTTTTCTATGCATCCACACCATTAATCACATCATCAACATCATTACAATTATTTAGATCGTTGTCATCATCTCCACTATATATAAACACAAAAAATAGAATAAGACTAAGTGAGGAGAGTGTACTTACCTCGATGGATTAAATGGATGGTTGAGATGGATGGAAGGGATGAAATTGATTGATAGATGGATGGTTGAGATGGATGGAAGGGATGAAATTGATAGATGGATGGAAGGAATGGAATTGATAGAATGAATGGTTGAGATGGATGGAGGGGATGGGATTGATGGAATGGATGGTTGAGATGGATGGAGGGGATGAGATTGATGGAATGGATGGTTAAGATGGATGGAGGGGATGAGATTGATGGCTCACCAAGATCACTCCTCTCGCTCTCTCTCTCTCTTGTTGTAAAAAAAAAGAAGGTGAAAATGCTATGGGGTGGAGGGGTTTATGTAGAGAAATGGATAAGATTATGGTTAGGTCAAGCTAATATGATTAATCTTAGCTTAGGTTAAGATTATGAGAATTTGTACATGATTAAGAATTAATGTGGATTAAAGGGGCATGGGATGACATGGTGTGATGATGTCATGCGTGGGAGATGGTATGGAGAAGAGTTGACTTTGGGGTGTACATGAGAGAGGGAGGGGTATGGGTGTGTGACATCATACACACGGGTAGAGATTCTCTCACCCATGTGTGGTATGGTACATGTGTGGGTGCATGTGTTATGCACAAGTTATATGGTGCCTTACACACATGAGACACTGATGATTCTTTGCGGCATATCTCACTAACGGAGCATCACACAGATGCACGGGCAGTACCTTCATGATCACAGCGATGTGGCGGTCTATATGGAATAGGTTTCGAAGTCTTAGAGTTTCAGTCAGTTGGGTGTGAACTATGCACGGCCAATCTAGGCCTGGCCAAAAGCATCGATCATCATGCACATAGGCATAGAAAAGGGTATGGAATGATTAGGGTGGTCATCATGGTATCAGTTTCAGTTATTTATGGTCGTATTATGAGGGGTGATGGTCGTATTATGAGGGGTGAACTACAAGGGGTTCTTTTAAGTATTTAAATTGTACATGTAGGTATTATCGAGTTTTATTTTCGAAGGTGAGTCTCACCTACTAACCAGTCAGTTGTACTTATAGGATGGATCGGGTGTTATAATTCTCCTCTCCTTATAAAAATTTCTTCCTCAAAATTTCTACTATATTGGGAAAAATGCGGGCTTCATGATTGAAAAGTGAAATGACAGAAAACCCTTTTTATTGCAGAAAGGATATCATACATTAGTGATGTTTTTATGGTGTTTTTAAAGTTCATTAAAAAAAGTGGGCATATTTCTTTCGAATGTCCTCCTCAGGTTCCCATGAGGCCTCTGCGTCAATATGGTGTCCCCATTGAACTTTCACCAAGGGAATCGTCTTTGATCGAAGGACCTGCTCCTTTCGATCTAAGATACGAATCAAATATTCTATGTATGACACGTCCTCACGAATTTTGATCGGTTGCTAGTCGATGATGTTCTCTGTCTCTAGCTCACACTTCCTCAACATGGATACATAAAATACATTGTGAACACCCGACAACTGGGGAGGCAAGGCTAGTCGATATGCCACTTGGCCAATCTGCTCTACTATCTCGAAGGGACCTATATAACGCGGGGCGAGCTTTCCTTGCTTGCCAAATCGAAATATGCCCTTCATGGGTGAGACCTTGAGGTAGAAAAAATCTCTGATAGTAAATTCTAATTCCCTACGTCGACGATTAACATAAGTCTTCTGTCAACTTTGAGCGGTGCGCATACTCTTTCTGATAAGCTCTATCTTTTTCGTGGTTTGCTAAACGATTTCAGGCCCGAGCAAACTCCGCTCTCCAACTTCTATCCAACAACTGGGTGACCTACAAGGTTGACCATACAAGGCCTCATACGGAGCCATGCCAATGGTTGCTTGATAACTATTATTGTATACAAATTCGGCCAATGACAAATGAGTATCCCAGCTACCCTGGAAATCCAACACACACTCTAAGCATATCCTCTAGAATCTGATTGACTCTCTCAGTCTTGCCCTCTGTCTAGGGGTGGTAGGCGGTGTTGTACTTTAAAATCACACCCAAGGCTCGCTGAAAGCTCGTCTAGAATTGTGACGTGAACCTCTGGTCATGGTCGGATACTATTGATACCAGCACTCCATGCAGCCTGATGATCTCACTAACAAATAACTAAGTAAGTCGGTCCATGGAGTAGGTAGCACATATAGGTAGGATATGTGCTGACTTTGTTAGTCGATCAATGATGACCCAGATGACATCATGACCTTGAGGAGTCCGCGGAACCCCATAATAAAATTCATTGTAATGTGCTCCCACTTCCATCGAGGAATCTTCAGTTGTTGCAAGGTACCAGAGGGTCTTTGATGCTCTACTTTGACCCTTTTACATGTGTCACATTGTGCGACAAATTCAGTAATGTGACGCCTCATCCCTGGCCACCAATATTGTCTCTTAACATCATGGTACATCTTTGTACTGCCTGGGTGGATTGTGAATTTGAACTGGTGTGCATCGATCAATATTTCTTGCCTCAGCTCCACATCTTCCAGCACATGCAGTTTCCCTTTATGGTGAAGCCCACCATCTACACCGACCTAACATTCAGACGAACCTTAATCAGTCATTTCCTTACGACGATTGATGATCACTGGGTCAGCCTATTGTGCCTCAATGACTCAAGATATAAGTGATGGTTGAATGGATAAGCTTGCAAAATGCATAGTAGCTGACTGTAAGTTCCACTCAAAATCAAAGTCCCTTATTTCTTCCAACATTTTCCACTGTCGAACCATAAGGTGAGAAATAATTCCTTGTGGTCGGCAACTGAGGGCATCAACTACAATATTGGCCTTACCTGGGTGGTATTAAAGAGAAAAATAATAATCCTTTAACAACTCTAACAACCTTCTCTGCCGCAGATTAAGCTCCTTCTGAGAGAATAAATATTTAAGGCTCTTATGGTCCGTGAATAGCTAAAATCTGACCCCTTATAGATAATGCCACCATATCTTTACTACAAACACTACCACGGCCAACTCTAAGTCATGCGTGGGGTAATTCTTCTCATAGGTCTTCAACTGTCGAGAAGCATATGCTATAACTTTGTCATGCTACATCAACACACAACCTAATCCAACTTGTGAGGCATCTGTGTATACTACAAACCCTTCATTTCTAGATGGCAAGGTGAGAACTAGGATTGTTGTCAACTTATCTTTCAACTTCGCAAATGCCTTTTCGTAGGCTTCACTCCAGTCAAAAGGTGCTCCTTTATGAGTCAATCGTGTCAGAGGTGCCACTATATGAGAAAACCCTCGAATAAACCATCTGTAGTATCCCGCTAGACCCAGAAAGCTTCAAATTTTCATGACATTAGTGGGTTACTGCCACTTAAGCACGACCTCAACTTTAGTCGGATCTACAGCCACTCCTCTAGTAATGACGTGGCCAAGAAACTTCACTTCTTCCTACCAAAATTCACACTTCTCCAATTTGGCATATAACTGATGATTACGAAGCATCTGCAGAGCAATGCGTAGATGATGCTCATACTCCTCCTGGATATGCGAATAAATCAGAATATCATTTATGAATACTACCACAAACTGGTCGAGATAAGGGCGAAATACCTCATTCATCAATTGCATAAATACGGCCGAGGCATTCGTTAGTCCGAAAGACATGACTAAGAACTCGAAGTGGTTATGTCTAGTGCGAAAAGCCGTCTTAGGGATGTCCTTCTCTCGAACTCGTACTTGATGGTATCCAGAACGTAGGTCGATCTTTGAGAAGAACTGTGCCTCCCTAAGCTGATCGAACAGATCGTCAATCCTTGGTAATGGATACTTATTATTGATGGTCATTTTATATAGTTCCCTGTAATCCACACAAAGTCTCAATGACCTGTCCTTCTTCTTGATGAATAGGACTGGTGCTCCCCAAGGACAACTACTTAGGTGAATGAAGCCCAAAGCCGGAAGTTTTTCCAACTGTTTCTTCAATTCTTCTAACTCCATGGGTGTCATGCGATACAACGCTTTTAAGATGGGTGCAGTACTTGACATTAGGTCAATACAGAACTCCACTGCCCTTTGAGGTGGTAGGCTCGGGATGTCTTGAAAGACAACGAGATATTCGCATATAATTAGGATCTCCTCGATCCTTAGGGTCCTTTCTTCTTCTACTAGGCAAGACAAGGATGTCCCTATCTGCTCTACTGGTAGAATCCTTAACCGGAATTGTGGTTGGCCAATTATAGAGAAGGTGATTGTCCTTTCAAAATAATCTAATGATGCATGATATGTTGCCATCTAATCCATACCCAAAATAACATCCAGCTTTGACATCTTCATAAAAAATAAATCGGCAAGTAAGATGTGATTTCCAATCATCACTGGGCAATCCTTGTAGATAAGGCTTAGGTTAGAATGCTCACTTAATGGTGTGGTTATTGATAACTTTTCTACTACCCTTTCTAGCTCTAACCACAACGTATTTACAAGTGATGATGATATGAATGAATGGGATGCGCCTGAGTCAAATAAGGTGTCACACCCCAAACCCGGGAACGGATAGCTTCCGTGATGCCTCGAATCTGACACTCAACTTACATACACCAAGTCCCGAGTTCGACGGAGCACAAGGAAGATTTTTGATTAATTTTTTTTAAATAATAATACCTGAGCATGAAGATCCATGATCAAAATACCAAGCAACACTCTTCATTATAAATCTTGATGGTTACAAGTACAATGCTTTACAAAAGGTACATAATATCAACATTGCCAAATCAAAAAATAGTTGCAATGCATCGAGAAAGCTAAGTCTTCCAAGATACTCCAGCCATGAAAAAATGTGAAATAGGAAGCTTAGGTAAAAAGCCTATTGAGTACACTCATGTGTGTAATGTATCCTTCAAGCAAATAAGATAAATATGCCACGAAGAAATCATGTATCATAAAAGGAGTGTAATACATAAGATATGACACCAATGCCAATGCAATTGCATATGCATCATAATAATATTCTGAATCAATGCTACTAGCATCACTAAGTCATATTTTCATTTCTTCTTTACCACTGCCATAACCATATTACACGCATCCGTAATCAAATCATCATCATCATATTGTCACACCATATCATAACTGTATATCTCGGAAAGCACTGTGGTCGATACCATGCACCAGACACTAGTAATCAACCTCGCATACCCGCCCTATGGTGAACTTTCACCAACTGTATATCATGGGAAACACTGTGGTTGACACCAATGCACCAGACACTAGTAATTGACCTCACATACTCACCCTGTGGTGGAATTCCACCCGGCATGCCAGTAGCGGACTTCATTCTCACTTCTCCTTGTCGGCAAGTCAGACCGGTCCTTGTTTGCACCTCAACCCTTAAGCAGGTTGGACCCACCTCATCTCAACTCGACCTTGTCAATGGGAGTCAAATCCATGACCTATGTATCTACTGGGCCTGACGGTGAGGTAACCCTAGCTAGCATAGGAGTTTAGGGACTTTCAACCCAAGGGGGACATCATCCGCTACTATTTCCACACTTTCGGTGTCCCGTTCATTTTCGATGATAACCAGAGTTATTATCATATATGTACATTTCATCATGAAGATCCAACTCATATTATACGGCACGATTGTGGTATTTTGATCATCATGTATGTCATGATTATACATGAATTCAAGCAACCATGATAAGGCATACGTTCAAGTGCATATGGTATGCATATAATGCCATGAGTTTAAGGCCTGCTTAACCTTTAAGCCAAAAATGACATACAATCATCATGTGCCATTATCAACTATATCAATCCATAGTCATCTGACTAAACTAAAGAGTACATATCTTACATATAAACAATTGTATTGAAGTACACTTGCACATACCATCATTCCATGGTGCATGAGTATGATCAATATCAACATGGTTAAGCAGATGAATTTAGTATGTTAGGAAGTGGAACAACATTAATCAAGATATTACATCACATGCTTCTATTAACCATAATCACTAACATCACTAATATCATCCATAGTTATCATAGTCACTTTCATTAATTATATTCAGAATTATACCATATCCTTCGCAAGATAGATATTCCATTAGAGTCTCTGGCCAAACATTATTTTCTTCTATTAGGACCACATGGTTATACCCTAACTGGGCCTTATGATTAGTGAGTGGTGATGATGCAAAGTACATGCACCAAGTGGTTATGAGATGAAAGACATAAATATAACATGCAGTAAATGAGCCACAGGATGGATGGTGCTGGCGAAACTCATATAATGTAGTGGGCTTCACCTTCAAGTGGGTTGTTAGTAGGTTGGATTTGTCAATAATTATCATATTAGTTTTACAATGGTTTGGAAGGCAAAGGTAAACCTCATAAGATATAGTAAGCCCTAAGTTGAACGACTTAGTATATAATATACACATAGGAGTTAGTCACGGTTGGGTAATGCGGGTTTGTCTCATACAACGTAGTGGGTCCTACTTTCAAGTGGTACTGCAAGTAGATGGATCCACACACGAATATTACGGTGGCACCCATAAGTAGGTAGTATATGTAACTCACATACATTATGTTAGTACAAGGAAGAACGGTTCAGATGTACAAGGCACACAACAGTAGGCTCCATAATGGAACTCTTTGGTTGGTAAAATAATTGAACAGTGCGGATAAAATATGTACATTGAGTGGGTTCACAAGTGTTTGAAAGTTATACGTTTAATTAGCACTATTTCATATCGTCTGACTTATTTAGGAATTGGATTTAGGTCGTTTTGAAAGCATGATCTAGAATTTGTTAGCCTAATGGATAAATGGTGAAATATGCAATACTTACATCAAGATAGGATCCATAATCAATCTGACACACATCGTAAATTCACATACCCAAGAGGTTATACCTTCAGCATAGTTCACGAGTTTGATTAATCACGCAATTCTCATTTGCCCACATGGTCATATGGCCGCTCTATTATCAGAAGTCCATGTGGTTAAGTGGCCACACAAATGTCACTCTACTAGTCATAATAAGGGACTTAAGGTTGGATAGTCATGCATTTTCATTACTTCATAGCTTACATAATGGGGCAATTGCTTTACTAAACTTTCACATGGTCTGGAGGTAAGTACCATAATTTCACATAGTTTAACTTGTATACGATTACTATCATGATCTAGTGTCCAGATTTCAAAATATCCATGCATAATCGAGCAATCATAATCCTACACATGAATACAAGCCTACACCAATTATGATAAGTCTTATACTACAACCACTTTACACGTTACATAGTTAATGACTCATATTCGGTGTCGCATGGTTAAGGGCCAAGGGCCACATTTCATCATACCATTTACGGTTTAGGGATCACATCGCATAGAATCTAGGATCTTGATAGCATTAGCTTAGGTAACATAACCCTACATCACATTCGGTTTAGTGTACAACTTGGTCATATGTGATTTAAGTGGTGGTATCTATATCGATAAGCATAAACCTATGTTGTTGAATGGCCATCAATGCCACTTGATTTCATATGGTTAGGTGGCCTTGTACGTATTTCACATTTACATAGTTAGATGACTACATATACTACATATACTCCACCATTGCCTATGATTAGATGGCTATAAATACATCAAATGCCCACATGATTAATGGGCCAAACAGGTATATCACACCCTCACACCACTAGAGTCTACATATTTGTTATAATTAAACATGTTTAGGGTTTAAACACAAGTCACATGATCCTATTACTTGGGGTCGTACTCTAACCAAAGTGCCAAGTGATCAAGGGTTGTCCAAAATTAGCCCATTTAAGGGATTAATCATCTTCAAAAATTACAATACCAGTTCGTCATACATTCAACGCATGGAGATTACAAACTCTTGTCGAAGAGGCCCAATGGTTGGCCCAAACAAGACTACCACTAATGGGCTCACATGGCATTCACTTAAAATAGACCTTAACATTTTTGGGCCCACACGCCAATGGAATTCACAATGGGTCCTTTGCAGAGTCCATTGGGATTTCTCATGAGGTTGAGTTGTGTGTGATCCACTTAAGACTTAGGTCTACTTTGATTTTAGTCCAAATCCTAAAATGATATGAGGAAGTAGATGGTCTGCGTGGATTAAATAGATACACCATGGTGGTCTTAGGTTGGATTCAATAGTTAGGTACTTATTTTCACAGCCGTGTATTGTATGGTCCAATTCAGGTTGGATTGATTGATCTTTGGGACAATGCCCTAAAGGGGACCCGGTACATGGGCTGAATATCTAATACATCATCAGAATGGCCCATAATAATTTTTTAGTAATGAGAGTTCAATTTACATTATTTCATAACGTACGACTATCTAATCATTGGATGGGCCTGAATCTTGATAACATACCGTCAAAGGGGTTGATAAAATAGATAAACGGTGAGGATCATAAATATATATCATGTCATAGCCATGGTGAATTAAGTGGCATAACACTCGCATCAAAGTGGGACATACCACACACAAGTTGAGAGGGTTAGCCTCTAAATATTCATAATCATTTGTGGGCCCACAGAGATGTAGTTCATAAATCTAGCCCATCCATTATGTGTGTCCCACCTGATTGAGGGGTCAGACCAAGTTTTAGATACATCTAAATTTCAAGTGGACCTAACAAGTGATTTTACATGCTCGAGCTTCGAGTTGTACGAATGGTGCAAGGAGATCAAAGTTACATGGGTCCTAAAGTGATGCATTTATTATACCTACACCGATCATCTATTTTTAGAGATCATTTTAGAAAATTATCCAAAAATGAATCATAACCAAAGATTATCTGGACCTCACCTTAATTAGCAGTGACGATAATGATTTCATCGTTAAACCATTCACGGGGTCCACCATAATGTTTATTTTCCATTCAATCTATTCATAAGGTCACAAAGACCTGAATTAAGGGGAAATACAAATTTCTTATTGGTCCAAAACTTCTAACCCAAAAAGGGTTCCAATGGTAGATGTTTAATCCTTGCTGCTTTTGTAGTGTGGCCCACTCGATAGTTAGATCTATCTTATTTTTCTTCTCAAACCTTAAGACAAGCTCACCAAATGGATGGATGGTTTAAATATAAAATATACCACATGATTAGACCCATGAAAATTGTTGATTTATTCAGCTTCATAAATTTATTTTTATTTTTATTTTTTGATGGTGTGGGCCACCTGAGTTCCGTGTATGGCTGAATTTTCAGGTGACCCATTTTTAAAGGGGACCCATCAAATGCATGGTGCTGATGTTCGACATGTATCAAGGTGGGGGCTGTGGTGGGGCCCACTTTCTTCCAGTGTCAGCAGCAGACGCTGTTTGCTGCAGCGTTAGACGCTGATAGCAACAACGTCAGTGCTGTTTTTTTTCTTTTTCTTTTTTAGTTTGGTTTTCTTAAAATTCTTCATAGGTGGGGCCCACATCAGTATGATCTAGTCCATCTGTTGTGTGTTTCCCACATGGTGGACGGGTTAGTCCAAGTTTCAAATGCATAAAAATTTCAAGTGGGACCCAGCAAGTACTTTTATATGTCTTAGCATGTCTTCACATGATTTTTTGATGGTGTAGCCTATCAGAGAACTGGATTAGCTTCATTTTTTGGCTCAACACCTAAAATGAGCTGGAAAATTGGATGGACGGCGTGGATTAAATGCATATATTTTGGGTGGTGCCTGTTGTGGACCCACAACCCCAACTGTGTTGTGAAGCAGATGGGACGCTGCTTGCTACAGCGTCTCTTGGACGCTGGCAGCAGCGTCCACTCCCCCTTTTTATTTTTTATTTTTAATGTGATGTGTGTGCACGTGTGTATGTGAGTGTGTGTGTGACCAGCTCAATGGGTCACACTTGAACAGTTGGATGGCCTACAAAATTCTGGTGGGGCTCACTATCAATGGGTCCCACATGAAGCCTATAATAAATTTTTATTTATTTATTTTTCTCCCATGTATCCATACTATTAATCACATCATTATCATTATATCATCACAAGTATTAATTATTATTATTATTTTTTTTATATATGTACTCTCCTATATATCCACACCATTGATCACATCGTTATCCTCAAATCATTACCACTAATAATCATTCAAATAATCCAAAAGAAAACAAACCAAGAGTGGAGTGGGTGTACTCACCTTGATGAATTAGATGGATGGAAGGGATGGAAGGGATGAGATTGATGGAGTTGATGGCCCACCAAGATCACTCCCTCTCTCTCTCTCTCATGTGTAGAAAAATGGTGAAATGCTAAGGGATGAGGGGTATTTGTAGAGAAATTCATAAAAATTTGGTTAAGTTAGGCTAATGTGATTAATATTAGCTTAGGTTAGGATTATGAAAATTAATTTATGATTTGTAATTAATGGTGAGTTAAAGGATTATGGGATGACATAGTGTGATGATGTCACACATGAGGTGTGGCATGGAGAAGAGTTGACTTGAAGTGTACATGAGAGATGGGAGGTGTGGGTGTGTGACACCACACACATGGGTAGAGATTCTCTCACCCATGTGTGGCATGTGCATGTGGGTATGAAATGTGTTGAGCACATGTGTGGAGTGGAGTACATGGTGCCTTGCTCATATAATACACTAATTATTCTTCACGGCGTATCTCACAAACGGAGTATCGTATAGACACACGGGTTATACCTCCATGATCGCGGCGACGGTGCGGTCAATATGAAATAGGTTTCGGGGTCTTGAGGTTCTGGTTAGTTGGGTGTGTACTATGAATGACCAATCCAGGTCTAGCTAATGATGTCGATCATCGTGCACATAGGCATAAAAAGTGGTATAGAATGGATAGGTTATTGCTTAAGGTGTGTGCAAATGATGAGAAGAGAGTAGTTGTACCCTCGAGTATTGTTGTTGATGATTGAGGATCAGTCTATTGAATAGCATATACACGATGGAGCGGTCTCTGGTACTGTTGAGAGTGGTCTCGACCTTGGGGTGGCTGTTGCTGCTGGCGTTGTTGAGGTTGTTGTTGAGGCCGATACTGTTGAGTCTATTGTTGAGAATGGTATTGTTGAGTCCAGTGTTGCTGAAAAGGTCTTTGCTGGGGGTGACCATGAGGCTGCTATTTGTAAGAAAACCTAACCTTTCTCTCTACAGAGACATCTGGCAGATTGGGACAAGACCTAACCTGATGGCCTACTCCATCGCACCTAAAACATGTCCCTTGAAATGCTAATCACTGCAAATCTCACTGGGTTTCCTGAACGGTGAGTCCTTGCCTAGCAAACCTTTTCGATGGATGAAATTACTGAGTTGTGCCTCCCTTCCTCTTGTTCTTATTATCCTGTCTCCGAAGCGGCTGCTCATGAGTCCTGTTCATCTCTTTAAAATCTTCTTCTATGATCTTAGCTCGGTCCATCACCTCTTCAAATGTAGGGAGTCACAAAGATACTACCCTACTCCTCAAGCCAGGACAAAGTCCCTTCTCAAATTTATGAGCTTTCATACTGGGGGTTGAAATTCAAATCTAATGTGAAACAGGATAGCTCAATGAATTTGGCCTCATATTGGGCCGCAGATAAAGCTCCTTGCTCAAGAGATATAAATTCTGACACTATCTTTTCTTGAATACTATCAAGAAAATACTTTTGGTCGAACTTGTCACTGAACATGCTCCAACTTCATACTATACTTGACCCAGCTACCTTCTTAACTAACTGCCACCATAACTCTGCTTCTCCCTCTAGTGTGAATGTAGCAAGCAACACTCTATAGGAATCAGGACACCCCATCACATCTAAAATCTTGATAACCTGGGTCCTCCATCGGTCGGCCTTAAGCGGATCTGGCTGCCCTTTAAATCGAGGGGGTCGCATAGCCTGGAATTCCCAAATCAAAGCTGACTGCGCTGATACGGAAGATGCCTCTACAGACCTCCTCTCTTGATGTTCCATTAGAGATGCCATGGAACGAAGGATTTCCCAAATCAAAGTGGCATCCTGAGGAGTATCTGGTGCCTTGGCCTGGTGATCCTCGGATGGCTCGTGCACTACTATTGTTTTCGTTTTAGTGGCCTTATTAGGTGCCATGATTTACAATAGAAAATGGATGCCTCAGTTAGTTATAGCCTAAAATAGTCTATTAAGGTCAAATAACAAGGAGTGTATCTTCCTAATCTCTTAAATAAGTAACTTTTTTCTAAGTTCCTTAAAGGGAAACCTAGTGTTTCTAAGTTGTTAAGTCAGTTTTCAAGTTTTAGAACTCTAACTTTTTTCTAAGTTCCTTAAAGGGAAACCTAGTGTTTCTAAGTTGTTAAGTCAGTTTTCAAGTTTTAGAACTCTAACTTTCTCCTAAATAGTTACTTGTCCACAAGTAATCCCTTATCTCATGCTCTGATACTAACTTTGGCACAGCCTAGACCCAATAATCTTATAATATCACTATTTCTACTAGATTTGGCATGTGACAAACCGAACTTCGGGATTGGTACCCAATGCTCAAACACTAAGTCCCAATCTCGGCATCTGGTCAGGTAATGTAAAGGATAAATCTCACCATTCATTCTTCACAAAAGAGACATCAGAGATAAGATAATTAACATCTACAAACAAGTAAACTGGGTACTACAAAATTCTAAAAGTACAACATCTATCTACACGATGCATATATACATCATGTACAATTTAAAATTTTCAAAAATCAAATTAGTTCCCTTGTCTTGGCACCTAACTCGTAGTCGCTACTTGTTTTTCTTCTTTAGATCCTTTACCTGAGTGGTTAAAAGATAAGTAAGTCTTATAACTTTAATAAGTACAAAGTCTTCATGGTAAGTACGCAAGATAGGTTAACATAAAAGATATAATTGACAAATGCAAGGTCCTCATAATAACTACGAAAGATAAGTTAACATCAAAGATATAATGAAAGAACTGCAAAAAGTAATAAACTATATAAAGCGATGTCTTAATGAATGATGGAGCGTGATCATCTATGAAATGCATGAAATAATTGTATGCTAACTGTAGAAACACCTGCCAATAGTCCTCTCACCACGGACTTGACCACACAACTCCTGAACATCATCATATCGACTATGATTAATATATTGTTGGAACTTAGGATACACCCGGGTCGACGCCCATGCGCCAGACACCAGCAATCGATCTCACTACTCACCAATGGGGTTACAACCAACATTGTGTACACTAATAGCAGACCTCGTTCGCACTTCTCCTAGCCGAACCGGTCCTTGTTTGCCACCTCAGCCCTAAGGCAAGTCGGACATACCCCTTCTCAACTTGGCCTCGTCAGTGGGAATCAAATCCATGGCCCTTGTATCCACCCGACCCAACGGTGAGGTATCCCAAGGTACCATTGGGGTTTAGGGTCTATCAACCTAAGGGGCACATCGTCCCCTATTATTTTCATATTTTTGGTGTCCATGATTCAATATCATCATCCTTATCATAAGACGGTCAATCCGTGATGTTGTAAAGAATTTAGTTACTATTTCTCATCATATATCATGCCATGGAATGCATAGTGATGATAATGGCAAGTGACTCAAGGATGACTAGAACTCAATGTATACCGATATGCAAAGTGCAAGATTATTAAAGAGACGAATACTTGGGAAACCAATTCCTACATGATGCTATCAACTTGTGTCCTCATAGCATAGTACTTTTGACTACAAAATACTTTTCTCTTCTTATTTTAATCATGACTAATCGAATTGTAGTCCTCATAATTTTTAAACTATGGTACTTGATCGTAATTTTAGTTATGACTCATTTTTATAAATTAACATCCATTCTTATGTATGAATATCCTATTAATAATCGAATTGCATACTCCACGATTTGATCATTGCATTGTATTAGGTGATTTACAAGTCCAGTATGACTATTTAAGATAATTATGAAATTGGGCCACAAATTCCTATCATATAGGTGACCTTAAGTCCAATACACAACGAAGTATTCATGGTGGGCTTATATGGGCTTTGGAATGGGCTTTGATGAGGAGAACATATAGTTATTAATAGGCCCAAAATTTAGTTTCACCATATATGTATTACGTATATGCACCCTGATCCATAGCTCAGGTGGTAAACTAAGTGAAAGATACCTCATTTCAACACTTAGGTCTTGGTATGGATCCCTAGTGGGGGTGACTAACAGTGAAGTATGGAGTAATACAGGGGTGTACTAACCGGTTAACAATTTATATATATATATAGTAAAAGGTTCTAAGTGGTCCAGCACATGGGGACTTCCCATGAGGTCAAGCTGTGTGGGCCCAACATGATCGAGCTGTGTGGGCCCATCATGATGTGTGTTGAATGCTTGCCCCAACAGTTAGACAAGTGTGTGGACCTAGTGTGATGCGTGTCAAACATCTGCCCCATCAGTTAGATGCATCGTTACATGGTGGCCCTAGGGTTTAAAAACCAAGTCCACTAGTGACTTGTGTTAGGCACACCAAATGCAAAGGACAAGGGGGTCACCCTTCATTAAAACATTCTTAATCATTTGTTGGCCCCACCAAGGTGTGGTTCACTAATCTAGTCCTTCCATTATGAGTGTCCCACTTGATTAAGAGGTCAGTCCAAGTTTCAGATGCATCTAAATTTCAAGTGGGGCCCAACGACTACTTTTATACGTTTTAACATGTCTTCGCCTGATTTTAGATGATGTGGGCCACCTGAGTTCCATTTATGGCTGATTTTTGGGATAACCCAATTTTTAAAGGTGACTCATTAAATGGATGGTGTAAATAGTCAACGTACATCCAGGTGGGACCAGTGGTGGGACCCGCCCTTTCTCTAGCATCCAGTGGCAAGACGTTGTTGGCTGCAGCGTCCAAAGGACACTGATAACAGCAGCGTCTGCTATATTTTTTTATGGTATTTCAGTGGTGAGGCCTACATCAGGATGATCTAATCCATCTACTGGGTCCTCTGGCTCGGGACGAGTCAAATGAGACTAATATTCTGTATGTTTTAAGTGCAGAAACACTACAGTGGGACCTAACGGATTTTAACCATAATTATCACTATTTTTTATAATGTGGCCCGCTAGCGATTCGGATTGGCTTCATTTTCTGACTCAACGCCTAAAATGATGCGAAAAATAAGTGAATGGTGTGGATCAGATACATGAGTCTGTTGGGTGTGTTTTTGGCCCATAGCCCTCTTCTTCTTATCAAAGTAATTTGGATGTTGTTTCCTTCAGAGTCTCATAGACGCTTTCAGCATGCTCCTTCCTGCACCATCTCATGGACGCTGCCCATATATTCTATGTGTATATATATATATATATATATATATATATATATATATATATTATTTGTGTATTTATTTATCTATTTATTTATTTTTTTTTCTAAATTTTTGTGTGGTGTGTGAGTTTGGCCCCATAAATAGATAATTTGGATGGCATAGAATCATTTTGGGGGGGCCCACTGTTCGTGGGTCTCACATGAAGTGTAACGCCCTGGAAAAATCCGTACTTGGACTCGAGTATCAACTCGACCAGAAATCGCATAGGATTAACTCCTTTAGAAAATAAGTGTAAGTTAGCTAGCGCAACGCTAGAGTAGTTGGAAAATAGTCCCTGATCACTTTCAATACGTTCTACAAGACCCAAATCGAGTAGAACCAATGACGCTATAATACTCTAAAACCTCGGATCAAACTCTAAACCGGTTTGTTCTCTGGACCACTTTGAAACTTTATATTGGATCTAGACCGCGAGTCGAAAGTCTGATACCTACAATCTTAGACTGTTAGAACCGCCTTGTTGGACTTGACAATCATTTCGAAAATCAAGTCCAACCGACATTCGCAGGCTATTTCATTGAGCTTGGACTGAAGAGAGTGAGAATAGGGTTAGATTTGGAATTTAAAATTCAAATCTGGCACACGACTTGACACGTAAGCATTCTGACCGTCAGAATTCATCCAAATTACACCCTTGGATTAGGAAAAATTTATATTTCATATCATGAGACTTGCAGGCCTGATCTACGTGCGGTGATCGCTGAACTGAAACTGGACCGCCACGGGCGATCTACGAACACTACTGGTCTGAAAACGGGATGTGAGCGACATCCGACGTGTATGAACTTAAGTCCGATCGCGTTCAGCCAGGGGACCACCAAAAATGTCCTTTTGGATCAAAACAGCCCTGATTTGGATATATCTTAAGTATACATTGTTCCCGAGCCTATTTCGGGCATGTTTGGGCTTATAAAAGGGCTTGAAACCTTCTCATATCTCTCCCATCTGAATTTGGAAAAAGTCCTAGGTTGAGAGAGAGAAAAGGTGAGAGATTGTGAGAGAGAGTGGGAGAGAATTTCCTGTTGTTGGTGCTACCTGCTACACGTGATTAAGCAACATGCTCCAATCACTTTTTCGGTGATTTCTCCGCTTTTCTAGGTAAGAAAATACCCTAATTAGTTGCTGATTTTTTGATCCTTAGTTTCCATGGCCTAGTAGCTGATGGATCTTATAAATCAGGTTGCCTATTCGCCGTAGACAAAGCGTATACGCTCCGTTTGAATTAACACACCTATAGGAGAAAAGGTACGAATTTTAGACACTTTGATTGACTGTTTCCAACGCTTTTAATGTCGTTTAATAGTAGATTATCGACGGCAACGCTGTTTGACATGTACAACATGCTGTCCGTTTCCTGTTTCGTAAGCAGACGAAGAATATGAGATTTGGGGCATTTTAGTCATTTGTAGGAATTACTGTTTTCATCCATAATTTTCTGATGTGATTGACATGGCTTCTTGTCGCATTAGGATAATAGGAATACGTACATAATTATTTTGGCGAAGAGATTCGCCTAAATGCGCACTTTGAGTCGACATACTATTTGTAGACTTAAGTGTGTAGTGTAAGTGTTTGTATAAATGCTTGTATTAGTATGTATTGAATTAAATAGTGTTATGAATTATTTTGAGATTGATTTCTCAATTTATATGCTGATGTAAATGATTTTCTACATGTTGGCTATATGCATGATTTCATTGTATGTATGAAATGCATGCGTTGGAAGATTTACTTAAGTTATATGTTATAACATGTGTTAATATGCTCACTTGGTTGTATTTCATTTCCAATACTCTCACATGATTGCTGATGTGGATTCATGATTGTTTGGGACTATACCGAGTCCAGGCAGTCGGCAACCGAGCAAGTTCGTGGTTGGCTCATTTTTGCCACGAACGACGCGTCGATGAACGTGAGCCGTGATTTGGAGTTGGAGGCAGTGGTTAGGCCACGCGAAGTGTTTTACGCACTTCATGTCGTTCGACTTGAGATGCGCTCGTGCTAGTTGAGACCGTCAAGTAACCCGACTGGCTGTTGTATGTTCACCCTGTATGAGTCATAACTGCTTGAACCTAGGGTACTGAACTTACCACTATAAACCCTGTCAACCATGGTACCTTGATCCACAAAGACTCATGAGCCGGGCATGGTGGTATGGGACACCGTGGTCGAGCTGTCGGCCTACGCTGGGGCCACAAACCTCCCCGTAGTGACCAGTGAGCACCTATGTCTCGTGAGCAGATTATGGTGGTATGGGACACTATATTCTTGCTGTCGGCCTACACTGATCAGGTGACGAGTCCTTTGTAGTGACCGCAAGCGTATTCTGAGTCTACGGGAGGTGACGACCCTTCTGTAGCAGTGAGAGTACAGTAGGCCTGTATTGATAAGGTAATGGGAGAGTGGTGCAACGAGTGCGAGCAACAGCCCTGGCAACCCTTGCAGCGACCTACAAAATATACATCGTATGAGATTACTAGGAGTGACGACCCTAGACAGGATCTGTGTTGGGATTGATATAAGGGAAGTACCTTAGTTTCCCAATCCTGCTGTTTGAATGGACTAATAACAACTCAGAAATCATATCACCATTACATTGCATGTGCCTGGAAGATGTAGAGCACTGTGGGATGATTGCATGCCGCAGTTGTAAGATGGTGCCGTATGAGGGAGATCGTCGGTGAGGGCATACATCACGTCATGTCATATTGCATTAACAACAGTATTAGGATTGTTTGATTTACTGCTTTACTATTATCGCATGATTGATTTGAGAACATGTTAATCCTTGCTCTATTATTCCACTGAGTTACCTACTCATTCCCACATTACGGGATGGTGTTTACAACACCCACCAGACCCTGTCTTAGATGCAGGTGATGCAGCGATCCAGGAGGCAGAGTCGGACTATGATGAGGACCAGGACGAGTTCTCATACATGCAGTACCACGACGGCTTTGCTTAGGTGGCCTGGATTGATGGGACTTCTCAGTGGGACTCTTTTTGGACATTTGATTTTGTTTATTTACATGTATATGAGACTCAGAGATGTATTCATACTTTAGAGACAGTCGAGATCTACTTTGTTTTCCATACAGCGATATATATATTCTTTAGTCTTCCGCTTGCTTTTATCACTGGATCTGGAGTATGAATTACAGTTTTGGTATACTTTTACTCATGTGAATGCTTTAACTCAGACAACATTGAATCATAATCATTTTTTTTGCATAAGTGACGGTCTGGAACTCGAGAGTTGAGTTTATACACGACCCCCGATTTTCAGGATGTTACATGAAGTCCTTAACAATTTAATTTTGTATTATTAGTTTTTTTCTATGCATCCACACCATTAATCACATCATCAACATCATTACAATTATTTAGATCGTCGTCATCATCTCCACTATACATAAACACAAAAATAGAATAAGACTAAGTGAGGAGGGTGTACTTACCTCGATGAATTAAATGGATGGTTGAGATGGATTGAAGGGATGAAATTGATAGAAGGATGGTTGAGATGGATGGAAGGGATGGAATTAATGGAATGGATGGTTGAGATGGATGGAAGGGATGGGATTGATGGCCCACCAAGATCACTCCTCTCCCTCCCTCTCTCTCTCTCTCTTGTTGTAAAAAAATGGTGAAAATGCTATGGGGTGGAGGGGTTTATGTAGAGAAATGGATAAGATTATGGTTAGGTTAAGCTAATGTGATTAATTTTAGCTTAGGATAAGATTATGGGAATTTGTACATGATTAAGAATTAATGTGGATTAAAGGGGCATGGGATGACATGATGTGATGATGACATGCATAAGAGATGGTATGGAGAAGTGTTGGCTTTGGAGTGTACATGAGAGAGGGAGGGGTATGGGTGTGTGACATCACACAAATGGGTTGAGATTCTCTCACCTATGTGTGGTATGGTACATGTGTGGGAGCATGTGTTGTGCACATGTTACATGGTGCCTTTCAGACATGAGACACTAACAATTCTTCACGTCGTATCTCACTATTGAAGCGTCGCACAAATGCACTGGTGGTACCTCCACGATCGCGACGATATGGCAGTTGATATGGAATAGGTTTTGAAGTCTTGGGGTTCCGATTAGTCAGGTGTGTACTATGCAGGATCGATCTAGGTCTGGCCAAAAGCATCGATCATTATGTACATAGGCATAGAAAATGGCAGGGAATGGTCAGGGTGGTCATCATGGTATCGGTTTCAGTTGTTTATGGTCGCAGTTATTTATGGTCGCATTATGAGGCGTGCACTATAAGGGGTTCTTTTGAGTATTTAAATTGTACATGTAGGTATTATAGATTTTTATTTTGGAAGGTGAGTCTCACCTACTAACCAGTTGGCCATACTTATAGGATGGATCGGGTGCTATAGGTTGTCCTACCATAAACCTTAGTTTTTGGTGTAAGGTTGTTCTTTGAACAAAGTTTGTATCAACCTCTTATGACTAGTGCATTTAAGGTTGTTATTTATTTTAGTTGTCTACATTTATATTCCGCTTTTATTTTTTATTTGGCATAGTCCTATTCACCCCCCCTTCCCCCTCTCTAGGATTGAGACCTCACCCTTTTCACATCTGACACCACTTCATACGTGAACTTGTCGAAGACATGATTATTGTGTTGGATAATGTGTCTACCGAGCGACAACTTGCTGATATGCTAACAAAACCCTTAGATGCCAATAGATTTAGAGATCTTCAAAAATCTATTGGAATATGTGCTATATGACATATTGCGTGCCCATGAGTCTTTAATTGTTATATTTAAGGATATGTTGCCTCATATTCCTTTTGGATATATGTATATTCTCTCTTTTTTTTTTGTGTCTTTTGAATGTACAAAATACTAACTTACAGATAAATATATTTGTACATCGTTTGGAAATATAGAGTAAAATTTTTTGTGATTCAAGGAATTTCGGTCCGACCAAAAATTGTTATGGTCCGACTGAAACCAAATGGTGCAGACTATTTAAATCGACTCTCGGAACATATTCACTTGCCCTATTTTTTCTTTCTTCCCCAAACATCGGATAAAAGGCTTCCAAGAGAAACCAACCGTGTCTAAGGTATTCTTTTTGGTATTTTCCTTTTTCTTTTCATATTTGTTGTTAGGATTGATCTTCCTTTTATCCTTTCCATGCCATATTACTCCTATCTTCTCTAATGGAGAGTACGGAATTCATTCCTCCTAGAGAGGGTCGCTCAAAGAAAAAACATTATAGAGGAGAATCATCGGGAACAAAGTACAAAATATGTGCCCCAAAATGAGGTCGAACCGTTTGCCAAAACCATCGACCCATGGGCAGCCCTAATGTTTCCAGAGAAATACCTTCTACTCCACCAAGCCCTATTGTTGCTAGGTTTACTACTAAAAAATTCATTTGTGAATGAAATATTGATTCCTTGTGTCTTGATGACTACAATGTTTACGATATTCTTCGTCACAGTTGTAAGCCCCGTATCCTAGACTGTACCATTCCATAGACTTCCACGGTCTTCCCAGTCGAATTTCGGCAACCTTCGACCCTTAATCGGCATTTGCACGCGACCCTAATTCACACGCCGTCAACCTAAATCGACTCAAACCAAGACTTATACCATAGCGACCGCGTCATCACCGCGATTCTGATGCTGCAACTCGCGCGCCGAGGGGATACCCTGGTCAGGAGATGTGGGCCAGCGTTCGGTGAGAGGAAAACGCAGCGAATTGCAAACCCAAGAGAATCTCTACGACTCCATCAATCCATCAATCTCAACATGTCAAGTACACATCACCTTTCACCCATTCCCAAGCAACCAAAAAAGTAAAAAAACTTCTTACAAAGCCCATACTTTTCTTACACCATTTGCCACAAAAGTCAAAAAGTCCCTTACACCCATCACTCACCACATCCATCACTCCATCACCCATCACTCTCTCTCTCTCTCTCCCTTTATAATTCTCTCTCTCCTTCATTTTTCAATTCACTTTCCCAAGCAAGAGAGCACCATACGTATGAGCCTCTCCAATCTCTTCCAAGAGAGCCACAAGTATGGCCTACCTTTCCATCCCAAGATCTCCCATCCTAGCCATCCATTTTTCATCTTCCTCCATCAAAGAGAAGCACAAGGAGACTTGCAAGTCGAGGGAGTAAGAAGATCAAGCGGTGGGTGCTTTGATAAGGTAGTTTTCATATTTTTAAGATGGGCCAAGTGAGGCCAACCAATCAATGGTTTTGATCTCATTGGGACCTTAAGATGTGGCTGATGGCCCACTTTGATCATCACGATCATTCCATGATGGGGCCATTCTCCTTGGACCCCATCATGATGTTTATTTTTCTTGTATACCTAGGGTCATCTAGACCGTCTATTTTAGTGGAGAAGGGATCTTCACCATTGGATTTTAATTTAATGGGCCCACGTGTAATGGGACCCACTTGATGTATGATTGGTTGCAAGGGAGGGCCCATAGTGTCGGGGTCCCTCCATCACATGCGTGTCCCACTCTCTATCTCTCTCTCTCCCTCTCTATTTCATTTTTTATGTGATCATGATATGGTTATGTGGCCCACTTGGATGGATCCCACCCTGAAGAATGTATTTTATCCAAACTATCTTTAAGTGGGGCCCACCTTATATGTATTGTATCGACACCATCCATCATCTGGTGGCCCACCTGAGTAGGCCCACATCTTTTGGGCTTGGAATGTCAAACCACAAATATAAGCTTGGTTTAAGCTTTTGTGTGGACCACTCATGTAGGCCCCACCTTAATGTATGTTGTTAATCCAAGCCATCCATTCCCTTCCACGGCTCATTTTAGGCGTTGAGTGGAAAAATGAAGCTAATTCACTCATTAGGTGGGTCATACCTTTCAAAACAGTGATTCTCACCGTTTAAATTTATTTTAATTTTGCTATAGGCCGAAATGTATTCAATATTGGACTCATTTGGCTTGTCTTGAGCAAGGGGAGCCAGTGGACGGGGTGGATTTACCTAATGCTGGCCACACACATGAAAAACCATGAAAATATCCCATTTAAAAAAATATATATATAAGAGGCAGCGCCTGCTGCCACTGACGCAATAGCAAGGCGCTGTTGCGTTTGATGGACGGCCAGTAGGGTCCCCGGCTCCAGCTGTGGGCCCCATCATGATGTTTCTTTGTCATCCAACCCGTTCAAATGGTGGGCCA